>LUGG01000009.1:0-1200000 GCA_001683735.1 Grifola frondosa
AAATTTGCAACAATTCTCGGTCTTTTGGCAAGAATTCTCGACGTAGACAGAAACTGGCCGCGCAACCTTTGGGTAATAGTTGTGTTACGCATGCCTTGTACGCATGTTGCGTACATGCTAGGCGTGCGCGCATATCAGCTTATTCTCACTCGTTCTCATTGGTGGCATATGGCTTCTGGCGTACGATTTCTTGATTTCCATGGTGGAATATACATCTAGTCCCCGCATACGAAACCTACTCTGAACGGGAATGCTGATTGCGAGTCATTTCATATTAGGATATATATTATGGCATTCGAGACAAAACACGCGCTATTGCCGACCAACACGCGAATCTCGGCCGCACAGTCGAAGGCTCCATCGTGCAGCATCTCCAGAAGCTGCGCGTTGAGATAAAAGCGCATATAAAGGTGAAACCGTCTGCGAGTTGCGCTTTCCCTTCCAGGCTGACCCTTCCTCCAGAATATTCAGAACGATACTGGTAAGCTCGCGACGAGCGTAGCCAAAGAACGCGCGCTCTCTGCAAAGCTCGTTGGAGATCTCGCAACGAACATAGCCGTTTTAAAGAATACGCCGCTGGGTGTGACCGCGCGCTCAGATCCGTATGTCTCGAACCAAGTGGTCGCACGACAGCTCGTACGGCAAGTGCACACAGAAAACGCATTGCACAAATCACTTCTTCTCACGCAGTCGAGTTCTGCACTGTTTGAGGCGTCACTCGTACAAGCCGTGCAGAGTGCTTGGGCTACTTTCGAGGAGTGGCGCGCACGCACAGACAGTGCGATCCGCGACACCTGGGGCGTGCTCTCGCGCGAGATGGCTGCTCTCCCGACAGACCGCGAGTGGATTGCATTCGCCGCGCGCGAGGACCACCTCGTCGATCCAGAGACGCCTTTGCGCGACCCACAACACATTCAGTATCCTAGCAAGGATGACCCGAGCGTGCTTCCGGTGCATGCGGGGCTGCTCGAGCGCAAGAAACGGTATACGCGGAGTTACCGCGAGGCGTTCTACGTGCTCACCCCCGCGGGCTTCCTGCATGAGTTTGCGAGCAGCGACCCTGCGCTTGCAGATCGCCCGCAGTTCAGCCTGTTCCTGCCCCTGTGCACGCTCGGCCCACCGAGCGCGCCGAGTGCGAAGAGCCACAAGTTCCACATTGAAGAGCGGAAGGACGGAACAGGCGGCGTGCACACTGGATCGCTGCGCGGCTTAAGGAGCTCACTCACTGGAGGTGGCGGGCGTGCGTGGGCGTTCCGCGGACGGTCGCATGAGGACATGATGGAGTGGTGGAACGACATCCGCATGCTCTGTGCGCGCTACCTCGTTGCGAGCGAGCAGATGGAGCGCAGCGGCCCCGTGGCGGCCGCGGTCGTGCCGCTGGTTATATGAGCGAGGACGAGGGTATGGAAGATGAGGAGCCGGAAGGGTCGAGCGTCGAGGAGGAGCAGGCGGAGGATGACGACATGTACGAACAGGCGCGGGAGATGGGCGACGAGGACGAGAATGGTCCGCCTGAGTACGCGCACGATCTCGGGCGCACGGATACCCGGTGCGTAGTTCGGGGGTTATGTGATACATGGCTGGAATTGCATATTCATTTGCGCTTTTTGGTTGCATAGGAGAAGAAGCCGGGGGTTAGCGCCCCGCAAGTAAACCCTGACGACAGCGCGAATGTCTCGCGCAGACCGAGCAAGCGCCAGCAAGAGAAGGCTCCTGAGGGTAGAGCGCCGCACGAGGATGATACTGCTGCTGGACCTGTGGAGTCGGAACGGAATGGCGATGCTGGTGGACCTGCACCGAATGAGAGCAGGTTCACTGAAGGATTGTGAACTTTTACGTTAGCGAAATTTGGTTCTGCCGGATTTGAATCTTTGTCTCATTCCATTGTAGCCTATATCTCGTTGTAATACGTTTTCAACAGGATGTATGTGTTAGGGCCTAGGTCTCCGGAGGCGTTACTCAACAAATCCTCGGTTCTCTTACTTATTAAATATTCGTAGCCCCAATTTGCTAGCACTCGGGATATCTCACAAGAAAGTCGAGGATAAAATTTAACTCACTGACTCCAAACATGCGTATCCTTGTGTAGCTTTCCGCTCGGCTACTAGCCCGTTCTAATCGTGGACACAAAGTATCCGACCGTGAAAAAAGAAGCAAGAACAAGCGGTGAGAATTATACTCCGTTACCAAAGGTGCACCAGGTTGGTAATTATAAGATGTGGTTCAAAATCGGATTTTTGCTGTCCTTGTGCCGCTGCCCGCAAAAGATTTGCGGATCGCGACCTAAATCACGTGCGTGCACAGACTATGCTGAAATAGGAAATGACACGTACATGATGCGCGTCTGCAAAAATGGAGTTGGCCGTATTCGCCATCTTGACTTACGCGTTGCACCTCCACTCCCTTCGCCCTCGTCGTTCTCTTCGTCCCGCTCGCTCATCTGCCCGTCATGAATCCCGCTGTATCTAACCTCGTCATCTCCCTCGGGGCAATGCAAGGTTTTCTTTCGCCTTATCTCCAATCGACAATACCTCACTGACCTTACACCTCTGCTTTCTTTTGCACGCTCGTGTGACTTCCGCTGCTTCCCGTCTGTAGTTGCTCGGAAAATCCCCTTCGACGACCCTCAAATACTCACGTACGTGCGCATCGGGTATGTCGTCAGCCAGGTCGTCGTACTCGGCGTGTACTATTATGTCGCGATGAAGGTGCGCAACGAGCGCAAATTTTCGTTCTCGTTGAGTTGTTCATGTGCTTTCTTTGTGTAGATCAAACAGAAGAACGATCTGACTGTTCTAAAATACGGTACGTGCTACTCATATCCACCTCTCTGCTTTTCTTGACTTACGTAACTTATCTCTACAGTTGAACCCCAGCCAATGGTCAGCTCTGTATTCCCTCTTCTGTTTATGTGTGCTGATACTTTTTGCATCGTTCATGTGACGTAGTCAAAAGAGGCGGGCAACCTAGTCACGACTACAGTGCGCGACTATGATCTTGCCGAGACCTCCAAGCTCGTTCGCGGTGTTTATACCGGCCTTGCGATGATGGCATTCCTGCACCTATATCTCAAGTACGTACCTTTCCGTCCTCTTCTACATCACTCTGCGCCAGTCAATATCTACTCGATACTTACTATGGTTATGCATCCAGGTACACGCAGCCACTTTTCATCCAAGCGCTTATGGCCTTCAAGACACTCTATGACGCGAAGCCCGTTGCGATCCACCTCTTTGGTCAGGCGGCAGAGGGCGACCTTAAACGGCCATTCAAGTCGGCCGGCCTGTTCGGCGCTACTGCAAACCCCCAGACGGACAAGGCTGCGATTGATGAGGCGGAGAAGCGAGTGGGCTCGAAGAAGGATGAGTAGGCCGTGCGTAGGCTTCCGCTTGCCTATTGTATCTATTTGGATACTGCATATCCTTGTTTGATTTTTTTCTCCTGGGTTTCACCACCGGCTGTATCTGCCTTGTGGAACCGACGCACGGCGAGCGATTGTCGTCCATTGCAATGACGATTGTCTCAACGGCTGCATCCGAGGCCAGCTGCTCCTGAACTGCTGGGTCATTCGCCCGGAATTCCCAAATACACATCACAATCAACGAGCCTTGACATTAGCAATATCTCACTAAGAGCCTTCTTCCTTTGCGCTGTTACTCAGCAAATGTTGCAGAGCATCGTCTATTTCCAACATTATTCGACGCTTGCGAATGAGCCCTATCAAGCAAATGCATGGCATTCGTATGTTCGCATGTCAGCACAACATCATTTACAACACGGCTTTTTAAGAATTCCCCAATCAAATCGTTGGAGAGTCGAGTCCCACTTCCAGTCCGTTTTTCATCGTTTTGTCGACGTATACTTGGGCAGGTTTAGGTCCCAGTGTCAGCTTTCCAACCTAAATTACCAACTACATCATGTCGTTAATCTCACCACACTGACCAGGGTACACTCCTAAGCTGCGCCCTTCTCGTGTTGAACCTGGTTCCGCTTTGCCACCTGTTTCATCAAAGCAAGTCATTGGTCCGCCTTCCTTATGCCAATACATCAAAAATACGTTCCTCACGATACCTTTAATATATCCAGTCCTAGTCCCAAGCTAATGATTTCCGGCGTACACGCACCGACGCAGTATCGCTCTTGGGCCCTCGATCTCCCTAATGATTGAGTCTAGAAACCATACTCAAAATGTGCAGTTTTCACGCCGCTCCTCTTTCGCAATTCGAATAGTGCTTGCAACTCGTACATATCATTCCTCTTGTAATGCATTATATTGTTCGCTTATCATTGTGGCTTCGGCTGTTGGCTCGTCAGCGGAGACTATCATCTCGTAATCACCCTCACTGACGTGTCGTAATTTCCTCCTTCTCTGCCTTCAAATTTCCCGCCTCGTAGAGCGTATGAATCGCGTGATCGATGTCAGAAGCAATTCTTGTCGAACTCCAGCTCGTGAATTGGAGGGGAATGCTCCGTGGGTCACAACCTTGCCACCGTACTATGTATATATATATATACATATATTCCGTTTATTGCCCTCCGGCCGAGCGCTGAGCTGTGAGCCCTATGTTGAGCGTTTCGTACAGATATGCGGCAATGGTGCGCGACCCTCACGCCTTCTATCCTCACATTTAGCTGATCCGCGTTAAGGACTCAGTTACTCGAGTCTCAGAGGGTTCGGACCCGCGTAGAACGAAATCTGAAAGTACGATTATTCATCAACACGAACGTCTCGGTCTTCTATGGTTTCTTTGGCAGTAGTGTTCATCTCTGCGTTACAATCGGTTCGAAGATGCTCAACGGAAGGGCCATGTCGCTTTGCGAAAACACCATTGTGTATCCCACGCGAGCCCCTTTCGGCGGGAGGCCCATGAAGTGATACGGAACAGGCTCCGAGCTCATACCTAAGTATGTGCAGCCCTCGGCTCGGGAGCTCAAGAGACAACCATGATGAGGATCAAACCATACTTATATATTCCCCGCTGTAGCCCACTCTGAGGTCCGAGATTGGTTAGGGATACGCCGCCCAACTAAAGCTTCCCTGCAATAGCCGTCATCTTAATTTGTAGGACGGGCCTGCTATCAAGGTCTGTTCCTAGATAATACACAAACCTTTCCGCCGGGCCATCTGTGATCCTTCTCCCTGTGACGGTTTTCACCACGAACGGACGCGGTTTACTCGATGAGCCCCTCAATTGGTCCCAGGTTTGGCGAGTCCATTGAAAATGCTTCGCAGGATGCCAGGATATTTGAGGACACTGAAAAATCGGCATCATCGACTCATCTTCCTCCACAACGGAGTACATGGGCATCGATCACTTTGATAGCAACCTGTACGCTCGCTACCATCCTAAACGTATGTACTTGACCGCCTGTCTGGTATGTATCAATCCCATGCTAACACCCTGTAGGCTGCGAGTAGCTCAGCAGTATCTATCGCGTTGCCAGCAATTGGTCGTGATCTTGACATTCCCGAGTACAGATTGCAATGGGTTATTTCAGCATATTCTTTGAGCTCAGTTCGTCCTTCACCTCGTTTCCTGGAGCGTTCTTGCTGACATTCTGGTAGGGTTGTTTATTGTTGTTCTTCGGCCGCCTTGCAGACCTCTTTGGACGCAAATACACCTTTCTCCTCGGCACCATTTTCCTCGCAGCTTTTGCACTCGGATGCGGATTGGCTCAGAGTGAGTGCGCGCGAAGGTCTAGCATAAGCGATCTCGGTGATCGTGGAGTTCTGAACCGACACCTTTTCCAGGTGAGATCGCGATCGATGTTCTGCGCGCCTTCCAGGGAATGGGCGCTGCAGCGTGTATACCAGCCGGAGTAAGTCGACGACTTCATCTTTATCCTGTAGAATCAGATGCTCAAATAGCCCATAGTTGGGAATCCTGGCACATTCGTTCCCGCCATCTCGAACTCGGTCGATTGCCTTCGCAGCTTTCGCGGCGGGTGCGCCAGTTGGAAGCGCAATAGGGAGCGCTATCGGCGGCGTTCTCACCCAACTTACCTCGTAAGTGTGTACGCTTGTTTCTGGCCGTTGCTATTATGTCTCTAGGCATTTGTCACTGATAGACGTCTTACAGACCATCGTGGCGCTCGACATTTTACTTCCTGACTGGACTCAGCGCGCTTTGCTTCTTAATGGGTGTAATTTCCATCGACAAGGATGATCCTTCTGTTGGGCAAGACCGGTATGTATGTTGCCTTCAAAGTGACGATTTCGCTGAAGACCTCTGTCGCTCCTCAGCCGAGTCGACTGGCTGGGCGCCTTCCTCATCACCGCCGGCCTCGTAATGATTGTATTCATACTCAGTGACGGCAGCATTGCACCGGACGGCTGGAAAACGGGATGTAAGCGCCTCCTCTTCCTACCGGCAGTATACATCCTGCTTATGCACATTCAGATATCATTGCCTTGCTGGTCGTCGGCGTAATTCTCGTTGGACTTTTCCTCATCTGGGAACATTACCTTGAATGCTTGCTGGCTGACAATGCACCTCGCACATGGTGGACTCCGCCGCCGCTCATGAGGATTTCATTATGGGCTCGCGCCAAGGGCAAGCTTGCAGTTGTACTCTTCATCGCGTTCCTTGAATATGGTAGCTTCTTATCCTTCCTGTTCTGGCTGCAGGTTTGTTAAATTGATCAGCCCGTCTTAAAATGATGCCCCTGAAACTTCACATAATAGTTGTATTATCAAGACTATGCACATTTATCGCCTGTTCTGACAATGGTTCGCCTGATTCCTATGTTTGTCACCGGTGTGCTATGCAACATCCTCGTTGCACTTGTCGTCGGGCATGTAATCACTCGTCTATCTAGTCGGTGAGTCCTCGTTTGACCTGGATGTTTCGTGCATATCTGATTAATGATGCGGTTATTCAGCAATTGGGCACGCACTCACTGCAGTTGCTAATCTGCTAATAGCAGTCATCAATCCTTCCGCTCCGTATTGGGCGTTCGGCTTCCCCGCAGCAGTAGTCTCGGTCTTTGGGGCCGATTTTGTGTTTGCAGCAGGGACATTATTTGTCGCCAAAGTCTGCCTTCCACATGAGCAGAGCGTTGGCGGTGCATTGTTCCAGACCATGACGCAGGCGAGTGAATAAGTTTTTTGCCTTACAGAACACTGATGTTGACCTTACGGCTACTTCAGCTAGGTGCTGCATTTGGTCTAGCGATCTCCACGATCGTGTTCAACTCCACGCTCATAAAACAGTCCCGTGCATTTGGAGTGGTCGTGAACCAATCCGGCACGAACGCGCCTCTACCAGCGCAGCTTGTAGCGTACAAGAACGCGATGTGGACCGGGTTTGCCTTCGGCATCCTTGGTAGGTCTTGTCAACCGGCGGCATCTTTGTGGGGACTTGCGATGCAAACTAAATAACCGTAGGTACCATTCTCGCTGCATTATTCTTGCGTGGGGTAGGAGTTGTCGGCCACCGAAAACCCTCGGATGAGACAGAGGAGAGGACGGCTCGCGATGAAGGTGACTATGATGACAAGTCAGTGACTCCTCGTGCCCAAAGCTCGGCGAGTAACAGGAAGGTGGATCTGGGTCCGAAGGCCAGCGGATGATGAACGTCTTTTTGCTCCGATCACATCTCACGATATTATCGTTCATGATACTTAGAAGTCGGCCATGAGGCGACGCAAGCACGCCGGCAGAGCCCGCTACCATTCCGATGTCAGTTGTGGGCGGCTATTCGAGTCGCCCGGCCTCCGTTATTCCCACAATTAGACACGAGATTCTAATGAAAGTAACGACGTTCAGCCTGCCCTGAACAGGGATTGTATGCTTCCTCTTTATTGCTCCAACAGAATATTGCTCCACAAGACCTTTCGTGAATCGACGTCGCGTTGCCACAAAATATATAAATATACTCGTATGTTGTGTTGACTACCACACGGTCCGCGTACTCATTAATTCCTTTCAAACACTCCCGCCATACGTTCGAGAGCTCGGTTAAGTCCCCAGGGGTTACGGTAACGAAAGGAGAATGGTCAGTTCTCACGAATTATGCCATGACGAAAATCTTCACCATGTCAGGGAATTGACGGTGGCCGTTGCCAAGCAAGGAAGTTGACGGGGCCCGTCTCCGCTGCAAGGGACCGTTTATGGGAACTTTACTACCTTTCTAGGAAGGAGACTTGATCGGATTAGGCGAGAGTCCGGACGCTCGTTTGTCAACTTGTCGATCGACTTATAGTAAGCATCATGATAAAACCTCTTCCATGCATAGAACACAAGGCAGACAAGGCAGAGCACAGGCCAGAGCTTAAGATCAGTGCTACTGGTTACCTCCATCCTGTCTTTTGTCGTTCACCTTGCTAGCAATTCACACTCGACGAGAGCTGGCAGATGACGAAATCCACTCATTCAAGACGAAATTCTGGATCATCTCAGTGTGATCCTGCAGCGTCGGTTATTACAGATGGGCTTCAGAAGGAGGAACAAACCGTGCCTTCTCCTCATCAACGGTCTACGTTCAAGGCCATATGTCTGGTTGCCACCTGTACTCTTGCCATGATCCTTAACGTAAGTCACAACTCTCCATCTGTAGCGGTTCCCTCACTTAATGAGCAAAGAGTGCAAACAATACGGCGGTGGCAATCTCACTACCCACGATCGGGAGAGAGTTGGACATCCTCGAATATAAGCTCCAATGGATCATCTCGGCGTATTCCTTAAGTTCAGTGCGTGGTCACTACGATTTGCACTTGTTCGCTTTTAAATTTAGACCGCATCAACAGGGCTGTCTTCTCCTCGTTTGTGGTCGTCTAGCAGATTTGTATGGTCGTAAACGGACTTTTCTTCTCGGTACTATCTGCATGGCGATCTTCGGACTGGGTTGTGGTTTTGCACAAGGTATGCTATTTGATTCCCATTCCTCTGATCAGATGGTTCCCATACTTGCCTCTTATGCTCGTCATCTCCCAGACGAGATAACCATTGATGTTCTGCGAGGCTTCCAGGGGATCGGCGCGGCCGCATTTATTCCAGCAGCAGTAAGCGGCAGATCCATCGATACTTACTTCCAGCTGATCCCGGCTCTATCTTTAGTTGGGCATCTTGGCCCATACATTCCCTCCTTCGCGTATACGTTCCATCGCTTTCGCAACTTTTGCGGCAGGTGCCCCCGTCGGTGCTGCGATAGGTAGTGCCATTGGTGGTGTGCTAGATCAATTGACCGTGTGATTTTTTTTAATCACTTGCTTGTATTAAATGCGCTCAACTAATGACGATACATACAGGCACACCTGGCGCTCGACTTTTTTCTTCATGACAGGTTTGAGTGTACTATGTTTTCTGGGCGGTGTCATATCTATCGACCGAGATCTTCCATCTGTGGAGGCAGATCGGTACGTCTCATGTCCTGTATCCGCTGATCGCTACAGCTTAATGCAATACACAGTCGTGTTGACTGGATCGGTGCTTTCCTCGTTACAGCTGGCTTGACGCTGATCGTCTTTATCCTGAGTGACGGCAGCATCGCACCGAATGGCTGGAAGACTGGATGTGCGTATGATGCTGTCTCTTTCTTATCGAGTGATTGACGTTCCCGCCCAGATATCATCGCCTTCATTGTTGTCGGTGTTGTCCTCCTGGCACTGTTCATTTTCTGGGAACAGTATCTTGAGCAGGCTCAGGCCGACCCATCCCGTCGCGCGTGGTGGACACCGCCACCAGTTATGAAAGTCTCTATTTGGACCCGTGCAAACGGGAAACTCGCAGCCCTTCTTCTTGTCGTATTTTTGGAATGGTGTAGTTTTATGTCCTTCCAATTCTGGATTCAGGTGTGTATTCCATCAGCTTGCCAGTGCTGTCTGCCGACGCTGCGTTCTCGTATAGCTGTTCTATCAGGACTACCAAGGATTGAGTCCGGTGCTCACCATGGTTCGCTTGATACCCATGTTCATCACGGGTGTCTGTTGCAACATCGTGATCGCACTGTTCGTAGGACGTATAGACGTGGTGTATCTCATTTGTACGTCCGATAATCCTGCTCTTTCTCAATCTTCCCTAAACCCGGCTCTGTACTCGCTACTCAGTTATCGGCACGCTGCTCACTGGTGTTGCCAATCTCCTTTTCGCCGTCGTTAACCCCGCGGCAACGTTCTGGGCGTTCGGGTTCCCCGCTGCGATCACCTCCGTCTTCGGCGCCGATTTCGTCTTTGCTTCGGGGACCTTGTTCGTTGCAAAGGTCTGTTTACCGCACGAACAAAGTGTGGGTGGTGCTTTGTTCCAGACACTCACCCAGGTACGTGCACATAGTCATTATAACCCTCGCAGGGCTAATTGCATGCATAGCTCGGCACGGCGTTTGGCATCGCAATCAGCACAATCGTGTTTGACGCTACACTGGCGCAGTCGTCCAAACGCTACGGCGTTACGATAGACAAGTCTGGCACGAACGCGCCTCGGCCAGCGCAGCTGGATGCGTATCACGACGCGATGTGGACCGGATTCGCATTTGGTATCCTCGGTGAGTCTCGCGCCTTGGGAACAAATTTTATGTGCTGAGTGCTTGTTCAGGTACTGTGACAACTCTTATATTCTTGCGTGGAGTAGGCATTGTCGGACATCAGCATCCGCCAAAGGAGGAGGATGCGCGGAGCGATTTGACAGCTAACGGCGATGTGGAGAAAGCAGACGGTGAAGCTGTGAAGTGTGATGCGGTCTGATCAATCATGAACGTTGAACGTTGAGACGTCGTAACGGGATCCTAGACAGGTCTGACAGATTTAGAGATTTAATGGTCTTGACTTTTCATGATAACTTACCACTAGAGGTACTTTAAATCCTATAGAAATACTCATGACGCTCCTTGGACCGGAAGGGATTACTGGAGCGACTTTAGTATACACTACTGTACGATGACAGTCGTCGAACAAGGTTGGTATAAGAAGGTCCGCATCCGAGCCTAGGATATATCTAAAGAAATACATGTGGGAAGACTGAAACGACAGAGTGCAATATGAGAGTGCGTGTCCAAAGGACGGTCCAACCAACCTCTAACTATATACATCCGCCACCCGTGTCACGATCGCTTTCAACGCGGGGACAACGACGAATAAGCAGGTGGCGAGCCTGCTCGCTGCTGCAAAGAGGCACTGCTTTCGTATGCTGTGTATGGCCC
Organism: Grifola frondosa; assembly: GCA_001683735.1. NCBI lineage: Eukaryota > Fungi > Basidiomycota > Agaricomycetes > Polyporales > Grifolaceae > Grifola > Grifola frondosa. Next base: position 11,136 of record LUGG01000009.1, read on the forward strand.
AATGGTAGCGTCACTCCCTGAGCGCGAATGGCCTCCTTGCGCCGTATAAGACACGTCACTAGGTTCCACTTCATGCCGAGGAGGGACGAAAGTCGAAGCAGTCGCCGACTGGCCCTGAGATACGGGTGAGATGATCACAGGCACAGACTGGAACGGGTCAGCGAACGGGTTTGGCAGGGAGGCGTAGTAACTGTCTGTTGGAGTGTGAGGACGGGACGGTGGAGTCGCTGGACGTGATGTCGCGAGCGAAGGAGGCGTAGGTCGTGGAGACGACAGAGCAGCTTGGGGTTTGGGAGACAGCGAGGGCGGAGGGGCAACACGAGATGAACCATTGCCTCGCCGCGGTTCCGGTTCCCGGTTGCACCTTGGCGGTGTCGCTAAACGGGTTCTCGGAGGGTTGATACAACTGTTGGCGGTGTGACTCTTCGCACAGGCTGCTTAACCTTGAAGGAGCCTTCATGACCCGAAGCGGCATCTCCCAATGAAGGACCTGAATCCTGCCTCACAGGGGTGTACCTATCATGCTGATTGGGGTATGTTGTGCCTTGCAGTGAGGGTGTTCGCTGCTGTGGGCGGTAAGTGTGGGTAACAGTGGGGGGGCGCGAGGGCGCGCGTTGCGGTTGGGGCATATAGAGCGTCGGATCGCCCGCATAGCCAACAGCACGCCCGTTCTGATCCCATTGTTGGTATTTGGATGAACCAAAAGGTCCCTTTGGATTGAGCGGCAGCTCGGTATCAGAACGAGTGGGATTGAAAATGAAGGATGTGGTGGATTCCATTGCAGAGGTAGTGGGGTTGACGCCATAGGGTCTTGAGCTTAGATCCGCCATGGCAAGCTTCGCTTGTCTAAAGGACCAAATTATCTCACCAAATGTACAGAATACTGCGCGACAACACTTACCTGGCCTTCCTTCTATCGTAAATAACTTGGACCTTGACTTGATTCATCTTGTGATAGATGTACCACATCGCACCAAAGGTGATAATGGTTGTGGCTATGAGCACAACATCCTTTATGATATTATCGGATTTGCTCGATGAGCCTAATAATGCAGCAAGACATTTAGAAACAATATGGTATGAAAAATGAACGAGCAGACGCTACGTACCATTTTCAGATTGCTCCAGCGCTACTCCGAGATAAACGGTAATGAATTGTTTCGGAAGTGAAAGAATGGCAGCTATGGAGAACGTCATAACCCCCATTCCGCACGTGGAGAATACCGCAGTTGTAACTGAAAAACAAGGTCTGCTGGGTAAAGAAGATCACACAAAAATATCATCAGGCAGAACTTACAGTGTCCAGGAATTGCACTCAACCGCGCAATAAGCGCGATCTTGAATCCACCCTCACGCACAACGCGCGCCAAACACGCATACGATATCTTCGTACGCTCGAGCTTCGCGCCACGAGCTGCACAGCAGTACTTGAATGCACTGTGTCACATAAATAGCATGAGAATTTATCGGAAAATCATGGATGTGAAAGGATTGCCATACTAGAAGTTGCCTAACTCGCCCAGGAAAGTGCCCGCAGCGACAATGGCAAAGCCAATCCAGAGACCCCATACCAGACCGCAAAGAATAGCAACGATTTCATGACCAAATAGCTATGCGGTGATGGAAAAGTGAGCATGCAAGCTCAAACATTTAACAGCCAGGACGCTTACTGGAGGAAATGAGATGACGAAGAGGACTGCAATGGGTATAAGCCAGCCAAACGGAAGACTGTGAAATTTACGAATCAGTAACTCCTCATATGAGACTAGGGCCAACCCAGACGACAATCTACGAATTGCGTTGACGCAAAGGTCCGAGCGTAGGCGACAGGCAGGCAAGCTTCGACCATTCCCACAAAGGCTAAATAGCACAAACAGATATGGACGGAGGGCTACGTCGTGGGTCGCATGGCGAAACCAAGGTCTTGCATGAAGGTCTCCAAATAATGAGATACTCACTCGTGCATCCAATTTGCTGCGGGTCTAAGCCAATTGACAATTTGCGTATGGCACACAGTGAAAAGGATGAGAATTGCAGTGGCAATTATGAAGGCGACGTAGTACCCTATGGTTAATGAGAAGTAAACGAACACTGCGGAGAAGACAGTGGCGACGTACAGGCCCATTCTTTGCGAATCCAATATCGCCATTTCATCATAGCACCCCAGTCAATAACGCCTGTCTTAGATAGCTCTGCGTTCTCGCTAGAGTGGGACTTGGGGTGCGGGAGATTTCACGAAGGTTGACAACCACGTCGGTATTTTTCTTGAAGGGTGTGGGCTCTCGTCCATGGTTGCTATCGTCGCTGCTGAGCGAGGATGCGCTGGCGCCGTACCGAGTGCCATTTGGAGGGTATGGATATTGGTTTGGAGTGATACTGACGGTAGAATAAGGAACATTAGAGAGGGGAGCTTGGCGGATACCGTATGCCGGATACGAGGCCATGACAAGATACAATCGCTCTCGGAAGAGGTACAACGGAGGCCAGCCAAGAAAAGCGGAAGGACAATTATTGATGGAAAGACAGCCTGGCTGTCTTTGCGGATTAAGTGCAGCTAGGATGAGAAGGTGGCAGTTGGATATAAGTTAAGAGTCGTTGCGGTCGTTGCAGTGCTGCTCGACTTCTTCCCAGCTCGGAAGAGCTGTGCTTGTCTCCCAGATATATTTCTTCCTTGCGCACTTCTTGTTTTATCAAGATCTCACTTTCTGTCACCATTTTATGCTACCTGCATTGCACTTTGTACTCAAGTCTCTTCGCAGGTGCTTGCATGTTGAAACACAGCAAGCTACTGACAGTTGTCGTCGCCAAGCTACAATGGACTGCGGCGCATCGGAACCCACGCCACACCGCCTGGTCCTATCGAGCTACGCTGGACAACACTGATGTATAGCGATATATACAGGAAATCAACTAGAATATATACAGTTCCTTTGCACCGAATTACGACACCCTATTGGTGAAGCGGAGTGGGCAACATATTCGCAAATTAAAGTGAGGACACTGCTTCACCCGTACATACATCTTGATCGTGGTATTTAACTCTCTGTGCAGTTGATGAACCCGTAAATATATACTGGCGCAATTGATGCTTGAGCCTCAAACACTGAAGCTTTGTAAATACATGATAATTGGGTGTAATTGTAGTGATATGCGTTTGACATGAAACTTGCAATGAAATATGCGGAAGACAGTGCTTGCCTCGGCGTCGGCCGGGGAGAAATTGTGAGTCGGAACTGGTCGTCAAACTAGTGTCAGACTCGTCCCAGCACCAACACTCCACCTCTCCTCGCACTCCTTTACCAATATGGTGCGCCCCTCTCAGTCCGTCTCATGCAAGCTCTTCGTCCTCGCCGTGTCCCCCAGTCCTCGCGCGTTCAACAGCAACGTTTTGCGTCGTCCCCGCGAGCTCAGAGGAGTTGCAGAAAAAGGCGCAGGACGTGCTCGCGTCCGTCCAAAAGGGCCTCGGTCAGGCGTTTGAGGCGGGAAAGAAGGTCTTGGGGCCTTTCGGTGAGAAGGCTGGCAATGCACTAGGAGGTATGTCTCTCCCGAAATTGAATCTACATCTCTATCTGTTTCGTTCTTAAGTGCCGGCCATTTGTTTCATTGTGAACAATGATGAACTAATGTTTCGCTTTTCTCTTCACCTTATCCTACAATTTCGCTGGTGCTTTATGTAGCGTACCGCCAACCGTTGCAGTATAACTTCTCCGTTGCTCGTGAGATCCTCAAACAGGTATACACTGCCGAGCGCCTTCAGCCTCCCACTTCTCTCTCGACCATCACAAGCGTGTATTCAACCTTGTGGTCTCGCGCTATCAGTCCTGCATACTGGCGCCAACTGGTGCGGTCTGGCGAATGGGCGAAGGTTGGCGTGTACGCGGTGGAGGTTATGGTATCTTCAAAGTGAGCAATGGACTGCCCTTATCCCCCTGGTGCTCATTTCTATGGGTGCTGATCATGTATGTTCGTCTAGATTGGAGAAATTATTGGACGGAGAAGTCTTATTGGGTACAACGTGCAATAGATATTCTCGCCGTTCTATGGTCAACATGTAGAATCTCCTAATGCGTGAACTTGAAGTTCCTCTACCGCTCCTTCGTCGTTATCTTGCTAGTAACACGTTCAACTTAAAAAGGTTTGCTACTATTAATTGTTAATGATAATCATGGTGAGTGAGTGTCGTCCTGCATAACCTGACAACATATGAATGGCAGGTTGGCCACATTTGTGTTTTCAATCTCCCACAATGAGACCGTTACACCCTCTACCAATCTTGGGCCCTTTCCTGCGAGGTAATGTCGGATCACATAGTCTGATGCTACATATCGCGATGCTTCGCTCGTTTAACCTGTATCGCGGTTTGATAGCAGTCATCACTGATCTGTCCGACTTCGGTTATGAAGGAGCTCGAGCATACTATACGCAAGCTGCATCGTAGGGCCCGCAGCAGGCGACCTCCCGCTGCTCATATCAACCGCAAATCTACGTACCTGATCGTCCGCTGGCGCACGTCGTTCTCATCCGTCGCCTCCAGAGAGGTGTCAACGATTGATTCACAGTACCACTTCACGCTATCGCTTTCCATTATCGTACAGCACATGATCTTGGAAGTCGCCGTCCTGCCGTCTGCGCTCATCAGTGCTCACAGTTCGAGCAGTAAAGGTTGCATGGTCGCCGACCACGGGCAGTGCGACTGGTCCGTCACATCACTGGTCCGAACACTGCGAGGACACATCATATAAGACGTATGGCAGGATAAAGTACTGATCATGTGCCCTGGTAGAGTTAAGTAGAAATTGATTGACTGTGATAGAGGAGAAAGAATTCGTACAGTACAAGAATCATTAAGGGGATACAACGGCCTACTCCTCTAAATTACGCCGTGGAGTCGTCAACATCGAGCAGTCTACAAGTCTGTGAATGTCTCCAGAGAGATGATCTGTGTGTCGGGCGCTTAATAGCACCGGAAGCAAATAAAGATACACAACTATCAGTGATCGCACGCCTGTCGGACGACCAACATCTTCGACGACGACACCGACGACGACAACTATCGCATCCACGATCCAGCCACTTTCCGACGCATTGGCTGCTCGTGTGCTTTCAGTAGTGAAATACTCCCGACAATTCTCGTGCCATGCGGGAATCCAACTTCGCCTTTCCTGCCCAGAATCGGGCGTGCGTTTGCATCTCTCTAGTTGTATGACCGCAGAGGTATTTTTTTTAGCTTCCATTCATCTGGATGAATTAATCCTTACGTTGTGCATAAGCTTTGGATACCAACTCGCCACTCCTCTTTTCAACTCGCTTACCCACCTTGTTTACCTCACATCTACCTCGCCCGCATCCGGGAGATCATGACAATGGATGGCGGCCTTGAGCGACTTGTCCGCATTCTTCACGACTTCTGTATGTGTCCGCACCTCCGGAAAACCCATCTATGCTCTACGGCCTCGCCCCCCCGGGTTCTCACCCGGCCAAACTCCAACCTACTCTCAATCCGAAGACATTTGACAAGCATTCCGCTTGGCGGTTCTCGCTTGCCTTTCAATGTGTTGTGAATATTGGTGTTCGTGGAAGCGAGCCCATTCGCAGTCGTGTGGTTCAAGCGGGAACACTGGATGTCGTTGGCTGCGTTCTCGAGGCATGGCTCGCTAACAAGGGCTTCGCAGTGGGCCCCAGTATTGGTGCGAATGGTATGCCAAGGGAAACTCGTGAGCAAAGACTTGCACGTCGGCAGGCGCAAACGGAAATGCGCCAACGTGAACAGGTCGCGGCGCTCGCACGAGCGCTTGAAAGGCAGGTCGCAGATGTGAGTGGTGAATGTATGACTCCCGATGCATGCTGATCTTTTCAGGAGCCGATACAGACAGAGAGCGCAGCGGATACATCGGCGGAAACATCATCGAACGCCACTCCGATTGGAAGCAACACCCCCACTGGTTCGGTTGTCGTTCCAGGAAGGGACCGTAGCGGCACAATCATCGCCCGTCCTATCTGGGACCAACCCCAGCGGCGTGCTCACCGCTCAAGACCGACTGTCCAAGCTGCATCGCAGGGTGCATCCACTTCAACATCAGCTGCAAACTCAAGACCCGAGACCGAGACCGAGGATGACGGCGACGTTGACATGGACCGCGCGAGTAGCCGAGATGGTGACGGGTCATCTCCAGATCCCACGCGCGGGGATAATGGCACCGTGCGTGGAGCGCGGCGGGCGGTTGGCATCGTTTCAGACACGACGGCGCCCGCAGCCGCTGGCGCTTCACTTGAGATGAACACGGATGCACACATCATCATCAACGACCAGGGCTGGCTGTGGAAGGTGTGGGTGTGGAGGACGGAATAGTCTCGTTGGAAGCCAACGATGATTTTGCCATGGGCGCGCCGCCCGGGGCCCCTGGTGCGATTGATGGGCCTCCCCCGCGTACTGTCACTGATACACATGGGACTGCAGGGGAGAGGACACCCAGGGCGGGCACGACCAACTTGCCCATGACTGTTCCACCCGTACCGGCCGGTACAGCGCTACGGATGACTACGAACGGTGGTGAGGGACCCGGTGCACGTGCTAGTGTTGGACGACGGGGGTACACACGCACACGACCAGGGGAACAAATACGCCAACAGCGCCAACGGGTGCTAATGCAGGAGTAGGAGCAACTAACCACCACCATCCGCGCGATCCAGATTCCGGTCCATATAGGGATGAGGACGTCCTTCTCAGCCTGCAGCTCCTTGCATATCTCAGCAAATACCCGCATGTTCGACAGGCATTCTACAAACCCCGCACGACATTCCATCCCGCAAGCGCCCAGCTTGCAGTTGGCGACAGTAGGTTTGCTCAACCCGTAGCTGGGCCAAGTGGCAGCGGTATTAATGGTAGTGGAAACGCAAGTGGGAGTCGGCTGAGCATGGCGAGCGGACCTGGTGCGGGGAGCAGTACAATGCCTGCGAAGGAGCAGAGTTCGTTCATGAAGGCATTCGCGAGCGCGACGGGGCGGGCGGAAGGAGAAGGAGAAAGAAAAGGCGAGTGTCGGCCCAGCGTGCCTGCCACTCCCCGCGCATGACCAACGTATTTGCTCTTGTGGAGCCGCTTCAATACGACATAGTTCATCTGAGCTCGAGTCATCAAATCCGCCTATCCTCCCGCCAGAGATTCAATATTGGGCTGGCGTCATCATGCGGAATGCGTGTAGGAAGGACGACAGTCGGAATGGCATCCGGCAGTGTGCGAACAGTGAGTCTTGTCTTGTCATGCATGCGTGGGGAACGTCCACATCTGAGTTTGTTCATAGTGTTGTGTGGACGATGGGAGTCATACCCGCGGGAGTTTGCAAAATGCCGCCGATGTAGGAAGGCCAAATACTGCGGCAAGGAATGCCAGAGCACGGCGTGGAGTGAAGGGCACCGGTTTTGGTGTAGCGCAAAGGACCCAGAGGAAGATGCAGATCACCATCATGGCGAAGGATCCTCGCGAGCGGCTGCAGGATTGAGCGGCGCGGCTGCGGGGGCGCCATTGGTTGCGTCATCGGCGACGGTAACGGGCCGCGCAGAACGACGAGCAGAACGTGAACGTGAACGAGCGCAGCGGGCGTTGGCGGCGGAGGTGCGCCTTACGGACACCGTCAGACCCGTCGCGATTGTGCAGCGCATGCCTGCGCTCACAAATGCAACGCTCACACTTCCGCAACAGACGCCGCAGCAGACGCCGCGAGCGGGGGGCCAGTTCCCTGCGTTTCGCTCTTCAAATATCTTGGCGCTGCGCAGGCGGGATCGTGGTCGCGACGATGAGTCCGGCACGGAAGGTGCGGGCGCGGTGCAGGTTATGGGGACGCGACGCGGCGGCGCGTGGAGGTTGCTGAGCGGCTGATGCGGATGATGCAAGACGATAGAGGGGAGGGCCCGTCAGCTGGTCCATCGAGGGGCATGAATGATCTGACCGACGACATGGCGGTGGACTGACTTCAGCTGGCTCTTTCCCGGCAGTCGTGGAAATTTTTCTCCGGTGTCGACGACTCGCTCCTGCGACGGACGATAGATGAAACGTTCATTGGGTTCGATCTACACTCTCTACACTCACCTCGTTGCTCACCCATACCTCCGTGCTCGCAGTCCGTATATCTTTTTCTTTCCCTCGAGGCATCATCGATATCGCAATGTAGTTCATACGTATACACACACATCCTACTGCAATACCACCTATATTTCCTAACTATTCATGAGCGATTTTTGAGGAATTTCTAGAGGCTTCTATGTTTGTTCGGGACAAATAACGCCTAAGAAAAATGACGGGTGAGGTCGATCCGACCAACTTGTGAACGCACACATCTCCCTCCTCAGCGTTTTCTTCGTTCTCCCCCATTTTCTGTACAAATGGTATGCTATGCTTGCTTATTTGCTTCTTCTTGGTGTACTGAGATATCCAACGTAGGCTGCCCAGGCGACGTTCAAGTCCATCAAGGCTGTTGTGCCTCTCTTTGACCGTGTCCTCGTCCAGCGGTTCAAGCCCGAGACGGTACGTCTGCACTGTACTACAGCGGTCGCGCATCCACTGACGTGTACATTTGAATTCGTAGAAAACCGCGTCAGGGATCTTCCTGCCGACGTCTGCGACGAGCAATCCGCTCCCCGAAGCGACGGTGATCGCAGTTGGCCCCGGAGCACCGGATAAGACGGGCAAGATTGTGCCGACGCACGTAAAGGCTGGCGACCGCGTGCTGCTGCCGAACTGGGGCGGAAATTCGTTCAAGGTCGGAGAAGAGGTGAGCATTTTCATGTCTCCCCTATCAACCTTTGGAGACTAATGGATTCTATGTATGTGCGCAGGAGTACTTCCTGTACAAGGACGAGGAGATCCTTGCGAAGATCCAGGAGTGAGCGCGCTGAGTTGAGATCCGCGTTGTGAGGTGGGAGTTTGGGGGATTGGATCTAAGCAAAAGTTCGCTATCATTTGCATCGTATCAAAGAGCTAATCATCATCGCATTGTTTTCCTGCAATTCATACACATCACCACTCAGAGATGGCGAGACTTAGGAGTCATGGAGTGGATTCTGGTCGGCGCGCAGCCGCCCGTTCGCTGTTGAATGTGATACAAGAATACGTATGAGGAACTACGTTCGGCATGTTTCTTTGTGTGCACCCGACCAATTTTGTCTCGCCAACGAAGTCCTTTCTGGTGTTACCCCCTATTGATATGCTGCAACATCTTCCTCATCTTCACCGGCAAATCCACGCTCGAACTGTCCGTCTCTGGCCTCGGTGTATCTCGATATTAACTTCTCAGCTGCCTCGTTTCTGCTGTCAGCATGTCGCCCGTACGGGTCCAGTCCTACGCCAGGCTGCTGGACGAAGTCGCGTCTGGCGGACTCCTGGCCCTGCTTCGGGTCCTGTATCTTGTCGCTGATGGAACTGCCGCTAGGCGACTGGTCGACGAGACCCGTCTGCGCCTGGACGTTCCCGCGTTGTGCGAAAGGAGACCAGACGTTCTGGGGAGAGCCGTAGCCCCGGAAGAGGTCGCTGAACGAACAAGCTCTCAGCCAGACGATACGCCGTGTGCAAGGACGATTTGGCTGAGCTCACTGTCATTAGGAGGCGGGTAATTCCCTGTGGTGTAATTGAAGTCGTCCTCTGTGTGCGGTCTGCCGCCAGCTGCTGGGAGTGATTCGGAATTCGCAATGCAACAAACAGATATGAACGTTGACTCACGTTTGTCAGCGAGAGTGCGGTTGAAAGCGGGACTTGTGCGTGCGTCGCTCATCGTAGGTAGTGGTAACACGCAGGTGCACTAATCTATGCTGACGTCAGTTTGCAGTGATCGGGACTACGCCAACTGCGAGGCTGCTGTGGTGCAATTCAAAAAGAAAAAGGTCTGCATGTCGTCAATTGCGTTCGTGCTGTGGCCACTATCTGCTCATCAAGTGTAATGCGAGAACATCTAATTAGCTTCGCGTCTGTGATTCAAGGATTCTCACGAATATTGTGTGTCTAACGTGAATTATTCCGAGCGCCGGTCAAAAATGTTCAAGTTCGCATGCCCAGACGCGTACGTGTACTTAGTTCGAGTCGTTCACTCACAATTGCAACCTGTCAATACACCGTTACAGCGGTACTATGATACGTCAGTAACGGCGTTCGTGTTCCACTCGGCCTGAGAGTTTCTGGGGAGCTACTAGGTGCAATATCTAGTATCTGGAGACAAATTGTATGTGCAGGTTTTATGTTGGGAATAGTCGCTCATATGGTCTAAAGGTTGATTCATCACTGCATCGAGGGTGCAGTTTTTCCAACGACTCATTGCCGTGCGGCGTCGCATTCTATCTCGGCACTCGAGAGTCATAGTGGACGTATGTCGCCAGAACCTATTCCAGACCTTGATGATTCTGTTCCAGACATAGACTCTCGGAGAAGGTCGGCCAATCGCTCAGGAAGCATGGCGACTGTAAAGCAACAGCGACGAGCCAAACTAGCGGATAAACTCAGAGAGGTGTTCGAGTTGGACGCCATCAACGAACTTCCCTCTCTTCCTCTAGAACCACCGATCACATCATTTCATTCGTAACGGATCTAGCAACCCTCCGAAATTGTGCTCTCACATGTCGCAACTGGCTCCAGTCAGTCGATATCACCTCAGGTTCCATGATATCCGGATCACGAAGCCATCACCTTCGAAAGCGTTGCTCTCCCAAACCCATCCATGTTGCTTATTTCGAGCCCAGTGAGGAGCTGACAGCGATTTCTCAGAGCTGCAACAACTCTTTTACTCCTTCCCGCGACTGTGCAGCCTGTCTTTGAACAGCGTCAAATGTCAAGACATCTCGTCTACTAGCCATTCTGTTCTGGGTGCAGACCCACGTCTGATCTTGGTATTTGTGGACGGCTTGAAACCTGCATTCATATCAGCAGTATTTAGCTGGCTATCGAGTACACCACATCAAGCCGTCAAATACTTTCATTACCCTGAAACCATACCGTCTGTGTGTCAGCAGACAGTCTTCCGTTACCAAACTCTCAGCCGCAACTTGCAGAAGTTGACTTTACCTGTGTCTTCGTCAACAAGTTATTCCAGGTCGTCCATTTTTTTGTCCTGGCTAATAATTTCTTTTTTGCAAGATCATCACACCCCTAGCATTGTCTCATTGAGGTCTCTAACGATCTCTACGCATATATGGGAAAAAAGGCTGTGGGATTGCTGCTTCGAGGATGCTCTCTGCAATCGCGTCGCCGTGAGCGCTAGGGCCAGTACCGATCTGATTCTCACGAATGCAACTTCGACCAGTGTGCACGTCGTCTGAGACCCGTCTGCGATGGTTAGCACTGGTACTTGGTGAGCACTGGTTTTTTGAAGTGATCTTATCGCATATGTATTTGATTACGTGTAGAATACTATAAGCATGGGACGGGGATCTGCCAGGTCACTGTCCCATCTCAGCTCTCCAGGCTGCTTCTCCAAGTATTCACTTCTCAAAATCGCACCCCCGAACCGGTTTCAGATATTAGTACGCCCTTTATTCCACCAGAGATCACGACTACACTATTTCTTTCGTCTTGGATCGCGATACACTCCGAAGTTGTTCACTCACATGTCGCAGCTGGCTTTCGGCCAGTCGCAATCAATTATTCCGCAAAGTCACAATCTCGAGACAACGGACCCTCGATTCGATGAAGGACTTTCTACGCAATCCATCCATGCTACGATGCCTCGAGGTCGTAGAAGAACTAGATTTTCCACGAAGCATCCCAAATACCTTCTAGCTCTTCTCCACCTTTCATAGAAGTCCTTGAGCTTCTTTCGGCTCACGTTCTGAATCTTCGCTCTGTCCGATTGCAGCACCGCCCAGGGTGGCGCATTCCACTACTACAGGATCCCTTCCTTATGTCGCTCTTGCAACTCTCTCGCGTTACCAAGCTGGAGCTGTATACCTTCCAATTTAGCCATTTCTCTTACTTCCCACGGCTCCTTTGCTCCCTTCCAAAGCTTTTCAACCTGATTTTAACTGGTGTTAATTGTACAAGTTTTGCTTTTCCTGATACCTATTCGATTCCTGATGCGAACCTGCCATTGCTCTCATTGCACATCCGAAATCCAGACGAATCATTTATTTCAACATTCTTCGGCTAACTAACTCGCACATCGTTCCGCCATACCATCAGATCCTTTCACTATGCCGAACCATTCATGGACTTGTTCGTTCCTCGGCCCCAAGTACTTAACCATTGGCGTCAAACTTTGGGGTTACTCTGCAGTACGTAACGTTACCCGTATCATCAGGTTTGTCTTTGAGCGTTCTGCGAATAATGACATTCTCTGATTTTCATGCCAGTGTTGAATCTTTCTCACAACGTCGAGCTGCATTCGCTCGTAGTATCTACCCACATGCTCAATGCTGTCCATTGGGATGTAGCTTCGAGCATGTTGTCTGGAGTCGCCTCATGGAATATATCCGAGATCGTGCTCACTGCGCAAATCTTGATGATTCGCTCGCCGGAATTTCAAATCGGAAAACAAGAATCATTTATCGGTGTTGACGGGATGGACAGTGTTGATCAGGTATTGACACGGTTCAGTGGGCTGGAGTCTGTCGTATTGTATCTGTGCGTCTCGCCTATGATTGGGCCTGACCTGTTCATGAGCATTCGTCGCGAGATAAAGATCCGCATGAGCGGCGCATGGTCTCGAGGAATCTTAAAAATAATGACCAGTATGCCACAGCCTTGCTTCTTTGTGCCGCCATACTCATACTATATTACTTATACAGATATTCCTCCAGAGACTTGCGTCCAGGCGCTTTGAAACCAATAAAATTGTTACTCGAGCAATGGGCCCCTTGATAATGAAAATCGTACTCTGCATACCTTCAAGTTTTCTAGAACATTTCCCCCCTCTGAAATCATCGACTAAATCATCTCTGTCATCTCAGATCGGTCTACACTTCGAAGCGGTTCTCTTACATCTCGGAGCTGGCTCCGCAGTAGCCACTATCGCTAATTTCATTGAATCATGATATCCAGGCAGCCCACATTCCAATGTCGTCTTGTTCTCAAGGATCCATCTACATTTATGTTGCCGTATTTCACGGTCATCGAGGAGCTTCTTCTGGTGAGGCCATCGTACAACTTCTTGCAGGTCATCCTCAGAAGCCATGTATCTTCCGACTTCGCACACAGTGCGCAAGGCAGCCATAATTCCGCAATTACAGAGGATTTCTCCACTTTCATATCGCACCTCTTGAGCTTCACCCATCTGGAGCTTCATCGCTTTTTCCGACTTACTACGGCTCCTGTCCTCCTTGAGCCGACTATTGAACCTTTACTCTGTCACGCGTGTCTTGTGCAAGCTATTCGTCTGAAGGCAGCTATCTCGATATCGGTGCAAGCTACGGATCTTCTCGTTCGACCCAAAGGTCTACGACGGGACACTCATTAGTAAGTTATTCGACTGGCATCTCGTCATACCATACCACCCTTCCATTAATCTAAAGATATCATCTCTACCATCGGCATGAATGATGAATGAATGACTGCGCGAACTCGACGGGAATCTTCAAGAGCTAGTTCTGATTGCTTGGTCTGGATATAAGGCCCACAACAATCGCGTAATGTCTCTCTGCATTCGTTGATACTCCTCATGCAAATGACAGACGACGTACTGTATGGTGTAACCTCAACAGTTCTTGCTGGAGTAGTCTCGCGAGAACTATTGAAGTTTATCATAGCTGTTCCGACCAGATATTCCACTCTTCATAGCGCAAGGGGAATTCGTTGCGAGCTTCGAACAGGACATAGAAATGTGTATGCTTGGGGTATGGTTCAGAGATGTCTTAAAATTCGCCGAATATGTTACTGGTATTTTATACATATTTTAATGTCTCACTCACACATCTGTAGTTTGCTTCCTGCCAATGGCGAGGTAGTAAATCCAGGAATTGAGCACTACAGAGTATCGCACGTGAACCCGCAGTGTACTTGATTGTCAGCCACGAGTCATTGTGTCATTGCTTATTGATAGCCTTCTCTTGGGAATCATCCCTTTCTACCAGTATTAGGATTAGCGGTGTACCTCTCATTGAACCCTACGATCATTGTCTTGTCAGCGCAGAAACCATTGGGGCAGATTTAGAATCCAAGCTACCAGCACGACGCTGAGCGCGCAATTTGTCAGATAACGCAGTCGCCCATTATGGTGGTGGCTGGTTAGCAACCACGTTCGAGACTCTCACAAGAAAATAGAGGAAAGTGACGTTGTAGAGGTACCACAAAGAGCATCCAACAGTGTCTGTCGACTTCATGATGAAATCGACAGACACTGTTGGATGCTCTTTGCGTTGGATTCATATGCACTGTAGGCAAGTACTGATTTGATGATAATCTATAATTCGAGTGGTAGCCTCAAGTCGTCAGCTAAAGGTTCGGAAGAAGGGTTAATAAGTACTCCCATCGAATCTGAACCGCTCATGCGCGGCGAATGTTCCAAGGAGCTCCAAAATTGGCAGCGACGTATCCAACCTTGGTCGTGCGTGGCAATAATGCGGATGCTCATGCCTATCTGGCCCGAACAGGCACAGGTAATTTGCATATGAATTCGAGGAGTGTGCAATTCAGCAGTACCTTGCTCCCAGTCACCGAAAGACGCTCGGTGGCAACATTCAACGTTCAATGATCGTCCTGCGATCGAGATTAGATAAACGTTGTTGGGTAGTTATCGATAGTTTCATTTTTATCTTCTGTGTTCTGTGTACCTATCGGTGATAGTTGATCCTATCGGAATGTATGTCACCCATTCATAAGTTCGAGCTACACTAACTCGGACGCCCATCGAAGTGCCGGGTTAGCACCTGTCCTAAGGGCAGACAACCACTCACTCATCTCGGACAAGTGGGTACTCAGGAGCCTACTGTTTCCAGTTATTTCCCAAAATCGTGGTATTGTTCCGATACGTTACTCACTAATGTCATTGACCTCGATCTATCAATATTTCAATATTTCAGAAGATTTATCACCTTCATACTTCAACTACCATTGTTCCCGAAAAAAACTCTTTCCGAGCTAGACCGCTTGTAAACATCCTCAAGACACGCCCAGATCACCCGCGTACATAGGCTCCTGCCCGTCGAACTGTGCCCAGAACTTGCACAGTCCCCGCTCTAATCTACCCATCTGACTCAGCTCGCAGAACCACTCTTCGTTTCGTCCCAGTTTCAGGACTGACCTTATTTGCAGTGTTGGTTTACCCAGGAAGACGCACGCGCATTCCGTCGCACCCCGGATACCTCTTCTAGATTTCCGGCCAGCCACGCGAAGCCACCTTTCTCCTGCAGTGATTCGACTCGCTAGCCGTGCCTGCCTTCTACCACCCGCTGCGGTCTTCCGACGCCAGCTTCGCGCGACGTACGTGAACACGTCTCGGAGCGAACACGGCAGCCGACATGTCGCGAGCATCGTCTGGGACCGCTCAGAGTGAGCCACGCAAAACGAATTCGGGCAGCAAACAATACCGCTGCATTCACTTCGATGTCCAATAGTGCCGCAGCGCACTCGCCCACGCAAACATAGCATTCGCAACCCAGTCCTCAGAAGCAGCAGCACAACACACTCACTCGGAAGTCCAGCTGCATTGGTCAACGTGTAGCGACCAACATTACACTACGCACGTATCGTATCTCCTACCAGGTATCTAGCATAATGTTTGGCATGGCGTAGCACAGCACAATATACCATCCGCGCATCCGCCCTCGAAATCGCATCACACAGCACATACCATGCAATCATCATAACAGCGACAACGTATATAGCTACAAGCACAGAGCAGAGTCCCGTGCAACACGAATCGCAGGGCTCCCAAGAACAACCACTCAGCACAGTCATTAGACGTCTCCACACGTCCTCATCGTCATATAGTACCACAACCACATCGCGGCACCGCAGTGTCCGCCCAACGCAGCGCGCTCAGCCAGGATATACCTGCATGGGCCCCGTCGTTGGACAGCTCATGCGCCTGCTCCGATCCGGCAAGCCCGCCATCATCCGCGCACCTTCCTCGTCATCCTCCTCTTCGTCCTCGTCCTCTCTCCCCTCGTCTTCCCACCCCGCCGGCCCCAGCAATGCGCGCTTCGCGTTTTCAGGCCCGAGCGTCTGCGACGCAATGCGCTTGAACGACGGGCGACACCCCGCCTCCGCCCCGTCCGCCCCGCCAAACGCGTGCGCAAGCGATGACGACTGCGCATGCCCGCTCGACGGGCGGCTCCCGCTGCCCGTGCCCACGCCCTGCGCAGGCGCCGGTTCCGAGTGGGGCACGACCGGGCTCATGCTCTTGCTCTTGCCCGGGGGCGTGTCCAGCGCCGTCTTGCGCTTCGGCTGCAGGTGCAGCGTCATCGGCGCCTTCCGCGCGAGCACCGCCTGCTCGTAGCTTTTCAGGTCCTCCGCATCGTGCAGCGCCATCCGCGCCGACGAGAACCCGCCCGCGTCGTGGTGCCGCCTGTTGCTCGGATTGAACGCGAGGTTGAAGCGGTGTCCGTCCGAGCCCGCGAGCACCTGTGGTGTCTTTAGGCTCGGTAGCGACGCGACGCGCGAGTGCCGCCGCGAGGGTGACGGCCGCCCTCCGCCGAGTGCCTGCCCAGGGCCCGTCGGGGTCATGAGCGGAAGCACCGCGCCCGCGCTCGCGCGCGTGCGCGCTCACGGGGCCGCTCAGGGGCGTGCGCAGGTACATCTTCCAGAACTCGCGCATCTCGCGCGTCTCGCGCGCCTCGCGCCCGGCCGCGCCCTTCATCTGCGCGACCGCATCCTGCGTCGGTGTCGTCATGCTCATCACGTTGAGGTGCGTGCCATTGACGGACGAGTATGCCGGCATACCGGAGAAGAACGGCGCACCGTCGCCTGCGAGGCCCGCGAGGACGTTCGGGTCGTCGAGGGACATGAGTCCGAAGGCGGAGGAGAACCCGCCCTCGGCGTGGGCGTCACGGGCGCCCGTGCCGTGCGGGAACTCGTATTCCGGAGTGGGGGGCTGCGGCTGCGGGCAGGGTTCAGCATGCGGCAGCGGGAGGTGGACAGTGCTCGAGTTCGTACTGCTAGGCATCGAGTGTGACGTGCTCCCGTCGCTCCCAAACTCATCGCTCAGCTCTTCTCCGCGCTGCGGGTGTTGTCCGTACGTGGTGGCCAGACCGCCTGCGAGCGTGTGGTATCCGTCTCCTGGGGCATATGGTGGTGCTCCGTGCGCGTGGGGGAGCGATGTGTCGGCGACGCCTCCGGAGCCGGGAAAGGAATGCTGTGGGCGGCCAGTTGCATATGGATCGTAGTCCTTGCGATGGGGGGAAAGGACTGGGACATGTGGGGGTCCCACGCGCTCGGGGGCGGGAGGGTGTAGCGGGTGAACTGGTCGTGGACGTGGGTATCTGGCGCAGAGTAGAGGCCGGGAAGGACGCCTGAATTATCGGCACTGGGGACGGGGTGGGCAAGGGTGAGGGAGCCGTTGGGGAGAACGCCGGCGTGACTGAGGAGCTCTGCTTGGGCGCGATAGCGGGCCATGATGTCCGGGGAGCTGCCCATAGAGTGGCGGGCAGACATGGCGAGGGACGGTGACGGTGACTCGCGCAGCGGACCTGCGTGGGCATGGGTATACTCCTGCGCATACATGGAGGACTGGGGCGGGAGTGCAAACTGTGCGGTTGGGTTGGCGGTATAGATGGAGGGAAAGTTGACAGGGCCCGGAGGGGGAGCGAGGAGAAAGTCGTCGGGGAGGCGAGCGCCGGGCATGGGCATGGGATGGCGGGTTTGTTGCATTTGGGGTGCGTCTGGTGCAGGGTGACCGGGGCCTTGAGGCGCTGTTTGTCGATGAAACTTGACATAGGTGCAGCGGCATTTCCGCTGGACACATTTGGCTGAGGGGAGAGTGAGTGAAGTGTGCATTGAATTGGCCAGAAAGTGAAGGGAAGTAATTATGACGTACAACATGGGTTTGCACCGTCACAAGGAAGACTGGACTGGACACATTGGTCGCATGCTTGCTTGGAGGTTGTTGCACGAGAAGCTGCAGCGGCACCTTTGCGACGGCTGGGAGCGGTTGTGGTGGGGAGGTTTTTCGGAGGCGTGGCATTTGTTTACGTGCCGGGAGAGCAGATCGCTGGGAAAAAAGACAAGCGGGTGAGTGTGGATCGGAGTGAGAAAACGGGGAGTACGTGCCTTCTTGCAAACTGATCGCCGCAGTGCTGGCACTTGTAGGGACGATCGCCCGTGTCTGTGGGGTGGAGTGGGTGAGTGGATGGGACGGGAAGGAGGGGGACGGGCTGGAGCGGCGGCTCCACGGAGGGAGCGGGCGCTCGGATGGAGTGAAACTCACGGGAACGCATGTGGCGGGCGACATGCTGAGGGCGGGTAAAGGTGGACTGGCAGACGGGGCACTGAGAGCGGAAGGTGAGCTGCGGACGGAGAGGAGACGGAGGGCGGGAGGACATACCTTGTGGTCGCCGGCCATGGAGATGGAGATGGAGGTCGGAGAGAGAGAAGAGATGAGAAACTTTGAGAGTGCGAGCGGCGGAGGGCGATGTGACGCTCGAAACTACTCGCACCGTGCGACACCAATGACGTCATGCTCCCTTCACCCGTCACGCGTTACCGACTCTGTGCAACGGGGGCGTGTTCTTCCGCTAGCCTCATCAGCGCTTCGCCTCCTCAATCGGGCAGTACTCCATATCGCGATTCCATCGCCGTTACATGCTGCACTGCTGCAGTTATCGCTGTTACATATAATCGCGGATCCATCAGCCCCGCGCATCGCGCGATGGTATTCACGGGGCGAGTCTGCGTCGTTCACCGCGCGAGAGCGGGAGGACGACTGCGCGATGCGGAACGAAAAGACGTTGTGGAGCTGCATGAGTGGTCGATGACGCAATGCCCCCATCGTTGCTCATTTACAAGATGCGGCGGAGATCAATCTGCATCATAATTAGACGCCTGTTGCCGTCATCTGCACCACGATCCGGGCCTTTGGCTCAGCCCTGCCCAGCTCACTATGCCAGGCTATCCTCAGCCGCCGCGTTCAGCCCTGCTCCGTGCTCACCTGTACTCAACAACGCTCTATTCGCGCCGTTCGCTCATGTCGGTTCACTTTGGTTCGCACTGCACGACCCTCGACGGCGCTGTCCGCATCGACCATCCAGTGCATCATGACTCTCTCGCAAGAACCGCCAAAGAGGCACCGATGCCACGCTGGATGCCACGCTCAATGCAGTCCATCACTTCGTAGCTACTCACACCCGCCATAGTCCAATCGCACTTTGGGCTCACCCAATTATAACACTTGTATCGCTGTCGCATGCACGGCCCGAAATAGCGCAAAGTTACCTACGCACGGAGCCCCAACGAGACGTTGCACATACCGCATGGCATCCTATGACACCGGGACGACCTTGTGAGGGAGTGCGAGTGCCTGCGAACGCCTGCGAAGGACTGCGAGGGAAAGTTTCGCCGTCGTCAATCTGACCCCAGATCCCAGCTTCCCCAGCTTCGGCCTATCTTTGGCCCCCCACGATGCACGCTAACTCGCAACTTCGCACCCTCGATGATGGCCCGTCTTCGCGTACGTCCTCCTTTGCTTCCGCGCCCCCTTCCTCGTCGCCCATCAACATAATACATCACCATAACGGTATCACCATAAACGTATCACCATAAGGAAATCACCCCCTTTATCCTTCTTCATCCCGCTCTCTCGGTCTCCCTCTCCTCCAGTCTCTGCCTCCTCTCTCCGGCCGGTCGTTGCCAAGCTCGCCGAGAACCTGTTCGCCAGCCTTCTCTTCTCTGCCACCTCTTATTGTAACTCCCGACGTGATCGTCACTGCGCTGAAACACTCGGTTCGGCAACACTCTTGCTGCGGAAAAAAAAAAACAGATGCCCATGACCGTCACCGTCGACGCCCCGGGCGAACACCCACCCGCTGCACTAGAAGCACTCGCATCGATCCGAGCAACCAGCGACGCGCGCGATCCATGTTTCACACCACGCGTGCAATGTCGCCGTTGCCATGCCCACGCGATACTGCGCAGCGTTCCAAATCGCGTGCATCCCCACCCCGCGCGGAACGTGAACCAACGATCTCCCGCGCTGCCAGACGATACCGTCGGTGAGAACGTACACACGCGCCCGCTGCTCTTACCGTGTGCACGTGAGCACCCGCGTTGGACCAGACAGCTGCACACGTACGTTTTCCATGCTTCTCTTCAATCGGAACCTTTGACTGGAATATCGTCGGAGAGTGGTACAAATGGTGTCCACACATCTCGACAAGTCACTTGCATCTTCCGGTCCTTGGAGCCTGCTCATCGAGCTCTTGCTCTTCGTCATCTCCACACGACGAAGACACGCCAAACGGATACGCTAATCTCCGGCATCGAGCAGTCGAGTACTACAGCACGACGCGGAGGCGCTGCTGCCAGTGTACCGCGATGTCGCTTTCTCCGTTCCGAGAATGGCCCGGCCGGGCACGCTCTGCCAGACAGTCTCGCCATGCCCTCGCCGTGCGCACTTGAAGTTTTCCTTGTTGTGCTTTGACCCGTTCGCGCGCGATCTCACGCTGTTGAACATGAGAAACGTGCTGCCGGATTGCACGCCCCTTGGAGTGTCCGATGCGGAGCCCACCGAAATGCTTCATATCTACGATCATTCCATCATGTGTGCCTTCACCGTACTTCCTCGCCTCAGGGTCGTGCATGCTTCGTGCTTCTTCATTTCGGTTGCCGCGAAACGTCGCCCCGCATCTCGTCGCACTCCTTGCAGAACGTGACGAACCACGCAGCTCAGATATTCGGGGTGCAACCTCAAGGTCTCCCGGATATGCTGTTCGCCATGGGTCCACTAGTACAGTCTCGACTAAAAGCTGCGGTGATCTACAAAGCAGCTGCCATGCCGTGTTGCGGGATCTAGAGATCGGCGACTGCACCTGCAGCCTTGAGCGGCCGATGTTCGCCCTCGATGCCCGCGTGCTGGACCACGCATTGCTGGACTCCACATCGAAGACGCTGGCCTGAGAACATATTCATATTAAAAGTTCGATGCCAAGCACAATCTTGTATTGGTGGAAACGTGTTCGCGGTGAGTCGGAGTGTAATCAAGGGCTCATCGTCAAACTGACGCTCATTCATCGTAGGATATTTGAATGTGATCGGGCACGACGCGTGATAGGCGCCGGTTATATTTGTTCGACTGAACTTCGTCGATTGGATTCCTTTCATATGTCTATTCCTTTCTTGTGTCTATCGATACTTGCATTAATAATAACTTCGGGTTCATACTTTCGGGTTGGGTTCAGTCAAAGTCTTCAGAAAGACCATTGTTCGAGATTCAATTTTTCTGTGGAAAATATGTTCAAGGTATCACTCATGTCTTCGGGGAAAACTTGGTCTATGAATGCTCCCTTTTATCTCAATGTGTAACGGACCGGTTAACACTCCAAGCAGTGTTTGACTTCGATTTCTCTGCAGGCATGGGCGTCTGAATCCATATGCGGCAAGTATACGTAAAGTTCGTTTACTTCTTCCGTTGCGATTCAGTCTTCCACCATATCTTTTCTTACAACGTATCATAGCAGGCCTGCGCTTCCCACCTCTAGCAGTATACCTATATGCGGCACGTTTTAGTCGACGAATGCAATTAGTACGTCAAGACCTACGTGGGACGTTCTAACCGTAGGTGACCAGGTTTTGTGCCTGAATCTCGAGGATGATGGGCCATTGCGATGTTCGTACGTTTATTTCAGCTCTTCTTTATCGCACAGACTCCAGGCTGACAATTACATATCATGAACCATCCCTGTATGAAAATATGACTGCGTTCTATACGACTCGCACAATATCTTTAGCAAAATTCGGCTGACTTCATCCTTGAACCTTTAATAATCCCTCCTCCAGCTTTCGCATATAAGCGCAACCCGTTTCTTGGAAGCTGCATATACTACTGCCCCTATCTTGGCTCGGCTGACCGGTCGCTTTCGAACGCCCTTCCAATTCCAACATCTCATGACAATAATCCAATAGCTTGGTCTATAGACTTATGAAGTAGGTCTATTATCAAAATTTAACCGTCGTTTGATCATCGTGTGGTATTTTTTTTTTTCGCAGGGGGATTTCTCATGCTCAGGATTTTTAATTTGAACTTCACACCTGAGAGCATTACGACGCTTCTATGTTGTATCTTCACAGTGGAGTTATATTTCAGGTATGTCCACGTTCAGTTGATATCGACCATAGCTTAGTTCTTTAACGTGTTTACAGATTTGTGCTACAATGCTCAACCTGATCATCGAGTGGACGCGACGTCCGACTCGAATCTTCGAGTAGGATCACGGGCGGAAGGTTCCAGGCATACGCCCTGCATGAAGACCTTTATCTTCTTCGCAGCGGCAAGTCTTTCATTGTCAATCTTACTTTATTGCAAACAAAGAACACGAATGGTCACTGTGACGTGACGCGATCGTGATTGTTCGAATGAAAGGGTCACGTGGTACGTGTGGCTGGGTGGACTGCAAGTCCTCGAAGCACGACCCACCCTTTCTTCCACTTACCTCTCTACTCCTTTCGCCCGTTGCTACGTCGCGTTTGATCCCTGTTGACTACCATTGTTGCCTGTTATTATTCCTTCGACTCTACGAACGCCCAACGTCGTCAGCCACACACGCGTGCATATCCACGTCGCGGTCAAGAATTCACAAAGCCAACACCCCAGCCACAATAAATCGGACCACCATGAACCGCGTCGCAGCTCTTTCTCAACCACATACCTTTACGCCTGATGCTGTCGCCAACTTATCCGCATCCACCTCTGCACCACGCGGGGCCACTCCGCGCTCCAGCCCATACCCTGTGGTTTCTTTCACACCTTTGATAGAGGTTCATCATGGCGCAGGCACAAAGCGAAAATTGGAATATGAGGAGCGCGATGAGCCTCCGAAACGGTCAAGGTTGGACGAGGTTATGTGCAGTGAGTTCATCTCGAATACCAACTGTGGCGACAGCTGATTATTATATAATTGCATGTATGGCAGGCATCAATAATCCTCCAGTAATTGCAGTAGATCATTCTGCAGCTGCTGTAGAAGAAAACACTCACTACGTGTCAAGTGAGTCCGCTGCGCCACACATCCAGCACCCCCACCTGACATCATCTTCAGCAGAACCCTCCACCACAGTCGATGATCAATTGGAATGGATTTTCCCACCGATCACGGTCTATGAAGAGATACGAAGGCGGTATAATCACGCCTGAGATGTGGGATCTCCACCAGCGTGCGGCGTCAACGCTCGCGCTCCCGGAGTTTCCCTCCCCCGATATCCCCTCCTCCCCCCCTGTTGTTGGATGCAGCGATATCTCTCGTGGACATCTACAATTCAGAAAATGATCCCGATACGACCTATACGCTCATCACTACCCTCAACCGCAGTTCTCTGCCAGATCGTTCTCGCAGTCATAATCGCGAACCTCGGCTATGGAAGCGCACGTGCAGGGACCGGGTTGACCAAATGTTAGTATCATCTTATGTTCGCTCGCTGCCTCGATACTGACCGTCGCTTAGCATCGAGCAGTACGGGTTCAATGAGCTCAGGCACACTGAGGAGTGCTTGCGCCGCCTCCGTGAACGTGATATCGGGCAACCCACATATTCTTCTTCCAATCTATCGCCGGCCGTTCCAGGAGATATGTGGGGAAGGGACCCTCAGTCCTGGTCTTCCGATGCCGTAGAGCCGTCAGATGGGTGGACACCCTATAACCAACAAGAGCCTTGGGCTTTCGGAGACCTACACCCAGACCATTATGCGGGGTATCACAATGCTGCCGATGAGATGCCCTCGCCGATCTATCCTCCCACATACCCAGAGGCGAGCCAGCGAAACACCGCAGGCAACTTCCCCGAGCGTACTGCAGCGCCCAACACCTCCCACGACGTCTCCGATGAAAACTTCATCAAAATTCTCTTATCCGTGTTGGGTGCATCCAGTCCCGTTCCCACCGAGGACTCGATGGCGGTCGATGCGGATCCTGTACCCGAGTTTCTCTATTTCCCGCCCCTCTTTCAGAATGTCTCCTCTGAGGTGTGTACGGAACCTGCACGAATCGCACGCGGGACGCCGAGAACGCCATCAGACGTGGGGTTGCTTATCCCACGCAAGAAGACAACAAAGAAGAAACGGGCAATGGTGAAATGCTGGAACGAACAAAAGAAGAATATAGCGGATGAACTCAAAGAAATCGGGCTATGGAAAAAGCACCTATACGTCCTCTCACCATTTGGAGAAGGCAAAAGCGTTATGAACGCATCTAGGAGGAAAGAATTTGGGTATTACTTCTTTCCCCTCGATTTCACTTTCACGTCCGACGGGGCTGAACAGAAAGTATCCTCGGTATCTTACGGGTGCCTTGTTTGTGCATCCACGAGTCTGATGATATACACGTTCGCACCCTGTGATGTCGAAGATGTTTTGTATATGTATTGGCAGTTTTGTGTTGTTTAGATTGTTCTGCAGTTACATCGGATCTATCTTAAAAATGTAATATATCCCGGATCATCACAAGTTCACGAGATGGACACGTTTACGACGAATCGCAGTAAGTCCAGCAGTTCGGTACATGGCGTGGAGCGTCGGGTTAAATCCACGATGATTAGAAGACGGTCGAGGACATTCGGGGAAGAAGGCTAGAGAACACCAGCGCCACAATCGCCAAGGTTGAGAGGAAACGAAAACGGAGAAGACAGGTTATCTTTAATGTAGGCTGACATCAAAGCGACCCTTCACTCTGAACAGAACATCTACTAGTCTTCTCCGAAATCGCCACTCGGCGGGTTGCGACATTGTCGACATCGGTGACTAGATAGAAGTACCCTGCTCGCACAGTCCCGGAGATATTCCGCGAGGGCATCATCTATAATTCGGATTAGACAATCAAATGTTATGATGCATTCGGAGCAAGGAACATACACCGGATCACCCGGAAGAGCCCGCGGGAATGCGCGTTGTTCATGCGGCTCTCCAATTCCCGTTTAACACATAGCAGATGTCGATGCGAAATACATCTATCCGCCTCCTCCAAAGAGATAGTGACAATGCGCACTGTGCGAAACCGTTCCTCCAGCAGGAGCTGGTCGATACTATCCACTGGGGATGGCCATGACTCTCCGTCTGTGAGAAGGCTGTAGACAGCGACGAGCGAGAGTCAGCGTCAACGGGGATATCTGCGGCGAATTGATCTTGGACAGCGTAGTTGAGGCGGCATCCCATCGCATGATTGAGCCTATATATGTAGAAATTGTGAGCAAACGTAGACCGGTGTTGTGCGAGAGGTCGACATCTATGTTGAGATGCGATGAGACGGCAGATCATCTGAGGTACAAAGATGAATTACCAGGATATAAGGGCAACAAAAGATGCTCAAGATTTTCCTCTAACGATTTTAGCCAGGCATTCAACCAGGAGAGACAATGGGAAGCGGTTCTCTCCAATGTTTGATTCGCAGTGAGACCAAATGTAAGTCCCACACGACATCGGTCATGAACGCATCTGGACTGTACCAGCAGTTCAAACCAGCCAGAGACAGATCGGAAAGTTGTGGGACTGAACAAACCATGCCTTGGAATTCGGAGAACTTGAAGTAGACGTTGTCAAGTTCCAGAGTGGTGACACAAGTGAGCTGGGACAGACACGTAAAGAAAGCCATATCCAGCAGTGCAAGCCGGCTTTGAGAATGGAAGCTTAATCGCAGCGATTGCAACCGCACAAGATTGTACGCTAGATGTTGTACGACGTCTACGAATGGCGGCTTGACCAAATGTGCCCTCGTAAGATGTGTCGTGAAGGCGTGAATATGGAGCTCTTCCACGCCCTCTAGACGCTGCAACATGGAAGGTGTGCGCAGGAGATAATCCAACGATTTCATAGTCGAGGGTTTCGAGACGGTGATATGATGGAAGAAACGGGATTGGCTCGCAGGACGTTAGCTACGACATGTAAGAGCGCAGCTCCGAAACGTTGCGCAGTCTGTGATGAACGTTACGATGTAGTTGGTAATCTGGAGGAAGGGATGGAACGGTGGGGGCTTGAGCTTGAGCACGATGCGCCGTAGTGGTGGCAATAGTACTTGCTTCAGGAATTTATACATCTCGGACATGCAAGAGAGAAATGGTTAATTCTAAATCGAATCCGCGAAGTCAGCGGTTATGATGAGTCACGACAGATGGAAAGGATGGTATCAGGGATGCTTACAGAGATAAGTCATAACTATACCGATTACGGTGGGTCTCGAATGGGGGAATATTGCCGGGACAACTTGCTGGGCGGCCGAAGTTCAAGTTGTTTATCCAACTTGGTTCTTGAACATAGCAACAACCGTAGCTAGGTATATCCTGTGACTTATGTCGAGATCATAGGCTAGTGGCGCCGGCGAAGTGTCACAGCGGAAACAAAGATCATTTAGGTTGTAGCAGACAATGCAGAAGCGAGGAATAACAACCTGCCTGATTTCAATCGGATGCCATGTGTTCACGCACAACGACGCTTGCATGACAGGCTCTCCTCTCGTGCTTGATGAGCCGATGGCAGTCTCAGGCTTGCATTACAGCTTGGTGAGCAGCGCTTGTGAGCGCATTGAGGAGCTCATCGGTTACACCGCAGCATAGATTCATACTGGGGACACCAGGTGCGAGGCCATTGAACCGAATGGTTCCATGTTGAACTCGCACAATTCATGGTTACTGGTTCGGTTGTAAAAGCTTTAGAATTTCACGTACAACCTATTCGAAACGTGAGCATACATGTAAGTTCCAATTATGAGAAAACAAAAACATCCGTAGTTTTTCCTAAGTCGTGCAGATACCGAACGGATTCTCGAGATTCTTACTCGGAGCGGTCAGAAGTTATGCATCTAGTACTGTTCTGTGTATATCTGATCTACGTTTGGCTTCATATAAATGTGTGCGCAATGTCCGCTACGTCAATAACAGTCAGAGCAGAATCACATATATAATTAGGTACGGGATTACTCACTGGAGAGTTAGATGTAAGTTAGTAAGCATCCATGAAAAAGTTCAGAGTAGATTATCAGGGGTAGCGTATTTGGTGCAATCAACACATCGGGGAAGATCCAAAGTGAACAAGATTGTCTATTCCGGCTCCATCCGTGAAGGGGCGCCGCGACAGTGCCTGCACACGTGTTCGGGCATGAGGAAAGGTGCCGGAATGCATTTCTCCATGGGAGAATCTGGAGGTTATGAATGAGACATCTGAAAGCACGCTAGACGAGGACATACGTGTTACTCGCAAAATTCCCCGGGAATGTACATGACGCATGCGAGTCTGCAGCTCGTGCTGCGCACAGATGTAATACTGACGCGGGACGATGAACGAGGTCTCCAAACAGACCGTGACGGTGCGCAGGGACTCGAAGCGCTCTTGCATAAGGACCTGGTCGACGCCGTCGACCGAGGGATCGTCTTGCCATAGCCCCTCTTCCTGAGGCAAGGCATAGATCACCCAAAGCTGCAGTGAGAGCGTCAACTCTGCCAGTTTGGACGACCTAACACCACACAACATCTCTGAGGCCATCTCCCATCCCCAGACGGTAACGATGTGTGTAGGGACCACTAGCGAAAGGAGATCCACGTTACGTGAGAGATCGATTTCTAATGCAAATTCTTATCAGAATCTTTGTTACGTGTCATGCGCCTGCACTCACCTGAAGATAACGGGATTGTGAGATGCTCAAGATGCTCCCCTAAGGTTCGCAACCAGCGGTTCACTATGGGTGCAGGAGCCCCATCGTAGAAGTACTGGTCTTGACAGTGGAAGGATTTCGTGGTCCGACAGCAAGGTGTGCATATGAGCCATTCTAGCAATGGTGGGAGATAAGATCCGTTCATTGACCCAACGCGCAACGACTCCAGCCGCAGGTTCGCACCAGCACCAGCGAGAGAATCTGATACATTCCAGCACACGGAAGCCATAGAGAGGCTGGCGAGTTGTGGGAAAGAACAAACGAATCGCTGAAAGTCCGAGAAGGCCGAAAATTGAATGTGGTCCATGTCCAATTCGACGAGCCGGCTGAGGTAAGAGAGAGATGTGAGGAATGTCTCCTCTAACGGCGCTAGCCAACATCCGTAATGAAATTGTATCCGCATCGACCGTAACCCCACCAGGTGTACCGCAAGGAGTTGGATGACCTCTATGAATGGCGGCTTGAATAATTGTCCCTTGGGCGCGGTCTTTGTGAAGCATGGGACGCGTAACTCTTCCACTACCGCGAGGCATTGCAACATAGATGGGCTGCGAATAAGACGCTGCAGCGATTTAAATTTTGCACCTTTCGAGATCACGATCCTGTGGAACAGTTTATAGCGACTGGCAGGAAGCCAACCACGACATACAACAGCGCAACTCCGGAGTGTTTTCCGATCGTCGACAAATGATATGATATAGTCGACAATTTCTGGAGGAAGGGGGATTACAGGGGCCTCGCGAACCGACTTGCGACCAATCAGTTTGCCAAGAAGCCGAGATAGTGGCATCGATATCGACGTTTAACTCGGACGTGAGTAGCAGGAACGTTCAGTTCAACCAGTCAAATACAGCAGCAGGCTGCAGCTCGCAATCCAATTACTTATCCAACGAGGAATATTATCGGCGAGCATGATCCCGTGACTTCCTGTGGCGTTCTCCTTTGAGAAACCGGTTACCGCATCGGAGACTCGTTATGCATTATGCGTTATGATTGAGCATGAGCTCGAAGCCTTAGTAGCTTGATCTGTTGCAGAGCTGAATTACAGCACACATGTAACGATACATCAACTATCAATTCAGAACACCATGTGAGTGATACTACGTCCTCAAGAGCCACAACAAACGCTCCAGGCTGCGCACAGTAGAAGTCAGCGAGAAATGAACACAAAACAGTATTGGACCCGCCAGCCTCGAGCTGCGAGCACATCTCTTTGACTTTGGTGTCATGGCGTTAGGCTGCGGCAATCGCGGGAGGAGCGACAGAGTTTGTTGCCTCGGCTAGAACGAGACACGGGCTCCGAAAGCGCTCATACCAGGCAGAGTTGGAGTGACGACGTCTGGGAGCAGGTCGCAAAATCGCTCCCGCATCAACCTGTCTGCTTCTTGGCGTTTGGAGTCCAGGCAAACGATGCTGGTGGCTTGATTTCGATGAACAGGACCTGCTTATTGAATTCGACAGTGAACATGACGAACATCGAGGCAGCCCAGAGGAGCAGCAGGAACGTGGAATTGTGGGATCACCTCAAACAGTCCATCTACCGAAGAAAAGTGATGGAGCAGATGCGTATAAGGTTCATAGAAGACACTCTCGTCTATAGTGCTGTGGTGAACGGCCGAGGGGAAGGAATTCATTGAGAACTGCGACCAAAGTGTACGCTGAGAGCATCTGCCATTGTATCTCGTGAAACATTGAGCATCGAGTGCAGGAATGAGACTAATTACACACCACCTTCACACGGAAAGTAATTGGCGGATGTTATGATGAGTAAAGAACGCTTAGAGCTCGCCTAATGGGGAACTCGGCGTACAATGCAGGCGCATTAGCAACAGGCGCGGATGTAGATATGGGAAGAGTCAATGATAATAGTCTTGAGATAGGCCCTAATTTAAGAGGGCTCGATTGAACCTATCGTAGGTGTATGTGATGGTGCATTGCTAGCTGTATTTACGCGAGCAAGTGTGTCAAAGTCGTTATGCCAAAGAAAGTATAGGTATTGGATAACAACCGCTTGTGCACTTCGTCTCTTTGACATACGACAGTGTCAGCAGATGTCCCAACTCGCCCAAAAACATCGGGTGACAAGACGGCCTGTAAATGCACTGCAACATTCATAACTTGCAGATAACAACGGTTTGTCGTGAGCGGTATCTCTTGCGAGCTTGAGCAAGAAAAATCGCCAGTGGGAATCTAAAAGTCACTCATCAATGTGAGCAAGTGGTCCCAGAACGCAGATATGGTGGTAGCGGTATTGTGTCAGAGGGCATCGTCGAATTTGGCCGGTATGTAGAACGTGAGCACACCACCCGCATCAGCGACGTCGCCAATGTAGACGTAGAGGATGAGGCAATGATTCTGACAAACACCTATGGCAAAGGAAGGCGTTTGGGCAAGGGCTCGTTAGTTAATGCTCAAGATACAGGAGCGAAAGATAAAAAAACGAGAATGCACCCACAAGCGATAGTCGTCGTTGATACGACATGACTATTCAAGAACTTGAGTAAACATCGATGCGAGACGAGTACGCCAAACTTGCGTGTTGGATCGGGCGCTTCCGACTCGTCCGCGGCGTCACGATCCCCCGTACTGGCTTCACGAGCTTCATCTTCAAGTCAGCTACAAGCTAACAGCAGAAGTAGACTGACAAGCTTACCCATGCTGGGGTTATTTAGACCATTCCATCCGACTTCGACGCGGGCATTCTCTGTGTGTACGCAGAAGTGAAGTTCACCGGAGCCGTTGGCGCGGATGGTAACACCGTCAGCTGCAAGTGGTCGTATCCGCTCCACGACTGTACGCAGTTTAGCCAGAGGCGGGAGAAGAATATGGACCTAGCAAAGCGAGCGGAATGTCAGTATCTGTTCCCAATATGATAGGCGTCAGCGCACGTCGGGTTCCGGACACATGGGTTCCTTCAGCCGCTCAACATCCTGAGGCTTCATGATCTCTATTCGGACATCTTGAGAGATGCGAACGTGACGACCCATTCGAGACGTGCCAATAATTTCAAAACTAAGAACAGCTTGGTCATTCTTCTTGGACAATCTGGCAATACATGCTCCATCACTTTGGAAGGTAGAAGGCATGATTACAACCGAACACTTACCTCATAACAACCTCTGCATCAGACGTGAATGACGTAGAGCCCTGAGCACCGGACGGTGATGATGCGGAGCGGAGAGCAGCAAGCAGCGCTTCAGACGATAACAACATGGTAACTTCATTGTTTGAGTTGGACTGTATACGGTAATCCGTGAACAACGAGGAAACTTTGATCTGTCTTCAAGTCTAGTGAGTATTCCTTCGCAGCGAGGCCATACAAGAATACGCACGACCAAACTTGGATGCCACCTTCGTTTGCATCTCCATTACATATGATATGCATTTCGTTATCTGTGAACTTGATGATACATCGTTTCTGAAGCTTCTCTACAGATTGAACGATCTCTGGCTCATGTGTCAATCTCATTCAGATTTGTTAACGTCAACTCTGAGACTCACTATAGAAAATATCAACATTCTCAATAGCTGCTCGGAAACGCATGGTAAGGGGATTGTAGACGATACAACTTGCGCGAAGACAAGTGAGCGATGTGGAATGCCACGCATCACAAGCACGTGAAAAGCGTCACGATCGCGTTACACGCGTCTCAATCTGTTGCCTCTAACTCGTGCCAACCAGTTGAAACCCGCTTCCCTGAATGCAAGTCGATACATATCGTGGAAATCCTTGCTCGGGATACAAAAATCTGACGCGACAATACAGTTACACACCACACACCATAGACCCCACTCTCAGTCATCCTTTTTCGCAATCACATCAGCACCCAGATGCCCGTTGCTCCCATGCCTGAGCCCGCTCTCCCTGCGAGGTGGCAGCCCCTGCTGCGCAGCGAAGCCGGTCGGTGATCCATTCGCCACGTTTGGCGTTGGGGGGAAATGCGCATAGAGTCCGTTAGCGGTCCCTGGCGTTGGCGGCGTCGACATTGCAACAGGGACGTATGGCGAGCCGGCGGTCGCAGCAGTGGGGAACGGCGAGCCTACGCTTCCTGGAGTACCCAGCGGTGGGCGGGTTGAAGGAGAAGCGGGTCCAAACGATGGTGATGAGAAGCCAAGGCCGTAGCCCACTGGTCTTCCTCCCGGAGTGAGTGCAGGATTCGGGCTGGCGGCAGCGCTGCCATTCGCAGGAAACGACGGCGTAAAGGGGCTGGAGTTTGCGAACGCGGTGGAGACCGGTGTACTGGCATAACTCCCGTATGGGCTGCCGCCTTCGACGGCCCACCCTGTGCCCTGGCGGACAACTCTGGAGCCACTAGAGCCTGAGCGCAGGCGTAGGTCGGCACTGCCGAACTTTTTGCGGATATTCGCGCTGATGCCCGTGGCCTCCGCTGCGACGATTCCCTGCGTCTTGTCGGCGCCTGATACGGCCTCGACCGCGTGCGTTGTGATTTTAACTGCATATCCCATACACACGAATACCCCGCCAATGACGCCGACACATCTGGAGCCAAGTAAAAATCAGCACGCTACAAGCAGAGAAATAATGCCGCAGCCATACCTGATCATAAGCTGCACGAAACTTGTGGTTCTTTGGTGGATCGTTATGCTGAGCGGGTCGAGATCAAATTTGAAGTAGATACCCGGAGTACCTTTGTGTTGCTCCAGCACGCGCGTATAGTGTGTGACGCTATACTGATTGGTGTGCAGGGGCTTCGATCGTGGTGCGACATATGTCGTCGGCACAATGTGTAGGAAATATTGGTACGCGATAAATGCTATGAGGCAGTCAGCAAGCAACCCTGACAAGAGGAATACTTTAATAACACACGATCTTGAGTGAGCTCAAACGAATTATCCAGTGGCTGCGTGATATCCGGGAAATATGGTCCAAACGAGAACTCCGTGATGACATGGGATAGGTTCATAGCTACGAGCATCCTGTTAATCATGAATGCGTAGGAGGGATTCTAACCTACCGCCGTGATCAGTATGATGATGGCTCGCATATCCGTGTCCAGAGGTCGTAATGTGCAGATTTGCTGACAAGGATTTTAATAATGGGGTGAAGATATGAATTTCTGAATATGCGCACCAGTGACCTTCTTCGCCGTGATAGTACCGTACACTCTGCAAGCGGCTCCATCAGCTTTGTAATTGTATGTTGGACGAAATCGCGGAGCAGATTTGCGGAAGAGCGTCGCAAAGAAACCACGAGAGGTGCGCGATTGCGCAACCGCTTGTCGCGCAGACAATGCGGCAGCATGTTCCTTGAGTGTCGTCGCCTGCCCAATATCAAACTTCGTGCCATCTCTGCGGAAGCCATTGCTTAGGTACAACCTATCGCCCACGGCATCCCGGAGGTCTACGCTGATAACTACACTAATGTCAGCGTACGAAATATGCTTGGAAACAAGTTACATTGTTGGTATGCGTGCAACACATTTCTTGCAAGCCTATATTATGTTGCTCCCTTCAAAATTCCGATCTGATCCCTTCCAACGTTGCAAGACTGTGAAAGCCATGATGTTGGAAAGGACCAAGCCTTAAGATCTGTGCTTGCAGAATGGCCACACGTTCACCAGCCCCAATCCTAAACCCTTTACTCTGTGACATGTGGACCAAATTCAAGCACTCACATTGACATGGCATATTCACCACCATATCTACATTGATGTCCATATCGTTCCCTCTGTCCGAATCGACGCTGAACTCGTAATCAGGCCATCCCCAGATAAATTCCCCGAGGTCATTAAGCACCAGCAAGAAAGCAATGAAAGCGACAAAAAGAGTGAGGAAACCACGAGATTCTGAACGAGCCTTATACGTAGACGGGAGTTTGGGAAAGGCGTCAAATTGAGCTAGCGGCGCGGGCACCATTTCATCGAGCTTGTCGAGGAGTGATGGAGAATCGGGTCGACTCGTCACCGTCGCGGTGGCCATGGCGAAAGAAAACCGAGTGAGAATGAAAAATCCTGGCTTTAGAGGCGAAACGAGTCTGCCAGCGCAATAAGCAACGTAGAAATATTGGCGCCCTGACGTGTTCAAAGGACAGTGGTCAAACGTGACCGGCTCGTGACTTGGTCGACTTCGTTTTCTCCGAGCCCGAGGCTGAGTCCGAGTCCGAGCGGCGAGAATGGCTGTTCAGTGGGCTGGATTTGATGTTGACGAGACGAGCGTGCCAGTTATGATTTTTCTCCACGAGGATCCTTCCGCAGTTCCGCGCCATCAATCACCGGAACAAAGCGTGACGAGAATTTGAGCGTTACAGATGTCACACAATGTTAAAGATTGGCATCAATGTCACCTGCTGCATACAAGGTACAAGAGATACAAGAAGACATGGACTGGTGAAGTGTACACGGCAATATATAGAGTACCAGGCGGAGGAGATCAGAGCGTACGATGAGCGGCGAGCGCTTGACTTTACGCGGGATAGACGCGTCTCGTGACACCACGCGTAAACGTGACAGCATCAGCGTGACAAAGTAACACTCGTCCCACCATCATCTCGCCGCCGTGCCCAAAGGCTGCAAGTTGCCTGGTTTCTTTGGCTCCCCTGAGAGCTTTCCAATAACATCGCTAATTTCTACCTTGCACGGTGCTCACTTTGTGATGTTGTCGCAGACATCGACTTCACGGTCTCAATCCGTGGGACACGACCTGACACAATCGCCTCCTGCCGCACCCCTACCTGCCCCAACGACAGTCACCGCCAGGTCACTTACACCTCGCCGATCTACGGGAAGGTCAGCCACCTCAAGCTTGACGTCCGCAACCGCATCCTCTACGAGCTCGCGTGCTAGCCCCGTCCTCCTGTCACGATCCATGATGGAAGAGGACAGTGCACACCAGTCGAGTTCTACCCAAGATGAGACCACTGTCAAGAGGGAAGAAGATGCTGCCAACTCTTCCTCTGTACTCGCGGAAGATGTTACCGATTCGTTGAAGGACGCAATTTCTGTCACGGAGAGAGAGGATGATGCTATCAGTTCCGTTTTCTCACAGGACAATCCTCATACTCCACGGCAGAAGACGAGTCGGTTGAAAGTGGATAGTGACGTTCTCTGCGGGGTAAATAGAGAGGATGGTATGGACGATCGATCACCAGGAAAGGAGGGAAAGGACTTAGGGCCTGAAGAGGACGAAATTGTCACTGATAAGAGAGAAGGTGACGTTACCACTCCCCTTCCGCCGTTGGCACGAGAGGACGCTCACCAAACTCCGCGACGGGAAGAAGAGAGATTAAAGGTAGAAGGGGATGAAGGCGCTAGCGTTAAGGGAGAAAGCGATACTATCAGCCTCGCCTCGGCGTTGATACCAGTGGACGATCTGCTTACTGCGCAAAAGGAGATACGGAGGTCGAAGGAGAGAGACGACGAAGTCTCCGTTGGGAAGTTGTCGCTGGATGTTCAAGCTCAATATTTTCCGCTGTCAGGAGGGAAGGTGGCGCTATTAGCCCTGTCTTAGCTTCCCAAGAAGAAGTCAATTTGTCCACCACACAGAAGGGGAATAAGAGATCGAGGGAGGGAGGCATGCCGATCTTTACTGTGAAGGATATCATCGAATCATCGAACTCGGTCGCATCAAGTGACGATGACCATTGTCCACGACCTCGAAAAAAGACTAGAACAGAGTCCGTCAGCGATGCGGTGGAAGCCATCCCAGTACATGTTGAATCTCTGGAAGCCGACACAAAGCTCGAGCAGCTAGCGGATTCCGTTTCCCTTCCCTCTGATCCTATCGCTGGCCCGAGCCGCCCACGGACGTATGAAACTCCTGCTATAGCAGAGTCTAGCGCGATGGCGCTACGAAGAGAGCCGATCGACATAGATGCCATCCCAGACTCTCCAGATTATTCTTGCGAAAGTTCCGCGCCATCTTCTCAAACCTCTTCGTCCAAAGATTATTCACAGCCTTCAAGGGTAGATTCCGTGCTAGGTGTAGAGCCGCTTTCAGCGTACTCCTGTCCGATTTGCTTCTCGACGCCGACCTATGCAACGCTAACGCCTTGCGGTCATGTCTGTTGCGGCGAGTGCCTATTTACGGCTGTGAATACGACGATCCAGCGTGCCACATTTTCGGCGGCGACGGGCGAAAGGCTCGTTGCACGGTGAGCTCTCTACCACATGTGTTCGTTGCTGCCCGCTGACTGATGATCTATCTGCTATGTTCTAACTGCGACCTAACTTCGTCCGCTCAAACCTCATCTCGCCCCCGCCCTTGGCCGTGCCCACTCAGCTGCCCGGTTTGCAGAGCTCCAATACCCGGCTGGGACGGAAGGGGCGGAGGTGTTATCGGACTGAGACCTCGAGTTCAGTTCGAAGTTCGGAGTTGAAACCAGGTACACGAAGCTGGTCCAGTGGTGATGTAGGTGCATTGGCTTCCAATTTGATCGGCTTTGTAACTTGCTGTTGAATAACCATGAGGATAATTAATTATTAGACTTTCATGTCGCAATATCCTGCAAGCTTACGGACGACATTGTATATCGGACGTAACACTGACAGACTACATGTATGTTTTGACCGGATTTGGATGTCCGAGACCGCCGCAGAAATGTGAATCTTCGCCGTCAGCACTTGACTTCCTGGGTGCGTACTCAAACTCGAAGGCACTCGTATTCTTGTATGGACGTTTTGTTCAAACGCAAAAGTCCGACTGGAACTCAGCGCGACAGCTGTGAAACTCCTTGGAATTTCGATCCTGTGTCAAACCACTTATATACACTGTTGACTATATATAGGTTCTCCGAGTTAAGCGAGATTGGTGAGTGATCCACGTCCTCCTTGAAATGTCCCGCAGCGACATGTTCGGATACGGCTTGAGACCATCTTTCACAGAGCAGCAGCAGCGTTTACATATCCGGACTTAATTCCCCTTTGTCAGGCACGTTATCGATGATCATGTCATGATGCAGCCATATCACGAGGGTCAGACATCAAGGACAACAGAGCATTTGAGGTAACAGAGCACGATGCTACCTCTGGGACGAACCGACCAAAGCGCTGCGTAGGTTCTTCGAATATGTAACCGGATTCCCTGGCGATAAAGGAGGTTTTCTTACCTCCTTAACGACCGACATCATCTGCTTCTGCGATTCGGGGCAGCATGGAAACGGGAATGACAGTACCATGACTGATGAATAGATGGGAACTCGTCAAACGAACTCAGTATGTCGCTAGTCCTTTTGTGCTGCGCTCGATTGGGGGCTACTATTACTCATCTGAACTCTTTAGAGATAGGTCAGCCGATAGGTCGCGGGAGAATGCTAGTAAGTATGCCGGGATATTGATGATCTTTCCCGTGGTCGACGGCATACCGTCGACTTTTGGCTGATCAGTGCCAAGTTTTGCAAAGATTCATCTCTGCTTTTTTGTCGGAGACC
Source organism: Grifola frondosa (assembly GCA_001683735.1). Lineage (NCBI taxonomy): Eukaryota > Fungi > Basidiomycota > Agaricomycetes > Polyporales > Grifolaceae > Grifola > Grifola frondosa. The sequence continues at coordinate 48,267 of LUGG01000009.1, forward strand.
AGCCTAGACTTGTCCTGATTGCATACAGTTTAGCGGCTGTCATCCAGTTGTGTGTTACTTCGCCACTGCTTCAGAATGCAATCGGATTTTGATCAACCGCAGAGCCGCGTCTTGAAGTTTTCTGCTAGACACGGAATCTACACTAACCAAGATTGTTTGCGGTTTACTGCTTGCTGTGTTGCGATTCATGCTGGATCATGTTAAATGGCCTTCATGCACACAAAAAGTGGTGAGTTGTTATTGATTTTGTTGATTATAATGCGTTTCTTCTCCCGCAGGTTCATTGGGGTTCCGATCATGGTCGGGAAAATGATACCCAATATCATGAATGTGTCCCAACTCTGTGCGTAGGCTGTTATTCTATTACATCCTGTACTTACTTAATAATACTTCCTGCGTGTCCAGATGCACACGATATCTTTGGCCGCCAATCACTTCGTCTTACCTTATCGATCAAATGGAAGAGTAGTTCACGGAGCAATATGCTGCACATTGCCCAGGATGTTGTTCCTCGATGCCGCCTGCAATTTTCGTTCTACACTAGCCCGCAACCGTTTTCTTGGATATCCTCTTCTGTCGGTCCCGAACCTGACTGTAGCGTGCTGGTAAGCACTAATACTAATACTTATCTGATACTTTGGACCCATATCGACTGTGGTTGAATTCAGTGATACTCCCACAGTATATCACGGACATCATGGCCTTTCACCGATGTCAACGGTCAAATGGCATAGTTCAACTTAGTCCGTGCTAGATCCGGGATTCCCATTTGTTTCCGTCTCATCCTTATCCCCAAATGCATTAGGCGCGCTTCGACTCTTCCGAGCGCTTTGGAACATCTCCCGGGCCCCGGTACCTCACGAGCGTATAACTGTCAAACTCAAACTATCCCAGCATCATCTCATGACTCGACATTTGGGCATGAGTTTATTTTTATATGTTGACCTGTGCCCGACCTGTCCTTGTTATTCGCTCCGAGCTTTCGCAAACAAAGGCAATGACCTTCCGACGGATCCGTAAAGTCTATCACATCATCACCACCAAAAAGTTGGCCGCCGTACCTGTCCAGTCTCTCCGTGCTTACGAGAATATGGACGTCCAGTGGTTGACCGCTACTGTTTTTATGTGTTTACTTTTGTTGATTACTGTGAGAAGGCGTAAGCAGAATGGACCCATATTTTGCGTACTGGCTATGCAACCCACGGTTATCGATGATCATGACGTCTTGTCGGCAAGAACTATCTAGCATAATACACAATGGTGAGTTGTCTTCATTTTAATGATGGTCAACATAAACGTTCGAGACATGGTTTATGGTAGGAATCGCCACCATATATCTATGTGAACAGTATAATGCTAACAGCTTCTGTGCAGTATGACAGTGCATCATAACGTCAGGGAATCTTCTGGGTTTCCGAGCACGTTTGGCCTTTGCTCTGTTACACCGGCTTGCACTAAAAAAGTCACGATATATATGTTCTCATGTTCTACCGATTTAATAGAGCCGTTGACATACGGCTAATCGATAGTTAACACACAGTTAGAAGAAGGTTGACGTCTGTATCGATCTCATGTGAGTATTGTTAGCAACGGTCTCATCTCCCCGGTCGCGTGTTTTCGATTGGATCGTCCGCTCATTGTTTATCATATGGCAACAGAAGAATACCGTCGTGCATCCAATTCTCCAAAACATTTCGCGGTTGCCCTTGATGGCAGAATTCTCCAATTGGCATGGCAGGGCAATGGTGTGTGATCTATTACAGTTTTTGGCACACACTGTCTTGAAGAATGTTTCATGAGCAACGACGTAGTCGGCATTGATCGCGATGTTGATGATCATATCAAGCTCTTTTCCTGTAATAGCGACTATTCCGGGACAACAACTTTACGAAGACATCGCTTTTAAGTGTGCTCCGTGTGCGTTTATTTCGTCCAATCTTTCCGAGGAGGCATCATCTCAACGTCATCCTTCTATTTTCTAAGGTGGTATTGCATGTCCTTGTGGGACCGGAAGGCTGTTCGTTGAAACCTAATGTTCTTCGCGTCGGGTGTGCATCAGGACTCGCTGCGAGGATAAGCTGACTCTCGATATCTTGTTCGTTCTTTTGGCAATCCATTGCCATCCAAATATTCATTTTAATGAATTTCTTGTGTACCGACGAATGCGGAACCAAGATACTGACTCGAGTTGTCCCTACAGGTCCCGTCGGCACCTATGAAACTCCCCCCGCTCACAGATACTCGACGCGGCGGCACTGTCACCGCTGGCTGTGGTGCTGTCATAGCTAGGGCAATACCAGGGCAGGAGAAGGGCGGGACGCTGAAACCCATCTAGTCCTCACGATAGTTGCGGGGCCGCAAAATTCAACGTGGCCTGCGCAGCTGGTGAAGATTGAATGAACGCCGGATGCAAGTACATGTGATGGTGTTTCTTCGTTGTCACCCATTCCGATGCAAGTTTCGAAGGTACGAAGACACATTCTTTAGCGCCCCGCACCATCCGCCGTCAAGTCGGCGCGATTGTCGCCGAAATGGTATGAGATAAGTAGTAACCGACTTGACGCGCAGCTTGATTTTTGATGACGATCAAAATGTGTTCGCCGCTGGAGATCTCGTCAATGTGCGTCCCGACACATACAAGGTGCGTCGTCACACCGATGTCGGTGGACTAGTAAGGGGCCCGACTCCGAGTGGTCGCAGACAACGCGCTGTATGATGCTGTCCTCGAAGAGAAATCTCACCGCATTGAGGTGCAATCTAAGAGTGCCGGCATTTGTGATGTGGTGTCGGTGCTCTCGGCATAGTCACTTCGCAACAATCTGCCAACCTAGCGAATCGGCTTCTGTCACATGTCCAGATTAGGCAGTTGTCATGGTGTGAAAAAATAGTTGATGGCTGTAGCGAACCAACGAAATTCTCGCCCTCTGTTACATCGACATTCTGACAAGCTCGCTTATTCTTCCGTAAACTCTCAATGGCACTTCCCATGATTGATTTCTCAGTCTTTATATTGCTCACCACTTAATAGAGCCAGGCTGTGCAAGCCCGAGTTGCTGTTCAACCATCACATTGCAGAGAATTCGAAGACGCCAGTCCCGCTCCCACAGCTTTTGAATCTAGCACAAATACGTTCTGTTCAGCCCAAGCCTGAAACTTTCTTTCTCATATCCACTTTTACTCCGCCATACATCTCTCGAGCGTCGTAGCATCGTCATAAACGAAGCTTTTGTCGCTTTTCTCCATCCAGACATGCTCACTGACGACTTGCCATGGCCTGAGCTCGGAAATGTCTCTAGGGGCGCAACCAGAGGAAATCAAGGCCATAAGGGCTCTCTTGGCCCGCCAGACAGCGAAGGTCGCTGTACATTGCAACTTCGAGTTCAACCAGGCGTTTTAGCTGTCCGTCTCAATCGTCAAGCCAGCGATTGGTACAATATTCTGAACAATGAAGTCAATCGAGCTCTCAAATTGACGAAGACCTTCTGGAGAAAGGCTCGGCGTCGACAGGACTACGATCATCGTGCGGACCAGGACCATATGGAGCTGCACGAATGGCTTCAACAGCTTAAGGACAAGGTGATCTCCCATTTGGAGGTGTTGCTCCAGAAGGGCGAGATCCAGGGTCCTCCCTATAACATGCCCGAAAACGTCGAGATCACTTTTCTCCGAAAATTTATTGAACGGCAGGCCGCTGGCATCCCTCACAATCCTCGTCTGCGACGAGCATATATTCAAAGTCGTCCCGCAGGAACAGAGCACCAGCAACTCTCACACAACGTTGCTGGAACTTCTTCGACGCCAATCTCTATCGCAGCATGGAACGCTATGGATGACCAAGGTTAGCTGCATTCATAACATTATTCAAATGGCTTCTCAATCATACCTGAAGACGATTCAGCCATAGAAGACAATACACCCTCGGCGGCCAACCACTCTCAGACAGACCACCAATCTCTCATAAGTGAAGTTGCCTCAAATCGTACGTCGTGCCTGGATCATATTGACCTCTACTCACTCGCCGTGTTCGCAGGCAGGCTCCTCGCAGACGCGCGACTTGCTTGGTCTCATGCGCAGAAGGAGACGAAGGAAGCCTTTGCGAAGTATTCTGCATGTCTAGATGCCGAGTCGAAGGCTCGTCAGCAAGTGACACATGCGGAGGAGCGTCGTGATACACTCAGTCTGTTCCTCCTTCATAATCTGCTGTGTTATTTCTGATCCCTTGTACAGTGGCTTCTCTCGTTGAAGGATTTCGTGGAGAATACATGGAATGTAAGTTCAACTTTCTAGACATTTATCTCGAGTCCTCATGTGACAATGAGGCAGCCTCGGACATTTCGGCCAAGCAATCTCCAGCAGCTGATGAGAGCCAGCTACCCCGGTCGGAGTCCCGCGCAAGCACATCACAGTCCCATGACGATTCGATGAATGCAATGTGAGTCCTTGTTATCGTGTTGTACAGTTTTGTGTGGATCAAGCTGTGATAGACACAATGGTGTTGCCCTCCAAGACGCCGCGTGGAAGAACATGAGAGAAATGCATTGGCCGCCGCAGAATGATGCAATGGGTCATGAGGCAGATGTTGTGGATCAGGTCCGTAGCTCATGCATCCGCCGTTATGAGCTCAGTGATTGATGTATGGACCAGAACTTTTCGCCTGCTGCGCGCAGACCAGACTTACAAATGGGTGGTATGGGTCCTATGGAGCGGAAGCACCCGCGCGACTGGGAACTGCAAGGTGCGCTTCGTTTCAAGCTCTCATCCGTCCTGTATGAAAATAATGCTCCGCAGGGTCAAGCGGCTTTCGAGGTGAGTTCTCGAATGTTCCGAACGGTGCGTAGTGGTATGACCCTCCGGTCACGTCACCTCAAGGAAATGTCTTTTCCGACTCGCAAACGCCATCAGATGTCTGGCGGTGACTTTATCCCGTCCGCAAGGCCTATGTGCTCATCGATACGCCAATCGGCAATGTCCACCTCAGCACCTCAGTCGTCGATGCGCGTTGACCAAAGTATGAATGTAATGCCTACTGGACAGTCGGCTTCGGATCTGGGCTTGGCCTTATGACTTCCATGCTCCTAGACTTTTAGTACGTCTCTTCATTCCGACCGCGGGTCTCTTTTTGATCTCGTATAGCTTTACTAACAGATATATAATCCCACTTCTTCTCGCCGTTTCGCTTTTCGGTCGTCTTTATTATCTAAGTTTATTGTGTTGTTGTCCATTTGTTCTCCGACCTTGCATTCGTTTTATGCTTCATGTCTGTTGTCTTCCCTCATGTAAATATCTGTTGTATCGAGAAGTTTATGTCGGTGAGAACTTCTTCCGAGCCGTGGAGCCCTAATTTACGCTAAGCATTTATTCGATCGCAGGTCTACTTGTATTGACTTTAACTCGTAAATCTCTATGGACATCTGGGCTCTTTGTTATGTTCGCTGCATTTTACTACAATACCGAAGCTCATACGTTCTCACTCAAGACCAACCAGTATCATCTGGATGAGCATCTACTTAGATGGGTGCGCAGTAAGCATTTTCGTATGTGAGCACTCCCTTACACTCCTCAAAAGCATGCTGAATGTTTACTATGGATAGAAATGTTGTTACTCATTGCTCTGGAGGCTGCTACTATCAGGCCACACATTCCAATGAAGTCCGACACAAATCACCCTGACCGTAAAATGTCCCGTTAGCACATAACCTTTGAACACGGTGACGCCATTGAATTCAACCTTTGCTGCCTCCATGTGAGTCGCAACCATTAAGCTTCCCGGACGTTTATGACAGAGCCATTCAGTTTGCTGAAGCATTAAGGTCGGTTTAAGTTCACCCGACCAATCCGCATCGGTACCTCATCCTCACTCTCTCACAGTGTGTCATGTTGAGGCGACGTCAGGCTCGACCGCATGGAAGAATCGACACTCAATTGCGGAAAATCAGCGACACTTTCCCCCGGTTTGGTTATTCCTGGAGAAAACCTCGCCATGCTCTCGCGCCTTGTAGCTGGTCCTCCACGCCTCGAGTAGCCGTCCCTGATGTCAGCAATCATCCTCAGTGGATGAATCAATACTGTTCGGGAGCTGGCATTGAACGAAGCACACGAGGTACAGCATAGTCATCTCCCAAGCAGTACTATTTTCGCGGTCTCTGACCAATCTGGATAGGCATGCTCCGAGACGGCAGTAAAGAATCGCGGGTCCTGGCTGTGCACTGGAGCTGAGATGGGAGACAGATGCCTCCGGGAGGCCCTTACGTAAGCATACTCCATAACAAGATATGCTGTTGCTCGTGTCAACGGCGTGTTCATGGTGTCCGCAGAGCATTTGAAAGCAAGCCCCAGAGGTGAATGCCTCCCACCGGTGCTCTCTTTGTCAACCATCGCTGATGTTTTCTCCTCGACTCCACCAAGAGCTCCTTCGCCCGCTGTGCTCGATGCTTCTGTTCGCCTTGCCAGCCACCGCCACCCGATCCAAGTTTGTAGCTTTATACCGGGCTTTGCCATTATAATAGCACGCTTGAAGTGTCTTCATTATGTTGGCTTGGATATACTTACCCTTCGACTTTCCTCATTGTGACCACTCGGAGGTTTGGCTTTGATACTCGCGTGAAGAGCACGTGAAGTGGCCGACATTCATATACGCTTTGTTCATTTGACAATTTATAAGGCTCAAGCGCGCCGCGAATGCGCACAACCTCTTCTCTTCTGCTTCGACCTTCGTGAGTCCGAAGAATGTCTTCGCGACGGAATAATTTTCGAAGTGTGTTCTCTTTCGTGTGCGCTACTGCGAAAATTCATCTGACGCCTGTCAGCAGCGAAACTTTGCAGAAATTTTGCTCTGGGCCACTGTCCCCAAGGCGAAGAGTGTAACTTCATACACGCGAACCCTCCGGCGTGGGATATGTCGACGATGCTTGCCTTATCGCAAGCTTTCGCTCAACTGGTCAGTATCTTTGGTCTTTTCCTCGTGCGCGACTCACGAGCTGAGGGCACTTACACAATCCACAGGCAGTGCAGAACGGGTTGAATCCTCAAATGTCCCTGACCTCGCTTGCTTCTCAGACTAACCCCTGGTTGTGGACACCAGTTGCCACACAAAGCGCCGACCCTCTCACACGACGACGTGAAAGTTTACCTCCGCCATACTTCCCTACACCACCCACAGTACGAACACTACCGAGCATGTCTCTTCCTCAAGTAAAATACAAGCCTCTGTCTCGGAAAACAACGTTGTGCAGACATTTTGTGAAGAATAAAGGCTGGTGTCCGCTTAATAATGAATGCAATTAGTGAGTGCCACTTCTCTCACAGACCTGAGCGTATCTGACATGCATGATCAGTATTCACGATAAAGACCTGGCGGAGCATGGCATTCAAGATGTCAGATTTATTTCTAATCGCTCTGGATCGTCCACCACCCCGACTCAGCACAGCAAGGGATTAGCAGGTAGCAAACAAAGTCATTGTTGGGCGTATGTGCAAGATAAGTGCCACGTTCGTGACTGTCCCTACCTGCACCCTGTGGCGAAACATCTCTGTAAGTAGTCTCTCCAGCTACCTCCAAACTCTGTATTGACCTTCTCTAGACGATCGCTACACTCCCTGTCTCGCCTGGCCAAACTGCTTCAGAGGCATTGCATGCCCCTACAAACACCCTGAACTGCATGTCGCACCCGTAGACCAGCAGCCCTCTTGCGAGGAACCGGTTGACGAAATGCCCTCAGGAGCGGTTCAATACAACGGAACGACATACTTCCCCATCGTGCCGAATATTTCGCTGCCATCTCGAGAAGACGATCGGCCCTTCACGATCACCGACCCATGGATCGATTTCTGTGAGCCCTTTGACCCGCCGCGCCGCCACCGGCCACCCACGCGCCACCCACTCCTCGTTTCTCAATCCCGGCCACTCCCGCCGCTCCAAGCCCTGGGTACCGAGGAATCCAAACGGCCCCGCCGACGGACATATCGTTTGCAATATTGCAAGAGCGAGCGCTCGAACAGCTGAGGAGGACTTCTCTCGCTGAAGCGGACCTCCCGTATGTTTCCTGGAAGCAACGACAGCGCGCCGGAAACGTGCGCCGCATCAGTGTGGCGGTTATACGACGCAATGAAGAGAAGAAAGCCGCCGAGTCAGCTGCTGACAAGACGAACAACTGGAGGCTAAATGCTGCACCCCTCGATCGCAGGGTGAGTAGTCGAATTGAACATGCGACTTGCGTCTTCCTTTTACTCACAATTGTTATGATTCAGAGTTGGACGCCGTCCCCATTATCTGCGAAAAGAACTAAAACACATGCTCGGGCGCATTCGCTCCTCCAAGGTTGACGGGTCGGGGTGGCTTTTTATCCGTGTGTGTGTTTGTGATGTTATTCCAGCCGTTCTTTTTTCCCTTCCCTCTATCTATGTCTCGCATTCAGATGTTGCTCATCCGTATGTTCTCCACCCCGACGGTGTCTCAGACATTGTGCGCGGACTTCTCTTTCAGACACGTCTTTTCTCTCCTTACGGACACTGCCGATCCCACTATTAGACACTGGACTTTTCGTTGTATCCCTTAGTAGTTCCGTTCCTGTGTCATCAGAGCTGCGTGCTACTTAATCAATGGCAATGCATGTGTTACCCCTCGGATCTGCCGTCCTCTCACACGCACGCTTCTCCCACCGACGACATGAGCTCATGTCGCATTTGGTCGATGCCTGTCATCGGGCGCACAGCCCATCGATGCAACAGCTGCTCCGGCGAGAAGGCGAGTCTCCATGGCCTAGGCAGTTGACGGTCAGGTACCATCGTGCGATGATCACTGCGTGCGCTATCAATAGCATGAATGCTCGCCGAGAATGCGACGACCGTTCACATCACAGCGGCGAGCAATGGAACCGCGGGAGAAGTAGATATCACAGAAAAGATCCATTGATGCAATTGACGAATCGACAGCAGATACAGATATGATATCAGTATGGACACGCAGGCCGTGCAACGATCACTGAGCACAGAATGATAACACTGGGAATATGGCACAAGAAAAAACAAAATGCAGAAAAGAGGAAGGCGAGGAGAGAGAAGATGGGAAGAGAATAAAAACCGGGAAGAGAATAGAAACCAGGAAGAGAGGGAAGGAGGAAGCATAATGTCATCAACACAGCAGTCCACCGCCGAAAAGCAAGACGACAGCATGACACGACACGACATTGACAGTACAGCAAGAGCGGGGATATCTGTCACAGCATGCCGCTAGGCACGTACACCAACACACGCTTCTCATTAACCAACACATGCGCAACCGCCCTCCAACCTGCTCAGCCCAGGGCATGACTGAGCGTGCTCGCCGGCGACACCTGCGTTTGCGCGAGGAAGTCCGAGTTGATACCCGCACCTAACGGCAGCCCGCCGCACCCGACGCCCGCGGCGAGGAGGCACTGCAGGAAGCTGCTGTGCCAGGCGCAGCCTGGGGCTTTGGCTCCCACTCGCGACCGCGCCTGTGTTCGCGCAGTCCGGCGATGGGACGGGCCCAAACGATGAGCTGGCTATCGCCATGGCAGGCGCTGGCGGGCGGAGCGCGGGATCGAGCCACGCCGTGCAGTCGGGCGCGCTCGGGGTGTAGGTCGGGAAGGTCATCGGGGGCGTGGGATAGGCGGACAGCATTGGGCTTGACGGGGCTGGCTCCGGATACTGCGCGAAGGGCGGAGGCATACCGCCGTACATGTCCATGCCCATGCCCATGTGCATCCCGATGTTGACGTTGACGTTGAAATGGGAGGCGGGGGCTCGGGCGCCTTGACAGGCGTGCTCATGTTCAGGGACAAGGGCAGGAAGAGTACAGGCGACCATCCTGGTATCTGGGGTGGGGGCTGGGGTGTGAATGGGACGTACGGCTCGCCCCAGTCCATGCGGCGCTGCCGGTCGATGGGTGTCCCGCGGCCCATGTAGCTACGACCTTCAGGAGTGAGAATGGGGAACTGTTCGACCGACACGCGCAACGAGGTGAGGCAGGGGAGCTGGGGGAGCGGGTTCGGGAGCTCGACGACGGGGAGTTGCGCAGTGGGAGCGGCAGCGCCCGGCGTGGGAGCAGGAGGCTCTGGAGGCGCCTGCATGGGCTGTCCTTCCGTTCTATTTGAGAATCCTGTAGGACGCGGGGATGGCGCGCCCGAAAGATGGTCCTCTTGAGGTTGGGATCCTGAGAAGTAAGCGCCGGCATTGAGCTGACCGGTGCCGGGTAGGTTGACTTCTTCGTCCTCATCCAGGTCAAGATCATCGTCTTCGTCCTCGTCCTCATCATCGGATGTGAATAGCTCCTCTGAGTCGATATCCATGAGCGCGTCACCATCACCATCAACAGCGCGTGAGTAGGTCGCGGGGGTATACAAGCGGAATTCCGGGGGAGGCGCGCGTTTGAATGCCTGCGTTTCCTTATCGAGGACGGCTCTAAAGACATTCGGCCCGAAGCGCCTTATTCTGGATGCATATATGCATGTTAGCTCGTGCAGAACGAATGAATGAAAGCGAGCGTACACTGTATGGATGCGCTCTTGGCACGCGATTTTCCAGATGTTCACATCACATGCATCACGCTTGCGCTCACGTATCGCTTTCCTTGACGGTTTCTCCGGAAGGGGGTAGAGTGGGCGTGCGTTAGCTGCATTCGTATCTTGCATCAAAACATTAGGATTAACACCCGGGAGCGGAGGCGGCGGCAACGCCGACGGGGGACGATTAAGGAAGTCACATTAAGTGAGGGCCCCTGTGTAGGGAAGGGAAGGTATGTTGATTGAGGTGCCGGCTCTATCGAGGGGGCACAGTTGGGTATGTCTCAAACCTGTAACATAGCAAAAAAGGGGGAATGATGAGATGCACATGTGAGAGGTATTGTAGCCGACTCACGGTGATGGAGCTGCGACATGGACGGAAGAGGCGTAATGCGACTCTTCAGTTGAATGCCATTGTACTGTATCAATTGATGATGCTGCGCCGATTTCCCTGTGACTGTGTCAAAGATTGATAAGGACAAAAAGAAGAAAGATGCTTACTGATGGGAGAGCGCCGACGCTGCAGGGGAATAATCACCACTCAGTGGTGATGATGATGATACTGATGAGACCTGAATAGGATATAGCTCTTCGTGCTGCAGGCGAGGACAAGGTGAGGACAGGCGAGAGGAACGTGGATCTGAGACTTACGGTGGGTATATGCGCTCGCTCAGACAGAATTTCGAGCTCCGAAGCAGGTTGAGCGACGGATTCATGGACGTGCTTGTCTGAGTCGGCGGACTGAGGCAGCTTCCCAAGATGGGAATGGTCCAAAGACACCGTGTCAGGCACGTCAAGAGAAGACTGCGAGGCTTCTGCGGCCGTGCTAAGCTCGCTCACGCAGCCGTCTGACCTATGGCCTTGGCCTTGAGAACGGGCAGAAAGAACAGCGCGTTCATTGCGAACATTGCGGAACTTGAAAGCTGCTGGGGACGGCGTGTGAGGGGAGCGCGAGGAAGGGGAGAGGAAGAAGTGAGGAGTCGCTGTCGCTTGCTGTACCGAATTTGCCTGGGAGTGCGGAGATCTGGCGTGGGGGAAGAGGGAGCGAATTCGTGATCGGGGAGATCGCACTCGCGGCGTCGCTTGGTACCCGCGGTGGCGCTGGGAGAGGGAGTGGCGCTAGGCTTTGTCTTTTTCCTGGACTTTGTCTCAGAGGGCGATGGCACGAGAGGATGGTTAGACTTGGAGCGGATGGTTCCGGAACCGGATTTGGCAGGGTTCAAACTGATAAGCTTTGTAGTGACGACGGCGGGATTGGCACGAGTGGCGCGAGAGAGAGTTGGAAGGACGGTACTGCCGATGACAGGAGAAGAGCTGGTTTTGGTTCTGGTTCTACTGCTGCGCGATACGCTGATATCATCACAGGCACTGTTTACACTACTCTGGACGCTGACGCTGACACACGGAACACGACGGGGCATACGAATACGGATCGAACGCCTCACGCCATCGAAGGAGGTGTTACCATTATTGTTGTTGGGGGTCACGGCCATGGCCACGATGGGAACGCGCGGAATGAGTGTGGACGTGGATGGCGAGGACGAATGTGATTGCATGTCGTCCTGGAGGACGCGAGCGACGATCTAAGGAAAACATACATGAACACAACGCGCATACAAGGATGGATGGAGCGACGACGAGGGTAACGACGACAGCGGCGACGACGGAGTGGCACCGCTGGCAGACATCGCTGGCACTACATCTACTGGGATGAATGACTGGGAAGATATCGAACCTTTAATGGAATCCGCAACGAGACCAGACCTTTCTCAATTCAGATCTTGGGTGTGGCCGACTGGATGTGCGCCGAAGCGGGCGAATTAAAGACGATGTCCCAAAAGCAGATCGGATATCGATGATGGTGGATCGGAGAAGCCCTCAATGGGCGAAACAACTCCCGCCACTCAACCCCACCGCTTATCTAAGTCCCCCTTTCCCTTCTGCCGCAATGCCGAACCCGGCCCTAAGCCAACACGTGATCGGCGCTTGCCTTTCTAACCTTCCAAGAATGTTAGCATACCTCGTTTCCGCATCCTCTGCATTCGTTCCCTCTAGCTCATCCTCAACTGCGCCCAAATCGTAGCAATCTGAGCGGTTCCAGCAGGTGCGCCCGCACCTCGGGAAATTTTTGACACAGCCGTGCATGTCAAATTCTTCTTCCGGAACTGACATCGAGTTCATCATTACTGAAAAAGGCAGTCGCTGTGTTGAAAGTGTCAAACACCCCTGCGAGTCGATTTCCGGTAACATCGCCCGATATCGTCCACCGCAGCCGCATCCAGTTCTGCCGGAATTTTTATGCAATTCTGCAGGCGTCTCGACGTGCTGTAATTTCAACTCCTCATCCAGTCTGGTGGTTCGAAGTCAAATGCTCCGAACCTGTCCGATGTTTCTGACTCTCATCGCCCCGTATATATAGGAGCCGAACCTTCGGATGCACTCTGACGACAATAAGATCCGCTCGTCCTAAAGAATCCACTAGGCGATTCCCTCGTTTGTCTCTGGGCCAGGTATGGCCGAATTTCTCAAGCTAAGTTGCAACCTCAACCCAGCATGGACACCTCAAGACCGTCGCTCAAGCTTGCCCGTGTTCATAGGGTTTCTTGTCCTTTGCCTTTGTTAGATATTACTATGGCGATACAGCAGTAACGTCTGGACCGTTCGTACAAACCTTCCCAGCTTCTAGCCGCCAGCCCTGCTCTTATATTGACCTGCCATGTCCGTCGTGCTTTATGACATCTCGCTACTGCTCCTTTTACACTCCGTCTCTGTGATTGACGCGCTGTGAAGACATCTACCCGAGTCACTGGATACATACACGCTGGTCTATCTATCATCAATGGAAAGGCTTGTGTTCTTGTGTCTTCACTCCACGTCTGCCCACTTTGCTAGTCTTATGGGGCTCTTATCTCTTGATACTAGTAGCTAGTCTCATCCTGTCCAGATCCTCTCTTGAGATCGCTAGTATTCCTCACTGTTCATCCAGGTAGGCTTGATGTAGATGTAAAGTCCTCAGCTGTTCCGCACCAACGCGCAGTGTGTCGCAAAAACTGCCGGTATTAGCATGTTATCCACCACAGGGCCATTCGCCATGGCGAACAACAGGTAATTGATGATCATGGTGTTGATGATCACAGCGAACAAGCATGGGTGCATTGTTCCCCGTGGGGTCATATTAGATTCTACGCGGTGCATTGCGAACTGACCGAAGCATGATGGAGCAGATTCTTCCGGAAACACGCTCTCTCCTCAACTCCGTCACCTCGTGTGCGTTCACTAGATGGCTGCACGATGCGATGGGTTTCCATCTGTCACGCTGGCCCTGCTTCGTACTTCTCATCTCTTCTTCTCCCGCACTTTTGCCAGACTAGCATATGTCCGAGCGCTGTGCTATCTCTGACCGTGCGTTCTGCCACCCACGTCCGCCACAGCCTCTCGTGGCCGCACTTCGATCTGGCTCTCCATGTGACGCTCAACTGACCCCGAGAACCACAAGAATTCATTTCCTGACGCACCGGGCGCGGGCGGCCCCAGTGCGCCAGTTCAGCGAACTTTATACGACGTAGATCCTCGCTAGCGCGGATCCTACACTAGTGTCGATTCGATCATCGTGTCAGAATTGAACATTAATGTGGATTAGTGAGCATGACCTGGACGGGGCGCGGAGAGTGTGCGTACCGACGTTGTGCATATGATTATTACGAATCCGGTTAATTATATCGTGCATATTTTCGTACAACTGCCTTGTTCGCGTAGGAGAAACGCGTCCCTGTCGCGACGCGGCCACGTGATCAATGCCGCCAACATTACCCTTTGCTGTTCCTTGCTAGGCCCTTGCAAATTGCTTAATTGATCAAGGGTACTCAATTTCTAGGCGAACTGATTTCTAGTCTTGTGGGCCGCATCACATGTTGATCCGCTCTGTAGGGCATTGTAACTGTTACCCAAAGCTACGTACTCATGCACTGTACTTCGTTCACTGCACCATATCCACGATGTCGCACTCAGTCCTTACGCCTGTCACACTCGCATCCGCCCTTAAAGCCTGGGCTGGTTTATATATGGAGGTCCCTCCAGACCTACCGTGGGCGACGATTGTGAAGTCACGACTCCTTACCAGTAGAAGACCTATATCGGGCACTTTCTCAGAGGATGCGGCCTCCACAGCTGGATCACAGGCACCACGTATTGCCCTGCACGCGACGATCCTGAGGCACATGCGAATGGCACATATGGCCGTCGGGAGCAGCTGTGCTTCCTCCGTGGGCCGCGTTGCGGGCCCGTGACGAGCAGCACAATCCGTACGCGCAATTCAACATCCTCCTCAGACCGTTCGCGTGCGGCGGGGCCGCTTTCTGACACCATTGTCCGCTTGCGGGGCCTCAGCTACCGTCTCGGGGGGATGTGCGGGCCCCACACGGACCGCTTTAGATGCACCATGTTATACCACTCGATATCGAATCGTCCGGACAGTGACTTTCTGCGGATCCACATTCGCATGATGATGGAGAAGGACGCACCATATACAAGTGCGAGTATCGTCAAGTAATTGGCGAATTATTGGTGGCCATTCCCCCCCCCCCCCTGCGCAGGAGTGCTAGCCAAGAAGTGCAGGAGATGCGGGACCTGAAACTTGAACAGACACGGCATCTTCGGCGCGTCGTCGGTCGACATTCTGGTGACTTCCAAGGAGACTTGCTATTCTGTCCGTCGGACCGCTCCTGACCGGCCGTTTGCCAACTTCTGTCTTCTTCGCTGTCTTAGTTTTCCCAACTTTACTAGGATCTCCTGCTCGTGTTGTTGTTCACTCGTCCGCAATGTCTCACCTCCCCACCCTACTTCGTTTCTCCGACTCTTCCCATCCGAACCTTTTTCTTGGAAGGCCTGTTCAAGATAATTCCATGTTATACCTGGGCACCACTTGACCATCTCAACATAAGTCACGAACAGCAACTTCAACTTCACCTTCCACCAGGAGTTGTCCCAGCAATATCCCCCAATTCGAGACCGTGATCAGTATTGTTAACACTTGTCGTGGTAAGACATCATCCTTTCCATCTGTCGCAAATCATCACTGCTGACTTCACGCATTCAATTTAGAATCAGCTGTTTCTCTCTTTACATCTCCGGGATGTATGAATTCCTCAGGCAAGTACTATTGTGATTACTATGGTGCATCTCTAACAAGCATGTTCAAGCTCAACTCCCCACCGTTCCGCTCCTTCATCCGGAGATTAGTAACCGACTACACCATAACATTCATCGCAGACCACGCAACGCTTCAGAGCTGCGCTCTTACATGTCGTAGCTGGCGTCTTGCAAGCCAATCTCGTCTCTTCCTCATATCACCGTCTTGAAACCTCGACTATGAAGTCGTTGGATTATCTCCTGCGCACGCCTTCCATGTTGCAGTGTCTAGAGGGTGTGGAAGAGCCCCATATTCACGCCTTTAGGAAACACCTACTCAATCTGACCGACATTCGTAGACATCATACAACGTCTAGCGTACCATCTTGTCCGGCCGCAATCGCTGCGATCAAGTTTCCATTCTCAATGCCAGCCTGCACCGCTACATGTGGCTTTCTTTACATGTCTGTCGCGGCTCACTTGTGTCACCACTCTGGAATTGACAACATCTATTTTGGCTTCTCCGAATTCCAATGGATGGTTCGCTCACTCCCACAACTTCGGACCTGTCTCTGGCTCGTCTACACGTATACAAACAAGATGTCTTAATGGCCAATGTCGTGTGGGACTTCCATTTGGTCTCGCTGCGAATCAAACTATTGAGCGAACCACTTCCCACGTGCCCGCTTCACTGGCTGGGTTATACGACCTGCCCTCGCGATCTTTCCATTGAATAGATCACCATCCTCAAGATGAAGAGCGATTCTCCTTCTGGTTGAATCTCTGGCTGAAATTGTTATGGGAAAATCTCGAACGTCTATCGTTGCCCCTACATCCCGGTAACTCATCTGTGTATATCAAAACCATTCTCGAAGCGATAAGAAGGTGGTGTACAAGGCCAAGAAAGCCACGGTTGCTAATAATGATGCTGCGCAGAACCTTGTGGCTGCTTTCTGTCGCAGGTGATGGACCAGAGTAAGTTGATCCCTTCATCTCGAACCCGCTCATTGACCGTTTCTGGCACTCAGAACATCTTTGCCTCAATGCGCACCGCTACACGCTGACAGCTGCTCGCAATCCCATATGTTTACTATGTCTCCCATGTCCTTTGTTGTTGTACTATACCGAGTAACTCAGAGATTGTTTTCTGCACCAAGCGATCTCGACATAAACTTCATATGACCGCTAAGTCTACACAGCACGAAACCAATAGCGAAACGTCAAAACAGATGGAAGTGATAGAATTACATTCTAGTCAACGGCGAGAGCGATAGCAACTTCATGGCATTCCCAAGAACATTCCGAGCACAGACGAAAAGGAAAAGGCGAGCTTGAGCAAGCTTGTGTTCCGTCCCCATCACAATAAGTGATTCCCAGCAGAACTTATGACGTGACTCAGCCTGGAGGTAATTGCTCAGAAAATATTGCAGCCTCATGATCGAATGAGCGTGGCTTACTTAAAGCAGAACGATACAATATTGCTGGGCTCGTACGTCTTGAGCGCGGCACGCACCACATCGGGGTACGTTCCAAGGAGGATAATGATCTCACGAGCTTTGGGCTCTGCGAGGAGGGCGATATCGATATCAGATGAGGAAGGCGGAAGAACGACCGCTGGCGTCGCTTTACGCTCAACGGAACAGAGACGAGCATGCGCATATTGCAGATAGGCACCGGTGTCACCCTCAAAGGACGTCATGCGTTGAGGGTCAAAATTGTAGGCATGTACTCTGTAAAATGTCATGAGTAATCGTATCATCGATCGCTCGTACAAATAGAATACCTCTTCGCTTGCATATCCTGAATCTTGACACAAGTCATTCCAATCTGATCAGCAGTGGACTCTGGATCCTTAATTTGCTGTAGCTTCTCGGTTTTGTTGCATCTGTGAGAGCATGGTTCTTTCGCCATGTCCAGAATCTCGTCCAGGAACTTGACGTCTCCTTTGCGCGTGCTCATCCCGTTCACACGTCCAAAATTGACGTGCTCAAGCGTATTAGCGAAAGGGGCGTCCATGAGTGAGATGATTTTGAAAAATTGCGCAACGTGGAGGTCTTGCTGGTCACCGACAACATAGATCATTTTGTCGAATTTGTACTCCTCGTAGCGCTGATAAGCGCCAGCGATGTCTCGCATGATATAGATAGTGGTGCCGTCTGGAAAAAGGTTCCATGAGACAGGCTGACGTGTATTTTAATCCAATAGCTTACCTGGCTTCCGCACTACAGGCTTCCCAAGTTTCCATTGGTTCAGATCGACAGCAAGAGCAAGGTCATTTCCGGCCGACGGTTCCTCAGAATCCTCGTCCTGCGTGTCGCAAACACCTGCGGCCATCGCAGCCCGTTTCTCCTTCCAATTATTGTCGCTCTCCTTGGAGGTCTTTGTCGATAGTAGTCCTTTGGTCTGAAGGATATCCATTGCGGCCTTGATCTGAGCAGAGCTGACGAGGGACTCTCCCGCATAGATATCGAAGCGGACGTTGAGCCGAGCATAAACCTTAGTATATTTGCGAATAGATAAGTCACGAAAACGGCGCCATATCGCGAGAGTTGGTTCATCCCCTACGCCACACGGAAAGATTACGTGTGAGACGGGCTATACAGAGGAAATGGCTCACCGGCCTCCATCTTCCGAAACACTTCGCGGGCGAGCTCATTTGTGACTTCCCTTTTCCCGTTTTCTTTCTCTGTGGCGGCGTCACGGTTGACTTTGACATACACTTCGTATAGATGCATGATCGCATTCTCCGTCAGTGCCTCTTCTGAACCGTAGCGTTCGAATCCTACGGCAAGAAGACCTGTATGACGAGATAAGTGCTCACATCGAGAACTTCGACGGAGTAAGAGCGGACCGAATTGTTTGCCCCAGTCACCGAGGCTGACGGAAGTACACGGTTACGATTTGTTGGCAAATGGTTGATTGGATATACTCAACTAGTTCATTCTAATGACCTGCCATCCATTGGCCTCATAGATATTAGAGATCACTGTGCCGATGATAGTACTTCGAAGGTGACCTGCGTGAAAAGGCTTCGCAATGTTGGGACTGCTGAATTCTACGATGACTTTCTTCCCGATACCCTGCTTGTTGGTACCATATGTATCGCCCGAATTGTTGGCAGAATTTCCGGAGGAAGCATATGCTTTGTCCAAGACGAGGCGAGTGAGTGTCGATGTGCGCACGTAAAAATGGAGAAATGGAGAATCCCCTACTACACGTTCTAAATGATGATTGGGAGAAAACTGAACACCAGTGCGGGAAAATTTAGCGAACGGATGATGATCATAGACAGCTGCTTTACACACCGTGCTCGTAACCTTCTCAATCAATTCCGGCAGCTTTGCTTTCAGTCTGAACCGAGGAACAGCGACTGTAAAGTCGACGCCTTTTTTGCCGAGATCCACGCCCGTGAAGGCAATGTCGATTGGTATTTCGAGCGATTTGGACAGGTGAACTGCAATAGCAACGCGAAAAGCATCAAATGGAAAAGAGACAGGATCTGCACCAGCAACCACAGGGAGATTAGACATTCTAGATAAATGCTGTAGCAGTGAAATTGGTATGACACGATGGTGATATCGGACAAGGTGACTCGGTGCGAGTCAAACTTGAAGTATGTACAAGGCGCGGCACGTGAGGCACCCACAAAGGCTGTTCATCTGCACGCGATATCTGAGCTTGTAATCGAAATTGGATCTGATTAGTTCAACGCGCGACGCATCTTGTGAGTAACGAACGCGCCATGCCTCGTCAAGTTTATATTAATACTATACCTGGGCTGAGCTCTCAAACCACTAACACCCGATTTTACTCCAACCCGACACGCCTGCGTCGCCATCATCCTCTCGATGCCTTGTGCCAAAAAATCCTCTCCAAGGCATGAGAGGTGTACAAGGGATAACTATTATTCTCAACAATGGAGAGAATACCCATCAACGGGCCCACAGGTGATGAAGATATAACGTCATTGGAGTTATCCAGTTTGCGTCGACGTTGCCGCTTGATCGACAGCCGCCGGCAGCTCGGGCAGCTCGGCCGATCACCCGGCATTTCTCCACGAACTGGGCGCGTATTGAAGCAGACTAATAAAGTCAGAGACTTTTTTAAGATGGGAGGACAGATTACTCACTTGTATAACCTCCTGACATTTACCCAAAGAGACATTCCAGAGTCCTTCGTGTCACCTCGAAAGCCAAAGAGAATTTTGCATCCAACCCAGATGACTTGCGGAAGCGCGGCAAGAAGCTCAGCGCTCAGCGCTCATCGATCATCGACATCACCCGGCGGCGGCGTCACGATAGTCGACATTTCGCTTGCCTCGATGCTGGGCTCAGACTCAAGGCAGAATTCGAAGACCTCCGAGCCTAATGCTCCGTCTCACACCCGCCTCCCACACGGTCGCTCACTGATCCTCACACAGCGTTCGCCGTGCAAGACCCTCCCCCGCCACCTCCGAGCATACGGGACCAAACGGGACTAAACTACGCCCTCCTGCGCACCGCCGCCCACACGACGTCTCAGCGGGTCTCAGCCCAGCCCCGCGTATGCAAAGCGCAACATCGCGCTCGTGCTATCCCTCGCCTGCGCCTTACAGCTACACACCGACTTACACCTCAACTACACGCTCGATACGACCTTCGAGCCGCTCATCTGCGGTCTTCATCGCATGACCTACGCTCGCTAGAACTGTATCAAATAAACTTTCTACCACTGACTTCGCCGCAACCTTAGCGGCTGCCTCCTGCCGCCGTGCCTTCTTCACGCGTCAGCGGCCGGTTTATTTTTGCGCTTCTCAGCAAATATCTTCGTGGCACCTTCGTATGCACGCCGCCTCTCGTTAATCACGTACTTGATGCGGGCCATGATTTTTCGACACTATAAGGGCACAGACGAGAAGTCAGAGTTGCGCGAAACTGAGGACACCGCCTCCTGAACACCTGAAATGCTCTGAACTTATTTGAACAAAGGTGGAGTCCAATTTCTAACATGACTGAAACCGAACTCCAATTAGAATCGAAATTGTCAGCATTCTCTATGCATGTTTTCGAGCTGCAGGGATGGTGTTGACTTGCCGCAGCAGCAAAGGCCTCCTTCATCGCGAATACCTTCTTGACAGCAGGTTGCGAGAGAATGACCGTGTGCCACCTGAAACCAAGCATGAGCATGTGCCGACATCCTTTTACGCAGCCTATAGTTGCTCACTTCTGGACCGCCGGGAAGTTATTCTCCAGATCGAAGTCATACTACGCAACACCAGCTGGACGAATGCACCAAACGGATGGTGCATCACCGTTGTGAGTGAACAAGGTGAACTACCTTCTGTGGGGACATGCTGCGACGGAGATAATTGTTCCCGTGTGAGGTCCTGGTACATTCGCTGTCCACCCCAAGGTCTCCCGATGCACACACACATCGTTGATCTGAACGCAACAGGGAGGTTCCGTGTAACGCAGTACTGGGACGCGCCGTATGTGTAATGATAGCCTGAGATCCGTCACATGCATGAGAGAACATTCTATCGACATCAAACCCCTCCTGTGAACGATCCGCTAGCTTTAAACATTGAACCCAGGGCGGCACCCATGTACTCGGATCAGTATCAGTGAGTGCACCGCATCTGAATGTGAAGCAGCTGTAAAACGTAAAATGCCTACGGCAGCAGCCCGAGAACCACTCAAGTATCTGTGGTGTCGCTCCCGGTTCGCCTCTTTCACCGGTGATCGTGACGGTGACGGCGTAGTATAGACCCTGCAAGGTTATTTGATCCTCTGAAGAAGGCATCCTATGAGACCTTGATAAGCTATCACACAGACGACCTTTCAAGAAATTGATTGAAATTACGCTAGCCATGGCCGGATAACAAAAAATCGTGAAGATACTTACCTGCCATATGGGGAGACCCGAAACTTTGTGGCGCGGCACTTTCCGCGCGTGCATGTTTTCTCAACGTACCCTATGCCTGCAGGTGGGCCCTTAGTCACATTTGCAAAGCGCGTTCTGAATTTCGTTTCCTTCAGCGCATCACCATGAGTGAGCTCGTAGCAGTATCTGCAGTTCCGGAAGCGACCAAGGAGAACCCATTTTTCCCTCCCGATAACGGGCGTTGTGTCATCAACGAACTGCCTACCGAGCTCCTCGCACACATATTCTATATCAGTGCAAAGGAACAGGATGTCCATACCGAGGGTGAGGAGAAAGGTAGTGATATTGAGTTCGAGGAAGAACGTAGCGATATGGAGGTCGAGGAGGAACGTGAGGAAGACGGGGAGGAATGGGAGGACGTCGATGAGGAGCGCGGATCCGCCCTCAACTTCGAGGTCCTCATCTCGCACGTCTGCCGGCGCTGGCGTGCTGTCGCGCTCGAGACGCCGTCCCTCTGGACGCAGCTCAACTTTTCCAGACAGCTGCCCTACCTACGCTCCCGGGCCTACATCCAGCGCTCCAGAAAGCTCCCGCTCACGATCTTGATGGACTTCATTGACAAGGGCGCGTGCCTCATCCTCGACTCCGACCACAAGGCGGGGCCGCCCCTCGCCGCGGCGGCAATCACGGCCGCGATAGAGCTGCTTCGCCCGCACGTCGCGCGCTGGCGCGACTTCAAGCTCATGGTCTCCGACTACGAGGTGATGTACATCGCGCTGCAGCTTCTCGGGAACATCGGGCCCGCGCCGCAGCTGGAGGTGTTCTGCCTGTACCATTACGGAGGTAGGCACGAGGGCGATGTGTTCTTACATGGCGATAAGGCGCGCGATCTCGATCTCGTCCCGTTCGGCGGGGATGCGCCCCACGTGCGCCACGTCGCGTTCGGGGCGTACATCTGTCGTGGCCATATGCGACGTTCCTGCGCGCAGGTGCGCTCGTGGGGCTCGAGCTCGAGTACCACACCCTTGACGTCCGCCCGACCTTCGTCGACTTCATGAATATCTTGCGCGCGTCACCCGACCTCGAGCACCTCACGCTCCGCGGGTCTGGTCCCACAGGCAACCCTGCGGACTGGTCCGCCGAGGAAAAGGAGGCTGGTCCCGTGGACAGCGCTGTGCCGTTCACATCCTCCGCGGTGAAGCCGCTCGTGCTGCCTAAGCTTGCGCACCTCGTGCTCTCGTATCATGAACCGGACTACTTCTCCGTGCTTCTCGCGCGCCTCTCCTTCCCCGCGCTAACCGAGCTCGAGCTCGATTTCAGGTACGCGGACTGCACCACGTTTGTGCAGGGCACCCTTCCGCCGCTCCTCTCCCGCATCACCTCAGCCAAGTTATCCGGACTTTCGTGCAATGCCGCAGCAGCGGCCACTGCGTTGCGTGCGATGGTCCGCGTGACGTCGCTCAACCTAAACTTCGACTTCCTCGACCACGCGTGGTACACGCCGCTCCTGGAACCGCCGCTCGCGTGCCCGCGCCTGGCGCTACTCACGACGAACGACATTAGCGGGCGTGAGATCAAGGCGCTCGTGCGCGCGCGCGGGGAATGGGCGCGCCCCTCGCGGCGGTGTTCATGGATCTGGACGACAACATCAGTCCGAGCGAGGAGCGGTGGCTTGCGCGGCATGTCGAGACGTTCGACCGATTTGACAGGAAATTATGGGGTTGGAGGAGCCGTAGATGGGAGAGATGGCGAAATTGTCTGGGGACGAGGATGATGGTGTGCATGACCATATTTTTGATCACATTACGGTCTAGGACGCGGAGGGTACTAGTCGTTGAAAGTAAATAGAGAGCTGTCACGAGTTTTAGTTGGTGTCCAAGCTGGCGGCGTGCCCGGGGCTTCAGTGTCGATTTCATGTCGTTGACAACAAGGCCACGTACTGTATAGTATATATATGAGGCCAAGCAGTCATCAATCATTTTTAAAGGACCTTCGTGATCACCACGCACCTGAACGAACAAATGCTAGTACTGGAGTCAACTAACGCAACGACAATGATGGCAGTGCGGAGAGAATTTGGATCGAGATTTCTTGGTCATCGAAGGACTGCGCCTCATGAGCATGGAGAGACAATTCCACACATAGTAGAACAGCCATGCTCACAAATGACTTCTTCTCCATCGGTGTGTGGCAACAAACATGTCAAAAGAAAAACACCATACTTGAGGGTATGTGCTATGGATGTGGGGTTGCGGCTCACAACCAAACGGGGGAAAATCTGATGTGAACACTACATTACAAGAGTACACACATAGGTTACACTGCGTACCAGAGAAAAGTATGCGCGTGCGGTATAAGTCCATTGCTAAGTTCAGATACCCGTGTGGTCAGCGAGCGCAACAGTAAGATAAAAATGTTTAACGTCGACGAACCTCTCAAGATCTCTATCCCTCGCCGTCCACCCCCAGCGACAACCCATGCGCGTGCAAAGACGTACGCCGGTGCGGGTTCGGCATCGAGATCAACACCGACACCTACAGAGACATTAGTCCAGCTATCGAAGAATGCGCGGAACATAACGATCGCCCACCAACATATCTTCGTCTTTGTTGCAAGGTTCTACAGCAAAATTGCAGTTTGCTTTTTCTGCTTCGACCACACTGCCTCCATAGTCGTCGCAAGGCCTTTGCTTCGGGAGTTCCTCTGGCAATTTGTTCACCCTGTCAAAGGCCGTTTGGTTGTTGGGTCAACCCATCCATCGGTATTTCAACAATGCAAGAGTTGAAATGGGCAAAGAAGACACTGCAGAAGCTCAAATCTCAGAGTGGACGTTGGGACTGAACATCTACCTCGCAGCCGGTGGGCATTGGCGAGGCAAGGCGATAAATAGAAACAGCATCTCATGTATAGGGTGATTGGACTGAACCCTCCTATGTTTTCGCGAGGACCGGATATTTGACTGCCGATTCCAATCGATGCGTCCATTTAAAGGTTACATGTGGTCAACAAATTATTCATTTCGATATGATTTGATTTACAAGAGCAATTACCTTCCTTCGTCTGTGTCTGCCCCAGACGAGCTAATTCTTTAAGTCGTGCCACCGTGCAGAGCACAGTTATACATCTCAATGATAGTACTTCTAGTGGTGAAGAAAGCAGGCTGTCTGAGTGATGCTCACTAGTGAGACGGAATTTATCACCAGATTGTGACAGTTACGTTTCAAGAGAAATTCCCAATATTTTAGTTCTCCGATGTTTACTCCGTTGTGGCGCAGCATGGTCCCTTGTTAACTTGAATCTGTTGAGCTTGTGGTCCACAATCTACGTTTTAAGGCATTGCATTGTCGCACGAAGTGTACTGCTGTTTTTGAATGTTGTCAGTGACACATTCCAGACACATCTAGGCGACAATTCTCTCTGGTTCACGCAGTAGATCCGTAATTTGCAAAGTCGAAGAAACCGTGCTCCGCTTCTTGCGAGCTCACCACTACATCGGTCTTTGCTTTCATCGTTTAGAGCCCGTGAGCCCTGTTGACTGTTCATCTCGAGGATTCGTTAACGCTTTCTTCAGACTGCAGGCTCACTGGAGTCATTCCGGAGTATATTCCGCTTTGGACGCTTCGTCGTCCAGATCTTCCGCAGGATTTTGACGTACAGGCATTTGCCATGAAGTTCAGGTGCGTGTACCTGCTCATTTAGCGGTCCTGGTGAGTCTGAAGGGATCCCAAGTTCATCACTCAAATTCAATGCTGTGGCTGAGTGGTGGGACGAATACATTTCGTGAGTCATACTTCGTTTCGTTTCATCATACCTAGCGTCATTAATATCCTTTAGCTACGAGGCATTGAAGAAGCATGTGTACCAGCTGGAGAAGCAGCAGGCGGGACTGCGGGAGTCGTTCCATGACCTCGAGGCGAACGAGCGGACTTCTCTCATCATCAATGCTGACACTGTATCGACCGACTCCTTCTTCATACCCCTCCTTGACCGGGAATTGAAGAAAATATGCCTGTTTTACGAAACGGAAGAGCAGAGGTTGCTGGACGATGTTGCGGCATTGGAACGGCTCGTCCAGCAGCAGGAAGAGGTCGGGCCGGATGCCGGGCATCAGTATGAAGACATGGATGATGATGATGAAGAGGAAGACGACGAGTTCGACATCCACAGTCCATCAGCTAGTCGGGATAACACACTCTCGCCTTCACGCCAGCGCCGTCACTCGAGGTCCGTTAGTATCGGGACAGGGATTGCCTCAGGTGAGCTTCATCGCTATCTGTAACAACTCCCGTTTACGATATAATTTTATTTAGGAAGCAATAAGAAGCCGGACAATCGCAGGTCGCGCGGCTATAGCGTGTCATCCGAGGACCACAACGACCTCGAAGTTAGTGTGGCCTCCCTGCGTTCCTCCACGCATGGCGATCTCCTCGTACCTCCGCAGGGTTCGGTACGGGAAAGAGGAGAGTCTCTAAGCAAGTCTCCCCTCATCAAGGCGCGTGCGCTAGCGAGCAAATTGAACTTCATGAAGGACAATGCGACCTCCTTGCAACCGGACACGGTATGGAATGCGCAGAACAACTACGCGTGGGACGTCCAACTACTATTCAAGCGCAGGATCACCAATCTCTATGTCTCTGTATCATCACTCAAGTCGTACATTGAGCTGAACTATGCGGGTTTCCGCAAAATCCTCAAAAAGTACGTCCCCGAAATTTCTTAAAGTTATTACACGCCTGACTTCATGCACAATGTAGATACGACAAAGTAACCGACAGTAACCTGCAGGATCGCTATTTACATGATGTCGTCGAACAAGCTACGCCCTTCGTGCCAGAGGCCAAAGACAGGCTCAACAATAGCATTGCCTTGCTGCTAGACCTGTACGCCAAGTGCGTTACGCACGGGGATCATTTCGAGGCGAGGCGACAATTGAAGCTGCATCAGCGTGAACACATTGCATGGGAGCGTGATACCGTCTGGCGTCAGATGATCGGGCAGGCGCGGCGGGGTGAAGCGGATGGCGGTACGGCGGTGCTAGGTGGCAGTCTAGTCGCTGAGGCTGAGAAGGGTCTGCTCGACGTGCATACGCCCGCGGGACACTTCAAGCTCACCCTTAAGCAGTTGTATCTGCTTGTCTCAGTCATTGTTTTCGTCGTGCTGTTGAATGTGCGTGTCGTAGCGGGCGAAGAGGCCAATAGGTGCCTGGCCGTCCTGGTCTTCGCGACGATATTGTGGGCGACGGAGGCCATCCCGCTTTTCGTAACCTCGACCCTTGTTCCTCTCCTATTGGTCATCCTGCGCGTCATTCGAGATCGTGAGGGAGAGCCTTTGGGCGCTGTCGCTGCTACAAAGTGCGTTCTAAATGTTTATTGGATAGTCTCCGCTCATAGTGGATCAGATTCGTGTTTTCGGTCATGTTCTCGCCAACGATCATGCTACTCATCGGCGGTTTCACCATCGCCTCGGCACTCAGCAAGACTGCCATAGATCGCATTCTAATCACGAAGGTGCTCAGTCTCGCCGGGACGCGACCACGGACTGTCCTTCTCGCCTTCATGGGGGTAGCATGCTTTGCTAGTATGTGGATAAGGTAATGCGGCTTGTGCAAGTCCCGATGCAACCACTTGCTAACGTCTTCCAATGCAGCAACGTAGCCGCACCTACGCTATGTTTTACTCTTATTCAGGTAAATTCATACCTATTTCTCGGGCGCTGCCGACGACGCTGATATCATTTCAAGCCGATATTGAGAACTCTTCCTCCAAAGTCTTCGTTTGCGCCCTGTTTGATAGTGAGTCTTTTCCTGAGATATTACTCCTACAGCACTCACCATATCCTCGCCACTATGTAGCTTGGTATCGCTTTAGCAGCAAACATCGGTGGCCAAAGTTCTCCTATTTCGTCACCGCAGAATTTGATTGCTATTGGGGAAATGGACCCCCAACTTGACTGGGGTAGCTGGTTTGTAGTCTCGCTCCCAGTTTCCGCGATCTCTATACTCCTTATTTGGGGTCTCCTGCTCTTGAGTTATCACCCCGCCCGATCCCCCGATGGTGAGGGTGACATCGAGATCAAACCTATCCGAGCCACCAAGGAGAAGTTCACCGTGAAGCAGTACTGGGTGTCGTTCGTATGTCTCGTCACGATTGCACTTTGGTGCATCGCGCATTCGATCCAGGACATAATAGGTGATATGGGCATCATTGCGATTCTGCCCATCATCGCATTTTTCGGGACGGGCGTGCTGAAGAAGGTGAGAATTCACACACTGCAATCTCACTAAATGTCAATGACGATTTCACAGGATGATTTCGAGCAATTTTTGTGGACCGTCGTCTTCATCGCTATGGGAGGAATTGCGCTAGGAAATGGTGTGACTTCTAGCGGGTTGCTGGAGGTTCTGGGCGATGGGATCCGTGATATCATTGACGGCCTTTCCCTGAACACGGTTGTTCTTGTGCTGTCCGTTATTGTTTTGGTGAGTCGCAATGGCTATCCTTTCAAGGTGAAAAACTGAATGATTGCCCGCTTTCAGATCGTTTCCACCTTCATAAGTCATACTATTGCAAGCGTCCTGCTCGTCCCAATTGCGAAGGAAGTAGGAAAGAGTATGGAGGGTGATCGGTCAAATCTTCTGATCTTCATCACTGGCTTGATTTGTTCTACTGGCATGGGAATGCCCGTTTCTGGATTCCCAAACCAGACAGCGTATGTGTCGTATTTGTGTCCTTGTGGTCAAACTGAGGCTCACTTTTCGTTAGTGCGACTCAGGAGGATGACATGGGTCAACCTTATCTCTCTAATATTGATTTCCTGAAGAATGGTGTACCTGCAAGTATCATTGCAACGGTGGTATGTCTTTTGGTGTTATACAACGTACTGTGCTCACCCACCGTTCAATTAGGTTGTGGCTACAGTTGGCTTCCTGCTCATGCAGGCTATCGGGTGAGTCGTTTGACATTGGTATTCGTCCGTTTGTTGACCGCGACTGCAGCCTCTGACCTTGTTATCATTTCTGCTTTTGGACTCCATACATGTAGTCGCTCTTGTTGTGATATATATATTCGTAGATGCTCTTGCAATTTCATTGAACATTGTATTTGGACCGTCGACATTGTATATTGCATCGATAGGTACAGCCGGAACAAGTAGGAGTTTAGATGAAGCACAGTATCGCGTACAGATGAAGATTAGACAGTACATCGTTACATCGTAAATCAATCGTGATAGGTCGTAAAGTGCATCACTGTCGTAAAGATCAAGCAGAGCAAGTAAATGTGCAAAATAGATATTTATATAGAGGAGTAGTGGTCCGCAAGAAATTTTACCGAAATGAGACAACAAAAATTCGGGAATGCTATGGTCTCCATCCAGAGCCTCTTCCCGCCACTTTACGTAGCATCACACGTACCACAACTGCGCATACACCGAGGCCGACAAGGAACACATACGATGGCAAGTCTGATATTGAAGCCGGTTCATCATCCGGATCGGAGGTGGTCGAAAATATACCGGAAGGAAAATTCAATCCTTGTAAAGTGGTTGGCAAAAGGGTCGAAGGGAGCGATAACAAAGAAGAACCGAGACTGGAACTGGTCGCTGCGGGAGAAACTCCTTTATCCCCTTGTGTAACACTCAGGTCTTCTTGGGCTGGACACCGGCCTTCTTTCTCCGTCCCAGAAGTAAATTTGTCAGCTTTGCGCTCGGGGTCGTTCTCCCGTCGTTCTAGCTCAGCAACTTTTTGTTCAACAACTTCCAGTCGCCTACGGAAGCTATCCACCAAAGTTCGAGTGGCCGCCAATTCAGCTTCCAGTCCTTGTTCCCGGGTATCTTCGGGATCCACGGTCTGTGCGTCGGCATCAATTTTCGCCGCTTTCTCAAGAGTCTGTGCTGTAGCCTCTTGGTCCCGCAGGGGTGCCTGTAAGATAGATTCCGCGGCGTCTGAAGTAGGGGTGAAGATGGCCGTCACGACTCGTCGGTCTCCCCTGCCTCTCGCACCACTCCCTTTACCACTCCCCCTTCGGCACCCTGGTCCTAATACAGTCATTGAACCCTCCAGACTGTCGCCGTCGAGTGCTGTCTCCCCAATATGCTTCACGGTCACGCCAGGCGCCAAATCCATCGCTTCCCACGCGCGAGCGCCCCATGAAGCTGTCGTCGGAATGTGCGGGGACTCTGACGCAGCAAGTAGCGCCTCCATAGAGGGCTCTTCCATTCCGATCATAACTCCAGTGCTGATCGGAGGAGTAGGAAAGGCCTCCGATCCGTAGGGCTCGGGCTCCTGATTGCATCCTCCTCCATGGAACGTTTCTCTCGCAACCAGCGTCCAGCAGTCGTGCGCTCCTGATCGCCGTCGAAACCACTTTCTGAGCTGAAGCTCCCGCTACGTTCGAATGTCGCCACCATGCCGCGCACCCTTCCATTGCGGGAAGCCTTCACATGATGAAACTTGTCTGCATCTTCACCGTCACTAGCGAAAGACTCGATTGAGCTAGAGGACGAGTTGTATTGCGCATTGGCAAAAATGCGAGATGGCCTGGGAGGGGAGCCTGAATCTGGAGAATGCGAGTTCGCAGCGTCCGGACCCCATATACGGCCTTTGAGTACATTCTGGCGCAGGTTACGTGATGCTGCTAGAAGAGCTTCGCGCCATCTCTTCGTCATGCCCATGCTATTGTGATCAACCAGTCAGCATAGTTAGGAATATAGACGACGGGTATGCATGGATTCACCCTTCCAAGTCTTCTTCATTCAGCCTCAAGAACATGCGGCCACCAATCCTCGCATCTTTCACAAATGCAGCGATATCCTTCGCAATGGGAAAGGGAAGCGCAACTTGATCATCCTCACCAGAATGAGTATGCAGAGTAACGCGGAGAGCGGTGACGAGATAGGAGGATAATTGAGAAGGAGTCCACAGTTTCGGATTAGACGGCAAATCCTCCAATGTAGCGGTAGGATGTGGAGTTGTGTCGAAGAGAGGAATCAAAGGTAAAGTCTCGGCACGTCTGCTATGTCGCGACGGTGCGCAAGTCTCGTCTGCACTTACGTAGCCGCCTCTGCCGTTATCAGGAACGGGGCCGTTCCCTGCCCGAGTGTGGCTTTGGAAGGAAGGCGGAACGGGGAGAGGTCGAGGAGCCGAACGAGGTGATTCAGAGGTGGAATTCAGCGACTTCGAAAGCCTGTGTCCTTTATGTTCCGACGTCCGATTGTGGCTGGGAGATAGGGGTATATAGTAGTGATGAGTTGCATTGACGTTGTGTCCAGATGAATTTGAACGCGAAAGGAGTGCAGTAGACGTCGTCCTGATAGCGTACGGATGAGGATTTGGCTTCAACGCCGGATCACGCTTTGTGGGCGACGAAGGGGTATAGCCCAGAGATGGTGCTCGGGAAGGTGGAGTAGGCAGAGTGCGAGTAGTAGCCATGTTATAGAGAGTGTGAGCGGACTGAGATTGGGGAGAAGTGTCGTCGGAAGATCAACACATTGAAAAGAAACGTCGAGCGAGTAAATCTCTAATTGCCTCACGTATTCACACAAGTCGAAGACTCACACGAGTACAACTATAGATCAAATGCGCTGCGAAGACGTGCTGTTCAGATTTTCTACCAGACTCAGCCGCGAAGCGAGGCGCGGTATCTAGAAGATATTGTGGAACTTTAGACTGGACTCATTCAGCGAAATGACATCTTGGGTGCGATCATACCTCCAAAAGGTAACAAAAAGTTCTGCCTGTCGTCTAACGAATGAACTCCTCGCCGTTCGGTATCGTGATCCCGGGTCGAAGTTGAGTCGCGTTCGCCGACGGTACGCGACGGTAATGGCGTCGAACAGAGGTGGTACTGTCACGAGGCCTCTGACGCGTGACATTCCTTACGATGTCACAGTTGTTGACTTTGCTTCCGTTACTGGCACTTGGATTCAACTTGGATTTACTCGAGGCTCGTGAGTTAAAGTAGCAAATCTACACTGTTCTTACTCCAGCAGTACTGACAACGGTTTTCAGGTAAAGGCAGAACCCATGATACATTCATGAGTTCACTTCAACGCCGCCGCCCACGTTGCAGTCACTTCCTTTTCGTAATGCGCTCTCGGGGAGCTCAAAGTTAAAACTCAATCCTCCTATCAAATGACCTTTCTATGGTATACTATTGCTCCGGTAAGTTTATTCATACACATTTGAACGTTCCAGAGCTTTCCGCACACTTCCCCACTTCCCATCCATCCCCATCCCCGTCCCGTAACATGTGTTGGACTCGTGGAGGCGAACAAGAAGCCTGTGAAGGACGAGAATACTGTCAGATCACCTGCAGTTCTCTCATCCTTTACTTCGAGTATTTCCTGTCGGAAGCGTGGCGTTCATCTATGCGCCCATGAATGCCGCCACAACATATTAAATTTAATGTTCGACCGGTTACATGCTTCGTGCATCCTGCCGTCGACATTAATACACTTTGAGTTCTCGTTCAAGTGTGCGGTAATAGTGCTAGTCCAGAACCATGCTGCAATGCTCCAAATGGTGTCTACTCCTTCACTCCGCCTGTGGAATCCTCTACTGGGCGAGCCCTCCCTGTACGATTAATAGCCACACCGGGTCTAAATGAAACTTTGATATAGAATTCTCTTTTTGTGTTCTCAGGACAAGCGGTCGCACACTTCGGTGACCGTGGTCACGCGATAGCTAAAAGAAGCAATATCGCGAGTCCCTCTACTTCCCCCCTTCTCCGCACATATACACGCCATTTGACCCTGCTGTGATAGCATCCCTTCGGCACGGACCCGGGTCAACTTTGCTGTTGACCTCATACCTGCTCTGAAGATCGCCTGACCACCCCACTGGCCTGCCGAACACCTGGGTAGCTGAAGTCGCTAGGAACAATTTGTCCTTTTTTGTACGATGTCTCCAACTGAATTGGCTTGTCGTGGATGGCGCGTCAGCGCATGAGAAGGTGGCTTTACATGGTTTCGTGGCGCTGGCATTTCGAATATGGGTCGAAACAGTTGCGGCCCGCTGGTCACCTCACCAGATCGGTACTGCCTCACGGCCTTCCGCTGTCAGCGCAGGGACCTAGACAAGCGGATGTTCTCTCGGTGAGAGTGAGGATCTGGAGTACTCATCGTTAATATTCAAGTGGCCTGCGCGGTGACCAAGTTGTCTTATCCATTCATCGCTGACTTTCTGTACAGTGATCCTCGACGGGAAGCCGTACCTCCGCGATGGGCTTAGCCACTTTGATCAGGTGCGCTCCCCGAGTTGTCTTTCCTCCGCTCATTTAGTTCAGCCTGAAAGATCATTATCAGTGAAGTTAATTGTTCCAAGTATGAAGCCTTTTCCGTAATACGAAACTATTCTTAGCCTTGCGGTCCCTCTCGTGCTCCTCAGATACCTGATACGGAGCCCATGGAATTATCAAAGAAGACGTCGCAGCAGATCTCCGTAGCATAATAAACTCAAGCAACAGCCTCCGACGTACAAGGGAGCTCTCATATATGGGCCACGACATGAAATTTCCCATCCAAGAGCAAGGCATAATTTAAAAGAGGTCCGTTGTGCCCAGGCTCGAGCAGCAGCGGGTCGTATTAGGCTGGATCACCAAGTTCATAACTTTCAGGACGGAGGCACGCTGAACACTTAGCCGGTCCACGAACAACGACATACTGCGCGCACTGGAAGTTGCTCTGCATTTGGAATCATGGCCTTGTGGCGTCGTCAGTGATTAAGGCGTTTAGCAGCGGCTGACCCTCAGTACCCGTCCTGATGACTATCATATGCTCAAAGGCTTTCTAACAAGTCTGCGGCAGGAGTTACTGCCAACCACGGGGTAGAGTCCCCGCCTGACGTGAGATCATGATATCCATGCGGACACATTCCAAACTAACGCGCCAACGCACTGTGGCTTTGGCTTGCGGCACCAGAACCGGCTGCGCCCTGTTAGTCGACTGCGTCAGCAATACAGACTAATACGACTCTCCTTGTGTGTCGCGTTCCTCGAGTCGAGTCTGATAATTTGATCATGAGGCGGGGGCGATCAAAGCGGCTTGAGTTCCTGTGGTAACGCGAGCCTATATATCGCGTGACGATACCCCGAACAGAAGGTTCGCTTGGAAATCCCGCAACGCGCATGTCCCACTGGTATGGAATCGCTGCTTGAGAAGACGTAGCTAGCGCCGACATCAGGTGTCAGGTTTCCAGTCGTGGTCACAACGTTATCAGATGTGTCCCTCGATGCCCAGAATAGACTAGCAGATTACACGGAGGCACACCACGCCACACTAATCAAGAATAGCTACGTAAGTATGAATTCGAAAGCACGCGTAACGTTGTCGAAATTGAAGCAGGCTATAAGTTATCGAGAAGCAAACAACGTGCAAAATATCCGAGCTAATTACCGCCAACGAATCACTCGGGAACAATTGGTACAGGATGTGCATTTAACTTTACCAGGGCCGCCAAGCGTGCTTTGAGGCGTCGGGAGGCGTGCGAGCTTCGCCCGTACAGCAATGTGATGACTGACTGGTGATAATACCATTTTGGGCGGTCGGTCGCGAACGGAGGTACTGCTCATCATCCGGCGTCGGTACCACTTTGTCGCTAGCAGTGTGCGCGTCGAGGGATGACGATGGGGGAGAGGACAGCCGAGAGACGTACGCTTCTCGGTCTCGGGGAACGGAGTGATGCAGTGAAGACGCTGCAATGGAGGAACTGCTATCACGCCCGTGCCTCAGCGGCGGCAAAGACGACGGGGGCAGCGCAGCACTGGCGCTCAGCGGTGTGCGAAGAGACGGAAGCCGGGCGTTAGCGAACGACATATCTGACCTGCGAGCCGTCAGCGACTTAGCCTGCGACTAATACAATTATATGCACTCACACTTTGTACGCAGGCTCTGCGAGACTGTGCCGCCTCTGCAGCGGTGCGTCCGCATCATCGACAGACTGCAGCCTGCGCAGCACAGCGAGAGAGTCGCTGTGCTGCGCGTCCTGCAAGTTGTCCATCGCAGAGATCGGAGGCAGATGGAACGCGTCCCGCGCTCCATTCTCTGTCGCCGACTCGGTGGTTGGATCGGGGGGAGCGTGATAGTGTCGCGCTCGTGTTCCGATGGATGTGATATCGGCGGGCGCCCCGTTGCCGCCGGCCGTGATGGTGGGGAGACGTCGATGACGCTCAGGCCGTGCGATGCAGCGAAACGCGAGGCCGTGGAGGATAGCGGGCTGGGGTATGGAGAGAAACGGACGTTGCCCAAGGTCTCGAACGAGGGCGAGTTCCGCCGCGCGGAGACATGGCCGTGGTGGAAGCCGGACGCGGTCATCGATGTCGGCGAGACATACGCGCGCTCGACATACGGGACGTGCAGCATGACGGGGGAGTCGCTCTGTGGCTGGTGCGTCTGGCGGCTGGCCGCTTCGGCATTGAATCGATTAGGTTGTGTCGCAAACGTGTGCGACATGATGAGCGTGCCGTGTGCCGACATGGGTTCGATAGGGCTTGACGGAGACCTCTGTGCGTCCTGCCTGATGACCGCCCAATCGTGCCTTGCATCCGCAGGCAGGTTTGCGTGTGCGTTGCGGCGCGCGCACGTCGCTTTCCGGTGCCTGGTTTTATAATTTGCCCGTACGCTGGGTGGTCGGGCGATAGGCACGTACTCGGGAAGGTTGGCCTGACGCAGAGCATCAGCCGTGTCATGCATACATTATCGTGCTTCGGAAAGACACTCACCCAAATAGGGGATGAGATCGTGGCGGATAGGCCAAGCAACCCTGAACCTCGGATAAGCCACTGATAGATATGTGTTGCATGTCAGTAACTCACCGACGCGCCAGACGGAGGGCAATCTCGAAGGGCATCCATGTACCCTGGATCTTAAGGTAGCCGCCTCGAACTCTACGAAGCTGAGCGGCGAGGTCAGGCTGTGAGTCAATAATTTTGACAATATCCGCTGCGAACAAGGGCGTTGAGGTACATTGGTGAGCAACAAGTGGAATGCGTAATTTACCCTTGGAATTCCCCAACGCTATACGATCGGAACAATCAGCACCCAACACAGAGAGTTTTCTGCGAAATAATATATACCTTTCCAGATTCCAGTCCAGAGAACATACCCGTCGTCCATGTCGAGCATGATCCACTGTCCATTCAATGGGTATTCGTACACAGGTCTGTCATTCAGCCGCAACGGATTATTGGAGGTTCCTCATAGTCTCTGAATATCCGACGACTCACATATAACCACGCGGGTCATTACTAGTAATATATCGCGCTTTGGTAACGTGATGCTCTGCGCTGGCATACGGACGAAATCTGGGCCCGACGCTGGCAGGTTCGGAACCGGGGGAGGGCAGAGGGTCCTACAGACGTTTAGTCGAGAGTAAGAAGGATTTGAACATGTTTTACGCTTACTAGCAGTAGACCAGACGACATGTTCGCGGAACGATTGGATCCAAGGGCCATTGAGCTGAAACTAAGGGAGCAGGAAAACAAGCGAGGACCGCACGCGTTTTAATGTGCTTCTGCGACTACGGAGGGTTTAGACTCAGCCAGGCATATATATATGATACGGACATCAAGTTGTAGCTTACGGCTAATTCGAGGATCCGAGCCTCGCGCAGTGATGGAAAAGGTCTGAGTGCGCGATCTGTGGGTAAATGCTAATTTGAAAGGCTGAAGAGGGATGCGTTGGCGCGAAGAGAGGAGCGTTCAACACTGAAGTACTCCATGTACATATACCCGCGGAGTCGGATATTTAACATGATTTTTTGATCAATAGAGTCCGAAGTGGGCATGTTAAACTCCTCCCAACGGTCGCCGAGCCATTTGATTCCATTAGAATTCTGGCCGGAACTGCAACGCCCGTTTCGGGATGGCTGGGTTGACAAATGAGGTACCGAGCCTCGGCTCCCTCGGTTAGATATAGAAAGGGCAGTGATCAAAGATGGTGCTGGAGATTCATCTGCAAATTTCGAAGCGGGTCCGGGTCTTCGCGGGATACTTACGCTATGGGACTGACTGCCGTCCCGGCTCGACAGGACCAATTTCAGGCATTGCAGAGTCGAAGCCGCACTCGGGTTAAATGATTACACTCCGACGTCGATTTTCACGGGAGCGGTGGGTTCGCACGACCACCAAAAAAAGAGCAAATTAGACCCAGAAAATGGGGCAAAGAAATACAATGACGTGATGCCATGAAGCAGGGTTTTTTCAAATGCGCGGGACGCGAAAGGGAGCAAAGCCGAATGCCGGGTGCTGACTTTGTGCGGGCTTAACGACCGGATGTGACCGATCTGGGGGATGTCAGGACGTGCTGGACTGTGTCAGGTCGGGAGAGCGGATTCAACCGAACGAGTCCGAGCTTTAAGCTGTATTGCCGTAGTGTGGCGAGCACGCGGTGCGCACTGGATGTGCGCCGCAGCATGAGCCAAGTGCGCGCCACTGCGCGCCACGGTGTAGTTATCGGAAAGGGAGTGAGAAAGACAAGCCCTGGATGGGCTGCATGTAACCCCATGAGCGCAGCCAAGTTAGAGTTGAAAATTGGCTAATCACCTAGGTTGTCGGGTTGTGAGGATTTCGCTTCTAGCCTCTTCTAGCGTCCCTCGGAAATACAGCGGTCCGGGCGTCCACACGCGGGGAACGGACAGTTGTGACGCTGCATCACGGTGTGACATTGCCGCCTTCCATATTTGGTGTCATGGCAGCCACGCCCCTTGATTCCTCGATCAGTTGCAGATCGCTCAGCCTCGAGGTCGCCTCGACAGCGAAGGCTGAAATACGTCACGAGGCGGTATGAGCCTGGGAAAATCCAGAAAAAAATGCGATAATCGTGGGTGTGCCTTGATCACGTTTTTCCCTCTTGGTGCGGTCCCGAAACTGCATGGCCCGGTCCCGAAACCGTGTGAAGCTCACACCCCTCCCCGCCATCTGCAAGGCACACGCAGCGGTGGCTGGGTCTCCATGCGCTCCCACATTCTCGCTTCTTGTCCGCAACTCAGCAATCACAAATAGCAGCTCAACAAAGATGAGAAACGTACGTGCCAGTCAACGAGCAATCCGGACTTTCTCCCGAGATCGCAGCAGCGCGTCGTTTATCAGGCACACTGAACATAAGTAGTCCACATCAACTACACATCACATCCATCACATACTTCTGCGCCCCGCACTGGCGACATTACTATCAGGAAGCTGATCGAACTCCTCCGTCGTCAATACTCAATTTTCAAACGCCCTCAGAGCGTCCCGAACTTCCGCGGCGCCTGGACCCCCTCCAGTCGTATAGATCACATTGCTGACCTCGAAGCCATTGAACTGGCTCGCAGCGCACACGGTGTACGCTCCCATGCTTTCAAAGCCGAGCCAGTCCCCAACACGGAGCGACATGGGCAGCTGCGTCACAGGGCAAACACAGTCAATTGAATCGCACGTCGGTCCCCACACGCTGCTCGCCCGCAGTGGCACCGACGCGGGGACGTGGAACGATCCGTTGAGGGATAGCACGAACGGCTGTGGGACCTGATGGTCGAAGAGGATGCAATTGAACGCTCCATAAACGCCGTCGTTGATGTAGTCTAAGGTTGCACATTTGTCAGCAAATATTGACAGGCGGTGCGAATGCGCCGGAGAAATACAACGTACACATCACGCTGGGCTGCTCTGGGTCCCCCATGTCCCCATCCTGTGATCCATGCTCGACCCCAGGAGGCGCACGCCGTGCAATTACATTCGCTGCCAGGCTGAACGCCTTGGCGACGTAGTACCTGCCGGGCTCAGCTATAAGCTTGATGTGCTGTCGCTCTGGGAAGTAGCGATTGATCGCATCGGTGAGAATGGAAGCCGACGCTTCAAACGTCGCATCCTCGAAACCGCCGCCGACGTCGAGGAGGCTAAACTCATACCCGGATTCCGTACCCATGTCAAACACAGCACGCGCGCGCATAACGGCATCTTCGAACGCGGACGAGTCGTAACACCCGCTTCCCACATGGAAACTGACGCCGATAACGTCCAGGTTCAACTCCTTGGCCTTTCCCAGCAGGGCCGGGACAGTGACAAGCGGGGCGCCAAACTTCAGTCCGAGCCGGCACAAGCTCTTCGAATCGTCGGTCAGGATGCGCACCACCAGCTTCGCCCCGGGTGCACCCGCGCAATCTTGTATAGCTCGTCGGTGTTATCGAAGGTCATCATGCTCACACCCGCCTTCGCGGAACTACGAATGAACGACGTGGCCTTGCACGGGTTGGCGAAGATGATGCGCGATGGATCGACGCCAATTTGCAGCACTTGCGAGATCTCGCCGTTCGACGCGCAGTCGAACCCTGTTCCGAGCGCCGCGAGCAGGCGCAGCACATAAGGGTCCGGGTTACACTTCACCGCTACATGACGCGAAGATAAGTTAGGAACAGATGGAGTACGCACGAGGCAAGCCGGACTCACCGTAGTACGGTTCAATGTCGGGGAGATACTTCTTCCATCGCTCGTGCTGTTTATACACGTAGCTGAGATCCGCTACGAAGAATGCTTTTTCGGCATCGGCTTCGCCGACAGAGGCAAGCTGGAGGGCATTCATCACCCCGTTCCTGAGATGGACGTCCGAGTGTCCACGCATGAGAGGCGGAAGCCCAGGGATAGTCACCTCATCATCGTAGTGGTGCTCCGGGTCTTTTGGGGCAACCGCATGGGTGTTGTCGTGGCCGTGAGCGGCGTGCGAAGGGGAAAGCAATCCATTTACAATCACATTGGTGAGATATTTTCCGTGATGAGGACGGGAGAGAGGCGAAGAAAGAGAAGGAGAACAGGAGACGACATCGACATCGTAGTCAAAGTCAACAGGGCAGTGCGCCGCGAGGATCTCGAGTTGAGACATTCGGTCCGATTCGAGAGTTGGTTCTGGCGAACCGTTGAAATCTAGGTCTAGATCTATAGCTGGATGATCTGCGAGTGAAGCCGGCAAATGAGGGCTTGACGATTGTCGAAAGAACAGAGGGGTGATCGTCGAGAAAATATTCCGTGTTCGTACAAGTTATCGCTAACCCGAATTACCGAGCCTACCGCCGCGGTCGCAGAGACGAGCCGGGCGGGTTAGGTACGGTAATGATGAGGTCTGCTGCAGGCGACAAGGGGTTCCCCGCTCCCTGGATAGCGAGGAAAGCGCTTGAAGGGATATGAAGAAAGTGTAGGGAGAAAAATGCAGAGAGGCGCAAAGACGAGGCCTGATGAAGGTCCGCAGTGATCTGATCGCAATCGATGGATTCGAGTCCTGTCAGGGGGGTTCGCCTGGAGGACGTAAGATCAGCCGGTACTAACAAACCAAGAGGTTAATGAGAGGATTACTG
Source organism: Grifola frondosa (assembly GCA_001683735.1). Lineage (NCBI taxonomy): Eukaryota > Fungi > Basidiomycota > Agaricomycetes > Polyporales > Grifolaceae > Grifola > Grifola frondosa. The sequence goes on from LUGG01000009.1 coordinate 88,095, forward strand.
ACCCCGAACGGATGACCACCTGGAGGTTCAAAAAGAAATCAGTATGGGGTCAAAGGTCGGGAAGGAGTGAGGAAAAGAGTCATCGAAAGTGTGGCCCATTAGTCAAGCCACATTCATGACAGCTTCGCCATGCATAACTTGGGTCATGCGCGCTGTGCCACTCGATGGCCACGTAAAGTAGTTCAATGCCCCCAGCAAAGAGTCCAATGTCCCTCCCTGGCGATTCTGGCCACCAAAAATTCTATATGACAGTCACCACAACCACACCCATTTTCTGCCTTGGCAAATCGCTCTAAGAAAATCTGAACGGTTACTTACTCGAGGGTCAACAGACGAAGATCGTCGTTTCTCGCTTGGTCAAAAATGGTGCAGTAGACGTTTTCTGTGTCGTAGCTCAAGAAGCGATACGACAACAGAAAAGACGAAAGAAAACAAGGTCTCCCTTTGTGAGGGGTACGTTCAGGCTCAGGAGAAGAAGAAGGAGGGAAATGCAGGAACTGCTTTTTTTCATCGATTACCACGTCGACAATTAACCTATCACAGTTCTTCGGCGTTCCCCGAAAACATCCATTCTCATTGGTCCGTGCGCCTTCTCGGGTGGGAACATTTCAGAATCTCTCTCCGCGAAAAACATCAGTTACAATACGTCATAAAAAGCGATTCCTATCAAAGCCCTCTAGGACAACTAGTTCCATCTTACTTGCAAATTTATATGTATACTGTATACTACTGCACACATATCTCGGTAGAGATTCATGAGTTCAACGCCTGTATCATGGCTGTCCGGAATTATTCTCTACCAGGACCTTTCTAACGTCTGGGTGCAGGAGGCGGCGGCGGGCCCATATCAGAAAGCGGCCGCAGACTGGTACTGGCAGTAGGCCCAAGTGGCATACGGCCAGGTACAATTGGACCTCGCTGGTGCGCGTGTGAATGGTTTCCATGGAAGGGTGATGCGTTGAGGCTGCGCGGAGGAACGGACGATAGATGCGCCGCAGCAGTGGGATGTCGCGTGGGCGTCCCAGGGAGAGAACGATGAGTGGAGCTGGTAGCGTACAAGGAGGGGAGAGAGGGAGGTGCGAAAGTAGTTGGTGCATAAGCGTGAGTTGGAGCATGTGCGTGGGCCTGAGTATAGGTCTGTGTGTGCTCATGGGGAACATCCCAATCCAGCAGTCCGCCTAGGGGGATGTGCTGGACCACAACACGCTTTCCTAGCACTTCTGCCTGGGTGTTCCAGGAGATCGTAAGTAAAGTGGCATTGTGCTAGCAGCGGAATGGGAAATTTTACCTCGTACATCTTGAAGAGTCCTGAATTGACTTTCGACCAGGTGGCAACGCCGATGGCAATCGAATACAACTGGGAAGAGTGTTCGTGGAATGGTCCTTGTTTGACCTCAAGGATCCGCATAATAGACATAAAATATAAATTTGTCGGAGGTAACGGCCGCTGCAGCACTGCCGATACGGGAATTTCCGTCTGATCTGCAAACGAACTTGTCAATCACAGCGAAATCATAGTATGCGAAACACACGCACCGCGCAGCTGAGCGCTACCAAACACGTAGGTCAAGAAACTGTAATCGTCAAGACCCCACACGCCATGGCTACCCGCAGGCTCGAGCCTGTACGTATCCTGCAAGCGCCAACACAACCGGAGATAACGCACGAAGACACATAACACGAGCTCGCGCTCTGTCGGAGGCTCCGGGGTAAAAAAGCGGATAAGGGTGAGGCAGACAGAAGGAGGGCGAAGGAGGCCTCGTGTCCGGTGCCGTAGTCCATCCGGATGGGCGATCCGAACCCTGTTACGAGGTAGGGCGTGAGGAAGGGTACGGCGGCATGTAAGGGAGGAGGGAGGAGCGTGTGGAGTAGGGCTGTTGCTTGCTAGTCGAATCTCACACGAGGTTCACATGGATAAAATGAGTATAATGCTCACAGATTCCAATCTCTTTCCCCAGGTACGAAACGCAAGGTTTCCGAAGCGCTGTGGGGTTGGTAATGGCGGAATGTCATCTATCCATCCGTCCAGCTGTCTAAAAGAGACACCATAGATACAGTCGCCTGGTAAACCGCACAGACGTGAGACAAGGACAGCGCCGTAATTGGTAGTCTCACCTCGCTGAGAGAAGGATCCAAGAACGGTAAGGTGTAGCCTACGACCGACTCGCAGAGGCGTCGCAAGAATAATCCGTAGTCTTGGTATCCGCGAGTAAATTTCCACGCTTCGACGTCTTCATCTGAGCGAATCTTTGGCGTGGGCGCGTCGTCAGGACGGAGGTCGGACAAAGAGATGTGGCGAAGAGCGGGAAGATCAGCAGACATGAGTGCAAACTATTGATACAGTGCGTGGTTAAGCAGAATACACAGATTTTGGACCTAGCAAAATGACACGAAGATTACAGGTTAGGCTCCTCAACGTTTCAACTTGAAGAGCACAAGGTGTGTTTGGAGTGCGAAGCACGTGATGTCGTCGCGTGTGGCGATCCGGGTGGCAAGCTGTGGCAAGTCGCGTCGTCTCAACTTGACCTGCATCGCTAACTCCTGTGCAGAAGATTTGCGACATCAGGCCATTTTCCAGCTTAAATCGAATCAAATTGGTACACAAAATATCAAATACGTTTCTGTGCTTAAAGACCCACCCTCAAAATGGCACAGTACGATGAATGGACTAAGATTGAAGATGAAGAGGAGGAGGAGGAACTCCAAGACAACTCTGTAAGCCTTCTCCGAAGCAACATTTTCCATTAATGTTATATTGACCCCATTTTGCCCAGTTTTATGAGGGTAAAAAGGACGTCATCCTCTTCTGCATCGACTGTTCGCCGTCAATGCTCGAATTGTACGATGATCCGAGATACGAAGACGTGAAGACATGCCATCTGCAATCTGCTCTCGAAGCGGCTGCGCAGATACAGAAAAGGAAGGTTGTTGTGGGTCCAAGCGATTCTGTCGGCATTATGCTTTTCAACACAGTACGACCATTGCTCTTCACGCGTCTCTGACAGATGAGACATCTGATGGATATGACTTCTCTGTAGACTCGAATTAACGAGAATCTTGGGTCCATGTCAGAAATTAAGAAGGGCACCTTTGTATTCCAACCAATCAGCGTAATTGATGCGCCTAAAGTTTTGGAACTAACACAGCTCCTAGACGGTAAGTGCATCAGCCGCGCCGCTTACTCTTACTGAATGTGATATGACAGCCGCGAGAGAGAATCCCAACTTGTTGCGCGAGACATTTCCTCCATGGACAGATAAGCGGGTGCCCATGGGTGATGTGTTCACTAGTTGCAACTGGGTCATACGTGATGGGTATTGTTCTCTTTCCTCATACAATATCGCAAGCACTATATTGATGTACGATGACAAGGGCTCCGAAAACTGCCACCAAGCGTGTTTTTCTCATTACCGACGAGGACTCACCACACCTAACATTGCCAGCGAGCGATTACTCATTTCTGCCAAAACAACCCTCGTGGTAAGCACATTCTGAAGGCGTTTGCTCCATTGATATATGAATGGTGTTTGTTGCCATAGGATCTCGTGCAGGCAGGAGTGAATGTAGAGCCGTTTTTCATCAGCACCGAAGACAAGCCATTTGACGTCTCCAAATTCTATTCTGTACGTTCATTTCCCCCCCTCTTCTGTGAAGTCTCATTAGCCATGTATAATTCGATGTGCAGTCCGTTCTCCTTCCAACGAACCTCAACGAATCCGACGAATGCAGACTCCGAGAACCCTGCGGTCCTACCGGAATCGATATCAATATCTCGAATTGACGAGCTTCTCACACAAATGCGATTTCACGAGGTGGCAAAGCGCGCACAGTTCAGCATATCGTTTCAACTCGCGAAGGGCTTCGTCATCGGAGTCAAGGGGTATGTCTATTTCCCTTCGGATTGTGAGGATTTCAAATATGACTTTGACGGCTGTTGATCAGATATGGGCTGGTAACGGAGCAGAAAAAGGGGGCCTACAAGTACTTCGCTGACCTAGGTGGCAAAATGGAAGTTGCCACACCGCGCACGGTCTACGTTGACGAGGTATGGCTTGTGTACAACCTTTCTTGAACCAATCCTGAGACGTGGTGATAGGAGCGAAATGTAGAAGCGGACAAGACCAGGATTGTGTATGGCATGGAGTTGGGTGCGACCGCTGCCACTGAGGAGGCTGAAGGCGAGGCAGAGAAGAAGGGTTTTGGGACACGTTCAGTGTCTCTTGGCAGCCGTGTCTTCTACAATGCTGATGAAGTTCGCGCGTTCCGGACTATGGGCATGGAGCCAAGTGCGTTTGTTTTTCTCAAACCTTATCTCGCAATCCACTGCTAATCCACAGGATAACATATAGTCATCAAGTTGTTGGGCTTTAAGAGCCGCAAATCCCTCGTATTCGAAGATAACGTAAAGCATTCGTTTTTCATCTACCCTGATGAGATGGTTAGAAATATGTATATCTTATTTATGGCCTGTCTGATAATGTGCTTCGTTCAACAGAGCTATTCTGGCAGCAAGCGTACTTTCAGCGCCCTCTTGAAAACTATGCTCAACAAGAAGAAGATCGCGCTCGTTCTTGCGCTCACACGACGCAACTCGTCTCCCATCTTCTGTGCAATGCTCCCACAGGCGAGTCCATTCATTTCACTGCTGGTGATACTGTCAAACGCACGGGACCACGGTCACGCTGATGCTACAACTCAACGTCCATTTACTTGATGACTAAAAATTGCTTCGTCAACTAATGTATTTGAATGGAATGTAGGCCGAAAAGGTCGAAGAAACCGGATGGCATGAACCACCGGGCTTCCACCTCATTCCGCTCCCTTTTGCGGACGATATCCGGGCCGCCCCTATTGAGCAGTCTGTACGCGGTTAGTATTTTTTCAATGGCACTCTCATGAAACTGACCGCTGATACCTGATCGTCGCAATTCCGACCCGGTCCCTTGGGCCTCTCATGTTGATATGCTGCATATCGTCGGTTGTATGTGCCTAGCCTCGGACGAGCTGAAGGACGCCGCACGCAAATGGATAGACAAACTCAACGTGAAGAACGGGTCGTATCCACCCGATTCGTACCCTAATCCCGGTAGGCCTGGATCCCTGTGCCTGTCCTCTGGAATCAACTGCGTGTGCACAACTAACGTACTTCGTTTAACCTTTCAGCTCTCGCGTACCATAATGCTCAGCTGGAAGCTAGTGCATTCCGCGAAGAATTCGATCCAGAGTCGTTTGAGGATCTGACGGAACCAAAATACGACATGATCCATAAGGTCGGTGTTTCGTATCTGTCCCCTAGTCGAAGCAGGTTTTCACGTAACAGGTACAACGTTACGCCGACTCTTCACCGATCATCAATGGTATTCAATGGTGTCATCAATCCTGGAATAGCGGGCGGGGGATTCATGAAAAAATGGAAAGAGACACTCCTCCAGGATGAATCTGCTAATACGGTGATTGTGACCGCCGGGTCGAAACGAAAAGCGGTATGTGCTTCGAGTTTCTGTGCACTGTTCTTTTCCTTCGTCCTTTGTGCCTGACAAGCAGCTGATGACGCTTCGTATCACACAGGACATCAGCGTGGATGAAGCGGAGATCCGGAGTAAGCATGAAGTTGGAATGTTGGGCAAGGTACGTGGCATCACCAAGGCGGTGGACAAGACTAGGCGATATATGTCGTCTAGAGTCCCCCTTTTTCTTGATTGACGGCATCTTCTGACCTGTTGTATTTTCCAGCTCCGCGTTGACCAGTTGAAGGTAAAGCTCCCCTCATCATGCGACTTGAGCGGTTCGATGCATTCGGATGCCCGGGGAGCTGATCACACGGTGGTTGCCAAGTTCGCTGGATCCTCACATTGATGGTCGAACTTGACGACTCCCCTGTGTCACGCGGACCCCGCGGCAGTGGACTTCATCGAGTCCTGTGTGAACTGATCTCATCGTTGGTCCTGGACTAATCACTCTTCTCGGTACCTTTACTTCCCATAAGGATTTTCTGAAGAGCAAAAGCCAACCTGTTTCTGGCAAGAAGGCTGACCTGATAGAGCGTGTCGGCGAATGGTTGGACACACACTCATAGGTATCCCATCCAAGTCAGTGCTTCACGCGGACCACGGCTTTATTCTGGTCAACGTTCTCAGGATCCAATCATAGGGTGCACTGGAAATACGACGGTTTTCGGGTTATTATCGGACAACAATTGCCTCTTGTCAAACTGTGGGTATGAATCTCGACGGACTTTATGTTAATAGCTTGTCGGTGCCGGTGGGCCCTTATAATAGTACACGGCTGGTTGGATTTGGATAAATCACTGTCATTATTTTCTCACAATATATACTCGATATCTGTTCTCGCCTTCCACGCGCTGCGTGTTCATGGGAGCTTTAGATTGTCAACTGAACAATTCAGTTGATTGATAAGATAAGATGAAGATGGCGCAATTATTCGCTCTCCTCAGCTTATCTGATAACTCGGCACCCCGAGCTCATCCACAGCACAGTCAGGCTCGGACATCATCTCCCGACAAGTTTCGCTAAGGAATCCTGTGCCTTCAGTTTGTATATTCTCTAGCATTGGACATCGCTCTTCAGCAGGGTTTTTTAATTCTCATTACTTTCCAGCAATCATTAAAATGGCGACAGTTCTCCCGCCCAACTTCCATGAAGTATTATTCTCCCGACCATTTTCAGTCCCTTTTATCAGAGGATCTACAGAGAGTGTCCTTGATCAATTTCTGGGCACCGTGGGCGAACCCATGCAAACAAATGAATGAAGTGGTTCTAGAACTTGCCAAGAAGTATCCTCAAGTTCTAACATTGCAGGTGAGCTCGTACCAATGGAAAGGGAGGCCAATGTGACTCAGTTTCACGGTCGCAGGTGCAAGCGGAGACGCAGTCTGACATCACTGAATCATTCGATATCGAAGCGGTACCATCTTTTGTGATATTACGGGTTTGTAACAGTTACTCAAGTTGGCTATGCGAATGTATTGACATTATCTTCTTTCAGGGCCATACCCTCCTTGATCGAATAGCCGGCGCAGATGCAGCTACACTTACTGAATCAATCGCCAAACATTCCCCGTGCCCATCTTCTGTTACGCCCCTCTCCGATACCGACCGCTCTCCTGCTGCACCTGACGTCTATTCCGACAAGCAGGAGACCCAGGAGGAACTAAACCAGCGCCTGCGCAGCCTCATGGGGAAAGACAAGGTTATTCTCTTCATGAAAGGCAGTCCAGATCAACCTCGATGCGGCTTCTCGCGGCGAATGGTTGCGCTGCTACGCGACCAGGGAGTGGAATTTGGCAGCTTTGATATCCTGGAGGACGAGAATGTGAGAGCAGGGCTGAAGGTGCTCAATAACTGGCCCACGTTCCCGCAGCTAATCGTGAACGGGGAATTTGTTGGAGGGTTGGACATCGTGCAGGAGATGGTCGACAACGGCGAGTTTAAAGAAATCTTGGTCTGAATGTATTGATATTGTTTGCTAGAGCTGTTTTCATGTGGCTTTGTATATGACCCCCTCTACATATTACGGTTGTTCATCTGATACGCTGTCGCTTGTAACGGATGGATTGGCGACCTGGACTTCCACGCCAGATAAATCCGGACCATGTCGCGTCAGCGATTCTGGGTTCATTGACCTGCTGCAGAAGCAACGAAGGTCTCGAAAAGAAAGACTCAGAATCTCATTACTCCACTTCAGTATAACTGATCTATGAGCCTAATGATATCCTTACGACAATAGCCGGACCTTCATAGATGCAATGGTGTGTAAATTCTGCCTTACCTCCGAGCTGAAGAGGAAAACCATCAAAGTTAAACGCCACACATTATATAACCACTTCCAGGGCGTCTAATCGGCAGCTTCTGCTCATAGGCCTGCGAGGACGTCATATTAGTGTCGACTGACAAGTACCCACCATCTTAGGCGAAGAAATCGGTTTCTAATTGTATGTGCTTAACCATTAATCGTATTTATGTAGGACTAATCATGCATAACAAGTACATGTCCAGAGTAAATTTAAAGCGCCTACTTCGAAAGCTCGCAGCGGGCATACGGCATCTCCAGAAAACAACTCCCGTCAGCCCCAGCAATCCTCATCTCCCTCTAGAAATCACCGACTATATCATATCATTCGTCTCCAATCGCGCCACACTTCGAATCTGCGCTCTTGTATGTCGTGCTTGGCTTCCGGCCAGCCGATATCATCTGTTCCGTCAACTTGTCGTTTCGGAACGTATGTCCAAATTGTTGCCGCGCAATATTCGCCGCAACTCCTCTATACTTCGATATCTCGATCTTGTCGAAGAACTGCACTTATTAGGCTTTGCAGACAGTCCTCCTGCCGGGCATATCTATACTCCTCCATTCGTAGAGGCCATACAGCTCCTTGCACCACACCTCTTGAAGCTGCGATCGATGCGACTGCAGTTTCATTCCCGTTGCTTCACGGCGCCGCTTAAGCCCAACTTCTTCACGTCTCTCAAACGACTGGAGCATGTCACGGAGCTGGACCTACGTGATATCTACTTTCTCGATATACTGGACTTCCAGCGGATTGTCTGTTCGTTCTCACATCTTTCCCACCTGTCTCTGATTGGCGTGACTATTCCCGCGCCAGAAATGTGGTGCAAACAGCATGATCTGGATCTGCGACTGGTCTCACTACAGGTGCAGACATGCGACCAGGGACTGTCTCTGCCGTGGCTTCTAGGCATGCTCTTGAAAACATCGTGCTGTAGAACTATCAAGTCCTTTGATTCTCTCGACTATGGCATTGTTTCTGAGCTTCCAGCGGTGATGAATGATTGGCTGCAGAGATTGGGGGAGAACCTCGAGAATCTCACGTTACCCGTATCCTCAGGTGGGCTTTAGTTACTATATGAAGAATTTATCGGCCTTTTTGACCATTTCTTGCAGAATTCGATCTTTCGCACAATGTTGGGCTACGTTCATTGACCCTCTCTTTGGGCGTCTCGCAATTCGGCAGAGCTGTAAGCATGCTCCGCACAGTCACGTCGGCCCGGATCTCTGAGCTCGTGCTCAACTTGATTATACCTTCCAACTTCCTTTGGACGTGGAAGGACCACAACTTGTTGAATGACATGGACAAGACCCTCGCGCAGAGTCTGTTCGCCTCGCTCCGTAATGTCGCAATCCGCCTACATGCGAAGTCCAATGTCAAACCTGAATCACTTGCCTTTATACAACGTGAGCTGGATACGTGTATGCGTAATGTCATCTCCGGTAAAATTCTGAGTGTGACGCGGTGTACGTCTTCGTGTCCAGTACCATCTTCTCATACTGAATGTGTTACTTCAGGTCCGCCTGTGCATGCTTCCGCCTTTTATAATTGGTAGCTTGCTGTTACTCGGACTTCTCTCGAAGGAAGTGTTCGATGTCTCACGAAGTGTGAGATGGATGCATAGTAGTGTGCTATAGAGGCAGTGAGTTTCATTTTCGTGTTCAGAAGGGCTTGTACTCCATCCTTACGTTTCCGCCTTACCGAAGAAGGTGCCGAGGGACCCACGTCGTCCCGCCGTTTGTACCAGTGATTCAACTTTTTGCGGAACATCTTGTGCAACTACGGTCACTGCGCCTGCAGTATGACATATATTTATTCCCGGATTTCGCACTCGGCGATGCGTTCTTCATGTCCCTCGCACGGCTTGAGCTCGTCACCGTGCTGGACCTACACGATATCTACTTCTATTCATTCTGGAACTTGATCTCTCACAGAACCGCAGCCTGTGCTCGCTGGCGTTATGCGTGCGCACATCCTCGTTCTCGCAGTGGGACGCCGCTGCGCACGTTGCCGCACCGCAGCAGTCCCCGCCAGTGCTGACCATCCAGTCGTTGTGGTCTGGACCGTGCGGAATGGGGCGCTCTGGGGTGACGACAATTCGGCAGACGGCCTGAAGCGGGTCCTGGCGCGCGGTGAGCTCGCGTCGCCGGACTGCGTCGAGGTCTGCTTGCATGCGAAGTCTATGGCGGTCGTCCCGCGCAATATCTACGCGACCGCCGTGTAGTGGGAGAGACCCATATGCACGATGTGTCCTCCCGCAGGATCCTGCATGGCACCCGTGAGTACATGTACGGTGTCTTGTATCAGAACACTGGGTCTGTAGATGACTCGCAGAATATCGGATGGCGTCGATGAGGGGGATGCTGCGTCCGGAACATAGCGATCAGAGACGCGCATTTTGGCTGCTGATGCGTTCGCATGCGACTGGAGCTGCTGGATACGTGTAGACGACGCCGGACTCAATCACCTAATTCAAGTTTGTTCTTATGTAACTTGGTGCGCCAAACCATTTGTTCCGTGATTTGGTCAAGGTCATTACGCACTCGTCTACATGCCCCCACCGTGACGAACCTCTTTTAGCGCCACATTGGTTTATTGTTCCTTCCTATGGCAGACTGGATGTTTATTGTACGGTCAAATTAGGCCATACGTGTGCGTACCACAGCGCACCCGTCGTCGAGCTCGAGCGCACGGCGTGCTGTACGTGCATACAACGAATGCCTGCTCCCGGTTCCTCCGGCGCCGTTAGCCGCGGTGCTTGGCCGTTCTGATGCGCCGGGTCGGATGGCACCCTTTCGCACTCGGTGTTCGGACCTGACGGGTGTGATTGTTGCCACTGTAGGCTGCGTGGTGCGCACGAGCTATCGCGTATGAACAAAGGCAGGATGCCGCGGGGTATGAGGCTAGCCTCCATCGAACAGTGGGGTGGGGGGCAGGAAGCGGACATAATATTGCAGTGATCAAGAATATCCTGCCTAAAAATATTTATCAAGTCCTTCCAACTGGAACGTTTTGCGATAATAGTGCAGGCAGAGACACTCCGATCGGACGTAGCTGAGGCGAGCATCGCGTTCTCGATGAACGCACATGCGTCCTTTATCTCGCGAATCATTTCGCAAAGCCGGGCTTCGTCCTCGGATTCCAAAATGTCGCAGCCCACCGTGCCAGCTGCGCAGTATCATTTACCCTTGTAGGGTATGGAGGAAGAGCGACTGGTTGGATGTCCGCAGTGGTGTCGGTGGTATCCAGAGTATAGAAGCAGAGCCTAGAGTGGAAGGTACTGACAGCATGCAGCGTCAGAATGGGGCATTGGCCCGTTTTCGTCCCATCAGAATTTAGCTAGCTCCAAACCTGCCAGGTCTGTTATGTGTCCTTTAATCTGCTCATCGGCGGCACGACGCACGGAGATGAGTCTGAGACCGCCGGTCACTGTAATCCGATGGCCAACACAGGTCTATTCTTGTGAAAGACTTGGAAGAAGAGACGGTAACGGTTCGGGACTTGGTAGAGGTAGATCCCAGGAATTCGGGTATGATTGGGTGTTCGATGGAAGGAAGGCCGAGGTGAGGTGAAGTAGGGTCGGGAAGGGTGTTCATTATCGGGCCAGTGAGTGGCCGCATGCGCGCACGCCGAGATGTATGTGGGACGTGGTGGATATCGAGTCTGCCAACATCTGTAGCTAGAGTGGCAAGAAGTGGTTCAGTACTGCGTCCGTAGCGTCTTCGCCAGACTTCACCGAGAAGCGCGTGAGACCGCCGAGAACGGGAAGTTTGCGCACGACGGCCGTCGTGATTCGAGGAGATAACGGCTCATATTTAATGGTACGACCTCCTACAACCCCTCGATATTCGTTCGCGTCTTTGGAGGTCCATCTCCATGGACTTCGTCATCAAGCTCCTTATCTTAGGGAACTGCAACTAGCGGGGTTTGTGCTCCGATACCCGCGCACGAAAGATGCGAGCAGCGCGAGCGCTGCGCGTGCTGCGAGTACAACTGGGTCCGAGCCGCGGCAGCAGCTCCATCAGTGCGTAGCAATGTCGGGACTGGGTTTGAAATGAACTGACACCGAAGGTCGAATGTAGTCGGGAGTGCACGAGCAGCTGCGAGGCAGGTGCGCTTCGTCGCAAACACTGACCGCTGACTGCTGACCGCTTATCTCGAGGACTGAAGCCGATGGACAACGTCCAGACCGCAGAAGCGGGGCGGATATGTTGAAAAGGTGCTACCAGCTACCGCAGCTCGCGGGTGACGACAATGTTTCGTAACAGAGAGGTTCATCATAATACATATGACGACATTTCTGCAGGAAACGATGGGCTGGTAAATGAGCGTGGAACTCGCCTCATGTGCGGGTTCTGGCGCAAATCATGCGGGGAGGGTGAGTCTCCTGCAGGACACTTAACGTCGGAACAAGAAGTGGTGCAGCGTGCGCGACGAGCTGGTGAGCGAAAGCGCACCGGATTCCAGACCACAATGACGTATACATTGACTGCACTGGATTAATTCCAGTGGCATAGACGCACTGACCGACGAGAGACGCCCAACCATGATCCACGTGGGCATACCAGCTGACGTAAGCCTAAGGAAACAAAAACTCGATCGATTGCAATATCGATCAACGACGTCATCGACGATCTCATATACACTGCATATCGTAGTCGCAGTGTCGCACCCGCAGCCCCCGTAGCACTCGTCGCCCACGCCAGTCCAACGCGACCTAGATCTCCCACTTGGCCCGATGTCCGTCCCCACCTCCTCCTCGCCGGACGTCGCCCCGCCCAAGCGCGTCCTCCTCCTGCTCGACGTTCAGGTAGCCATGGTCGCCGACCCGCCTCTCGGCGTCCCCGCCGCCCACACCGTGCGTGATAATACCGCGCGCATACTCGCGCACGCTCGCGCGAGCTCCCCGCCCCCGCTCATCGTGCACGTCCGCAACTGCGGCGACGCCGGCGAGCCCGACGAGCAAGGAGCCCCCGGCTGGCAGCTTGTGCACGCCCCGCGTGCGGACGAGCCCGTGCTCGACAAGCGCAAGAACAATGCCTTTGCCGGCAACCGCCTCGCCGAGCTCGTCCCCCACGATGCCGCCCTCCTCGTCGCCGGCCTCCAGAGCGACTTCTGCATCCGCGCGACGTGCAGCGCTGCCCTCGCCCGCGGCAACGATGTCTTCCTCGTCCGCGGTGCCCACGCCACCTACGACCGCGTCGAGGTCCTCAACGGCGGCACCGTCACCCCCGCCGCTGTCGTCGCTCAGGAGATTGAGGCAGAGCTCGAGGAAGCCGGAGTCATCGTTCTCGAGATGGAGGACATCCCCAGCTTCTTCTCCGCTCGCTAGCGACGACTGCCCATATCGCAGCGGCGGCGCAGAGCTAGAACTGTACATCGTGCAGGAACGGAACGTGGTGAACGTAGAACTCGCCTTCTCCACTTATTTCCTCTCTCATTCTCTACAGTGCGAGACTGCTCAACACAGATGGCCGTAATCGAGCCCACGACAGACACATAGACGAACACTGGGGAGACAGAGACACGCGCATGGGCATCTTTCCACATACCAACTCCAGGGTAGCAGCTTCGTGATATTGTATCGCCATCAATATTTCCCGGCATCCGTTCGGTCTTTGGTGAGGGACTAGATGAAGGATAGATTGAAGGCCGGGTGCGGGAGAGGGTAGCGGACAGTCTCTGTAGCTACCTAGCAGCCTATAGATAGTGTGCATTCGGCTGAACACAGGAAAGCGGCGCGAGGTCAGAGAGCGAGCAGCTCAGTGAGCTGAAGCTGGAGGTACGCGACGCAACCGAGGATCAAGTGGAAGGTCGCCAAGTGCAGATGCAGCAATAGAGACGGCCCACGATATTCGGCGGGGATGACGATAGCAAAGGAAGAAAAGCTAGAAGGAGCCATTTTCAACGCATGGCGCTCGCCGGAGTACAGTACTGGCTATAGATAAGCATCGGTGCAAAGTAAGTCAACTCCCAGCAAACTCCCAGTGTTGTCCAGCTTGTTATTTTCTGGTTACCTACATACGTATCGCAGTAGCTATGGGCTGAAGAAACACGGAGGGCAGAAAGTCAACGTCGTACGCTTATTCGCAGTCAGAGTCATATCAACGCGTGATGCAAGACTCGCCTCATCAACCAGATCGTCGTCTGGTCCCCCGGAACGGTGGGATTGTTTGTTTGTAACATATTTAATCAAAATACATCTGACACGCTTTTGGTGAAATGTCTGTTGTATTGCGATTCGAATGAGAGACAACAGAAACGCAGGACACTTCATAGGTGGCAACACCTGTCGTGAAGCCGTCAACAGACTCCCTCACTCACAACATCCTCCGAGTCCTCGTCACACGCCTCCCGCACCATTTCCTTTACAACCAGGTCATCTGACCTGTCCACAAGGATCTTCCGCAGGCGCTCTGCCATCTCTTTCCGCGAACCGCCCACAACCACTTCTTCATTGAATGTCTCGTGGGCCGCGAGGTTTCGTCGAAGAGCCGCCGCAGAAAGATCGGCGACCGCTTTGGGGTCAACGATGAGTGGCGGCAGTGGATTCAACATGTATTTTGATGACAGCTCTGCAGGCGACGCGAACGAACGTCCGACCATCAAACTGACGTTAAAGATAAGACAACAACTCACTGCTAATATAATCCTCGCACGCATACGGAATTTCGACCTGCACTTTGTAGGACGGATCATTCCCACTTCTATCCTCGCGCTCTTTGAAGGCCACAGCTAGCTTGCGCAGCCCTGGCATTGCTACGCTCGTTTCGATTAGAGACAGGAAGCGCAGCTTAGGCAAGGAGAGGAGTGCAGGGATGACGTCGTCATCTATTCTGTGGTTGAACGCAATGTCAAGCTCGGTGAGCGTGCGCTTGAGAGCACATAGATGATAAATTCTGTGGAATATTCAGACACTGTCCTATATCGAAGGACGAAACAAATGGCGCATGCAATCCGATCTCGTGATGAACACGATTCACGTCTTAACACAAATTATTCAAATAATGGATGGGTACGAACGCTTCGTTTCCGATACCAGTGTTGCTGAGCCAGAGCCGGGCGAGACGAGGGAGGTGATGGATGTTGGTGATGTCGAAATCCCGCAAAGGCGCACCACTCAGATTGATCTCCTTGAGAAATAGAAAGCTATTGGGCCGCGTGAACACTGAAACAGAGGGATATCATTATATGATGGATGTGCCAGAGAATGCCATATGAAACCCACCACGCATGAGTTCGTGCGCTCCGAGGTTGAGTCCATCTTCGTCCATGATGGATGCAGTCAGGTCTATGCACTCGATCTCCGATGTGCGCAGGATGTTCAGCACTCGGTCGCTCAGATGACCTGCGAACCACATAAACGAGCATAGCGGATGAATAAATGGGAAGGAATATACCGTCTACCGCGAGAATATCTGCGATGCGTTGATGAGTGACTGTCTCCAGCGCATATAGCCGCTCCTTGAGTCTGATTCCGGGAAAGAGCAGGTCCAGGTGCGAGATGAGACTCTTAAGACCACGGGGTGTCTGCGTCCCGACTGGCTGACCGTAAAGTTCATCTGGTAAAAAAGAATTTGACGCATTTGATTCGAAAAGTCAGGATTTTGGGGGAAATATGAATTGACAGAGACTAAGAACATCTATTACATACGTTCCAGTGTTGCAACCTTACGCCGGAGCGCGCTCATTGTAGAAGTTTTCGCCGCATTATAAGCTCTTGGACTAGAGGAATATACTGGTATCGGCACGGTATTGCGAGGAAAGAACTGCAGACGTTCGGCTTTAGCGCTGAGCTGGAAGGATTTATCGTTGTATTCGTCGAAAGACCGTCCATGTTTTGGAGACGCCAGCAACTCGCTAAATGCATCCATCGACGACGATCGTTTGCGTTTGAAACCCGACTTCCTGTCCACGTCAGAACCAGATTTCTCTACCAGGCGCGTTAACGGCGAAACAGAGCGATCAAGGCCAGGCACCTGGTCAGAGCTAGAGGAGTCATCGAGTACAGGCGCATGAAGAGAGGGTGCGGTTAAAGCCTTCGGCAGTGCAGGCGAACGAACTAGATCGGACATATCGTCCTCAGTTATAGAAACTTGAAGTCGCTTCGCAAAAGAGGACACAGAATGGGCATCAGAGATATCCGGAAAACCGAGAGCAGATGCAGAACGAAGCTGAGATTGCAGTGTGTCGATAAAAGCGCGTGCGGATACAGCAGGACAGTAGAAGGGATTCTGATCATCGATAATGGGTCCGTCGACAGGTATCATGTTTTGAAGGGATATGACTAGCACTGAATATTGAACCAGTCCGATGACCTGAGCACTATCAGAATTCCAGTATGTCTCGGTGCTTATTTTGCAATGTGAGTTCTCCGGTCAGAATTAGAGAGTACTCAAATGTTCCGTAGTCGTAACAGGAGCACAGATGGTGTGAGCTTGCAGCTCGCTGAATCTGTGGAGGTCACGGTGTTAGCGGTAGAGTTTGTGACGGTCACGGTGAGTGTGACGTACGGGATGTCAACGCGATCGGCCGCGATCGCTCATGACAAAACGCTTCGACACGCACATCCGGCGGGATGGGATTCTCGAGTAAACCGACGATTCAACGCACGGAAGACGCGTATGTTTCTCATCTCGAACCTGTTTCCATTCTCACAGTTGCTATCAGTGCCGTGTTTGGACACATCCCTGGGGTACCTGTGGGCGAGACGTTCGAGAATAGGTATGTCACCTCTTATTTTGTTGGCATCATGGATCTGATATCATTTTGCCAGACTCTTTCTCCATCACTCTGCAGTGCATTCCGGTATCATGCAAGGCATATATGGTAGCAAGAATGAAGGAGCATACAGTGTTGTGCTCTCAGGAGGATATGCAGATGATGAAGATAAAGGCTACAGATTGTAAGCAGTGGCCCCTATGTTGTTGGCATTACTTACTGACCTTGTCAGCTCGTACACGGGCTGTGGGGGTCATGATAAATCAGTAGGTTTCTGTGTACAGTGTGCGAAACACTTCTGATTTCATGATAGACTAGGATGGGGCCCCAAATTGCCGATCAGTCATTCGGCAATCCCCGAAACAAGGCCTTATTGGTATGTCCATTTGCATCCTTTTCCACTCTACTGACAGCAGTGTTTGTCATCTAGGTGTCATCAACCACTGGTAGACCTGTACGGGTCGTGAGAGGGTACAGCTCTCATTCCGACTTTGCTCCTGCATATGGGTATGTCCATTCTTCATTTTCTTCACTTTGGATTCTGACCATGAAGTAATAGGTATCGTTATGATGGGCTCTATCGTGTTGTGAAAGTGAGCCACATCTATGACTTTCATCTCGCGACCTGATGTCGCCTCATAGGCTGAGCTCGTGACCGGGAAAAGCGGGTTCAAAGTCTGCAAGTTCGAGTTTGTTGTATGTTGAATAGGCCACTTCTCTGTTTGAAACCTTGACGAGCATGATTTCTTTCAGCGCGATGAAGGCCAGCCACAGATTCCCAGGAGAGAGGGCACCCTCAACCTGAAGTTGCCGAAAGCGAAACCAAAGTTCGATAAGCACCGCCAGCCACCCAAGTCAAAGCCTCTCGCGCGACCCAAGTCCAGGCTCATATACCGGCCCAAATTCAGTCTCATCCGCGGGCCAAAGGAATCGGACTACGAGGATAGCAGCGACGATGCCGAGGACAACAACACCGAGAGTGGGAAACGTCGCAAGCTGATGCACGAGCTGTTCTCAGACTCGGATGACGAGTTTGACCAGTGGCTCCAGACCCCTGGAGCAGGGCCATCGAGCTCTCGCAGGAGCATCGGCATGCAGACAGAACCTACGTCGTACATCGAAGAGGTTCACGTTGGTCATGAGGCATACTCATCACCGACCGTCGATGTCTCCACAGTGAGCTCCAGCGCGTTCCAGCCGCTTGTAGAGCTCCACGAAGCGAACAAAGCAGGGGGTAAATTACCGAGGTCGGTGCGTCATCGGGAATTGGCGACCGCATTGCCTGCCGTGAAGGTGGAATCTGGCCATAAAGTTTGAATGTTGTTAGTACGAGGAGATCATATGCTTTGTATTGCTTTGTATTGTATCGTATGCTTGGTGATGACTGAGGCAACTATGGACTTTCTCAACTGCACTTCGTAAATGACGTTGGGAGGAATGCACCTATCAATCAGCGTGGTGGGTGCCCGATATTGATCACAACCTTACGCTGTTGGCGCATTCGTCTCGTTCACATGCACCGTGAAATGATCGTACATTCAGCATCAGACGCAAGTCAGAACTCTACCAGGTTCAAGACGCCAACCAGGACCAGACACACAGAGTATGCGGATGTCAGGTAACCTGAAGGAAATACACTGATCAGTAACTCGTCGAGTATTCTGCGCGGATTGGAACTCACCTGCGATCGTGAACGCACTCGACACGTCCTGCGTGAGCCCGCTGTACACAACTCCCGTAACGAGCGACAGGAAAATAGGCAAGAGAATGGCAACAGCGAGCCGAAATGCCTGCCAGCGTTCGACGAACTCTAGCCCAAAATCCGGGCGCTCAGTTAAAACTTGCATAAACTCCCTTCTGCCTTTCAGAGTTTCCGGTTTGTTTAAAAAATGTCGCACACGGAGGTTTCTGTGAGCAGAAACACGGGCGGGACCAATGCGTTGCGGATAAATGAAGGAATGGTCAGCCTACACGCAGAAAGATAGTAGGTAAGCACGACTCATATACAATAAGTATGAACACTTACTAAGACCATGGTGAGTGACCTGCAGATTCGACGGAAGGTCAACGATGTGAATTTGCAACGATACCAAAACGCTCACCCGACGCTCTTCAGCGAGAACCATTTCCTCCAAAAAGTGCGAAGCTTATCATATTTCTTCTTCAGCTCCCGAAGTAGATCCTCGTCATCCCATTCAGGCTGAATCTTCAGCACATCGTGGTCGACCCCTCTGAAAACTTTAAGAGGGAACACTGTCCACGCCGGTTTCCAGTCTGTCGACATTGAGTTCGCACCATGGTTGCGCCAAGGTGTACCGACGTATACACCCGCAGCGACAGGGTGGTTAGGGTATGGTGCCGGCCCAGATCCGCGGTTGTTGCCCCAGTAGGGCGAGCTCCATGATTGTGGGGGCTGAGAAGGGGTTTGTGCCACGGAATACTGCGCAGGTGAATAGTTATTAACGGCAGGAGGGCCCAGTCTCCGGGCCACCGCGGATGAGGAGGGTAATGGTGAAGGCATCGGTGGTATGACTGGAGAAGGTGTAAGAGCCTGCGGTATAAATCCCGGTGGCATAGCCCAACCTGGGGTTGACGGGACAGGCGGCGGTATAAATGGCGCTTGTCTTGACGGAATACCCCAGATCGGAGGCGGTGGGCCAGATGAACTGCCAGCGGGGGGAATAACTGGCAATTTATAATGACATCAGATACATAGACAAATCCGTAAAGGGGACAGTGACGAACAATATGATGAAGTTGTTGATGCAGAAGAATCTGATCCGACCCTGCGAACGCGGCGAGCGGGGGCGTTTGCAAAGTGTTCAACGAGCTAGAAGAGGACGATGAAGATGGAGTAAAATGGCCGGCATATGGTACTGGGGGTTCAGTGGAGGAAGGGGAAATTGGTCGTGGACTGATACTTGATGTCCGAACGGGTGGAGAAGAAAGCAGTTGAAATTGTGAAATTGTACTGGAATCAGAGCTTGACCGAGAATGTTTCCTACTAGGAAATGAGAATCGCGAAGGTAGCCGCGACTCATCTGAACCACTAGGAGTAGGCGAGACATTGATGACGTCGTCAGTAGAAGCAAAGCGTACAACATGTTTAGGCTGAGGGACAGATAGGGAGGTCGAGGTGCGCGATACAGGAGGCTGCAGCAGATCAAACGACAGATCTGAAGGTAGATCAGGCGGCGGAATGTTTAAAAACAGTGTGGAAACGTCACTGTCGATAAGCGGGGAAGGCGGCAGAGGAATTTGAGATGCAGAGTTTGGGGAAAGAGAAGGAAGAAGAATCTGGGCTGGAGATTCGACAGTAAGAGGCTCTATCTGTGAATCCAGGGGATCGGGCGGATAGTACGTTGCGCCTTGCGCAGGCTGGATTGCCTCCGAGACGAATGAGTCAGATGAAGGCGGATTGACGGATATTGAAAGCTCGTGGGGAGGTGGAAGGTATATCATTCTGTCCCTATCCACAAGCGGAATCCAATCATCAGGAGGCATATCATATGAGTGTGGCGGAGGCGATGGAATTGGATGACGCAAGTATTCAGCCGGTCCTATCCGTGATGAAGCATTGCCGCTAAATGCTGGATCATGGAGAGGCTGGTCGCTGAACAAAGTCCCTAGCAAGCGCGAGGACGACGCTTTAGTTTCTATTGGAAAATCTTGCGAATGCGTAATATACGTGGTAAGAGGGGGTCTCCAGCGCTGGGCAAACGGACATAGGGAGAGGCAGGCGTTGGAGGAATGTCCTCGGGGGCGGCAAGAGGAGTATATGCCATCCCAGACGCCTCCGGCGGAGACATGGGCAGTGGAATCTGCGATGGAGAATTCTGCATGCTCGTCCACAGTCCTTCGGGAACAGGGAACGAAGGGGTATCAACGTTGGCAGCGTAGTTAACTTCGTTTTCATGAGGAGCGGAAGATTGGTAAGCTGGAAGGTTGGGGCTATGTTGCGGCCGCGGAGGGGCATTTGGTAAATTAGACATATTCTGGGAGAAAGGAGTGCCTGCATAGATAATTTGAGTACGAAATAAGAGATGCACGAGTATTCAGTGGTCTGAACGCTCACCATAGCCTTGGGTGGTAGGAGTATAGATGCCAGTGAAAGGATTGAATGCACCAACACCGATAGACCCTTGA
Organism: Grifola frondosa; assembly: GCA_001683735.1. NCBI lineage: Eukaryota > Fungi > Basidiomycota > Agaricomycetes > Polyporales > Grifolaceae > Grifola > Grifola frondosa. Next base: position 108,769 of record LUGG01000009.1, read on the forward strand.
ACATCGTTGGGTAAACCATGAGAGGTTGGCCCGAGAGATTCGACTTCAGGTTTTGGTTGTGTTTGCTCGACCGCTTCAACGAGCTTCCAGTACTCTTCCTCTTCCTTGTCCTTCTCTGCTTCTGAGATTTGAGTGGAGTGCGTGTTGCCCATATTGATAGGATTTGCGTGTGATACGTGAGAGAGATGAGCAATTCGCTCGCAGCACCTCGTGGAATGTGACAGAGTTCTGCTTTATACGTAGGAGACTATAGCCTCCTCCAAGGTCATAAGTATAGATGAGCGCTCAAGACATCACAGCCTCTGAGGCACAGAGTACAACATCCCGCACACCGCCATCCAGGACAAATATGCCGGGGGACCAGACCGAGCTACGAGAATTCCGGATAGTACATGGACGGCACAGCAGAAGCGCAATGTCAACATATAAGCGCTGTTAGCACTCTTATGCACAGCATCATTTGACACCTCATGAGCGTAGAGGCAGTGGATTATGGGGGATAGGTACAGATTCACCATTCATGAACGATGCAGTAAAATCATGAGCGTTCAGGTATCTCAAGGACGTAAAACTAGCCAGCTTCGCCGCAAAGACCGCCAGAGCCCCAGACACCAAGAAATTTGAGAGACTCTTCTGTTCAGAGCTGAGCAAGATTTTAGGGATCACAGCGTCGTTGTATGAGAGGTTCGGGCGATTGACGATGATGGGAGGTGATTCACCAACGCACGCTGCGGCATCCCGGGCAACTACGACATGACAGAGATACGCAGACTTGGGCTGCAGCTATTGATGAGAGATTACAGCAGAATCTAGAGTGGCAATTCTTAAGAGAGCATATTATCTGGGAAGAACATTCAGTTTGCATACCAGATCGCAGACCATTTTGAATTGGGAGTGATCTGAATATTTGCTACTGTCCGATTACCCCAGTTCGGAATCCAACAAAAGAAGATGTAAACTGTACTTCGTGGTGTCCAATGACTTGCATGAGACTGCGCCCAGCGTACCTCGACTGATGTCTGGATCGATGTCTACAAAGAAGATCCGGCCAGAAACAGTAGCGATGGTTTAGGATATATGTTCCAACCGCTTATGGGCGCGTTCTGAACACAGATTTCAGCCGCAAAATCAGAGTGCCAACGGATCATTTGGCCTACATGGAGTGAGCATTCGGGAAACGACAGCGGCTGTGCTGATATTAGGTTTCGGCCTCGAATCCCGGATCGATATCGTGAATACCTTAAGAACTGAACTTCCCTATAATACGGCCAAGTACTGAAGTTGAAGATTAAACAGGAGAACTCGTAGATCTAAGTGCGTGAGTAGAACAGCAGCGCTGCTCGCAGCTCATGGTGGCTGGCACTTAACATATTTTTGTAATCAAAGTTTCATGATTGGCTGGAGATGTCACTTTGTGTGACTATCGCGTTACGGCCGATCCGCTCCGACCGCCCCTTGACTGCCGTGCTCGACGAACAGAGCACTTCGTCTCTTTCGCCATGATGTCCACACGAGCTGTTGGTCTTGGATCTGCTTTCAGACAGGCAGCCTTGAAGCCTCGATATGGTATGCCTTTGAATATCCGCGACGGTGAAGTTCAGTGCCTCACCTGACGTGCAGCGAGAAACTTAGCTGTCCGGAGCGTTTTCCCCAAACGGTGAAATCGAGGAATGATTTTTGAACTTAACATTTGCTGAACTGCGACGCGGAACCAAAAACAGTACCATCCAAACCACATCGCTGCCCCCGTCCGCTTCACAGGAGATCTTAAACCAGCAGCGTCTCAGACGCCCCTCCAGCCCTCACTTCACAATCTACCAGCCCCAATTGACTTGGCTGAGTTCTATTGCAAACCGTGTGACGGGCAGTGGTCTCGGTGTTTGTGCGTGGTCCCTAATTTATGACCTGTCTCCAGAGTTTTAATAAGGGACTGATAGTGTTGTACGGGTATGCCCTTGCATACCTGGTCGCACCCTCCGTCTTCGATTCGGCCCATGTCATCGAAGTTGTTGCGGGTCTGCCAGATATCGTCAAGTATGCAGGCAAGACTATCCTCGCTGCTCCTTTCGCGTTCCATTCGCTCAACGGCCTGAGGCACTTGAGCTGGGACATGGGCAAATGTACGTTATTGCAAAATCTTGGAAACATCTCGCAATTGATCTTTCTGCGTGCTTGTTTTTTTCTGGATAGTCTTGTCCCTCAAGGGATCGTACAACGCGGGTTATGCTGTTCTGGGTGCCACTGCAGTGACTACTGTCGCACTCGTGTTACTGTAAATGTAGTGACTTTCTGTACTTGCCCTCCGCCAGTTAGTAAGCAATCGCAATGCAACATCCTCAGTGGATTCGATTGTCATGAGCTGCCAAACGCCAAACGCCAAACGCCAACATCAAAGTTAAGGGCCCGGTTGGGGTACATGTTCTCGCTTAAAGGGTTTGTGGTAACGCCGCTAGATCTGTCATATATCAATGATTGGGCATTGAATTTTATTCTTCCAAAATTTGGTAAGCGCAATGGTTTAGATGTTGTGCAGTGTGTTCATTTGTAATTTTAGTTCCTAGGTTTGCTTGCTTTTCAAGTAATGCAAAAGGATGTTCCGCTCCGTAACTCTGGGACGAAGCCTCTGGAGTTCCATGTAGCTCGATGGTTCGTACGCTGTGGTATCGCCTTGGCTAGAATTTAGTAATACCTGCTTCTATGGGCTGTGGCTTCCATTAAACGCCTGGTGTTCAGCGCTCAGATCCAGAGTTTGGTTTTTGTTCCATTCATGTAACGATGAAGACGTTCGAGAGCCTTTTATCTCTCATCCTTCCACCATCAGGACAGTGTCCCAGCTCCCAGAGCCGACATGGGTAACAAGTACTCTGTCGTTCGCGAGGAGGCCGACGAAGCGGAGTTCAGACGTCTCGTAGAAGCCGTGGAGATCGCTCAACAGAGGGCCGTGCCAAGGGACGATATCGAATCCGGGATCAACGTCGTCCTGAATACTCGTGGACGCCATCGGGAATGCAGCCGCCAACCTAAGGATCATAACGGCTGGTCAATTGACGACATGGACCGTATCGGTAAACGTCCTTGTTGTTGCGTCCTCTTCATCAGACTCACTCCATACGGCTTTTACAGACGATCAAGATTCCCCAATTGTCCTCCCGTCTCCACGGTCGCTCAGTCCTACATATGCTCTCATAACACCATGTATCCGCGCCGCAGCTTCGACGCTTTCTTCCAAGTCAAGGACGTCATCCCCTCATTCGATTTTGGTGGTTCCTTCCCCACCACAAGTAACCCAATCACATGACCACGACGTTCTGACACCCACATGGTCGCCTCCGCCTACACTGGATGCCATTCCGAATGATCCTCCACGAATGATTCACTGTCGTATGGCCTCGCGACTGCCCACAGTGCGTGATATGGAGTTTTGTTGCGGGGGTGTCTTAGAAGGTATCGCATTAGGAGAGGATGTAGACGAGGAGGATGTGTTGATACACGATATCACGGTACTCGAACGCGAGAAATGCGAAACGTATGTAGAACGCCACGCGTAGTTCTCGACGAGCAAATGTATCTGACGTTGTGTCATCTCGCAGGAGTGTTCTATCCAGTCGTGCAGAATCATTCCGCAGCCAACATCGTTCGCGGACGTCTCCTATCCAAGGTAAGACTAATATATCTATATCCGTCCCTGAGGTTGATATGCACTCTGTAGTCATCCATGATCCCCAATCTAACTGCGAACCCGCCCCCGAGTCCGCCCAATCATTATTGTTCCCCCGCCGGCCACCACTCCTGCTCCAACCTTATTGTTCCCTCGTCGGCCAGCATTTCAAAACCTGCAGGTGCTTCTTCGAAGCATACAAGCATCCATCGAGATGTACAGTATGAACACAGGACATTTGATGGACCTCATCGTAGGACTCGGTCATGGTCGCCTCCTAATCCAGGCCTCATGTATCCCGCCCAAATGGGTCGGTTTTGCCGCGCCACACCATATTCAAGCAGTGGTAGCCGAAGAAGTGGTAGCCGATCAGATCGATGTATAAGCCCTCCAAGAGGACGCTCCAGAGCACCCAGATTAAATTCCACCCCGTCGCATTCACATAACCCTTCTGTAGCAAGTCGAAGAACCTACTCCCGCCGGAGTATTTCTTCAAGAACACACGCGCTCCACTCCCGTCGTGCACCCGTTGCAAGCCGGTCTCCGATTCTTATACCGCATGCAGTTGGGTCTCAAAGTCCAAGCCCTGATCGCGCTCGTGTTATCGAAGTTTGTCGCAGTCCACGTCGTCGACGCACGGTTTTGTCTCGTCGACGGACTCGTAGCCCAAGTCGTTTGGACCCAAGATTGGAGCGACTGTTTCGTAATCACGAAGATTGCCTTGCTCAATACGCGCGGGAAATGCGAGACTGGCGCTTGCAAAACGAACAGATGATCAAAATCATTTCAACGTTGAGAGAGAAGGCGTATCGAAAAACTTTGGCCGGCAGTATCTTGGATGGACGGTGATGCTGATATGAAATCTGATGCTGATTTGCATGACGACCTGTTGGCAAATGTGCCATCACTCGCATACAAAAAGGAGGTCAAGCTTAAGCCGTATCCAAATCGTCCGTATGCCGCAGGGCTACCACTTGGCTTGCAGTGCGCAGATGATTGGAAGCCCGTGTGGACTGTATTTCCTTTGAAGGCATTCCGAGGTTCGAGCTACACATATCTAAAAATCAAGGCGGAATGGGACGATTCGGACCTCTTGCTCGAGCTCAGCAGAACATATGATAAACTGCGCACCGTTTGGCGAAAGTGGTTTTCTCTGAAAAGTGTTAGGTATGCTTCGGTGCCGGAATTCTCGTCTCATTCAACTGAAATCCCTTCAAACATAGATCAATTACGATGGTGCTGGTTCGTTCTTTGCGCTATGGAACGTCCTACTTGCGAATACTAACGGCCATCAGGCTGACCATTCTGTGATATACCCTCGGAGAGTGGGGCCTGCGGAGTCAGTCCTTCCAAGAATATGCGCCTGCGATGGTTTCTACACCACCCGGGCGAGATGAAAGCTCGACGCGAATTCATGCAGGTCCTGACTGCCCGCACCGATCTCGGGATTGAGTTCGTGGAGCGATGGCAATTGCTCCGCATCGCAGTAGCAATCCTCCTTCCCGTATTCCTATCGGTAGTTCTCGCTGTACTGTACAGCGCGTTCACAGACGACGTCTCCAGTGCATTCACGATCGCAGGTAAGCACGATTTCGCCTTGATCGAAAGCATTCCAGCTCAATGGTCGTTAGGTTACATGCCTTCAGCATACTCCGTGTGCCTCGTGCTCGTAGGTCTTCTCAATTTTGTGGAACTGTAATGGGTTTACATGTCACCGCTTCGCTTCTTGTAAGAGTATTGTTGTAAGATCATACTGAACCAAAGATACTGAACCAAAGATGAACCACTAATGTCTCGCTTGATTGACACAGTACTCTCGACGCCGTCACAACATCACGCCTCTACATTCAACTGATCCGATTCACTAGATGATCATGAAGGAGTGACAATCTAATCAGCATTTATTGTCAAACAACATCGAAGTGATGATGATCAGTACCCTGCGTCAACGCAAGTCTTCAAGCTTCAAGCTTTCAAGCCTCTGTTTTGACGTGAAATGTCATCTACACCTTGTTTCTCTGCATATCTGATATCTACTTATCACAATACGGTTATTCAGCCATCTCTGATCCCCAGACAGTGTTTGTGGGTACCAGTCTAAACTTGAAGCCAGGATTGGATCACAAGGGCAGTGAGTTCTCTACCGTGCACCCGCTAATTCCGCTGCTAGGGACAGACGCGTCAGTTGAGGATAAATTGAGGGCCTCTCAGCCTCAATTTGTACTGTTGCACGCCATATCATGGTGCTCCACTTAATTCTGCCAGGCTTGTTAGTTATTGCCGATGGTGTACGCGCCATCAGCCAGAGCACTTGCATTGCATTCAAGTCTTCCTCTTCTACGTTCTCTATCGTCAGTAATGGCAAGGCTGCTCCTGTCCTTTTGTCTGCGGACGAATGGCCTGGTGTCCAGCGTGCGGCAACCGAGACTCCCGCTTTGTTAAAGCACCGGACGAAATCGCACCGATGACAACGAACTCCAGTCCGGCTTGGATCCTCAAGTCAGAAGACTGAATGTACATTTCCTCCCTCCCTGGTTTGTGTCAATGGTGCATCAGATCCCTCACGGACTATAGTAAATTTTGTGGAACAATATAGATGCCGTGGTGGGAGGCGAGCTGACCCTCTTCTGATGAAGAATCAAAACCGCATAGTAATGCAGATCTATTTCGTGGTACGCCCATTTCGAATTTGACCAGCTAGTATGGCATCGTATTCGAGCACCAATCTTGACGACAGTCGAAATGCTTGATCAGCTGCTTAGTTTATGTTCGACGGCATTCAGCTGGCTTTTGGTGTTGTGCCTGTAGCGCGATGAAATGATTTGTTTCCAACTTGGGAAAGAAGTCTCATAATACCTGCTATCCGCGAGCACTAATTTTCCGATAGTCAAGCAATAATGAGTTCACAGTACAATAAGATACAAATCACTAGCTGATATGAAGGCTACGGAGACTCTAGCCATAGAAGGACCTACGGCAACAGGAGCACCGCCCGTCTGTACATTCCAGCCTGTGATTGCGCCAAAAAAGCATTAGCGAGACCTCCTTCATAGGAAAACAAGCGGCTTACCTTGCAATCTAGTGAGGATGACATCTTGCGAAGTTGTTCATCTTCTTGGGGTTCGTACCCGTTTGCTTCGAGTAAATTGATATCGCAAATACCGGTCTGGATATAACACTTCAATATGTGTAATGGAAGTTAAATAATGCCACTATGCAGTCGGCAGGTGCTATAGCGGCTGAGAATGCGATATGAAACAGCCTGCAGAACGAAAGGCCAGAACGTTGCTAGAATTGACGTGCCGAAGAGACATCTCAAATTCAACTTACCTGAAATATAATGAACCAATGTCATCTCCGTTTCTTTTTCCTTGACGACTTCTTATCCGCAATCTGCTCCTGCACTCCGCCTTTTCCGGCGTCACGCGGGCCAATGAATCCAGCAGACTGCAGGGCTTCCTTCGCCACTGTCGAGATACAACGCCAACGGTCTGAACCGAGGTTGACAACCGCCATGCCATCGGAAAACGATAAGCACGACGTCTTCGCATCGGGCCAATTGTAGAAGGCGTTCGAGACGTTCGCCCGCGCCCGACTCTCCCCCGTTAGAGGAACCACCGGGAACATATCCTGCACCATTTATGCCACTTTGGGAGAGACGCCACGCATACATGGCATGAGTTGCACTTTCTGTGCGAGGCTCCGAGACTGCAATGTGAGTTCTGAGTTGTGATACGAAGCCGCTTGCGGATTTAGCATCGAGAGTAAGACGAGATGCGGAAGCAGGACATATTCGTGCGGCGTAGGCTTTGAACGTAGACTTCAGAACAGTGATGTCTGAAGAGGCTGAGATTAATGTCCAAGCGGGCTCAGGCAGTGGTTTGGAAGCGGGGTTTGCATAGCAGCGGCGTCGAAAACTTGTTTCACAGCCCAACCGATGTCGAAACACGAGTATTCCAGCACGAGAGAGCAGGAGTTGCGCACTAACCACCACTGACTTCGTCGATGATTGGAAAACGTACGCACGGGTACTCGAAGACATGCAGGGCGGCTTAAGCGCGCAATGTGCGCGCTCAGCAGAATTTACTTACCGAACGTACGCATAGGCTAACTACATGAACAAGCCAATATGCATTCGTTTCTACGTACTACTTCCGTCCTACTTCTAGTACTACCATGACTGAGATTTGAACGTGCTCGTTCAATTCTACTGGTTGCTTGTAATTTATTCCCGAGTCAAGTGTCACACGTACGTGAGTGAATCACGGCGACGCCCGTGAACGCGCGCAACAGCCACTTGCTCAAAGATCTGAAGCCTATATACTCTACCCCCACCAGTCTGTTTAATTGTTCAGACAGAACTTTGGGGTCTACTGCTTGGATTTCTACTACTTGGAGTTCGGAGATGGATGGCTCAGTTACTCCCGCAGAGGATCTAGATCATGTACAGACACCTGTGGAGGAGGTATGGTATCTCAAGGATATATATTTCAGACCCGAACCAGATACCCCACCCAAACACTTCAAGATAGTTACTCAGAACTTTAATGGGTGAGTGTTATCTCTGGACGTGTGGGTATTTGGGGTACTTACGTTGTGCTAGGCCTTGCTCCTTCATTGCAATATGTGCGTCTTGTTGTCTGTTCTTGTGCTACGGATAACCGATTGATGTCCAGGTAACATCCTTATCCTGCGTGGTCATATTGAGATTCTGCCTCGGGATCGCACCTCCGTCACGTACGACTTTCTCTCACAGTTAGTTGCCGAATACCTCCTCACAGCGTGTCCTGATGTTGACATCTCGGCTGCTCTCTCGATAATGCCTGTCACTCGGAGTACGTCCTCCATTACGAATGTAGTCCAACCCGATGTTCACCATTACACCAGAGGGAATGGACCTTAATCCACTGTTTACCGGCGCGACGTCTTTTCGGCCTGCTGGTGCTGGCGGTGAACTGAAGCTCTTCGAGCAAGCGGGTATCAAGCTGGTCCACGGCTGGCTTGCCGACCCAGATAGCCAAGAATACAAGACCCTCTCTAAGACAGAGGATTATGACTCCTCCGTGAACCTCCTCGTCGAAGCCGACCATGTCACGCGCGGTCGACTTGTCCTCGGCGAGGATGTCCCTTCATCATCCAGTGGTCCGAGTCCCGACCAACTTGGGCATTCATTAACGGACGCAGAGCAGCAGAAGGTCCTCGACGGTAAGCACAGAATAGGGCAGCTGCATGGGATTGATCTTATATACGTTTGTTATAGCAATAGTCATCCGCGACTTCATCGATCGCACGCAGTCGCAGCTCACATACTACGGCCTCTTTAACCTCGCGTCCGCACTCACACCCGGCTCGCTTGTGGCACTTTTCCGCAATTCGCATCTCTCTGTGCTCTACAAGTCATCTGGCGACGAGTCTGCGCTTTACACGCTCGTGACTGACCAGGTATTCCTGCACGAGGCGTCCGTGGTGTGGGAACGCTTGGAGGATGTAGATGGTGGGTGGTCGACGTTCGTCGATTCGGACTTCATGCGTTCGAGTCCTGCTGGCGGAGACTACGCGGGACACACAGCGGAGAGCGCGCTCGCGGAGCTCGAGCGACAGACTGGTGCATTGTCAGTCTCGGGCCAAGCAGAGTGCGTTCGGTTTCTCTTTGAGATATCTTTCAATCGTAATCATTTATATATAGTCAGGAGCTTGCACGACAGCTACAAGCGGAAGAGGACGAGCGTGCGCGTGAAATCTATGCACGTAGAGAGAGAGAACGCGCAGAGAAGGAGCGCGCTCTCAAAGTCGAGAAACACCATGCTAGCGCAGAGGCCATTCGGAAACCCAAGAAGAAGACGGATTGTATCATAATGTGAACACCTATTGCCTCTAAACACCGGTTGATTGGATTGGCCACTTGGATCATTGTACTGTAATGTATTCGTACATCTGCATCGCTTAATGTCTTACCAACTTCTCGAGCTACCCAAGACGGGAGTAATCCGGGTTCAGCAGAACATATCTCTTGACAATCTTCTAGATACAGCAGTTCATTACAGTTCGTCCCGCTGCCGGTCACCTTCAGTACCCAGGACAGTATCTTGTTCAACGACTCCGACCTCCGATTCTGAGATTGCTGTAGAACGACCAGCACCCACATCAGCGAGGATGTTGACGTCCACAGCGACGACTTCGGAGCGAATTCGGCCTTCAACCGCCAATTTGCGTGCAAAGTTAGCGATTTCCGAATCGTACACTTCCCATTCTGGTATTTGCCTTGCACGCGCAAGCTTTGGCTCTTTCTACAGATCACAACAACTATTTAGTATTCTGGCTGTCGTTCAGAGTGGTGAGACATACTGTGAGTGGATTCTGACATAAATCAATGGTCTTCGCGCGATGTAACCGGTCCTTGCTACCTGTTGTCGTGCGTGATTATAATGACGCGACTACGCGGAGAATTCTCATTGCTTACACCACGTCTCACACTGTCGTCAAAAAGTTAGACAAATGCACCAAGAGCGTTAAAATGATGCTCACCCAAGCCAGTCTCGGGAAGTGAGAACTACAATAGATTGGGATCAAAAAATCGAAAACATGCTGCAAATTTATCCTCACGATTGGCTTCTCGCTGTAAGTTGTTTGGAAGTCTACGTCGACGTCAATCAAAAATGTCCTTATCCGGTATGAGAAAGTTGAACCACCTTGATCAAGGTTGGCAAGCGAATTGGGGTCAGCCGACAGTTGTTGATAATGACCGCGAAGGATATCCTGTTGCACGGTTAGCAGATAGCAGGATCTTGAATTCGTACAACTCACGCCTGCAGCCATCTACAACTGCCGTCAGCTTTTGAGTATGAATGAGAGAGACATAGACGGACCTTACGGAATCTCACCAAATCAACCACGTACAGCGCACTGATAACGAAGTGAGAGAGGTTGTGTAACGAGCATTCGTATCGACTATACCTTATATGATATGGTAGCCCTTGAAGGAAATCTTTCCAGTACCCAGTCTTCCAAAAACGGAATCCTTCCATCTCAGTATTGTCATCACCCATGGGCGTATATCCATAGGGTGCTCCGTGCAGATCCAAATCGACAAGCTCTTTGAGGTCTGCGCGCACTATCTGATCTGCATCCACGAAGATTATTTTCTTCAAGTCCATGGGAACAGAACGTCGAGGAAGAGGATCTTGTAGGCCCAAATAATACGTTGGTTTCTCCTTCTGAGCTCGAAGCCAGGATGGCCATTTGTAGGTAACTAATTCGTAGTCGAAACCATATGCTTGTGCGAAATGAGGGATGAATTCCTGAAGGCAAAATGTAAGTCCAATCATACACGACGAATGATCGAAACATACTAGGAATGAAGGCGACAGGAAATTCTCAATGAACCAAAATTTCACGCTGCTATTTGTGTTGCGAAGGACACTGAGAATCATAATCGAGGCGAAGCGCTACCTTAGATCAGCCTTCCTGTCAAAGTGGTATAAGTGGAATGTTTACTTCATACAGCAACCCCGATGCAACGGTGAAAATGTTGATGTCTGCTTGGCCATCGCCCGATATTGCCACAGCCTTCTCTTCTGTTTCCTTGAAGTGAAAGAATGAAGACATGCTGCATGGAGGTTATCAAATCACGAATTTCTCATGATCGGAATCAACACGAACCGAGACATAATGTCCCCGAGCAGACCATTCGAGTCGTCATTGACGTTGGAGTCATCAGCAAGCACATCGGCCCCCTTCATTCCTGGGAGCTTCGCCAGCCGCGGGTAGAGTGTCAACCCTTCGAAACTGGTCAAAGTAATCTCGTTCCCAACATCGTCCACGGTTGCACTATCCCAGCCTTCGTTACCAACACTTTCCATTTCGAAAATGTCTCGCCCACGTCCAGGACGTATCTCAAGCTGGAATACACCAGGTTTTGTCCTGAATTGCAAGTAACCGAGATTCGCGACCACCTGAGTGTCTGCTATTGGCGTTCCGTTGCTCATTACTAATTGTAGTTGTACGCCACGAGGAGGATTGCCAGTAAAGTTATCGCGCGCGTGGCCTTCAATCACCAGGTAGTCTAGATCGAAAACTGCCCGCACGCCCTGTTCACGGTCCTGAGATGAGAGCGTACCCAATTGAATATTGTCCAAGTCGTAAAAGGATTCTCGCGGTCGAACCAGCCAAGATGAGGGGACATCCATAGCCAATGTATAGATTGGCTCTGTCGGAAGGCCAGTAAACTCGGTTTTGGCCCGCACCTCTTCCCTATAAGAATGTCAGCTCTTATTCTCACCCTATCCATTATGACTCACCCTTGCTCGTCGAACGAAAGTTTTGGGAGGAGGTTGTACCGGTAGAACCTTTTTAGAGGAACCTAGACACAATTCAGTCAAGGAGTGGAATAGCCAAAAGATTGGATAGCTAACTTCGCGATATCTCGGAGGGTTGACATGAAGTTCAACGAAAACACCTGGAATATTCAATAGCCACTGCAAAGATATCAGGTTGCGTCGATAGCTACGAGCAAAACGTCAATTCTGACCTCCATCAGGCTCGACCATCTCTGAGCGAATTCGCTCAAAGGATCAAGCAAGACACCAAAGTGATAAAATGCAGTGGCATTGTCTCCAAAAGTAAATCCACTAAGAATCGTAGTGAGCGTATGATATGTTCTCGAAGGCAGAGATACATACGTATATTCGCCATCCAACAACTGGTAGTTGCGGAGCCGAGGCCGATAAGGTGCGTTGAACAACCCAACTTCACTTGGATCTGGCATCTGGATGGAAGAGACTATGGATGATGTCATCGCAACCAGTTCGGCAGAAGCACCCCTAGGGATAGTTCGTAAATTCATCACAAGGAAACTAACACCAAACTCACCGATCAAGATCCCGGAAAAGCTCGACGATCTCCTCCAATGCCTCTTCCACGGGCTTGACCCTCTTGTGATACTCATAGGTAGCCAACATTTTGAAGTCATCGCTAACGAACTCTCCAGGATGCATCGGTCCAGCCACCTATCATACGGCAATAACTGAGCATGTTTGCCAAACTGATGTTCGTGCGGATACTTACTCGGCCATTGACAACGACAGCCTGCTCACCAGGATGTAACTGCAGATCCTTCACGATCAAGAGACAAGACATCAAATAATCCTCAAAGAGCTTTGAACTTTCACCATCCACAAATGTATCACCAAGAATATCGTCCAAGCTGCCTTCCGGCGATATGATAATCTGCGGACTTTGATTTTGAACAACGGCAACGTTGAGGCCCAAAATCCCCATAAGCCGAGACGGAGAGACCTTGTACAGGATATCTTTGGAGATGAGATGGGCTAGAAGTGCAGCAGGAGACGACAGCCGACCGGGAAAAGAGGAAGGAACAGCTGTTGGGTTATGGATGAAGGAAAAACGGGTCAATGAACCAGGTGTCTACATATACAAATCGAAGTGAGAAAGACTGATGGCGTCACAGACCACGAAGCGCACCGCCGATGCCAAAGACGTCTTGACAAACTGAAGGCCTTCTTCGGTGTCAAAGTCTGCCACAATGTAGGTGGTCAATGGAGTGCGATCAGAGTCGACTAATGCACAGGTTAGTCACGAACGGTGATACCAAAGTGATATAACGAACGCGGATATACGAAGGATCCTGGGAAGCTGTTGAGGCCATTACGTCCGATAAGATCTGTCAAGCTGAAAATTCGGATATTCCCTGCGTTCGCTGATGTGTGTATATAGATATTGCGACGCTTGAAAGAGAATGGTAGATCATAAAAGTACGTCGAGATATTTTCCACGTCGCTATCTCCCAGTTTGCCCTGGTGAAGCTGAAGATATACTGGTCTAAATGTGATCACGGAAAGAAGGGAAGGGATGCGTACCTGCTTTTGAAGGTGCTGCATCTGTTGACCGACCTCCATCTGCATGGAGCGCAGGAAGTCCTAGATATGAAGCAATATGGTCAGCAACTTTGGCAAGGTTCATCGAAAGTGACAGCTCACGTCGTTCAAGTCGAAATGTCTTCCGTTGAAGAACACGTGTCCTTGTGGTGCTGACTCTAAAGTAGTCCCAAGTCGGGCTGTATACAGACGTGCCTTGTCTAGATCACCATCTACGCCCTCAAGGACAAAATCTAAATCGGTCGCAACACCTTCATCTAGAGGATCATTCGAGGTCAAAAGGGCGATGAACTCTGAGCGGACCAAAGACCAATCCACAGTGGGCTTGACGAAATGGACCGGTATATTGGCTTGAGATATCTGATAATAACTGAGTTTCGACATCTCCTCGATAATCCATTCAGACGTACTACTTTGATAAACGACATCGTTTTTATCGGACCGAAGTGCTTGTTCAAGAAGCAAATTAGTCGCGCCATTTTTGCACCTGTATACAGTCAATATGAAGATAAAACCCGTTTATAAGTATCGCACCTTCATCTGTCTCGACGAGCGGCACTACTCCCCAACGGAAGGGGAAATTCCGTTCGATAAGATTCGATACCGTGACTGCAATGAAGTTCAGGCTGCTCGACTGAGACAGATCAACAGCGAGGATCACGTTGAATAAATTTAGCTTGATGCTCGGGAATTGTCCAGGATACAAAGGGCGCAGGAGCTGTAATCAAGGTTTGAATAAATGAGCTGCAACAGCTCGGCGTATTCCACTGACCAACTTGATAGAGCCTCCCCACCGCGCATAACTAGCTAGGAGGTCAAGATTCGTACAGAACGAGTCGCAGCTGCTGCATGAACATACCGTTCATCCTTTTCGAAGTCATTCAACCACACAATGACGTCGCCTTCTTCTGGACGGTCGCTCGCGTCAAAGCGTCCATCCAAAACACCCGACTCGCTTTGTGTGCTGCTAATTGCCGGGTGGGTAAGCAACTCCATCGCTTGTCCAGGGGAAAGCCCGAGCGATGTCAGCACAAGCATCATGTGACGCTCCTTGCGCAACGAACGCAACAGACTACACAATAAAAGAGTATATCAGACAGCGAAATACGGGTATTCGTTGTGCGTACGAGAATGGATTCATGTCCGTCTCGGGTATCACGACGCCATTCAGCCATGCCATGCTAATCCCGCCTTGCGCCTTGACCTGATTATCGGCCACCTCTTCAAAAAGTTCCTTCTGCACTGTAACGCGTCGTGCGAGCGCCGACGCGTATTTCGGAAAGTCTTGTGAGAGTTGCCTCAGAGTAGCCAACGGCTCCTCAGAGTCGTATATGAGCTGGGCTGCTTGCAGACCAATTTCTGCCAAAAGGGTTGGTTTACTAGTACCAAAGGAAAAATGGAAAGACATACCGAGGAGTTCGTCCTCGGTAAGGGACAGGTTGGAATCGATGACATCAGTCTGCGGGTATTGCTCGAGGAGAGCTAGTATCGGATCAGTGTCGAGCACATCCTCAACAAGCGCAGAGTCACCGTCTTCTACACCAGCGCTTCGGCCCCTGTCGTCTAAGGCCAGGTAGTCCATTTTCTTTAGGTCAAGCGCAACGCCATACCCAGAGAGGTACGCCGTCTTCGACACGTCTTGATCCCGCGAAGGAATAGGACGAAATACATACTCAATGTGCGGAGAAGGTCCGCTCGACGCATCATAGAGGTACGAGTGTAGCTCTCGAAAGTTGTTCGAATACAGGGAGGCGTACAGGACGGCAGTGCGGGGAGGTGATTGAAGTAGATGGTCCGGAGATGGTCGAATGTGGTCGAACGGAAGTAAGTTACGTCTCACGAACGACCTGTGATACAACGATCAGGACCTGGACTGAAATCATTGACAGCACATACGAATTTCCCCCAGTTAAATGAGGCGGTTCTATAGTTTCAACTCTAATCACACGCGATAACGTCTCCGCATCGCAGATGACCTGGCCGTACCAATCCACCCAAGAGTCACAATCGGCCGTAGCAGGCGAATGATGATCGTTATAGTACTGGTAAAATGCCTCTATCTTTGGGCTGGCAGCGTGGAGCGCCAAGTTCATCTCCGCAGATGCGTACGCTCCGGGTTCGGTGAGACATCCTTCGGACACTGCAATTTCCAATGCGAACGAATGTGTTTGTTCCGGAGTATTAGGGTGAGACAAAGGGAATACTTCCGGATTTGTGATCGTATCTAGGAGTAAGAAAAATGCATCTGGGTCCTCTAAGGCGATGGATTCACTGAAGGTATGCTGCTCAACACAATGCGACATGCAGAAGGAAACGACGTACATAGCTTCGAGTATCAGAGGCGGCGCAGGCCATGAGGACCGCAGCTCTACAACAATAGGTGGACTGTAGGCATAGCTCGTACACGCGTGAAATAATAGACTCGCGAGAGCAGGTGATAATATCTTCATACGTCCGCAGACAGCTGTGCTTCGGTGCAGAGCCTCAAACCTGATCACAATTTATGCAATCAGCTTATTAACATGCAAAATGACTGTTAGTCGACGCACAATCGTAGTAGATGAAAGAGTTTGTATTCAAGCGCGCTCGCCGCCAGCAACGCCACGTCGGCTCCGCGCATCACGATCACGTGACTCTTACTTCTCGTCGGCAGCTTGAGTGGCACCATGGCGCGCCACTCAAACGAGTGGCTCATTTGTCCTTTGTTTGTGAGGAAACGATGTCTGGCGGCATAAATACGTTTCGCCGTTTGCACAACTCTCATACTCTTCTCTCCCACCTCCATCATCAAATCTCAAAATGTTACCAGACTCTGAGGCCAGTCGCTACTACACCATCAGAACAGAACACGACTCTCGTGTGTTCCCACATTGGTTGAACGATTTTATCTCGCTAATAATTCTTATTATTTATTTAATAGTCATTCAAGAGCACCTGAAGCAGGAAAAGGGGGAGCGCATGCTCCTGCTCAGGATCAACCAATGTCGTATGGATCTAGAGGAATCTCTTGACCTCCTCGTACCCAGTCACGAGAACAAGCAGCACGCAAATATCGCAAGGGTTTTTGCTGGATACAGATCCTCCCTTTCTTCTACAAAGCTGCGCGAATGTCTTGTACGTGTTCATTTGCTTCTGTAATCTCTGTGCTGACAAGCTTATAGGTCCGAGGACTGGATAAACTTGTTGCCGACTTCCCGGCAGATAAGAAGATCGCTTTTGCAGATTGCAGTGGGAGTAAGGTTTCGTTTCCTTACGAAACGAATTGGGAACCCCTTCCGGCTATGGAGGTAGGCATAATTGCCTCGCTGCCAGGAAAAGACACCCAGTCGCTGCAGCCGCCGAAGTGGCGGAACATTTCTCTGCTCATTGATGTCAGATCAAGCATCGAGGATGATCCAATGAAACAGGAGAAACACTCGCGCTTCGAAATCTTCAAGGACTTGGCCATGAAGGCCCACAATTTGATGGTCGCTCGAAATCATTTATTTGTCTTTATGCTCGGATTCTATGGCTCTCAGTGTCGTATCTTTCGTTTTGATTGCGCTGCAGTTGTCGTCTCTCAGCCATTCAAATACCGACGTCAGACAAGGTTGCTCAGCGAATTTTTCTGGAGATTTGTCAATCCAACAGAAGGTTCTCTAGTCGTTGGTGCAGACCCTCTGGTGACATTCCCTACGCAGGCGGAATTGACAGGTATCACGAGGAGGCTCGCAGAGAGGAAGCGCGATCAGTTCCTCACAAAGGATCCAGATGTGTGTCGGCGGATCACAGTTCCTTCCTCTAAAGCTCGAACTCCGGCCAGGCAGTATGTGGTATACGAATTGCTCTGGATCAACCAGGAAGGTATTTTTGGGCGAAATACCATGGTTTGGAGGGCCTTCGACGAGGAAACGGGCGAGGACTGCGTCATCAAGGAATCGTGGCGGGATGAGCGGTATTCAATAGAGACCAAGTTCTACGAACGGCTCCAAAAGCGCATCCCTGAGCACGAATACTTCGGTTTGCCGCGGCTTTTGGGTGGCGGTGATTTGAGTGCAAGAAGCGGTCACAAGACACAGTCGTGGACATTGGGGCTAGGTGAAAGATACGCGATATGCGAGCGGATGCACATACGGTTCGTGGTTGATGCAGTGGGTGTTGCACTTCGCAACTACAAGAGCACTAAGGTGCTGACAGAAGCTATTCGCGATGCAATCAAAGGTCGGTTTGGAACCTTTTTAAATGTATGAAAGAGCTAAAATACTGTGATATAGGTCATTGGTTGGCTCGTAAGGCGGGGGTCTTGCATCGAGACGTGAGCTCTGGAAACATATGTTTCGCTGATGACAAGCCCTACAAAGGCTTTATCCACGACTGGGATCACAGTTGTTTCCCGGATGAGCCAGTGCAAGTTTACATGCCATTCCCAGGTCGTTATAGACCACGACCGGGCTGGGAGCAAGTGGTATGTCTCCCATTTGCATCTCCACGTATCATATCTAACTCTTTTTCTGCGCAGGGAACTATCGCCTTTATGGCAGTCGATGTACTCCAACGTGCCAACTGCCGGCACGAAGTCCATCATGATTTGGAATCTTTCTTCTGGCTTCTCCTTTATGTTATTCGCCAACGCAGCGACCTCAAGATAACCAAGAAGTCTCCCCAATTCAGCGACTTCTTCGACGGCAATCAATCGCAGTCTGGGGCAGCCAAACGGCATATCCTTGAATACAGCGGCATCTCTGTCACAAACAATCCCGCTCTCACGTCTCTCCTCAAGAGCTTCAAAAATCTTTGCTATCGAAATTTGCGAAGGCTCGACGGAATTTCGCTGACGTATAACGCTGTCCTGTCGTTGTTCGACAAAGCCTTAGAACGAGACGATTGGCCGGTCGACGACTCAGCGTGGTCCCCGTCAGCTACTGAGCCTGCCCCAGAGCCCGCCCCAGAGCCCGCCCCAAAGCCCGCCCCCAAGCCCGTTCCCGAGCCCGTACCCGAGCCCGCCCCCGAGGAAAAGCGTGCCAAACGGCGGCGAAAAGGTGACCCGCCGAATTCCCATCGGTCAAAGAAGGCTCGTAAGGCATAGAGGAATGACGTTGTTCAAAGGTCTATGTGTTTTGTGTTTATTCGCAATCTCGTATCGTTGTAACAGTGTGTTGTCGTTTCCTGAAAAAATAATATTGTAGTCCTCGGTTGAACAGTCACGCAAAGTCCCATGCAGAAAACAGGTTAACGACAACGATAAAGAGTGTGCAAACAGAGTGTCCCGTAGGAGAGGATACAGAGCGTCCGAAACATGACGGAGCAAGCAAATCAGTATTAATCTTATGGTACTCTAAGATGTGCATTGCTTCAGGATAGCAATGTGAGCATCGCGTCGTTTAATAATGTCCGCATGCACTATACTGACACGAAGGTCAGCTTCGCACTAGTCAAAACAGCCATCAGTAATCCCTCGAAGATGCTACAAAAGACAATCATAGGTACACACCTGCAATAATTTGTCAGCTTCCCACATGCGACTAGGGAGGCTTTCCAATGCGACGTAAACAGCGGGAATAGAAGTACAATGAAGCAATTCCTGGGCATTTGTGCGGAGGATGCTCAAAGCAATACGGAACAGGACATCCACGCCGTCGAGGAGGAACACATCCCAGACCCTGAACAATGTCTGCAGAGGGAATCAGACCCGAACGTCGCAGGAACAAAATTACGCACCTCCACGGGTAAACAATCCGTAAATAGGGAGAGAAACCACGAGAAACATATGGCGGGAAGATCCACACCAAGCTCCGTAAGGTGTGCGCAAAGTTTTGGCATGATCTCTTGCACGTAATCTAAGAGTACCAACGGACACGCGCGAGAACTTAACAGGGATGGCGAAAAGAAGTCCTCTGGGAGGATTCGTTCAACGAGGGCAGCAAGGACCCAGAACGCATCTTCCTCGTCCGCATGGATCAAAAGAAGGGTCGACGTCACGAGGTTCATGCCTTGACAGTACCCGACTTTAGGATTGCGCCTGTTCAGGAGTAAGTACAAAATGCAGAGGATAATGATGTTGGCACCCACCTGCTGTAAGCCGTCAACACCCGCCGCAACTTATCCACACCTGCACCAGTTCTCCCAAAGAAAAGATTCAATGGCATAGTCCTGCCCACATCCTTCTCAATCTCCCGAACGACGGAGCTTTTGTCATCTGATGCTGCTAAGAGGTCGAAAAAGACACCAGGTTCTCGCATTTCCAAAGCGCCACTGCATTCCAGCCACGCTTTCGAGCGATACGCGAGAGGGATCCCACTACGCACAAGTCGGTCGAACTCCTTCCTCTCGTCCTTTCGTGAAGACAGCCCAAGTTGGGCGAAGCCAATCAATCCCTCACTATGAATGAGCTCCTCCTCTTCTACCGCAGTGCCAAGCCCAAGTAGCTGGGCAGCCCCGCCAACACCCGATGCGACAGCCCGCGGGGCAGTATTAAACTTCACGGTGGGCAGTTTGTTTCTGTTCTTCAAGAACAAGTCCCACTCTTTTCGCAAAGCAACTTGTCTTTGATCGTGAAGATCCGTTAATTGCGACAACAGCCGCCGGATCGTGTTAGCGCACACATGGCGGGGGGTATTAGTGTCTACGGAAAGGATGGAAGTGTTGGATTTCATGACGAGGGTACCTGAGGAGGGTCCTCCAGCCTTTCTACCTTTGGAAGACGGTGGTGATACACCGCGTGACTTCTGAGATGAAATGGATGTAGACTCCTCTGTGATCATGCTCCGCATTGTAGGGCGTGTGCTTGCTGTGTCGATGCTCAGCGAATCCGCTAGGTCCCCACCACCGTCACATTCGCATGACACCTTCACGATTTCAATGTCGTCTTCTGCAGTCTCCTCGTCTTCGTCTGGCCAGCTGTTGTCCTCCTTGCGGTCCGCAATCTTGATGCCGGTCAGGCATGCCGGGGCGGTGTTACCACATTCCTTCGCACGCAACAGAAGTAGAAAATCATACTGTGAGACGTCGTATATAAAGCCGAACCGGTCGGTCATTCCTTCGTGGCTGTGCTCATCGTATGGCACGGAAAATGCGGGGGTAGAATCCGATAAAGGGAGCGAGAAGTGGAAGTCTCGGGACGTCAGCGGAGTATATCTCCGCGATAGAAACTGGGTAGGAGGTTTTGCATTGACGGGTATGATGGACTCTAGAGGTACTGATGCCGGTTTAATCGCAGGTGTGAAATTGCCATTAGACTGTTGAGGGGTAGGAGGATGATCTGAACCAGCAACGCTCTGACCTACAGCGGTGTCTGTAACTGGCAAGGCTTTCCTCTGCTGCTGTGTCATGAAAGACCCGAACAAAGGAGATGCAAAGGCAGGTAAATTGATGCTGGGCTTCCTACTCTTCGGCGTTCGATGCACGCTCTGACTCGCAGTCGCTGTACGGCTAGCTGTGGGTGTCGTGTCGTCCGCAGTGGGTTGCGATCCGCCTTCCTGTCTCTCTACCTTCTTCTCTTTCTTCTCCTTCGGTCGCTCACGGAATTCTAGCCCTTCCTCTCGAGCATTGCGCACAAGCTCATAGGCCAAGTTTGCGACAAATGGGCTCGTGTCTCGTCCTGAATCGGTAAGGATACTCGAGGGATCAGAAGTCATGACGCGAGTCGCTTGCACAATTGCACGCAGCGATGCGCCTTGTGGCGGTTTCTCGTCGAGTACAGACAGGGATGGTGGAACAGTTGATGAAGGCGACGCCACTTTGGACGAGGACGAGGCCTTGGACGACTGTGACATCGTTGCTGTGGAAGTAATCACCGGGCTTCTTGTAGGGGATGTATTTGCCGACCTTGTAAAGAGAACGTTACGGCTCTCAGGAGGAGGCTCAAATGCGGAGATATCAGCGACCGACATGTTGCGGCGCTTTCTTCCCATAGAGGTACTCGAGGACGAAGGATTCAAGATGGAGAAGCCTAGCGTGCCGAACACGCTTCTTCCCCCCTTCTTCCTACCCGCTCTGCTGGGCGTGGGCGGAGCAGACGGCAATGGAGAAATACCTTCACTGGCGGGTTGTGAGGTGCTCGAGGGGCTGTCCTTCAATGATCCTGAGCCGTCTTGATCTATGAAAAAGAGCGGACGACCGCCCTTCGGCTTGCCCTTGATCCACCATGTTCCTACCCAATCACCGAGCGATGGACCTTTTGGTCTATCTTCTGCGGAGATCATGTTCTCGCTACTCTCTTTCAGGATCTCTGACGGAAGTGGATTGACCAGAGGCGATGCGGTGGCAGACGGAGCTTCTTCGCTCGAAATAATACTTTTAGTCGCGTCGTTGGTAGTGCTCGTAGGAATGGTCAGAGTCGAAGCGGTTGGGGTGGGATCACTGGGAAGGCTCTTGGAAAGCGGCACCTCGTCGTCGATCGCTTCTGACAAAGACTCTGTGAGAGACTAGATTGCGCATCAGTCAATGGTCTCCAGTGCATAGACATAGACATATATGCTTACTGTAGAGCTATGACGTCTCTGAACCTGATGATCTCCCTCGTTGTCGTCTGGAAACAACGATTGCAGCACGCGACTCGCGATGTCCTTCTCAGATGGTAGCAGCTCTTTCATGAGCTGATTCGCTCGCTCGCGTCTCGCAGCCTCCTTCTCTTGTAGAAGTCTACGACTCTCTTCTAATTCTTTCCGGATTCTAGAAAGGTTGTGGACCGCAGAAGACAGAGCCCTGATAATGTCATGGTAGGGATGGGTCTGACTGTCTGGGGAAGAAGATGCAGCACCGAGACTAGATATGTTTGATTGAATAGCATCGTCGGAGAACTCGTGCCATTTTGTGGACAACACCTCAGACGCGGATATAGTCCCAGATGCGTTAGAGCCAGCTCCAGATAAAACATCGTTTGACATCTCATAGGAGGCTTTGAAGGATGGAGTAATCTCGTCACTGCATGATTCTATCACGATGAGTGGTGGAGGTCTAGTCCCAGACTCATTAGCCAAGCGATGACATTGTGAGACACTGCTCTCCACTGACTTGCGCTTTCCATATCCTCTTACGCTCCCATCCCAGTTGGCATTCGTATAGCTCTCCTGCACTTTGGCGTCGCTATCGAGTTGCGCCTTGAGCGTGAAGTAATCCGTGGCCAGTCTTGGAGGGTCGTTGGGTTGCTTACCACGAGACCGACGGCCAAGAGAGGTTGTTCCTTCGTCCTGCGAAAGCGGATGAGAATGTGTGGGTGTCGTGACCGGTATTGATGCCATTGCCGCATGGATATGGCCGATATTGAATGAAGGTGGTGCACGTAACACTAGACGCGATAGAGCATCCGACCACGATCACCAAGAACGGGTCGTTCTACAGTGTAAAATTACAGAACAAGAATAATGCAGATAGCCTCAGCAGGTCACCTCGAGGACAAAAGGGCTGTGGTAACAAAGGCTCAGGCAAAGTTCCCGAGTCATGTCAGACGAGCTTCTCGTACCTCGGGAATTCTCGTGCTCGACGAATGACCGGCCTGGGAATATTTCAGACCTTTTCCATAAACTTCTGTGGCACGATGAAGAGGCGTTGTCTTCAAGTGCGATGTGGTGGTTACAGACTAAGTAGTTACGAGAGTACCACACCGCGTGTAACAGGCGTGGGTCGCTGTGGCGCAGCTCGGAGGACCACCGTGAATCGGCCGGGAAATCTCCGGATATTATTTGCACTTGGCATTTTCCGGTGGCGGAGTCATTCCTTGCAAACTGCAGCCACCATTATCACACTTGTGTCTACATCACGTCTTTCATGGGTTGGTTTGGCTCTATGAGTTCTGCACCTGACCCAGCGTCACGAAAAGACCGACAGAAATGTTGGGACAATCGCGACTCATACTTCGCATGTCTGGATGGTGTAGGAATCGTCAAGCCTGGTGACGAGGGGGGCAAGTGCGCGGCTTCGAAAGCTGCCTACGAATTGAACTGTGCCAAGAGTTGGGTACGTGCATTGTTAAGTTTTTGAAACCATTCCTGCATGTGCTCTGCGTCGGGCAGATCGATTATTTCAACACGCGTCGCGTACTTGCGGAGCAGCAGAAAGGTGTTCTGGCGCAAGCCAATACCCAGGCGAGCTCTGCGCGGAGGTAGCCGGGGATGAGATTGTTGGATTCTATGCATCGTGGGCACGGACTTTCATTGCAACATGTGATGGAGCTCTCATCTTCAAATCTACCCTTTCCTTACCTCGAGAGACGTGCGAGTATCAAAGGCAATATCAAGGAGGTAGGGTCCAGTAAGTCCGTATATCCTACAAGGCCTAAATTACTGCCCGTTTTATTGCTCAGCTGGCTCTACTCAACTTTTCCGAGCTCGATGCCACAGTGTTCATAAGACGGACCTGCAATCTTGTTAAGATACTAGCTCGTAACTCTTCGACGGGTTAGAATTGAATCAGTATGTTTCGTTCCTGCTCCGGAATCTTACGCGATAATAGTTCGTTTTTCTCTAGAAGCTCAGAAAGCCATTGCCCAGATGTTCGAATTGACTGCCAGTTACAGAGATATGCTATTACGAGAAATCTGTTACCAACGGCGTCTTCAACTCATCCCTGAGCTGCGTTTGGACCCCAAGATGGTTCTCGCACGAGATTTGGACACGATTCGACTTCCTTCAGACATTTATATGACATCGGTGCGTCTTCGTATGGTAACAGTCTCTCAAAACATCGGTTATGCTTCTTTACTGAAGGCTCAGTCATGATAATCATCCCGTACGTGGCTAGTGTCTTCTCCTGTGCCCGCCAACCGACAATATTTGCAGGAACATTCTATTGTCGTCGTGTGCACGGCTCATCTCCTGTGTTGCCCTTCGAATCTCTTTCTCTAAGGTCGGCGACGCCTTGATGTTCTATCGATGACATCGGTGTCAACTTGATATATACAGGCTATGCGATCTTCATCGGTCTCCTCGGGTTCCGTCGTCCTCCATTTGTATTGCCGTTTTCTTCTAATACTGCCTATACGCCTGTGTTTCATCATACAGCTTCGGTCTCTTCCCCGTTTTGCAGCCCACAATAAGCTGGTTACGCAAATGGCACGGGTCTGCACCATGAAGAGCTACACACGTTGCGTCTACTCACTCGTGGGAAGCTCGGCATCTGCCACCAGGAATGGCACGAAATTGCCATGGCTTCGTGGTCCAATGCATCAAGTTGTCGAACTCGAGGCACTACTGAGACTGACAACTGGATGCCTGTGCCCTGTCGCTGGGTACGAGTACTGGCGAATGAGCTTACCAACGCATGCCACTATTGCCACCGTCCCCATCGAGCTGCAATGGACGCTATGGTCATCGCCATCTCGGAGAGGGTCGTCACGGCATAGCTTGCACAGTGACTTGTGGCGAGGCCATCTCGCGCCTCAGCTCTTAAGAGATGATCTGCTGGTATCTCAACTGTGTTCTCATGTACTACTCTAATGTCTTCTCATCCGGACTGCTGGTCATGTCAGATGCCAGTGATAGAAGGATGTCAATGATGGCTTCGTCACTATCTGCCAGACCGCAGCCGCCCGTCACCATTAGAAGCTCAAAAACGCGGTCGCGCATAGAATCTTCGCCTCTCGCCTTCCCGCCATTATACAGTCGTCTCATGCTGACTAGGATCAACACTAGCCTGCACCTCCCAGACAGGCCGCTCCGCAGACCCACAGGTCCACGGTCTGCATCGTCCACGCCGACACCCTCGATGTCGCCATCCAAGAACGAGCATAAGACGCAGATTTTCGAACCATGGGGTACTAAACGCAGCCTCCATGCATTGCGTTCGCCACCTTCGTCTGCATCTCTCCCTCAGTAAGTCCCCTCCGCAAAGTCGCTTCACAGTGGTGCTAATAATATTGATACCGTAGCGATGCTGACGTGGATTTCGACCCGTTGTTAGATATTTCCCAAGGGCAACTCGTATCCTCGCCTGCGCCACAATGTTTCCTGCTCAAGCTCCTCGATCCGTGCATCGCAGACTCCGGTTCGGACTCCAGCATTGCCTCCTTTCTCTCGTTCACCGTCACTCCCATTGAGAGTACCTACCATTCCCTCGCGCGACATGGTCGACCCGCTCCCCTGCAGCTCGTGCCACCACTGGTGCAGCGCCAGGGCTCCGGCGATAGGATGGACCGGTGGATGCATGGCGGGCTGGACCCGACGCCGACACCGATGCTAGTGGGGGCCACACCGCTCGACTATGACGGCTGGGGAGACAACGGCGATTGGCGCCAGGTCATCGATGAAGAGTTCCTGCAGGACTCGGACATTGACGAGCCCCCGTTCCCCCTCACGCCTGACGACGCCTCACCTGCCAATGAACTGAGGTCACATTCGTGATGTTATGCGCAGGCATCATGCTTCTTGTGCTGTGGTCTCCACATTTGTTGCTGTTGGTGTGCACCGTCGTTGTAACGTTGATTGCCCGGATGTATTTAGAGCTGTCGGACTCTCATAACACCCTCATTGTAGTCTTAGCACACACTCGTTTTTCTCTCACTTTGCATATGTAGATGGCTCTACAGAATGGACATCCCACAGACAATGTGATTATTTGGTATTGTGGCTTACACAAGTCTTAAACTTCGTGGGCGCTTCTTCTAAAATATATACTTGCCTTCAACTCTTATCCTGGTAACGAGACAGCGAGCGGTGACAATATCGACCAAATCTTCAGCACAGCATTGCTCTGCATACAGAGGACTAATCGCACCTTCGGAATTATCGTGCGCGTGCATCCACCAGGAGCTTGGGTTTCTTCAAGCACCTGCTCGACATATCTTTGGCCTCCAACTACTTCGCGTAGATGGTTCGTTTCAAAGTAAGCCGCCAATCTCCTGTCCGTATCGGTCTACGCTCTGACACGAGAACCATCCACAAGAACCGGTGGCTCCTCGTCGAGTTCCTCCCTTGCGCTCCCCCGACCTCCAGCGCCGCTCTCGCCACGCCTGAGATGTCCAGCAAACAGGTCTGGAGTGCGCTCAAACAGAGCATCCTCACGCATTTCGGGGACACCGGCTGGGGCGCCGTCGCTGCGTCGCTTACCAGTGCGTCTCTCTCGCTTTCTCCCGCCCCATGCGCGCTGACGCCGCCGGCAGTCAAGTACTACTCGCCGCGCACGAACATGTGCATCATCCGCGTCGCGCGCGACCAGCACCGCATCGCGTGGGCGGGCGTCACGCTGCTGTCTGCGGTCGACGGCCGGCGCTGTGTCCCGCATGTCGTGCACGTCTCCGGTCCGTCACGTATCTGGCGTTTGTATGTATGCGTTCTGATGGGGTGCTTGTGTGAAGGGACGATCAAGCAGGCGCAGATCGCTGCGATACGGCATAATCGGGAGGTGGTCGCGCGGCACAGGGCGCGCGCAAAAACGCCAGGTGCATCTCTCATGGGTTTTCCCCGGAAAGGGCTGTTGACAGTTGAGCGGCCCACAGTTGCGTACCAAGATTCGTACGAAGAATACCTCCAGACAAGCACACAAGAGATCGAGGCACTCCAAGACTAGCCTCACTTAATCCCCGCGCCGGCAGGTTGAAGATCTTCTATGTTACTCAAACATACAGCTACTTTTGCCTTCTTCCTACGTGTCCCAGGCTCACAACTTCGACTGCAGCACTATCGAATTCTCATTCGCGGTCCATGCTTGTGCCCACTCCACCATGCCGCTCACTAGCCTGTCCACGTCCTCCCGCCGGTTCCCGGCATGCAGGCACACGCGCACGCGATCCGCGCCTTTCGGTACCGTGGGCCATGTGATCGGGCGCGCGTTGAGCCCGCGTGCGCGGAGGTGTGTAGAAAGGGGACGCGGATGCGGCGTCATGATAGGAATGATAGGCGTGGGCTGCGCGGACGGAGACGCGAGGTTTATGGCAAGAGAAAGGAGTGTATTTGGAATGGCGTGCGTATGCAGGGACTGGCGGAGGGTTTCGAGGAAGTAGGCGCATAGGTCGAGGAGTTCCGCCGAGAGCTGCAAACGGATAGTCAGTGAGCGGGAGTAGGGATTCAAGAGAGGCGAGTGCATACTTTTTCTGCTGTGCCGTCTTCGAGGAGGTCGAAGGAGCAGTCTGCGGCAATAATATTTGCGTAGCCCAGAGAGGTCGTGTAGATAAGTGATCGCGCGTAGTTGAGCAGGTAATCGCGCACGAGCGGCGTCGTCAACATCACGGCTTCCGCAGACCATGTTGAGCCCTCACAGCATGAAATGGAAAGGCAACACACCTCCAGTCGCCGCCAGTGCTTTTCCGAACGTGTGTAACCTCGCGAACACTCGGTCCTCCAGCCCAAGCTGCGCTACCAGCCCCCGCCCTTGCGGTCCGTATACCCCTGTTGAATGAGCCTCATCAACGACGACGTATCCGTTCCCAAGCGGAAAAAGCTCCTCGACGGCCTCCACTATTTCTACGAGCGGCGCGAGCGTTCCATCCATACTGTACAATGCCTCCACCGCGACGAACGCGCTATTCTCGCCTGAGCGGAGGCCAGGATGTGCGTGCAAGAGATGCGAGAGGACATTGCGGAGGGCGACAGTAGAATTGTGCGTGAACGTCACGCGCGTGATCACGCGGGACGCGCGCATGCCGTCGTGCACGGAGGCGTGGATGTGCTCGTCGAACACGAGCGCATCGCCCGGCTGCGGCACACTTGAGAAGAACCCAACGTTGGCGTCGAAGCCCGAGTTGAATAGTAGAGCCGCGGGGGCGTTAAAGAACCGCGCGAGGCGCGCCTCCAGCGCAGCATGGGCGTGTCCGTTCACGAGCAGACGGGATCCCCGGAGCCGAGGATGTAGGGCGCTGCGTGGAGTTTGTGGACGAAGCGGGTGCGCAAGTCTGACGAGAGGGAAAGAGAGAGGTAGTCGTTGGTGGAGAAGTCGACAAGGCCCTCGTCCGCGGAGGGGTCGGGCAGCCTGCGGCGGATGAGACGCTGCTCGCGGGACTTGAGGGCTGCGTCAAGCTTGCGGTCGAGGGAGGACATGGTGGGGGTGATGATGAAGCTGGTTAGCGTGGAGATGGCATGTTATGCGCGGAGGGTCAAGTAGGCTCAGACACGGACGTCCGGTGCCCCAAGCTTTGAACCGGGGTATCGATCATCGGGTCATAAATCGGGGTTGACCACTGGGTGACCGCCAGCGTACCGTTGCGCACTGTCTGGTGCACACGGCGGCTCGAACAAAGTCGGAGAACATGTCGAGCGTCGAGGAAGCTTACTCTTTCAACGACATGTTTCTTCTCGTATTTTATGCGATTCGAAAGCGCTGCAGCGGGCGCAAGCGCTGGGGAAAGAAAGTGTCGCACCTGTGGCGCCGACCTACAGGAACGAACTTAGCCTCAGCTTCACAATCTTTAGCATGGAATCTTACATGGAATCTTTAACGCCTTTCACTGCAACAGATCCGATTCCTAGTGATCTCTACTCTGCCGTATGCGACTTGCTAGCTCAAGCGTGGCTTGTCCCGTTCGAAGTGGGTGGTGTACGGTTTTACTGGTTCCGTGACCACGAACGACTCAGAACTACTGGAAGTGAGTTCAGAAAGCTCTATCTAGTACTGGTACATGAATTCATACCATTTTGTAGCCGTGATTGGGATCAGTGTAGAAATGAAGTTGTGCACAAAGTTGCATCTTTTAGGCGACAATCGCGATGCTCTCAAGGACGAATATGAGGTGTACCATCAATTGAGAGGGCAGACATTTGTACCACAGATAAGGGCCTTCGGCATACAGAGTCACTGGAAATACTTGACAATGGACTGGGTTGGATTGGATATGAATCAGTTGATGTGGCAGCTGGATGAC
Source organism: Grifola frondosa (assembly GCA_001683735.1). NCBI lineage: Eukaryota > Fungi > Basidiomycota > Agaricomycetes > Polyporales > Grifolaceae > Grifola > Grifola frondosa. The sequence continues at coordinate 138,086 of LUGG01000009.1, forward strand.
TGGACACCATATATGACATATTTTTTGTTTCGGGAAATGGTAAGTCTGCTAGTCTCAACAGGCTCAACTCTGACTGCATTGCAATTTTTGTAGCTGAATTGTGTTCAGCAACTTCATTGCTGTGGTTTCATTCACGGGGATCTCAAGCCGGAGAATTTTTGTTGTGAATTTGACATTGATCTTGATGATCCCGTGCCACGCATCTTCATCATTGATATGGAAACTGTCATGCGTTGTCCAGCTAATTCCTCTCGCTGCCGCGGCACTCCCACCTACAGCAGCCAATATATGTCAGCTGGCGAGCGTAGGTCCCATCTTTTCTGGTCTCTAACAGTGCTGATCTCGTGTAACAGCACTATCTTGGAGAGATGACCTCCATTCCATGGCTTACATCCTGATTCAATTTCACGACATTGCCATGTTGCCTTGGAAAATGGCTGCTTATCACCAGGATTACGAAGAGGTGCTTAGACTGAAGAAGGATTTCGTGGTTACCCAGTTAGACCTGCCGGCTTGCTGTACAGAAATTGTGCAGCTTTGCCTAGGTCTTGATTTCATGGAAGAGCCACCCTACGAGCGTATGTATAGTATCCTTACAGAAGCTATGGAAAGTATGTTTAATCCTCTGAATTTCTATATATAATTTATAGCTTACATATCACAATGCAGATGCAGAAAGGGAGGAACTCATTGAAGGCCATGAGAGTTGCTAAAATGGAGTGGAGATAGGGAAGAGAATTGTTTACTAGATTCTGCAAATCTGTCTTGTGGTGTCCACGGTCTTTCGGAATATTTTGTCGGTATCCTGTGTTGTGATACACTATGGTCTCTTGCTTGATATTGAGCTCATTGCGCACGCTCATCTGGCTGAACCTCCTTGTCTAACTCGCGCAGATCGGCGGCACCTCCACACTCCGGTATTCTGCAACATCCGCAAGTGTGAAGGCATCCCAGTTGAAGGAGGTGGTCCGCTGTCCCTATTCAATGCAATTAAACCTCCAGTTCTGCCAAAACCACAGCAATACTCGCAGCATGACGCGAGACAGGATAACTACCGCTACGAAATGGTGGATTTCCGAGCAACTCAGACAACGCGATCTCGAATATTGACGCGCGCGTCTATCACGTGCTCGCGTCTGTGACAGACTCTTTGGTGCTGTCACGGGAGACCTATGTCACGGCGATTGTAACTGCGCACACTTGCCGCGGAGCTCCCAGTATCCTTGCTTCGCATCTACACCGTCAAATCGATTCATAATTCTAGTTCCATATGTCTTCTGCCAAGTATGACCGGCTACCTACGAGCACAGACGACGAGGACGCCCGTAAACGCAGTCACGATGAGCCCACCAGCGACCTCCGCGTGCTTCACGAAAGGCTTTACAGCGATCCCCGCTTCAATCCGCCCACGCCGTCCCCGTGGAAGCGGGCTGCACTCCTTGCCTTTGTAGTCTTCCTCATATGGCTCTCCTTCTCCCTCCGCCTATCTAAGCCTCGCCAGCCCGAGGTCGTCCACGCTACTAGGTATGTCGTCATGCTTCTCCAGCTCTGCCGGTGCTGAGCTAGATGGCTGTGCGCGCACTCGGATTCCATGAGATAGGTACTCGAAGGAATACAAGTTTAGGCCTGCTGCGAGCCCCATCGTAACGGAGCAGCTGAAGGACGGTCGCGTACGTGTGCGGGGCGCAGCACCTACGGTGCGGTAAAGGTACGCACTTCAGTTTTAATAGTATCGACCATATTCACATCGATTGCTCTGCCGACAGGTTTCGCAGGCGGATCACTTTTATACCACACATTCCTTCATAGCATGTATCATTGGACTCTCTACTTTCGCTGCCGTCTTGCGGACATTTCTTGAAATCACTGGCATACATAACCTTATCAGACTTTGATCCTGGGGATGCTGCTCCAGCTGCTGCAACGGCTGTAACTACATAGCAACATTGTTCTGTGCTGGAACCATACCAAGAACATTGAGCTAAACCGAGAGGAGGTCGTTTCGCAACGAGACAGTACAAGCAGCCATATTTATATGTCCATCGACTAGTACTTACATCCGGGAGAACGAACAGACTCATGACGATATCAGTGCAAAAATCGAGTAGCAATAAATCCCACCACGCCGATCCCAGCCACAAGCGCCGCCGCCGGGCTAAACAGCACAAGCAGGTCCTTCGCCAGCCTCACCGCGTATCTCACGCCGTGGACCGCATCGCGCGTGCGGCGCAGTCGCGCGTTCGCCACTTCGTAGAGGCCCTCTCTGAGCAGCTCTTTGTCCAGACGGAGGGCTTCGCCGCCGTCGGGGAGGAGCAGCGGGCAGCCGGACGTGCGTGGGTCGGAGTCCGCCGCAGCGTACAGTACTGCGGCGGCGATGCGCGACACGGGCGTGAGTGGCAGCCCCGCAAGGAACAGCCGCATGGGCGTCGTCAGTAAGTGCGTATCTGTACCGTGCGTTCAATAAAAAAGCGGCGTGGGATATTAGGAATGCATAGTTGGCGCACCGGCGTACCACGGGTGGACGATACCTACGCGAATACCCGCAGAGTCGCATGTTGGCTCGATCGTGCGCATGAGCCCGAGCACGCCGTGCTTCGAGGAGCCGTACATGACGTTCATCGCGGGTGGGTGCCACGATGCTGGATGACGCTGGGATAAGCCAGTGCTCGGACAACAAGTGTCGAGGCGGGCACACCTACGGAGCCCATCAGCACGATGGCCTTGACTCTGCCAGGTTCATTTTCGGCCTGTGTTGACTTCAGGTGATGAAGTGCAAGATGCGTGGCTAGGATCGCATGGACCACATTAGTGGCACAATATTGCTTCAGGGAAATCTATTCCTCACTGTACAGCACTCCGATCAGGTCGATTTGGAGGGTCTTGAGATTGGGTGGAACAGGCCGATCGTCGACTACCTGTAGCTTGTTGAAATTGCCAACCTCGTATATCCGGCATTAGGCACCTGTGCGAGCGTGAACGTAAGTATGCTAGCTCTGAGATTGCTAGCAGCACATTAGCCTACCACTACGTCTACAGTACCGTAGACTTTCCGCGCGAATTCAAAGAGATCGACTTGGTCGTCCCAACTAGTGACATCGCATCGCTGCGATACTGCAGCACTGAGTCACGGCCCTCATGAATGAGTGCCACCGTGAAGATTATACAGGATGAACGAACCCTCCAGCAGCGACAATCTCGTGTACGACCTTCTCCGCGCCAGCCACATCGATGTCACCGATGACGACCTTCGCGCTGAAGACGAGATGGTCAAACCCAATCGCATGGACAAGGGACTCCAGCAAGATCGCTACTCAGTGCTCACCCATGCTTGCTGAAAAGCAGAGCGGTCTCTCGTCCGATACCACTCGCGGCACCTGTGGGATATTAATGGGGCCTTCCAAGTGTCGCATAACGTGCTCACCAGTGATCAGCAGGACCTTGCCTTGCACCCTGGATGCATGTTCAAGCAGCAGGTCGTCAGAAAGACTTGTCATTGTACTATCGCAAGAGTGAGTATAATAGGAACTCTGACAGGGCCAATTTACGTAGTACTGCCAGTACTGCGTAAGTCCCAAGGCGGCCGCATCATGATATAAAGCTCAGTAGTAACTCGACAACCATCCGCGACGTCCTTCGGAATGGATAACTCTGCTGCTCAGACTTACTCGGATGCTTGTGACATCATTGCCAGTGGATGGCTCGTTCCATCCAGAGTGAATGGCGAACAGTTTTTTCCATTATTGCACCCGCAACGCCTTCGGTTGGCCGGAAGTGAGTCAGTTCTACATGTCCTCTGCAGTCTTCATCCTCACGTTAGTGATCATAGCCGTCGTCGGATTCAATGCGTCGTCGGATACTTTCACCAAACTCCACCTCATAGGTGATGACGACGATCCCCTGGAACATGAGTACAAGATCTACCAGCAATTGACTGGGGAGCCATGGGTACCCAAATTACAGGGCTTTGGTACTGAAGGGCGTTGGCGTTATCTGTCCATGGAGTCCGTTGGCATAGACATAACGTCTATATGGCTTAGTGCAAATGGGTGGACAATATCCATTGCCTGTGCCATTGTGAAAGAAATGGTGAGTCTATCTGTCTTCCCTACCTCAAACCTATTAATTCCTATAGCTTAATATACTCCATGGCCTACATCTCCATGGATACATTCATGGAGACATCAAGCCACCAAATTTCTGCTGTCGACTCGATAATGCCATCAATCTGGGAGTGGAGTTTTCAATTGTCGACATGGAAAGCGTCACCACCTGTCCGGTGGATGCACCGCGCCGTCCTGGTACAGCATATTGGAGCAGCTCTTATGCATTGGCTGGCGCTCGTAGGGCTTTCTTTTTCTGTTCTCTGTCCATGCTGACATTATCACTTCAGCACAGTCTTGGAGGGATGATCTCCACTCGCTTGCCTACATCCTATTGAACCTTTGCGGTGTTGAACTGCCCTGGGATGAGGCTTCGTGGGAAGACGATATAGATGAGATGATTAGACTAAAGCGTAGGTATTCAGCTCCTGCGTTATGCGAAGATCTTCCTCCTGCCTGCGTGGAATTTGTGCAGCTTTGCCTTGGCCTTGATTTCATGGAGGTTCCCCCTATGACCTTATGAAGTCCATACTGACCCGTGAAATCCGTGAAATCTAATGTACGTCCAGCAAATTACTTAGCTTGCCAGAACTCAGGCTCATTTGACAGCAGTCCGCGACGTCCCTCACGAGTTCCGCTTCACGGTGCTGGGAAACAACTGCCACAACAGGATTTTGGTACATGTTGGGCACATAAGGTCATGCGACAACAGTCCTGTATGCACAGTATCATTAACCGATTCGAGGTGAAGCGGAATTTAGACCTCGGTTCGAGACCAGTAAGAAATACCACAAACATTTACTAGCATTCGTGCAGTGAATTATAGATGAAAGCTTATCTGTACAGTAGGCGTTGATTCCCCTACGCGCAGTACACCCACAGCAAAACTTACAATATCCGCATGATGATGCGAAATACACATTCCTTCGACATCGCAGAGATCAAAGTACGTGACGCTATCCCCTTCTAGTTGATGCCAAGTGGGCAGATGTTGTGCTCCGCAAGCACCCTGGGCTCGCGTACAAAGGGCAGATAGCCTTCTCCAAGTCAGCGTGTGAAGAAGCGAATGATGAGGAAGGTACACACTGATAAGTATTACGGATGGACAAGTGTAGTCGCAGCCAGAGAAAACCTCTCCTTGATCACGCAGGGATAGCAGCCAAAAATACAGACACCAGAAGGCAAAGCTGAAGATGCAAGGATAGTAACAGACAATGACTGGGGTGTGATTACTTGAGCACCATCGCAGATATAGTTCCTTGGTTTTTTCCCTCGTGCGTGGCTTGATGGAAGCTCCAGCAGCCAGAGCTAGTCAAGCGTTATTCCCGACAGGCGTTAAAGCATGCTAACCAACGGGAAGTGGAAGATGAACAGACAACACGCATTTAAATACCGTCGACATAATACACAAGGGTGAGTTGTCCGCGCTTATGGTACATTCTCTTCCAGTTCCTCGAGGCGAGCCACTTGCCTGAAAAGCAGACGCGGTCAATAGACATATAACAATGGGGCACTGCCGCTGACCTGTCCCTGACCGCCTCCTGCCACCTCTGCAGCTTTGCAATTTCATTTACCTGGAATCCAAAGATCCTTGGTCGATATCGATCCGCCTTGAGAGCGACACTAGCAGTGCTGAAACCCTCGCCCACGACCTCTGCAGGAGACTCCTGTTCTTCCCTTACTCGCCTGCTTCGCCTATTCCCTTCAACGTCACCTCGCAAACCAATATCTACGGGTCCACTCTTTGGAGGAATAAGGTTTGGGTATACAAGAAAAAGAAGGTGAGGAAAGGAGGTGCCGAAATACGCGCCATCAATGGACCCATGACGGGAAGATTTGGGAGAATAGATATCCTCGCATCGTCCGCAATAGAGCTTGACAGACTTCTCGTATGGCATATCTGTGAGGCCGACGGGGAGAAGGGGCTGAGATTGGCAGAGAACGCGTGGACAGCGACCGAAATCAGCCTTCTTATATTTGTCGAGCTATGGAGGGTAGATCATGACTTCGAGAGTAAAGGGAAGAAAAATCAGAGCAGAAATATACCATCTTGGCTAAGCCACGAGCAGTAACGATCCATCTCGCGTGAATCAAACCGTATAGAAGGCGTGCCTGTACATCCAGGGTTCCGCGAACATCGTCTTGAATCTCGTCATCTGCTGACCAGAATGAGTCTGGATGCAGAGTAGCGAAGACGATAGGATGCACCTAAGTTGTCTGTAATTAGATCGAGAGCCTGAGAATAATTCTGAACTTCGGTATTCAGGCCAGTGAGGTTGAATCGGTCCAGAATGTAGTCTTCTTCGACTTCGCAAAAGTATTCGTTGCCTTTTGAAGACAAGAACCAGGAGATCCACTACGAGGTCATCAAGACGAGGTCCTACGTGGAATCAATGAAACGGGATACCGAGCTGATGAGAAGTCAACCACAACCCAGCGGAGGGGCGAGTATATAACTCACTTCGAGTAGTCCGAGTCAGAGCCAGTCGAGAGATCTTCCACTGTGCGGCGAAGCATGTCCTAGTCAGTCTGGCTATGTCGGAGCTCTTGGCTTCGAGTCGAGAGACTGACTTTGCACTAGTCAGGAATGATTTGGGCGACGAACAGCCACCCCTGGTCGTTGTAGAACAAGACGTCTTGGAGGAATTTGAATTGTATAAGTCGTACTTCCATTTTTGATACTTAACAATACATTCACTTATCCTTGCAATTAATCCAAGTCACAAATATTTGTATTTCCCACCATCCTTGCCCTCTGACAGTACTTGTCTCCACGTCGCTTGATGCTTAGAACGTTTGCTTGATATAATCTCATGCTGGGCGACATCGCTCTAATGCCTACTGATTTGCGGTTGGAATCGTCTCCTCAGCTGAAGCAGAAGCAGAGTGGGATCACGAACCTCACCGTGGACATACCTGCTTCCTACAATCCAAAAGGTCAAGCTGAGGTTCACTCACGGCCACGATGGAAGACCCCAGAGTTTATATTCTATTATACCGTGTTCTTGGTGGCTATACCTATAATGATCTGGATACCCGTGAGGCTCAGTTCATGTATGTTCACGTCTCTCACTGTGGCTGCAATGCACTGGACCGTGTTGCGCAGCTTCACATCCTAATTATCCTTTCTATCGTCAAAAACTAAGAGCCGGTTGGCTGTTTGGCCGTCAAGTGGTGAGCCCTCAGTATCTGCCTCCCTCTGGCGGGGGCGCTCATAACATCTCTCAGGACAACAGCGATAGTCAGTATCGCGCCTTTCGCGAAATATACCGTCCTTGCTATTTCTCGTCCTCTCCTTCCTTGGTACCAAATATGTATATGCTCTCGCGCCAGACGATACTCAACTTCCCGAGATGGCAACAATATTTTCCTTGTCCCCTTTCTAATAGGCTTTTCCGTGATCATGCTCCTCGTACTCCACGGCACAAGTGCTCTCAAAGTCATGTTCATCTTGACCGCGAATTATGCAATCTCCAAGACGTGCCGAGGTTCAAGGTAGACCTTTCTTGATATGGACGTTCAATGTGCAGTCCTCTTTGCCAACGAGAAGAATGCAGGTTATAGATTTGCAAGCCTTCATCCCGCATTAAAGTCTTGGTGCGTCTAGTGGCTGAATAGTTTATTTCCGCGTTGAACTTATTGGCGGCAGGATAGCATAGAGGGTATCTATCCTCGTTGGTATGTTAGCTTCAACATCACAATGCTCCGACTCGTGTCCTTCGGCATGGTTATCATTGGGCATGTAACAAAGTTGGCCTTTCGGATGTGAGTATCGCAGGCGCAAGCATAGCGCTAAAATAATGCTCATCTCGAATAAAGACAGGCGAGACTTTGACCGAAAAGCAACGCCCCAGAATACCGCATTCGCTTGATATGTATTCATACAAGAATTACGTGGCCTACGTGCTGTACCCGCCTCTATACATTGCAGGCCCCATCATGTCATTCAACGACTTCATGTGGCAGGTGTGTTACTTAGTTCGCTGTTCTCTTCACGGAGTGAACATATGTTTCCAGCTCCGTCGACCTACGATGTGCCCCTGCGAATGATAGCGAGCTACCTCCTTCGTTTCGTCATTTGCTTACTTACGATGGAATTCATCCTGCACTTCATGTACGTCGTCGCTATCAAGGACTCGAAGGTGGTTTGGGGACACCGCTGCCGAGATCTGCATGATTGGATTTGGAATCTAATTGTAGTTTGGCTTAAGGTAGCCGAGTAGACACGATGGACCGTGAGCTCAACTGCCCGCGTCTGTGTAGCTCCTCATTCATGGCGTTTCTTCCGCCTCTGGGCGTGGCGGACGGAATCGATCCTCCCGAGAATATGGTGCGATGCATGGGGAATAATTATCCACACTCGGGTTCTGGCGTGCTGGCACCGCAGTTATAATCTCTGGATCGTTAGGTACTTTTGAGCATCCGCTTTGTCGATTTTTTGGTGCTGACTACGTATTGGCCAGGTATATCTACATACCGCTTGGCGGTACAAAGAACTCATGTTCACGAGCGTACTGATCTTCTGTTCGTTGCTCTGTGCACGACCTTTCGTTCCGGCTGCTCGCATGGGCTGGCTTGTCAGCCTATTCATTCTCCCTGAGCTACTTGCTCGGTATCTATACCCCGCGAAAGTGAGCTTCCCCATATCTAAATCCTACGGACGCTGATGTCATGTTCATAGTACGTGACAAGGGGTGGTACCGGCACGTCTGTGCGTGGGGGCGGTGTTCAACATTCTCTATGATGATGGCTGCAAATTTGGTGGGTTTGTGATTGGTACGGACGGAATGTCGTATATGCTGCATCAGACTGTCAACAGCTGGGAAGGTGTGTCGCACATCATTACATGTCCAAATCGTGCTGACTACATGAAGGCATACGGTTTCTCTTGACTGCATGTGGAGGACTGTTCATTGGCGCGCAGGTGATGTTCGAGTATCGGTGCGTCCATTAATTTTTTATTCATGTCTATGCTAAACGTCTCTTTCTTAGCGAGGAAGAGATGCGGAATGGGATCTTCAGACGCTGTTAACTATGTCCAACACTCCAAGCGAATACAATATATCAGTGGTTGCAGATATGTCGTATCTTTGCCGTTGGTTCTGATTGCACAATTGGTCGCAAGGCTTGATGAACGACAAGTCCGAGTTGCAAGCACTCGCTATCAAATACAGGACGATAGCGTCTCCCGTAGTCTTGCACATCGAGAGCGCAGTCTGAACAATCATACGCTGTTATCATTTTCGATTTGGAGAGGGTTCTGGAAGGGCATGCCATTGGGTCGGGTATCTTATCTGCAAATTCTTACAGGATATGAGTAGCTTATGCTTATGCTTGCTTTCAGTAACTTGAACATGAAGCCTATGACAAAGAGTTGACCAATATACACCTTAAGCATGCTCTTGCATAACGTTGTCTGCATGCTAACGGTGAGCGCTCGCGCGGGACGCTCATGATCATGTTTTGAATTTCAGCTTGCAGTCGTGTTCGTATAATTATAATCGGTTCAACTCCATATTAGGCAGCTCTCTGTCCCCTGTACGGCATACAGCCGACTTGACTCGGCGGTTGACGTATTGTCGGTACCGAGACCTTGCACATTGATATAACTTTGGGCCCCACCGCCAGTACTTCTCTACACCACCATGACAATAAACCTCATTGCGCTCAATGTCTCAAAAAATTCGGCGAAGTCCATCACCATATTCCAATCATCCACGACAGAAGTTGTGCGCGTATTCTTGTTCGATGTTGTGGTGAGCATGCTTTCAATACGTCAGTGACCGTGTCCAACATGAAGGTTTCTATTCGCATACATAGGCTGGACAGAACAAGATTACAATCAATGGGTTGTCGAACAGCACTGACAAGGAGTCGGCCAGGATATCTGTGGTTCCCGGAGATGCTCGTTTGCTGGACCTTGTCTGCAGCATTGATCAATCCGTGCTCAGGGATAACTCCACATCGGATGTCAACCGGCTTCTCGCGCTTCAAAAAAATGCTTTGGAGGATGAGCACAAGTCCCGTCAGCAGGAGCTCAGCGTGCTAGAAGAGTATGCGCGCACGCTGAAAGCTGAGCATGTCTCGCCAGAAAAAATGGCGGATTTCCTTGACAGCTACATGGAGCGTCGGAGGACAATATCAAAAGCAGTTAGAGAGCTCGAGGAGAAAATTGCGGAGGCGAACAAGGCGATGTGGGCTAAGTCGGACAGGATGGCCGCTGCCTTTGGGAAAATCACTGCCGTCTTGAATGCAAAGGACGACTGTCATGTCGAGCTCAAGCTTACATATCGTGAGTGAAGCTTTCTTATACCATTTCCCCTTATTGACGCCCTCCGCGGTCGTAACGCAAGCGAACCGGGAGCCATGTTACGACCTATATGCGACACTTGCAGATGGAACGCCCACCTCATCAGTGTCGCTGCACTATCTTGCTCGCGTCTCGCAGACTACTGGCGAGGACTGGACCGGAGCTCGGACGACTCGGGCGAGGAATCTGAGAGGTCGGATCAGGGCAATGTCAGCCCGCCGGAAAACAAGATCTCGTTCCTACTGCTGGAGCGTCTTGGTGAGCCGTTGACTATGGGAGTAGATTACAGCGAGAAGTGAGTTCTAGCACATCCTTTTGCTGTCGAAGCAACGGTTCTGAACATCTGGATTACAGCAAAGATCTGTGGCAAACTTTCCACGACCTCTCACATATGGGCGTCGAGCACCGCGACATCCGCTACGCCAACATTCTCTGCGCTCCTCTGGCGCCCCCAGGATTCCGCGGAGCAAAATGTCCGTACCACAAACGCATGCACAAATTTCGCATCATAGACTTCGACAGGTGGGTCAAGAGCGACTACAACATGGAGGGACATGAACGCACGACTGTCTGCTCGATGGGTGGCTTGCTTGAAGGCATTTCCAAAGGATATAAAGTGGAGCCTTGGGCAACTTGGAGGCTTTTTAGTCGACAGATATCTGTATCGGCGTTGTCTATTGGATATCTTTGGGCATTTGATTATTTGCGTATCTTCTGCCTTCTTGAACCCATAGTCCGGTTCTTTTGTAACCCTGATTCGGCAGATATCGATGATAAGAAACTTCTCGGGTTGTAGAGTTGGATCAGAGTGCTTCGGATTAGGCTCGTTGGATAGTCCAATGGCAAGAACTACGCATTCCTTTCTGCGACGATATTCTACTACACCCGATAACTCAATCTCTACAAATTGTAAGTAAGGATCCTCGCATGCTGGGTTTGTACAGGGAGTGGATACAATGACATAAGTAAGCCTAATGATCACTCATGCTATCATCAGAAGGGTGATCATTCGGGTTATAAGTCTCATCTTTCGAATCATCGCTGTCAACGCTTATATCGGTGTCTTCATCGTCTTTCACCACTGCTCCCGGCGGAGCAGGAGGAGGGGCAGTGAGAGGACCACAAAGTCGAGTAATGAGGTCAATGCTGTCAGAACCGTCGGCTTTGCGACCATCGATAGAGGCGAAACAGAGACCGATGAGTGCCTTGTACAACGTGTCATCGCATATGTCGTGAACGGGCGTCACCGCTAGCTCATATTCACCGGTCTTCACCAAGATCACGAGCTCCTTGCCGTTTGTGATAAATCCCCAAGACGAGTTGTAATATATCAACTCGCCCCAAACCTGAAAATGGTATTTATGCATAAATAGAAGTCATCAAGACAATGAACTTCATCCGAGCACGTACCTGTTTGACGGCGTAGAAAGCCTTATCAGAACGATCATCTCCCCAGTCAAAAAAACCATTGTATGCGGTGTCCATCACAAAATCCGCGAAGTCAGTATGAGAGAACGACCAAAACGCCTTTCCCTCCCCAATGCAGACATTACGGTCGGCCTTTGGGTCCATGAAGAGCACAAAATCTGGAATACCGGCTTTCTCACGGTCTGAAGCATTCGCATCAGCGCGGGAAGCATTACAAGCCCTACCCCATACGGGGTAATTGACGTTGACAGGGACTTGGTCTTGGTCCCAAGGCGCCGTCGCGGAGAAATTCTCAGTGCGGATGGGGTAACGAGTCTTCAACAGAATGTAAGTACATTCTATACCACCGCAGTGGGAAGAGTAGACATACCTTCATCCACGAGTTGGCTGGAGAAAGTGCTTGTGAGTGGATCTCGTCTTGTACTCCAGACTCGCTAGTCACAGATTTTTCATCTAACAGTGCGTGCCTGGTAAACCAAGTGTATAGCTCGTCCAGGCCTTGGACCTGTTGTTCCGCAGAAGGAAGGCCGATAGGAGGGGGATGTCAGAACCGATAGGTCTGGGAGTACAAGTGTTGAACGAAGCAGCGTGAGGATCCATTTCTGCGTACGCGACAAGGTTATCCCAGAGATGATGCGATATCATAAGTCGTTTCAGGGCTCTCTCGCCACACTGCACAGTATGAAGATTCATCACTGCTTTAGCGGGTTTGGTAGTAGAGCCTGGCGTCGTAGACATCGGAGCCTGATGAATTGGTTTGAACCGTTCGACCTCGGGCAACAAGCCATGTCGCGGCAGGGGGAACGGGCCAATGTTGTTTGGAAGCTCGTTCGCGTTGAGATAGGGCAAGCGCGATGGCATGTACAGATTATGGAGCGACATGGCAGGACAAGTGATGAAAGGACGGTAAGATACATTACATGTTTTATATCCGCGCAAGCTGTTCGCAGGCCGGCGAGAGACTAGAAGATAGCAGTCATGCGCCGGCCTGTAGACGACATGTTGCCAAACTCCGAGGACAATGAATCAGACAAAAGTCTGATGAGAAGCAGGCAAAAAGTACTTCAGACTCCAGAGCAACGTTGTCCTCAAAGAACCATCTTAATTAGGAAAGTTCAACTTTCCTAATTAAGATGATGGGAGGCGATAGGTACGCCGCCAAAATGTGGGCGAAGAGGAGCGCATGTAACAATCTGCAAGCGAAATTTGAATCAGTGACGACTTTACAAATTAAGTAAGATCGTAACAAGACTATACGATACGGTCAGGATACGGTCTTCCACAGCCTTCCGCTGTCCTTAAGCGAGAATGAACGAGACCGGCTTTTGCCGTCGAATCGCCGATTATTCGGAGAATAAATATTGATCGAGGCGGTACGCAAGTGTTACGCCACAACCAAGTCAACTACAATACACCTCGATAGTGCACGGTATGTAGCATATTTCTTGTCTTGCAAGTCCACTCACGTCTCAATTCACGGTTATAGACAATTCACAGTGGCATATATTCGCAATCGTATCCATGAATCAGAAGTTTTCGAGGGACAAACATTTGGTATGTTCCACAACATCGGCGTAAATAAATGATGGTTGATTGCGAAATTTCACAGCCGAGGAACGCCATCGGTTCCGTCCTCGTTGAGGGACTAGTGATTGCGGAAAACGGCGCTGACATCGCCGTTGAGGCTCATTTGCTCAATGAATTCCCTCCCGTCGAAACCATATACCACAAGTCCCGTTGGCGGCTCCCTGATGGCATCCCTCCCACCATAGAGGTCAAACTACCACAGCCAAAGAATCTTCGTCTCAACGTAACCGCTGGGTCCAAACTCGGCAAGGGTCGTTGCGGGAATGTCTATTCAGTATCCGCCACTCGCCTCTACGACCCTTCCAATCCCTCAGACTCCCTGGAGCCCCCCATAGCCCCAGTTCTTCCCGAGTTGGTCATCAAAGTCACGACTCAGCAGGGCTCAAGTTTAGCGCAGGAGGCAGCAATATATCAAGAGATGATGAAGATCCAGGGAGTGTCTATACCACGGTGCTATGGTTGGTTCGAAGTAGATTTAGAGGAAGGGTACACCGTCCGTGATCTGATTGAGCGTCATCCCTCGGACGATAGTCCCAGTATGAAGCTGTCGTTTCTATTATTGGAGCGCCTCGGGGACCCTTTAACGATGAGGGTGGACTATCAAGAGAAGTGAGTTTTCATGTATATGCAACTTATGCGACGTTTCTCACCATCCGGATCTGCATTATATTGCCAGCGAGGACCTTTGGGACGTGTTCTTCGATCTCGGGCGCATGAGCGTCGAGCACCGCGACATGCGTTATGATAACATCCTTTGTGCACCCAAGTCTCCGTTGTCGTTCCCTGGCAAGAAGTGCCCATACCACAAACGAGTCCATCAATTCCGTGTCATTGATTTTGACCAGGCTGTGAAGTCTGATTACAGCTTCCAAGGACACATGATTAATACAAGACGCTTGGTGGCGGGAGTTCTTGAAGGTGTTGCTGGCGGATATCGCGTTGAACCTTGGTTTGAATGGTAATTTAGCTGTTGTAGATGTTTATATCTCATTATGTGCATGTCGACGTTACTTGTGCGGAGACAGCTGAACAGAGATTTAGAATGAAAGATTCCAAAGATCAAGGTACCTGCGAGTGCTAACAGACTACAGGTTCCTTTCGGAGGTTACTTGATCGCACAGCTTTCGGAGGCAGAGCTGTCTTTAACAGTTGTCCATACCGCCCCATCATCCTAGGACACTGAGCGATTTCTCCACTGTTCGGGATGCACCGTATGCTATTGAAGTACGTGGAATAATTAAAGTTGTGTATATAATTCCTGAATTTGTGCTTCTGAGGCATTCCATATCTACGGAGACTCCTGCATCAGCCCAAGACGTGCACAAGTAAGTATCTCGGAACATCGACCAGTCCGTGTTCACATTGTTGCCGTCCGAGCAAGCTTGAGGATATGCTGACACTGAAAGATCTGAGTATGGCAACAGACATCTGCAGCAGCGCGGTATATGGCTAAGGACGTGCGGTCATTCTGCAGTGGCGAGACATATACGTCACAATTCGTGTTCAGATTGCACAACCGAAGAGTCTTGTGTGCAGAGCACACATTGGCTACTAGTTTCAGCAGAAAGAAGGTTTGTTTTGAAGTTCAATGCAGCAGAGCAGCTAAGTGTTACATTGCAGGGCCATCAAACTCAAAAGGGAGTGAAACTAGCGAGACGGCACCACGCCCTTTAGACGACGCCCTTCGATGCCGCACCCACGTTCTTCGTATCCGTCGCGATGTTCGTGGTCAGCTTTGTCCTGCAAAAGCGTCAGCTCGAACGCGCGCAGCGGGGGAATCCCGAAGGGGGGACGTACTGCTCGTCCGCGAGCTGGCTCTCGAGGTCCGACGTGTCCTCGCCTGCAGCCTGCGCCTTCGCGATCTTGATGTTCAGCACCTGCACTTCGCCGGTGAGCTTGAGCACCTTGTTCTTGATCTTGCCGTTCTGAAGTGCAGTCGCCGCAGCACCTGTTGCGGCGTCGATCGCAGGGTCGAACTGTGCCGTCTCGGCGGTCTCGGCGGCCTCGCGCATGGTGTTCATATTCGTCGCGACGCTGTCGTCGAGCGTCGAGAGGTCGAGACCGTTCAGCGGGTCGACGAACACTGCATTCGCCTGCGCGGCGGCGTTGCCGGCAGTCCCGTCCGAAATCTGGAAGTCCGCATAGCTAGAAGAATTAGCGCCTGGGTGAGTAAGGGGAGACATGAAATGGAGGGGCAGGGTGCTCACGCCTGGACAGCGAAGGTGAAGGAGGAGCCGTCCGCGGTGCCGCTCGCAGGAGTTGAGGCGGCCGCGGCCGCGGTGGTTGCCCTGACGGCTTTCGTCTTGGTCTTCGAGACACTGGATGAGCTCGAGCTTGACGCAGATGCAGCAGCCTCGTTGGTGGTGCCGCCAGTCACGCCTTGAGACGCTTGACCCGCAGCTTTCGTATCCAACGCGATGTTAGTGTTGAGCTTCGTCCTAGGCATAACGTCAGTCACCGCTTCGCAATTGGGCGGACACCGGAAACTCACTGCTCCGCTGCCAATTGGGTCTCGAGATCGGACGTGTCTTCGTTCGAGGCTTTGGCTTGTGCGATCTGCCATGAGCTTCATCAACCGACAAACTCGACGGGACGGGGTAGAAGGTGCGAATCCGGTACCTCAATGTTCAGCGTCTGCACCTCGCCGGTGAGCTTCAGCACCTTGTTCTTAATTTTGCCGTTCTGGAGTGCGGTCGCCGCCGCGCCTGTTGCGGCGTCGATCGCAGGGTCGAACTGGGCAGTTTCGGCAGTTTCAGCGGCTTCGCGCATAGTCTTCGCGGACAGAGTGGTCGAATCAACAGTGGCCAGGTCTACGCCATCGAACGGAGCTGAAAACAGGACATAAATATTACCGAGACCGTGACATCGGGATGTACTCAAGAAGACTGCAGCAGCATCTGCCTGCGCATTCCCCGCCGTGCCGTCCGAGATCTGGAAATCAGCATAACTAAAAGAACGAAAAAAGTGGTCAATGTATCGTTCGTCAAATCTTGTACAAGGGTGCTTACTCTTGCAAAGTGAATGCACGCCTCGAAAGATGCAGTGGTGCAGCAAAAACTAGCTCAGCAAAAGCAGGAACAACGACCGCGAACGCAGCAATTCTAACCATGTTGAATTGATAGTCGACAAGAGGGCCAAGCGTAGGACAGTCTAGCTGAAAGCAATGAAAGAAACAGACTAGCTGCTATGCGCTGCAAGAACAAGAAGGAATGAAAGGCCTTCAAGACCGAACCGCTGAATTGAAGAGAAGGAGAGCTAGGATGGTGAATTTGCAGGTTAGCCATCTTATACAGCAAAAAAATGAAATACTCGAGGCTCCGGCTGTATCCAGGATGGACGCATCAACAACAGAAGAAGACCGGTCTCGTGACCAGAGAGACGTCCGATGGAACGAAGCACGACCTTGGTGTCCCATATAAAGAAGGCGAATGCCTATAACAGGCAACTTCTTCACCTTGTCGAATTTGGGCTGGGCGGATACCACCGGCGCGGTCGTCCGTGACAACTACCTATAGCGCCTTGTGTGTAAAGAACAGTGTGCATCAGTACAACAGCACGTTCCCATTGCAGCTGCGCAGGGTCGCGCAGGGTTGCATCCGTGGCGCGTAAATCCACGGGAACCTTACCATATCAAGTTGTCAAATTGATCGCGCGATACCGACTCGTGGCTGCCGCATTCCAGACATCCAATTCGCCCTGGTTCTAGCGAGAAGATCAGAAAAAAAAGTGTGCAACCGTTAGCCGGTCTAGGCATGGGCTTCCAAGCGCGTACAAAGCAGCTATACATAAATACTGATAGGGGGTCCCGTCTGCGCGAATGTCGGATGTCGGTCAGGTCTTCACGCAAGAGCCTGAGAAAAGAGATATGCATGAGGTCGGATATGGTGTTCAAGCAACATCGTCTGTCGCGGTCGAAGATTCGCTAACCTGGATACCCATGAAGAAACTCGGCGCACAGTTCAACCCGTCGTTCTGCTGCCGCGCCCGCTCTCGCAACAGGCCCCATTCCACCCACCAATTGTCCGCCTCGTCCTCGAGTCGTATCCACATATCACTCTGATCTCTTCCCATCATCCTGCCCATCGAGCACGTTCTCGCCCGCGTCGTACTTCGCCCGCATCGCTTTATCACGCACTTCACCGTCCTCTGAGATCATGTAGAACACATTGCCGAACTCGGTCGCGCGCACTGTTGCAGTTCGCGCCTGCCGCAGTTCCTGGAAAGCATAAAGGAAGCTCTCTATCTGATCCTCCTTGATCAAATGCGAGAAGAGCTTTGCGAGCACGGCACCGTCTTCGATCGCCATGGCTGTTGCTTGGATTGAGCCAGGCTTCGCGTCACGTATAAGCAGCTTCTACTTCCGTGATTTTGAGTCATGACTTACCACGAAGGGATGCGCGGCCTCGCCAATGAGAACTAGCCGGCCTTCATCGTCTACCCAGTCCTCAAGGTCGCGATGGTCTCTAATTGGTAATCTAACTGCAGTGGACGCAGAATCTGTCAAATCCTGCAGTCTAATGGCAAATCGTAACTATCAGCTTGAAGAAATACAGGGGTTAGTATGCTTACAACGGGCGGCATCCCAGAGGCAGCTGGGATAACTCGACTGAAGGACGACTTCCGTAGCGTCCCTCAACGCATTCGTCGGATCGATAAACTTGCAGCGCGAAGTCCTTGCCTTTGTGCTAGCGGAATGATCCCATCAGTCGCGCTTCGCCCGATGAAAGCGGGGTGACTTACAATAGGATAAACGATCATAGCGCGACCACTGCCGAAGGCCACGCGGACCGCATCCTATATTAAATCCATTTAGCGCATAGATCGTGCCGCGCATCACCAAATCATACGCACTTTGGCCGCCTTCATCTCCTCATATCTTTCAGGCGGTAGCTGCTGCCCACGGATGACAGTCCTAGAATAGACATGTATATCAGCATTAAGTTGTCACCGAAAGGATGGAAGAAAACGCGTACTGATACATGACTATGCCGGTAGCGGTGCCACGACTTCGCTGCTCGCCGGCGACCGCAGCGCGACATAGCCCGAATTCACCATCGGCGCCCACGAAGACGTCCGCGGACAGGACTTCGCCTGACGCCAACACGACCTGGCGCGCCTCCATGTCTAGCTCCGTCACCTCAGCGTTTGTCCGGATCACTACACCTGCGGCCAGCACAGCATCGTGCAGCATCTTGTGCAACTCGGAATGCTGTGAAGCCACGATAAGCTGGGCGGAATCATCGAGATAGGACATTTAGCTCACCGATATAAGGGAGAACTCTCCGCCTGCCTCCTTCAATAGCTCCGTGCACCATACTTGTTTGCCGAGCATGTCCCCCGTCTCATCTGCGAGTGACATTTAGGTATTATCGAGATAAAGAGTGGGACACACGCACATCGGGTGAATAGAATGGAGTTCGTTGTGTATGCCTTACTTAGCAGATGTTCTGCCAAGCCCCAGTGAAACAGTATTTTCGTTAGGTTGGGCGGAAGGCGAACACCTCCTTCCCCTCGCTGGATAACAGGTCAGACGGCTCGAGAGCAACAGCGAATATGAGACCCTCACTATACTCGTCCCATCGCCCTTCTCAAGCACTGTCACTTTATGGCCGATGCGGGTCAGTGCGAGCGCACATGCGAGCCCGCCGACGCCTAGCCATTCACCGCACATAATGAGCAAAACGCATACGAGACGTCTGGCACCACTCACCTCCCCCGATCACAAGGAAACTGACAGAAAGCGACGCGGGTTGCGGTGCAGAAGACGACTGTGCGCGGGCTGTGGTCAGTAGAGCCAGACGCAGACGGGAGCGTGCATATGCGCACCTGGGAAGCCATGGAGGCGTGAAGGAGGAGTGTTCGCGGCAGGAGAGGAAGGGGGACAGATAAATCGCCCTGGACGCCTGGCCGCTACCCATCGGTAAGGGTGATGATTTAAAATTCTAAGAGATCCCCTCGATCTGGGAGACGCCAATCACGCTCGTTCTCAGCATCAGATGGTTCGACTCAACGAGACCTGCGCGCCCCAGTCCATTTACGCGCGCTCCGCGAACTGCCCGAATGCGCCCGCCTGTGCACTCGGTTGTGCGCAGGAGCATGCAGCTGCGTGCATGTAGATAGCAGGGAATGAAGGGAAGCTTTTGTTTAGAACAATGGGAGGTGTGTGTGAGCGAGAACGGCAATTTGGGCACATCCGGAGCGTAGGCTGATATGACCACTGCACGCTGCAGCTAAGCGCGGCCTAAGCGTAAAATGATCCCTCCGAACTTCACGTAATGTTTCTCCGCTAGGCCGAGAGGCACGGTGTTCGTAGGTGTTCGTCCTTCGTGTGTATCCGCCACAAGAGTCCGCGCTGAGGCTCGCCGAACCGATGTAGACGGTGTCCAGATGGATGAGCGACTTACGCAAGATTTGCAGAAGTCAGGAATTTGAGAAGGGGGCAGCAGCAGAATTCCAAGGCGAACTGTGCACGCCTGATTGACGGATTAGGGCAATCGGATCAGCTGCCATCAGCTGGGTTTGGCTTCGACTCACATGGCGATCAGCGCCGCGGGCTTCAAGCCGCCTTGACGACCTCTGGATCCCTTAATGGCCCTTAATGAATTCCAAGTCTCCCCTTCAAACGCTCGCGCTCCATGTGGTGGGTTCTCCACGATTTGTGCACACCGCGACTGGCGAGGCGTCCCGCAAAATCTATAAAATATTTAATTGAACGCAATCGACGCGCGGAGGCAGTTCAATTGAATTTGCCGGGTCGGGCATGCCCTTGAACGCCGCTGCGGCAAACAAAATTGCAGACAATTGCGGCCTGCAACGGCTTGCAGCCCAAGAAAAACTAACTGGTGGTCAAATAAAAGGCGGGGGCCCGTCTGGCCCCACCATAGCTCCCGCCATTCCGAATGTCGCGTCCGATTGTGGCCAATCGCCCGTATGTTTTTGACCAAATGTTCGCCAGGGTCACCCTGGGTCACTGTAACCATGTTCACTACGATGTACAACCGCTACGGAATAAGGACCCGGACACAGTCGAGGCTGCGGTGGATATGTATATTGCCAGCCTGCGTGTCGGGAGAACAACCCGGATGAATACACGATGCAACAGTAGGATGCCGGAACAAAAGGGAGCATTAAGAGCGCAGTATCGGAATACTAAGTCAGGTACAAGTACAGGATGGATAGAAGTCATAAATAGCATAACCTGGCGAAAAACAGATGGAAGACCGATGACGATGGGGGTAACTGGCCGGAGAGTTCAATGGTAGACTCTTCTGATGGAATATCGCTCCCAGCTCGGATATGTGAACGTCTCTGCAACAGTCCGGATAGATGAGGCCGATGCTTTCTTCCCCTTGTCTTTCACGCCCCCGTTGCTGGTGAAGAAGGGATAATCCACTGGTATGTCAACCGAGATTGGTACCGACGATATTTTGAGCTTGCGGTCGTCTGCTTCGGAACGCGGGAAAGGGAGAGATTTTGGCGGTTTCAGTTTTGTCAGTCCATGAGGACTTCCAGGGGAGCTTGGGCGTACATGAGCCGACGACGAAGCGGGAAGTGTCGATGACGATGAAGCTACATCAGTCGATGCTATATTCGACTGGGTTGGTTCGGGCGGTAGCAGCGCCGTCAGCTCCGCCAACGCCTCCGCATTTGTGGGTTGTATCCGTAATACCGCACGAAGATCTAAAAACAGCTGAAATGAACCCAAAGTAAACAGTATATTCACCGGTCAATATACCTTTGATTGCCTCATCTATTCGCCCTTGCAGCTTTCGCGCTTGGGCTCTCCGCCAGTGGCCTTTCAGACTCTTATGCTGACCTAACGCCATGTCGCAAGCTTTTTCAGCGTTGATATAGCTATCGACTTCGATGTGAGCCGCCACAGCGATTGCACAGAACATCATTGAAAGCATACTTCCTGAGTTTCAGATATGCAGCTGCGATATTCAGCTGGTAATGTGGCATCTCTGGCTCAATTTGATGTGCGGCTTTGTACCGCTCAATCGCGACTTCATATTCGCCTTTCTTGAATGCTACGTTACCCTGTAGACAAATTACGACGTCATGAGCGCCGGAAACAATACAAGGCAATGACGCAATGACCTGCTCTTTTTCCCGCTCTGCTCTGAGATATCGCCATTCCATAAGTTCCCCAATGGTCATATCACAATCCACCGGCCCCTCGCTAGAGTCCTCTGGCTCCAAGCCTACAAAGTCAAAGTCGATCTCCCATATGTCCTCTTCCTCCTCGGTCTCCCAGCCGTAGACACCGCTCCCTGTCGACAAATCAGTGGAAAGGATTGCAAAAAATGACCAAACATCATACCGCGCCCGTCCCACTCCCGCTCTTTACCTGGTCGCACTCCGCTCTCCTCCTCATCCAGCCGCACTGTCCGCTCGCAGACCTCACTTAAGTGGTCCGTGGAGCATCCACAGTCACACCACTTCGTCGTCAGTTTCTCGCGCAGGACTAGCCCATATCCACGCACGTCGAACTCGCGCGCGACTCGCCACAGCGTCGCACACACCCGCTCGTACCCTAAACGCACCTTTGGCCGCCAGTCCATGCCCTTGCCGAATTTCGTCTCGCAGGCATCCTCGAGAGCGCGAACACCCTCGATCATCGGTCCAAGGTGGGGCGGCTTCGCGAACGAGGGCGGCCGGAGCGCTTCGAGGCTCTCAAGATGCGCCTTCAGGGCGGAGTAGTGCGGCAGGAGGCGCAGGGAGTGCAGGCCGCGCTTCTGGCAGATTGACACGCCGTTCGACATAGCCTAGCACCATAATGGTCATGTGTGGACTGGACCATGGTGAGAGGGGGACGTACAAAGTGTCTCAGCGCCGTGTATGTCCAGAGAACGCTCTTGGTCGCTACGCGCTCGCCGGCCTGCCTCAGGTCCATGCCGATCGCGCCGCGGAAGAAGTCCTTGATTTCGTCGCTGTCTGCATTGGCGGCGACCCAGCTCGGCCCGCCAATAGAGATGCAGCGCATGACGAACGTCGGCAGGTGTAGGAGAGCGACGCAATAGAGGTGTGTGGAAAATAGGCGCGCAATGTCCTGCTGGAAGCGCAGGAGGATAATGCGCGCAATGGTATGCTCTAGCTGAGAGACAGCAGACATTGCCTGCGTGATACTGCGGTCGAGATGACGGTCGAGGTGGGGGTTCGGGTTGCGGTGGTCCTTGTTATGGTGGTGGACGTGTCCGGCGCCATTCGCAGACTTTTTGGAAGGTCCGGTCGACCGTTTCTTCACATGGGAATACTTTGCAGGCATGCTATCTGAGACAGAAGCATTCCAGAGAGGACAGAGCAGCGTTCAAGGTCCGTTGCAAAGATTATATGAAGGCGGGACCGGATGATGTACGGTCGTGTCACTTCACTTTTCCAAGTTTGCAATTGCGGAGTCTCAAGGTCAAAACTATGTGAGCGCCTTACGCAAAGCCAGTGAAGCTTTGAAGAGTGAAGAGGCGGTGTCGCGGTCGACCTCTACAGTTGGCGGTGACAGTAATGTAAAGGCGTCGCCGTAAGTCTGTCACGCTACAATGTCACGCACTTCTTGGTTTCGCGGAGGCAATTTCGACTTTACCGAACGGAGAGAGGTTTCTAGGGCTGCAGTCACAGTTTTGTGACATCACAGTCCGACAGCACATCAAGCACGTGTGGGGTGAGGGGCGCTGCGGTGCACGCCATGTTTCCGATACCCGTTCGTGCCCACGTTGTGAAACGAACACAAATCCACCAGATGCTTACGAGATAAGCTGTGGCAAATCACACTACTTAATCGGCACTGGAAAATATACGCAATCTGTATTCGCCAACCGGCGTTGAGCATTTGCTTGAGACAACGTCTCAATGTAACGGCAGATCCGACTGCAATCAATGGCATAACAGCCTGCTGCTCGAGCATAATCTACCATATCCACCCCGCGAAACATATCTTCTTCTATATCAAATTGCCCTGTAGTGTAAACTTAGTGACATAGCCCGCGACGTCAAATCAGCAATATCTCACCATAATAATGCGGAGTGTTTGCCCAATTCTGCTGCGATTTGATAACTCGTCCGCGTCGATGTTGCTCACAGGTCTGCCGCTGAAACCTCACACTCTCCGTTCTGATGCTGAACGCTCAAGCGCTCACACCCCTGTCACTTACACTGTGACGACGTAACATCCATGCCCAAACGGAGTCCAAACATCACACCGTGACATCGACAAGCCAATGACAGCAGACCGTCCAGTAACACTCACGTGATACCCTTTGGCATTCCCGAGATGATAGTCCGATCCCTCTTGGGTATCGGAATCACGTCATATTGGGTGTGACTGTGATTAGCCAATGGGAACAAAGCGTCCAATCACACCCACGTGATACACTTTGCATTCCCGACGTAGAGCTGAGTTGGGCCAAATTTACGGTCTCAAACCGTGAGTGTTACACGGGGTCACGGATGTCACGAAGCAGTCACCTGCCCCAGGCTTGAGTGCCCAGCGAGTGACTGCCTCAAACAGCAGTCCCAAGAACATTATAAAATACAAATTTATTTTGGGACCAATATAGAGCACTATCAAATACAGATCATCAAAATTTGAGGGAAAATGGGGTGTGACAAGGGAGAGGGAGGCCAATACATGTTTGCGGCGAGGCAGCCACCGAGGCGCGAGGCGAAACCGTAAATTGACGCGCTGAAACCGTGAATTTACCGGTGAGAATGAAGCTGAGGAGGGGGTGGAATTTCGCAGGGCGCCGCATGAGAGCGCGCGCGAAATTTTGCGTGATGGGATAAATTCACGGTCTCGGATTTACAGTCTCGTGTACCTGCACGGCGGCATGGCAGGACCATCACGCTTTGGGCACCGGGAACGGTCAGGTGATGCGTTACTTTCGAGACCGTAAACCCCAGCATGGGGGCGGCGTGATGAAACAGTAAATGCGCTTGACAGAACCGTGAATATAACGGAAGAAGGCAGCACATCAAGCATCACATCATATTGGGTGTGACTGTGATTAGCCAATGGGAACAAAGCATTCTTCCAACTATTGGGCTGCAATGTCCACTTATATTCTGACATCAAAGATCTCATTTGACTCATTGTTTGAACACCAGTGGGACAGTCAACCTATACTCCGGAATGACCATTCCATCTGGATGTCTGCTCCGGTCTGTATGTCTACTCTGGGACAGTTCTTTCTGGTCCGACACTCCATGCCATGCTCCTGAATATAATGCACATTCCGATAGCAGGTTCAGATGAACATAATGCAAGGTGAATATTGGGGAGATCAATACAGCCACTGCCAGCGGTTGGTTCTCCCGATATTAAGGGGTCTTCATGAACACCTCTATTTTGTAAGCGTTGCTCCATCCCGATCCAGTCCAGAGTATGAGTCCCATCCGTACATTCTATGTCGCTCTCTAGCTCCCAATGGAATGCATCCTGTACTACTTTGATGGGTGGCCAGTGGCCCATGAATGATGAATTCAGAAAATGGTCACCGGAGTAGGGCGACGACTTGGCAGATCATATAACTTCGATGTAAGAAGTCGCTGATGCAGAAGGGTGCTGTGCAACTCATTTTTCATCCCGGATAAATACATCATCTTCCATTAATTTACAGGCCTTCTTTATTGTCGAAATCACATCAGACCGGACTGTCGTAACCTCTATCTTATTGTTGTCAAATCACAGACCCACCATGCCGCTCCGATTGGCATACAGGTATACTATGGATGTAAGGCCTAGCCCACCGAAGAACTCCAGCTGCACAGTAACAATATTTGCTGCAGTGGACAACAAACATGCTGAGGGCAGTATTGATGCCGATGTTTGGCATGCAGGTTGGCTGTCATCCCAGATAGGTGGGATGTGCTCCAATGTTGTCTGGACAGGTGTTATACCAGACATCCCTCCGGCATGGGCACACTGATCATGGACACATTCTGCTTCGATTGGCATCCGGCCGGGCTGTGAACCTGAGCATCGGCCGAACTGACGAAAAGGAGACACAGATGTTCCGGAGTGACATCCGGCCGGACTGAAAATACAGAACCTCGGCCGGGCTGTAACTATGGAACAAGTAGAACAAGTTACAATCCCGGCCGGGACCGGCTGGCCTGTGACATCAGCCCATGCCATTGACTGGCTGTCTGTAAGTAACAGAAACACTTCACTGAAAGGTGTGTTCAAACCACTCTATGAGGCTCCCATTGCTATGGGACTGAGATTCACTACAAAGCCAGGTCCAGTAATCATGGATCTTTATACAGTGTAGCATGGAAAGAGGGACCTCAAGTGGCTTATGTTAGTGCTTAACCTCTGGGATAAGCTTGTGATATATGCAAAAATGGATTTATAGGCTGCTTTGTCCAACATTTATACTCCTAGACTAATTAGTTCTGACATTCTCCCTCCAATTTGTCTCTCTCCTTTTGAGCAACAAATTCAAGGTCTCAATGAACTCTATACTTGATTTATGCATCACTCACTATCAGATCAACAACTCACAATTTCTAAGTCTTCTGTGCATAATGAGATAAATTTACAAGCACTTTCACCATGCAATTTATGAACAAAGGTAATATTTGCTCTTCATACTACACAGCACCCCACTTAAAGTCCATTTGGCAGAATGAAATTTCGTGAGAATTTACACTGATGAGGTGGCTAAGGTCAGCAAATTGAGTCAAAGTTTTAAATCATATGACAAAGTTAACATCCATGTTCAACTGCCATATTAGGTCACAACTTTATCTTGCAATGGAGTGATCCAAACATGCCACAGCTGTCCTGCAATGGAGGCAATGTCTAGCACACTTTGTTAGTGTCATACTAATAGCTACTGCTGCAATAGTGGAGTCATTCTACACAAGAGAGCTATATCACACCTCATTCTCACTCATCAGGAAAAATCATCTTTACTCTATTGCAGTAGATAAACTTGAGAGTAATTATAGTTTGATATATAAGTACCCTGTTCTGAGGACACTATAGTTTCACCTGTTGCCTTCCTAGTACTTGATTGTTTCATAGGTAAACTCTTGAGCACTCCCGAGTTTAAGCTAGGTTGTTGCACTTACTATCATTGTTATAGATATTTTCTTTTAGGTCAATGGCATCATATTTTGATAGCCTTTTGAGCACTTCATTGTCTTGAATGTATCAAGAAGTAAGTTCATTTAATATGGAAAACATGATACATTATAGTATAGATATTATATCACATTCTCATTATCATCATCTGGCTTGCCCTCATCCTCACTATTCATGAGACCTGTTCTTCCCTGAAGTTTAAGCTTTGCTATTTTCATCACATCCACAGAAATGCATCTGCTAATCTGTTTGTCCATCATTCTGTCAGTGATGCAGCTTGTACAGACTATACAGTGAAATTAGAATATACCAGTTTAATTAAATCTGAGCAACTTATCGAGCATGATCATGTAATTTCTGATGAAGATTGCACACAACATCTGGGCTAACCTCTTTATAAAGGTGTCTTCAAGGACCACACTGTGTCTTGGACAACTGCTTGTATAGATGAAGGTACTACTGAAGTTGATCAGTGTGTCAAGGCTATCCCATTTCATCCCACCTTGTGACACTTCTAAAAAAGAATAAGAATTTCACTAGTCTTCCAGTAGACTGGCACTGAGTATAAAAACATGGAGAAAGTCTTCCTTGGCATACTCACTGACATTGCAAGTCCACCCATTTTGCATGCTATCAGAGCTATTCTTGATCTTATTTATTACATCCACTTTGAGACCCATTCAGACATCTTCCTGGCTCAGCTCAATGAAGCATGATTGATGTTTCATGAAAACAAGCACATTTTTATTGATCACAGCATATGAGAACATTTTAATATATCAAAAATTCATTCTACCTGCCACTATGAGTCCTTCATCTGGCAGCTTGGAACAGCAGATGAGTATAACACAGAGAGATCCGAATGTCTTCACATTGACTATGTGAAATGAGCTTATGTATCACCAAACAAGAGGGTCTACATCCAGCAAATGACAAAGTGGCTTGCATGTCAAGATGCAGTTTATCAATTTGACACCTATTTGTGCTAGATGGAGTCATTCTCACATTCATCCCAATTTGATGCAGAGAGGGATGAGAATGATACTGCAGACAATGATGACTACAACAACTCTCCTATTACCCACAACTCTCCTACTTCCAATCCTTTCTTGTATTTTGTTGCTAAGAAATCTGATCTTTCCAACATCTCTGTGCATTTACTCGAATAAGACTTCAAGTGCTGAGACTTCATATAAACTCTCAAGAATTTTCACTGCAGGTCCTCAAGGACTAGGATTTTACCACTCTCTGCTCAGAATATAAGTAACAAGACCCACTTCTCTGTTTACAAGTATATGCATGTATATCTTCCTGCTCTCCATCAAGTTTTACATAATACAATTAAGAACACAATTTGTGCAGTTCCATCTCAGCCAGCACGAGGATTAATGAAGGCTGCACCTACATATTTTGATACTGTTCTTGTTCAGAAGTTCCCAGACAGTGAGCATGATCAGAAAAATCCTGTTGATGGTGCATAACAGTTTCTTGATATATTGCTCATGTTGAACTTACTACTATTTCACTGTTGTTGTGTAGGTCTATGTGTTGCATAAGTTTGCACTATTACTAAGCTACCTGAAGTATATGATCCTCATTTTAAACATCCACTGGCATTTGTGGAATAGTTTACACCATTTTGAACATCAGATTCTGACACTGGTATGTTCAAAGTCTTCCATACATTTTACTGCCACCAGCAACACATGTCTATTATTTCAGTCACTAAGATTAAGCATAGCTATCATTTACTATCCATTTGAAGGTATGCAGTGGAACAGTTTTAAACTTTGGAGAATGTCTTAGATCAGTGTAAATGTTTCTATATACCTATAGCATTATGATTTTCTACTATTCAGATACCTTCTGTCTGACAAATACAAATAAGTATATTTTCATTGTGCTTAAATAACAAAGATGTGTAGCCCACAACTTCAAATACTAAACATCCTTCGCTGCAGATTTATAAGGGCTCACTACTGCTAGGATGTCACTCTATGTAACTATCAGGCCTATTGAGCACTAGGAAGCACACATGTACAACTAGGAGGCCTCAAAAGTTAATAGTGAAAAATACCTAGTTCTAAGTTTTTTTGATGCTGGTATTGACTGGGTTTTGGAACTTATGTTTGATCATCCTGATTGTATTCATTGTGAACTTGGTGTTAGTCATAATGTCTTTACAGCCCTTATCAATACCCTACATGAAATGGACCATGAGAGTTCTCAGGGAGTACAATTGAAAGAGCAACTTGTCATCTTTCTATATACATTAATAACTAGCTTATCAGTATGATATCTGGATGAATGTTTTTAGTGATTTAATGATACTATATTCTGGTGAGATTTTGCAAGCTATGGTAGATTTAAGCTAATAATATTATAGTTACTTTCACAAAATGCTTTTCATCTTTTTTCACCACCCTTTTACCTCAACTATGAGTTTGCTGACAGCAGATAATTCAGTTCCTCAAGAAATTCTTACAATTTCAGATTCTTTTCATGCCTCAAGGATGCCCTCAGTGCTATTAATAATAGCCACATTGATGCCTCTCCTCCTTTATATGCATGACCCTTTTTTTACAATCACAAAGATGACATCTCTCAAAATTGTCTGTTTGCACGCAGTTTTAATTTCCAGTTCATCTATATACTCACTAGTTGGGAGGGGTCAGACAGTGATGCACATATATATGAGAATGCTCTTGCAAAGAGTCTAAACATTTCTCCAAACTGATATTATCTGGCTGATGCTGGTTTTTCATCATGCAATGAGCTTCTTGTTTCCTATTGTGACGTATGATATCATTTGTCAGAATGGGGCCATGCTGGTGTTAGGTAAATATTTATATGTATTACTAAATTTATATTTATACATTAATTTATAGATCTGCAAATAAAGAAGAATTATTCAATCTTCATCATGCTTCTGCTCATAATGTGATCGAGCATGTATTTAGGGTTTTAAAGCAACACTTTTGAATTCTGCATTTGACTTCAGAATATAATCTGAAAATCCAAGCATGAATTTCTGCTGCTTTATGTGCCCTTCACAACTTCATTTGCATGCAATTTGGAAAATTACATATTTGCAAAGAAAAAGAAAAGACTTGGTTTAGGTAGTGATTGGGATGATAAAAACATTTTTCATGGAGATGAGGAGTCATTTGTGGAGGATAAAGGTAGTAATTATGCTAATGCTAGAAGAGATCAAATTGCAAGGAACATGTGGGCAGATTATCAGCAAAGACATTTGGAACAAAACCTTGGTAGGATGACAAGGATGATAAGGATGAAGACAATGATGAGTGCAATAAAACAGATAAATAAAGTCTCATTTTTTTCATTTTAAACACATCAATATGAATCACGTGATATTTCACTCTGTTTTATGCATATATGCAAAGCCTCAATTGAATACCTGTACAATGATCAAAACTCATACAATAGTTACAAAATCAAGACTCATATGACAGTTACAAAACAAAAGCTAGTTAGTCTCCAACATATGACTCAACCATAACTTTCTAGTCTTAGTGTCCTCAAGCATCAAATAAATCTTTGCAGCTGCAAGATTTTTTGAAAATGAAAGAGCATAGATACCATATCATTACCTGAAGACTCATTCTTTTGCTCCTGCAATAATCTGGATGCAGTGATTAGCACTTCTGTCTTGGAATCCACCAGTGAAGAAGCCAAGGTCTCAAGGAAGTCTGTGAGTTAGTTAACTGAGCCCTGCATCCTCATAAGTGCCACTGCTACAGTAGGCTTTGAGGGTCTGGATGCAGTAGTGGAATCTAATGAAGACTTGTCAGACTAAACAAATAGTTAGCAAATATACAACTGAAGTAACTGTACAATTATGTACTGTAGAATGCTTCCATCTGGAACCTGGTAAAGTGACACCAATGGGTCACAAACCAGAGTTGGGGTCCAATGTTGCAGGAGGAAGTGTGGATGGAGTAGAGTCAGATGTAGAGGGAGGTGACATGAAAGAGAATGGTGTGAAGAAAGGAGTTGGTATATTATCTGCACCAGAAACAGGAGTGGTAGGTGTAGTGAAACCAGGCATGGCAGAAGAAGTTGTAGCAAGGGAAGAAGGGATAGAAAATGAAGGAGAAAATGCAAATGCACCTCTTACAGCTAAAGGGATTAGAACTTGTACTTTTTCATACAAGATTCAACCCTTGTTGTGAAAAAAATGCATGTGAGCATGTGACTAATATAATTTTATTTTAAACATTCAATGGATAAAACATATAGAATAACTCACCTTCACATTTATATATATACCTCCAAACAGAAGTAGAGGCATCATCTTCAATATTAGCTCCATGCACATTGTCTCAATGAACACCCGATTGTGAGTGCCATGTTTTAATGGCATTACATATAGATAGCTTTGGTCTATAAATATATATTAGCTCTGAAAATATTATAAAGTCATTACACTCACACTTGCCCATTTAGTCTTACACATTTTGCCAGTCTTTTCAGGACCTGCAGTTTGAAGGAATTTGATTTTGACAGTGGTAGCATTGAAAGTCATATCTTTGAAGTTGCTATTATCTTATCGAATCGGTCTGCTCCTAACAATCCTTCAGCTGCCTGCTGAATCATTGCTGGCATGCATCAGATGAAGGGTAGGATCCTGGCTTCTAACCTCTTCCTGAATGAAGGAGGTAAGCCTATCCAAAGATAGTATGCATAATCGTCCTCGGTAAGTTTCCCTTGACCTTGAAGCCATCCTGCAATCCGGATGAACTTCCTAAGGTAACATCTCCAATCCTTCAATTCGTGAATTGCTTCTCACCTATACTCGCCTGCGAATGCTTGGAGGTCTTTGAGCCTAAATCTCTTTGACTCCAGGTCCGCATTAAAGTATATGATACCATTGGCTTGTAGTTCATCCCAATTTCCTCCTCTATGACTAGAGAAGCCTTCAATCGTCTCCCTATCTCTCCTGGAGCAGTAATCTGTGACAAATTCACATTCCTCTGCTGCGGTCAAGTGATGAAGGGCTGCCAACTTCTCAAAGTGGCACAGAAATGGATGAACATCTGCTGGTTCACGCAGTGGCTTGAACAGACTCATGACCAAATTAGGAAACAACATCATTCCGGTCTCAACTGAGCCAAACAGAATGCACAGCTTCCCTCCGCCATTCGATCTTTCATCCCCACATGAAAACTGAAGCTTGTTCACTTGGATATATCTATCGTCATGACTGATTTAGCTATCCCTCATCGCAGCAGTTGTTATTGGTATGATGACAGCTCTATCAAGTACAGGTGAATAATACACAGTTCCGTCTTCACTGTTCTCTTCTATTACAGCAATCTATTGAGTTCAAATGCGCATTCGACAAGAACGGGGATGAGGAGGATGCGATGGTGACCCACATGGGGGTGAAGGTGAAGGTGCAACGTATAAAGGTGCATGGTATCACGTCTGATGAGCTGCACAATCTTGGTAGTGATCAACCTTGGAGCATAAGCTGTCAATAACTGTCAGCAGTGTTATCACCACTGAATACATGCATAGTTCTCTCTATAGATCCTCCACCTTTTGATAAGTTTGCTTCAATATTATGTGGATCGCACGCACTCCGCTTCAGCATCCTCCATAATTGGTGCATTCATCGTCTTCACTCCATGTGGCCTGATCAACCACATCTTCTCCATCCCATTCCCAATCCTGATGCAGAGAAGGGTTGAAACTTGCCGTCCAACTCCACTTGTCAACATCATGAAATCGATGTGTTATGATCTTGTACGTTCACCTGCATTTGGTCAAGTCATCAAGTCGATGCAATGGGGCCCTCCATTTCAATCCCCTGACTCACCAATGCCATACTCCATTTTTATCCATTTGGTAGATGCTCGTGAGGCCCTCTCTGTCATCCTGGCTCTCATTTATCCACAACTCCCCTGCGCTCCTCCTCTATGTGGCATCATCTCCTTCCAGCAATCCATGTGATGATGCAATGGGCTCTGCTTCTTGAAGCATGGGTCCATCCATTGGTTGACGACACACTCATTTCATCTGGAGCTATGGATGTTTTCACCATAATAATGAAAAGTTGAGCAAGGAGTAAGACAAGTTTGCTAATAGTCAAGATCAGATAATGACAGATTATTGCATGTTTGCATCCATGTTGATGCAAATTGTCTGTCTTACAGTTGGCTTCAAGGCTCACATTACATGCTGAGGTTCAATCTCAGTGGTACCATCAGCCACCTCACTTTTATACTCATGCAAATTTGGCCTTGAAAATCCCTGTCTTATATTTGATCAAAGACTTGCTATCCTAGTTACATCAGTTTTTCTGCAGCAGTACCTTGGCATTAAGATTATGTGCCTTGCAACATCAACTACCCAGGATGGGAAAAGTCTTACAATGCTTCTCATGCTGATATAAATGTTCAGGCTTATGATAAAGCCAGTATCCTGAACTTTGGGCTTTACATGAATTCAAAGGCTGGCTGCAATGTTTTGCATTAAAGAAGTCAAGCTATTTTGGACATTTTTCAATATTGACCTGCAGGAGATTTTGACTGACACTACATCCAAGGGAGGTTTTCGCTGGCAAGATAATTAGCATGACAGTCCTTTTCTTGCTTTGAAGCAGGTATATATGTGACAACACTACTCTTATCCTTCTAATGGCTTATACTCTTGTATGATGTTGCCTGCTTTTAGGTTTGGGGGGAGCTCATATTTATAACTCATTGTGGGGATTTCTGACCAATGCCAAAAAGTTTATCATTTTGGTGATGACTAGAGAATATGAGCTAGTGGTAACATTGGTTCATGACATGTGCTGTCATAAGTATGTAGTATAAGATAGTAACCACTGTATAAACTAATCTCAATAAACACCAAACTAAAATAGAAAAATTTATCTGTGGCAGGCAAATATACACAAAGGAAATTTAGGTGAGAAATCAATTTTATACTACACCAAGCTTGATGGTTTTTTTCTGCTTTTCCAGTTATAGGTTTGGTTGAATCCATTTGGGGGTGTTATCACAATCACAAAGATGGGTCCAATTCCAAGTTTGATGATGATACAATGATGACTTGCCCAGTATATTTTCCTTCTATCTCTCTTTAATATGTCTCCTGTTCTTCTGCTAATGCTTCCTCTGAGGAAGACTTCTCTTTCCTATCCTATCAACAGTCAACCTTACCCATCTCAGTATGGGGTTGCTCACTGCTGTAACCTGACAACTGGGGACTAAGACACCTTGCCCATCTCTGTTGTGGGGTTCCTGAAGTGCTGTCCAAACTGTGGTAAGCAAGTCAACTGACTATAACTATAGTAGCCCACAAAAGTGTTGACATGTTGGCAACAGTTTTATTATTTTGCTTGTATCTCTGGAACTACAAAAGCTAGAATGGTCAATCTTGTGTTTTTTGAAAGATATTCTTCCTGACTTTCAGACATACTAACTTGCATAACCCAATATTGAGAATTGATTGAGATATAAATGATTCTTTGA
The DNA here is from genome assembly GCA_001683735.1 of Grifola frondosa. Taxonomy (NCBI): domain Eukaryota; kingdom Fungi; phylum Basidiomycota; class Agaricomycetes; order Polyporales; family Grifolaceae; genus Grifola; species Grifola frondosa. The sequence continues at coordinate 172,100 of LUGG01000009.1, forward strand.
AGGTAACTCATGTTAATGCCTTTGTGGCCGACAATCTGAAATGCAGAAAACATATATTCTTATACTTGATATATCCTCCCTTTACCCTCAACACCTCTTCAATCCTTTCAGACATACTGACGATTATGTTCTGACACAGAGAAGTGTCAATTGCCTCTCATTCCTTCTGTACCTCTCTCATAACTCATTAATTCCTCTAGATGACTCTTCATACTCTGCCAGCCTTTTTTGAGATGACTTTAAAGATGGTCGATAGGTTTATGACTTGAGAAATATTTAGGCCACACTATAGTCTTAATTTCATAGTCCTAAAGCCACTTTTGAGCCCTTTTAGTGGTGTGCTTCAGGTTATTGTCTTGTTAAAATACTATATCCTTCATAGTTTTACCTTAATACTTCATGCTATTTTGAAGTTTATCCTCCAAAATGTTGCCTGAAGGTAGGCATCCATCCTCCCATCAATCTTGCATGCAGACCTCATATTGTTGTGGTTCATACACCTTCACATTGTTTAAGTTTTCTTCTCCAAACTTGAGAACACTCTTTACTAATTTGTTACTAAGTATTTCTCCTGACTTTTTTCACACCCATTTTGTTTTATGTGACCTCAAACAATTGATTTTGATGCTATCAAACTATAAAACCCTCTTTCAGTCCTCCAAGGTCCAGTACTAATGCCTAATAGCAAAGTCTAGTCTCTCTCTCCTATGACATTTGGAGAGAACTGGACATTACACTTCACTATGGCCTTTAAACCAGTCCTTCTTAATTCTCTACACATTGTTTTAGAAGAAATAGACTCTTTTATCACATCTTGAACTGATTTGGTCACAATCACGATAGTATTAATCTTTTTAAAGTCAATAAGGTGAATAGCATGCTAAATAGTGACAGGAGTAAGCTTGGTAAAATGACCTCCAAAGACCTTGAAAAGGCTGAGGCACAGTTTATAACATATTTTGCTCTCTGTAGAGTAGTGAACATCAGCAGCATGAGAGATCTGCCTTTGTAACAAATTTCCCGATTTGGACATAGACGCCCAGTAGGCGCTGGGACGCGTCGCGTTGATCACCTGCAAGATCAGGTGACGGACAAAGGAGCGAGTGTCATATTGATGACACTGATTGGTGAGCGGATGAGTAAGGCGATATTGTGGGAAGTAACCATATGTATGTAAACGGACTTTACTATTTAAGATTGGTTTTTGCTACCTGGAACGTCAGCTCGTTCAACTTCGTTGAACACTTGCTTTCGTTGCCAGGTAAGCAGTTTGTATACTAGTTGTACTTTAATAACTAATTCGTTGAACATTGCTTTCGTTGCCAGCTGTTGCCCAAACGAAACCATCCGTACGAATCTCAACACCGGGAGTAAGCGTACTCTGTCGCGGTTTTGGTGATTCGTTACAGTTTGAACGAGCTTTGCTTACCGTCCCCCTCGTCGATTTCAGTGACTTCCATCACACGCTACCAGGAGGGCAGCTGGGTGACCGTCGTTGCGCACAATGACATCGTCTCTGGAGAGGAGGTCATTCTGAGGACGAGGCCGCTGACGTTGTCGCCAGGAGCGCGGCCTTCATAGGAGAAGTACCCTCTCTACAACCCCGTTCCCCAGCAGAGGAGGAACGAGTTCCCCACCGGAATCGCTCGGAACCCCATCGACGCCGCGTACGAACCCGGAGCGTCGAGCACTTCGAAGAGACCCGCGCTCTCTACATCGAGACCGAGGACGACTGGAAGCCCCAGGAGTTCGTCGTCACCCCCATCGCCGACGACACCCAGCGTGTCTTAGGCTATTCCCTCGCAGTCCTCACCCCTGTAGGACTTTCCCAATTCAGTTTCAAACGGACCGCACTCGCTGTCGACGACCTTCGGTGGCACGACCACGCCCGCAACGTCCCTACGACGTTCGCCTCTCCCTGCATCTCCTTTCGGTCTATTTGACCAATATCTTCTCTACCTCGACGACAATCGCCCCCTTCCCCTGTGGGAGATTTTTGACCTAGTCAACTTCCCTTCACTTTTCGCAGATTTACGAGGCACGTGGAAACGTGCACAAGTCGTGCGAGGAAGTCGCGGAGCTCGCGAACGCTCTCTTTGAGACCAACGTGCAGTATTGTGAGAAGTACTGGCTGTAGGTCGAGGGAACGGCGAGGGCAGTATCGTGTACCAATTGTATTCACTCCGCGTGCTTGAGAAAAAAACCTTTTTTGTGACCATGTCCAACCCCGTGATCGTCCTTATCGTTACCCAAACTGTCGTCACCACTATCTCTATCCTCTCCATCGTCGGTCTCTTCTACTACTCTCCTCCGAACCTACACAGAGGTTCATATACGAGTCGCAAGAACTCCCAGGACAGACGGAGAGAATCTTCAGCCCGTGCCGCGACTCCCACCCATCCGGACGAGTCTCATGGACACAGCCGGCCATCCGAGAATCCGTGGACACCCGCGGAAGCCACGGCAATTCCTCCTCCTCCTCCACAAACTCAGGCCCAACAAGAGCTCGAAGCGTTCGTAACCAGGGTGGTACGAACCTTCTCGCGGAAGGCCTGACCGATCATACCCGCCGCATCACGACACTCGAGGAAGACTCGACCTCAACTGACCGTGGTGAATGCCGGAGTAGGTCGGTGAACGCTCTCGAGGAAGAGAACAGAGGCCGGATCGCGGACGCAGTCGCTCTAGCAGACAGAGCATCGAAAGCCGAGGCGAAGGCCCATCAAGCCGACCAGGTCGTCCAGGAACTCCGGGACGATATCGCTTCGTTGAGGCTGTCGATCAAGAACCTCAACAACGATGTCTCACTCTCGAGAATCTCCGTCCCGAGGAAGGTCACGCTCTCGTACGTCCAGACATTCGAGCCGGAACGTTTCCTACCAGCCCGCCTTCCCCATTCCAGACCCACGACCCGCTTCACCCTCTCCCCGCGACGACTGATGTCTCCGCTCCCGACTACGAGAGGGCCCGCCGCGCCGCGCGAGGGCACTATTCGTAAGCCCAAGTTCCCTGCTCCCGCACCCTTCACCAAGCCTACGAAGGAAATGACTGCGGAACAGTGGATGAAGGCATGGGAGACGTACTTCGTCTATTACGAAGTCCAATCGATCGACGGATCGTATCGCCTGATCCTGGATCGCTCAAGGAGGGAGCCCTAGACTGGGCGTCCTCTTACAGCGATAATTTAAATAACAACGTGCCGGTCGGTTCATGGGAGGATTTCAAAAGAAATTCCTCGGACAGTACGGACGCCTCGATTCGCAGTTTGACGCTCAGCAGGCGCTGATGCGTCTTCGCAACGACGGGCCGTACAATCTATGCCGAACACTTCCGTCGCTGGGCCCCCGCATCCGGACACAACCAGCAAACCCTTCTCTCGCTGCTTCGGACCCAGGTCAAGCAGTCAATTCGAGATGCGATCGCCGGTCATGAGACGCAACCGGACACCTGGGAGAAGTACCTCGAACGGGCCCAACGAGTAGATCAAGCCCGCGGCACTTACGCCCATCCCGGATCGTCTCCACAGCAGTCAAAGACGACTGCTTATCGTCATCCCCATTCGCAGAGCAATCTCACTCTGCCCCGACTCATCCCGCGACCCTAACGCAATGGACGTTGACCGCGCCGCAGCACGCGCAAAGGGCGCGCTTCGTGTGCGGCAAGGTGGGCCATCTGGCAAATGCGTGTCCAGATAAGAAGCCCAGCGGGAAGTCGATCCGCGAGATGAGTATCGACGAGTTAATTCGCCTTGTAGGACAGGAGCTCGTCGAGGAGAAGAAGAAGAAAGCTGTCGACAAGGGCAAGCAGAAGAGACTGCTAAGGAAGCCCGAGTCTCAGCCAAGTCGAGGAGATAGGAGCAATCGGCACGTCGTCGTCGACGTGGAACACGGATTTTTAGAGCGGCCTCATGTCGTCCCTGCTGACGTGAAGGCCTCTCTCTCTCGCAACCGCTACAATTGTATTAGTGTAACCGAAATATCAAAAAGTCGTCAAAATTTTGATCTTCCAGTTACAGTAAGCGGCAGCAAGGGATCCGTACAAACGCAGGCTCTCCTGACTCCGGAGCATTCTCCGTATTCGTTCACGAAGACTTCGTGCGGAAGCACAACGTTGGAGTGAAACCCCTCAAAAAACCCCTGGTCGTCTATAATGCGGATCGATCCGAAAATGAAGGAGGACCGATCCAAGTCTACACGGTGCTGAAATGAAGATAGGCGATCATGAGACCGAGGTCCCTATGTTAGTGACCAATGTAGGCGATCGAGACCTGATTATAGGCCTCGACTATATTCGACAACACAATCCGGAGATAGACTGGGACGCTGGAACCTTGGAATTTACTAGGTGCCCAAGGAGTGCGGACCAAGGTTCGCAGAAGAAGGACAAGAAGAAGCCGCAGACGATGGAGGAAGCTGATCGAGTCTTGGCGTCGACGAAAGGACTTCGCATGACCGAGACAAGTGACGCGAGAAGCCCCACCACGGCCTGCTTGGGAGGAACGAATGGAACTAGAAGAAGAGTTCATTCGCGCGGACGATGAAGTCCCCTCGGATACCGCTACTCGAAACGGTATTGGGAATTCTACAAGGACACAGTAGCCTGGTATGAGGTCGATTCCATGATCCCGAATCTAACGCAGTTCTCGACCAATGGGTAGAGATTTGCGCGAAGTACACCAAGTCACAGGAAATCGAAGAAGCGGCCCAAGCAGGAAAGCAGAAGAAGGAATGGAGGGAAATCGTTCCGGACCACCTCCATGATTTGAAGATGTCTTCTCCAAGACGGCTAGTGAACGCTTCCCTACGAGCAAATCGTACGACCATGCGATTGACTTGATGCCGGACCAAAACCTGCCGCCCATCTCGAAGGTTTACCCCTTGTCACCGGAAGAAACCCGTCAATTGGACGAGTTCTTGGATGAGAACCTTCGAAAGGGGTATATCCATCCGTCCAAAAGCCCTGTCGGTGCTGCGGTCTTCTTTGTGAAGAAAAAAGGATGGATCTCTTCGACTCGTCCAAGACTACCGAAGGTTTGAACGCAGTCACGATCAAGAACCGCTACCACTCCCTCGTATCAGCTCTTTGATCGACCAACTAAAAGGCGCCAAGTACTTTACGAAGTTTGGACCTACGTTGGGGTACAACAACGTACGGATCAAGGATGGTGATCAATGGAAGGCGGCTTTTAGAACGCACCGAGGTCTATTCGAACCAACCGTTATGTTTTTCGGTCTTCATGGTTCTCCAGGCACTTTCCAAGCGATGATGAACGAGATTCTAAAAGATCTCATTCTCGAAGGACATGTGGTGGTCTATCTTGATGACATCCTTATTTTCACCACCGACCTTCGCACTCACAGACGTATCACGCGCGGGTATTAAGCGTTTGCGAGATAGAGACTTGTTCTTGAAACCGGAGAAATGCTTATTCGAGGAGCTGTCCATCGACTACCTCGGAATGATCATTTCGCAGAACTCCGTCTCGATGGATCAGGAAAAGGTCGAAGGAGTTCTCGATTGGCCAGCGCCCAAGACCGTTAAGGAGGTACAAGCCTTTTTAGGCTTCGCGAATTTCTACCGACGCTTCATTCAAAGCTTCGCGGACGTCTCTAAGCCATTGAACGTTTTGACTCGAAAGGGTTTCAAATGGCAATGGGGACGGAACAGCAACACGCCTTCGAAACCCTGAAACACGCATTTACCTCAGCGCCCATTCTTAAACTTCCCGATCTAGACCAGCCGTTCAGATTGGAGACGGATGCTTCGGACTTCGCTACGGGTGCTGTTTTGGAACAACGAGACGAAGAAGGAGCTTGGCACCCGGTCGCCTTTTATTCCAAGGGGCTTAACGAACACGAATGCAACTACGAGATTTACGACAAGGAGTTGCTCGCAATCATTCGCGCCCTAGAAGAATATCGGCACTACCTCGAAGGAGGTCCTCACTCTGTTGAGATCTGGTCAGACCACAAAAACCTAGAGTATTTCCGCAAGGCCCAAGACCTCACACGCAGACAAGCTCGCTGGTCGCTTTATCTTACTCGGTTTAACTTCACGATTCATCATCGTCCGGGAAAGACTATGCAACGAGCCGATCCACTATCGCGTAGGACCGACCATGAAGAGGGGGTCGCCTCGGATAACAGAGACAAGGTCGTGCTAAAGGCAGAGTATTTCCAAGCCCGCGCGATTCAGCCTGGTCATGCGTCTATCGTCCCCGACCAATCCTTACTTGATCGCATTCGCGAAGCTCTTACACGCGATGAAATTGCAACTGAACCGATCCAAAAGGCGATGGCTCACGGTCCGCGTGAACTTGCTGCCGGTCTACAGGACTGGAATGTGGACAATGGTCTATTGCTACACCGAGGGAAGGTCTATGTTCCGAAGGACGATGCCATTCGCAAGGAGATCGTTCAACTACACCACGATCATCCTACTGCTGGTCATCCAGGACGCTGGAAGACGTACGAACTCGTCAGCCATAACTATTGGTGGCCAGGACTTTCAGTGTACGTCCGGAATTACGTTGACGGCTGTGACGCTTGTCAACGTAACAAAACATTTCCTCGACAACCGTACGGTCCTCTCCAACCCAACGAAATTCCGGACCAACCCTGGGACATTACGACGGTCGATTTGATTACGGGCCTACCAGAAAGCAGTGAACACGATGCAATTATGGTGGTCGCCGATCGAATGACGAAACGAGCACGATTCTTCCCTGTTCATGGTACGATCGACGCTCAAGAAGTTGCCGAGATATACTATCGAGAAATATGGTCACAGCATGGGCTGCCGAAGAAGATCATCTTGGACCGCGGAACTCAGTTCGTGTCGCGAGTATTTCAAGAACTGTGCAAAATTCTTGAGATAGTCTCCGCCATGTCAACTGCTTACCATCCACAAACCGACGGTCAAACAGAACGGATAAACCAGGAACTCGAACAGTATTTACGCATTTACTGCAACTTCCGCCAAGATGATTGGCATGATAAACTTATCGAAGCGGAATTCGCGTACAACAATCAAGCTCACGAGTCTACCAAGGTTTCTCCATTCTACGCGGACTTAGGACGTCATCCACGGGCAATGTCAGATCTCGTCACAGCGGTACGACACCCAGATTTGGACACCTTGATGCGCGAACGCGAAGCTGCCCGAAAGGAATCACAGGCAGCGTTACAACTCGCAGCGGATCGTATGAAACGATACTACGATCAACACGTGCAGGACACCCCTCCGTTCAAAGTCGGCGATCTAGTCTGGCTGGATGCTCGTAACATTCGTACAGAGCAACCAAGCAAGAAGCTGAGCGCGAAACGTTATGGACCGTTCAAATTCTCGAACAGTCTCGCCGCTCAATTTCAGGCTTAAACTTCCCCAAACCTGGCGCATCCACCCCGTTTTTCATGCTTCATTGCTGTCGACCCATAAAACGGATCAAATTCCAGGCAGAAAGTTGCTGAAACCGCCTGCGATCATTATTGAAGGAGAACCTGAGTACGAAGTTGAAAAGGTTCTCGACTCACGGATGTTCCGTAACCGTCTTCAGTACCTCGTGAAATGGGTAGGATACCCCGAATCTGAGAACTCTTGGGAACCCCGCTCCAATCTTGACAACGCCGCCAATCTCGTCGCTGATTTCCATCGTACACACCCCTCCGCTCCACGGCAAATTAGCCAAGTATCGATGAACGACATGCATTTTCAGCCGCTGATCAACTATACCGTTGTCGATAAACCGCCGGGGATTTGGACACGAGGCAAAATCGTTGGTCACGCAGCTCGTCCGGAGAAACTCGCCTGAAGAGGGGGTAATGAAACAAATTTCCCGATTTGGACATAGACGCCCAGTAGGCGCTGGGACGCGTCGCGTTGATCACCTGCAAGATCAGGTGACGGACAAAGGAGCGAGTGTCATATTGATGACACTGATTGGTGAGCGGATGAGTAAGGCGATATTGTGGGACAGTAACCATATGTATGTAAACGGACTTTACTATTTAAGATTGGTTTTTGCTACCTGGAACGTCAGCTCGTTCAACTTCGTTGAACACTTGCTTTCGTTGCCAGGTAAGCAGTTTGTATACTAGTTGTACTTTAATACTAACTTCGTTGAACATTGCTTTCGTTGCCAGCTGTTGCCCAAACGAAACCATCCGTATGAATCTCAACACCGGGAGTAAGCGTACTCTGTCACGGTTTTGGTGATTCGTTACAGCCTTGTGAATTGACCCAAATCTAGCAAAAAGAGAATGTGCTTAGCTCTAGCAACAGAAAGATATTTTATAATGATGATAGTTGAGTTTAACTATATATTTATATTTATTTAGATCATGAAAAAGCTTAACAAATATCACATGACTTATTTTTCAGACTACAGCACAAATATCATTCAGCTAAAATGCTTGCTTTTGTTCATTTCAGATTGTCGGCCAAAAAGCATTAACATAAGTTGCCTTTAAAGAATCATCTATATGTCGGTCAATTTTTAATACTATGTTATGCAAGTTAGTATTTTTGAAAGTCAGGAAGAATATATTTCACATAGTATAAGATGTATTATGCTATCTTTTGTAGTTCCAGAGATACAAGCAAAGGAATGAAAGTGTTGCCAACATGTTAACACTTTTGTGAGCTACTGTATACAGGTAACTTCCAGTGTTTGCAAGAAAGCACTATAAGCAATAAAGATGCATCAAATTGAGATATCACAGCAAAATCATTATACCAATGATTTCTTCATCACTCTTATTTCAAACCTCTTCATCTCATAGGATACTGATTTTGCACTTCTTTATTGATGACACAATCACAACTGCTATTGAACTTAAACCCCATAATTGCTATTCTTTCATTGAAGAAGAAACACCATGCACCCTCACACACAGTAGCATGTGTGTGATTATTATGACAAGAGGAATGTAAGTGAGTGAAGACACCTCCAAGCATATAAAAATGGAGATCAAAATGGGACAAAGGACCAAGACCAAGATCACCTAGATGCTCATCATCTCTGAGTGAGCAGAAATTAGATGTGGTTGCTGTGCACAAGTAATGTGACTCATGGTTGGTGAGTATGCAGCTTTTTTTCTGGAAGACCTGTATAATATCTCCAACTGAGAATTCACTTGTCACCACTTTTGTGCCATAAGCATATAAATTTGAGAATCTTGCACAGAACACTTATATATCAGAATGAAGCACTGTTTGTGCTCAGTGTGGAGACTGAGAATAAAGACTAAAAATGGCTTGTTAGACACATGGCACTGATAATCCCGAGATTGCATGTTAGAGATGTGTGTGCATTGATAAAAAACTCCATTGCAGAACAGAAGCTTATAAAAACAAAAGAAAACTGGTGAAACACATTGTGTTGTAAAATTATTAGATGAAAGTACAATAAATGACCATATAACATGCATCAAGTAAAACTATTAGCAATGTAGTGTGGAAGTGAAAAGGTGTGCCTGCCAGTGCAACCAACTATAAATCACAACTAAAGTTGATCTCAATGTTTGAACCCAGCAAAGCTGAATGCTGCTGCTGCAACTAAGCAAGATGCCAAAGGCAACAGTATAATAACAGAGATGATGATAAACCAAGATTTAGCATGATTGGCAATGCTGCTTGCAGAAAAAGGTCCAACACCAGAAATGATTATACTTTTATGAGCACTAATCATGATGACTCCTGTAATTAAGCAATCAGCAATAGTGCAAACATACAGTTTCATTCTACCAGTACATATATGCCAGCAATGTTGTCTGCAAATTGGGTACAAAATACTCAAACATGTTACAAAACTAGTATATAAACAAGGTAAAACACAGTGTAAGTGCAGGATGATTATGAAGCAATGACAAGGAATTGTGAAACAGCAAAAGTAATTTGCATCAACTCAAATGTGTAAGTGAATCAAATGTCATTACAGGATGGCAGGCATGGCATGCTTACCATATTTCTTCTTAGGTCTACCTGGATAAATTTGAGAGATCACCCACTTCAGTGGCAACCCATTTATTAAAGGCAGATCACCTGTAATCCATGTGAATATACCCAGGTCAAATTATGGGTTTAACTGGATATGTCCTTGACTGTGTCAGTTCCTAGAATAGTAAATGTGAAAAATGGTTCTGATTTTGCTGTTGAAGCTTATTCTCTCAATGAGTTTCTGCCTTGCAAGAAATAACACCATGACTGCCCCCTGATAGCTTCCTGATGGTTTTTGCCCATCATAAAGGTCAAATTTTCAAAGTCAAAGAATCTTCAGCTTGATGTAATTGCTGAATCAAAACTCAGCAAGGGTCATTGCAGGAACATCTATCAAGTGTTTGCTATGGACCTCTATGACTCTTTCCACCCCTCAGACTCTCTGGAGCCTCCTATGACACCAGTTCTTTCTGAGCTAGTCATCAAGTCACCTCTTAGCAGATAGCACTCTGATTTAGCACTAAAAGCAATAATTTATCAGGAGATGATGAAGCTTTAGGGAGTATCTATAGCAAGATGCTATGGTTGATTCAAGATAGTTTTAGAAAATGGGTATAGCATCCATGGTCTGGCAGATGATCCCTCAGATGATGATATTATTATCTCACTGAGCACAAAGCTGATGTTTCTCTTACTGGAGCACTTTGATGATCCCTTGACAATGAAGGTGAACTATGAAGAAAAGTGAAAGCTCATAAATATGCAAGTCATATGATTTTTCTGACCATCTGTGTTATGGTGACAGCAAAGAAAGATCTTTGGCAGGTGTTCTCCAATCTCAGGCATGTGAGTATCAAGCATTTTAACATACATTACAACAACATCCTCTGTGCACCTAAATATCTCTCATCTTTCCCTGGAAAGAAGTGTCCATTCCATAAATGCATTCATCAATTCTGTGTCATTAATTTTAACCAGGCCATAAGATCAGATTACAGTATGTTGGGACACCAGACTGTGACACATCAGCAAAAAGTCGGCCACACAATAACTCATGCAAGTGCTTACCAGCATTCCCCAATCTGGCAGTCAATGTCAGGAGGCTACAAGACATCACGCACTTGCTGAAGCTTACCAGCAACTGGCTCAGTCTGAGATGTAGCATATCAGTAACTGTAAGTGATGACATATTGTGAATTTTCTGTAGTGTATTTTATTCCACCCTGTTCATTCTATAGGGTCCTTATAGTATATTTTATTGCTCTACATTCACTCTGTAAAGTCCCTGTAATACATTTTCTTCCACTCTGTCTGCTCTCCAGGTTTGCTGCTCAAACATATTATACATTGAGTATACAAATACACACATTTACAATGGCATCTGCATGAAACTTTCTGTGTCATCTCCACTCATTTTGATGGTCCTCATGCAAGATACACTGGCAGAATGTGCCCAAGCACAATGCTGAACACATCGAACACCACCTAGTGCTTGAGTCCTGTGTGTGCCAATAAACCCACATGTTTTCCAGTGACTCAAAATCACATCCTAAGTAGAAACTGCCCCATGTATTAAGGGGCATAGATGTAGCTATTTGTGCAAGTTAGTGCACCTTGTCTAGCAAGGTGGGGTCCTGATAAGCATAAAAAATGTTGAGGTCAAATGCAAAAGCACTGAAGTATTCTCGCTCGGTGAGTTCTGGCACAACAAGATTGTCCTCTTTCTGTGTGTCCTACAGAGTGATCAAGTGCTGTGGGCTGGGTAGCTGCTGTGAGCGAGAACATGAAGATAAGCATGGCAGTAGCAGTGGCATGCTCCCAGGGCCTGTCTTGATGCTGAGTGTGGGGGCAACACGAAGGGCACATCAGAGATTGGGGTGAATATATGTTGTCACCACTTTAGGACTTGAATATTTGAAGTAGTGACAGAGTTTGAACTGTCCCTACAAAGGAGCATGACTGTGTCTTTGAACTCAAACATTTCTTGACTCATACTTAGTGTTGCCACAACTTAGTCACACCTGTTTCAGCTTTTTAGATATTTTGACATGAGTTTTGCAGATAATTACATTATCTCAATTGAAATCAATAGCTAAGACGTATATGTATTTGGCTGTAACACAACTATTTGCATAATTATCTTTGTTATGTTTCAATTTCAGTTACATTGGTAAAATAAATAAAAAACTGACTAAAAAGTTGGACTTTATATTCAGCTTTTTGACCATATCACCACCAATACATTGTATAACATTTTTTTTCCTTTGGCATACACATGTCGCTATATCCAGGCTACAAAATGAAGGTGATATCACTGTGATATCTGAAAAACTGCACAAGTTATAAGTCATATATCATTTAGGCCTGACTTAGCTGCAGCAACACTATTCATACTCTCATCTTTCTCATCTCTTATTTTGTTTCTTTGCCTCAGGTCCTACGTTTGTACATTGATGAGTATGAATTATTATTTGTATATTAATATATCTTAGCTGCTAACTAAATTATCCTATATTTGCCAGAGCTAAGTATATACATATTTTTATAGTGCTATTATATTTATATCTTTACAGTTATTTTCCTCTAGCTGCTTGCTAAAAGTCAGGGTTAGTTTGCAGGACAGAGTATTTGTATATAATTATTATGTATACTGTATTTAGATTATTGATTGTATAGTATTGACTGAGCAAATGAATATCAGAATGGCATTTAATATTGATCGACCCACAGTGCTCAATAGTGGCTGATCTTGCCGGATGTTGGTACCAGGTTGCCTATATCCCACCAAAGGCTCTTACTGGTCTGGTAGTATCTTATCACCATTGGCCGTGAGTGCCCAAGTTCATGATCAATGCAGGTCAATGCTGATAAAATACTGCCAGATCAACATCCTAATTTGATAATATCTTATTAAACTGGCACCTGCACCTTGGCAAATCTGGTAGAGGCTGCCAGTCTGGCAACACTTGACAGTATGGAGGGGATTAGTGCAAGCAACCCTAGCTTTGGGTTAGAATATATTCGATGGTGAGTCTTGTATTCTTCTATATTCTACTTTGGGCAGGGTGACTTTTCACTGATGCAAGATGTTAGTTTGCGAGTGGTTTTTGAAGGTGTTGTGGGAGGATATCACTTTGAGCCTTTTGATATTATCATACTGATGTATTTCTATATCATGCACTGTATCACATTTAGTATAAGTGGTTGGTGGCAGTAACACACAAAGTTGTTGATGCTCATGCATCATGTACAGGGCAGAGTTAGTAGCTACAGGCATGTGTACTTTTAGTAATTGGATGAAGTTGCAAGCAACATGTATATATAGTGCTATAAATTCATTTCAAATATGTTCATTTTGGTACAGTGGAGCAGACATTTAAGCACCCAGGTCTCAAGGATCTGAAGACTGTAGGGCATGGGGAATTAGCTTCTGCTAATTAGCAGCAGGTAATTCAATACACCATGTGAATTACAGTAAATTATGGTAAATCTCACGGGGGCTCAAAAACAGGCATAAATTTGGGTAAATCTCAATGAAGTGTTTGTGCATAGATGATGCATGGAAATGTGAGGCCAATTTCAGTGAAATACATTTTCGTGCGAAACTCAATATTGTGGATCTCAATGATTTAGGCCAGTCTGGAGTGTTAATTGGCGCCTAAATGTACGGGTTAATCTAACTTGGCCGTTGATATTCTTGCACTTAGGAAACATATTTCCTTCGAACCTCCCATGTCAAGATTTACACTCTCTGTTAACAGGGCAGAATGGTCGGGATATTGAGCAAGAGTCTCCGTGAAAATCAGACTGTTTTAGAGCACAATGTACAGTTAGTTACGGCTCGGTAAATTACAGTAAAATACATAGGTAAATTTGGGTACCTGTGAGGACATACTATAAATTACCAGTAAATTAGAGGCTAGGATGAAATTCACCGTGCCCTAGAAGACTGAGGATCGCTCCGTCGCTCTTAGCTTTCATTTGATACTTAATTCACATAGCATCTATGGTCTACAGCTAGCTTTCACCCACGATTCCTGTCTTTTTCTGCAATCATGGCACAACAGACTAGGCCTGAGCCGATGAATGCCTCGCCCTATCATTCGAAGGTGAAAGTGTCTTTGAAGCTGGCCGATCCGCTCTTTGTCGCTGGGGGAATGTGACCGGAAAGATGGAGATGGAGTGCAAGGCGGACAAGGGCCTCGGTATTGGCGCAATGATGGTCGAACTGTATGCGATAGAAGGTAGACTTCACTCTTCTCGTGAATTCATGTATCTCTCATCAGCCCCAAGAGCTCACATCCAGAGATCACTCTGCGACTTCTACATTTCTGCATAGTAGACGTATGTTCCAAGGCCCCAGTTTGCCACCTTCCAATGCCGTACACCCGTATCCTCTGCCAGGAGAGCCATCATTACCCGCACATCATTATCCTGCTCGGCGCGGCATTACGACCTTTCTCTTCCAGTTTCCCTTGCCTGAATCTTCACCTTCATCTATCGACTTCGGATCTGGCCTTGCGTGCGTGAGATATGAAGTCAGAGCAAGTGTCAGCGTCTCCTGGAAGGGAGAGAATAGGCTCGTTACCGACAAGAAACAAGTAGATGTGGCAGAGTGCTTTGAGGAGGATTTCGCGAGGGTCGAGCCCGAAGGCGTCATAGTGGGCGAGAACGGCAAGATTTGGATGCAAGGCAAGGTCGTTGGGGGATTCATGATTGCTGGTCAGCCCGCTTGCATTGAACTCCAGGTCAAGAACCACTCTTCGAAGAAGGTAGATTCCCGCAGGCAGTAAGTACGCTCAATCTTCTAATGAATTTTCACCACAGAATACTGGATTATCGGTGTCCCTGACTCGAGAGCTTTGTCTACCTAATGTACCCCCGGGAGAGAAGCCTCCGTTGCAGATATCTGACACACTGACGTCGGTGTCCTTCCGCGGTCCCGAATACATCATATTGCCTGGGGCAGAGGGCGTAGCTAACCTTGTGTTCAACTTACCTCGGAACGCCAGAGGAGCCAAAGGAGGGCGACGACAAGGCGATGAAGAACAAGAGCCAACTACAGAATGCTTGTTCGAGGTGCGTTGTGTTGCTAGCATCAAACTTTCTATGGGCATCGCAAGGTGCGTCGAGCAATCTCATCATATTTTCTCACCTCACGTCCACGATGAACAGTAAGAACATCACACTGGATATCCCAGTGACTATCTTACATCCGGCTGCGTTATCCGCTTTGCCTGAGCCAGATTCATATGCGGCACTTCCACAACCTTACGGTGCGCCCATCTACGATGCTCCATTGCTATACCATCCTCCGACATCCCCAATACCATACTTGGACCGTTCTGTAAGCCCATACTCATATCCAGCACCTCTCGTGTCACCGCCGTTGCTGCCATACGTCGAACATGGCCAAGTGTGGCTCCCTCCTCCTCAAGGATATCCATACCACCCGTATCGTCTCCGCCGTTGTTACCTTACCACTACCACCCAATATTTCCTCCCAGTCTTGTTCCTCCTCACGCTATTCCGCCGCGCCCGTCCAGCGCAGAGCCGACTCCATCGCAGTTGTTGAATGGTCTGCCTTCTTCCGCTGTCCAACAGCCGCTGCTGCCCATGCCTGCAGATGGCCAGCACGTGGGCGAGCGCAGGAGGGCAAGGGCGAACGCGCGTCCCGGATCGCACAGCACCTCCGCATGTCTTCACGACACCGCTCCGCCTCACCGCCTGCACATCGATTCCCCGTGCCCGAACATGCAGCACTTGGAATCCCGAGCGCTGCTGCTGCTGGCGCAGGTCTCTCCAGCGCCAGCTCCTTGTCATCGCCACAGACCCATTTGCCTCATCCGCCCGCACCCACACTCTCCGTCGCCGCGCTCCCGCAGGGAGCAGTCGTCGCTCCGCGCCCGATGCTCTCGCCTAAACACTCGTTCTGTAACGACCCTTTCATGCAAACTACGCAGGTCCAAACGCTCGAGCGCATCGCAGCGGAGGCAGAGCGTAAGAACGCGAATATGTCCGTCGCCGGTGCCGCACTGGACTTAGATGTCCATGCCATAGAGAACAGGGAAAAAACTTTGCCCACCCCTCCGGTTCCCACCAACAAAGGAAACATTCCTGCAGTACGAACTCGGGTGAGGTCTCTTTTCCCACACGATGCGCACGTTCAGGCCGACGAAACGCCGCGCACGCCGATGCTGGCGGCAGTCGCTTCTCTCAAGGATCCACGTATGCTTGGTGCTGGTGCCGGCGGCCTCAGCGGGCTAGATGCGCTTGAGGCGCGGCTCATCGCGGAAGTTGGCACGCGGAAAGTCGAGAAGAACGACCGTCACGCAGACGTGCGTGCCGTGCTGCCTATTGCGATACCACGCGCTGGGGATACGGCCGATCCTCTGAACGACTCTGCGATCTCGAGCTTGACGCTTCCCGGCGTCGAATTTGACGAGAAGACTCTGAGGCTGGGAAAGACGAGTGATAAAGGTGGGGATGATGACGGGGAAATTGCCAGCCCCAAGCCAGCACCGGGGCGGTCGAGAGAAAGGAACCGAGGAAGCAAGGAAAGCAAAAACGAGGGGTCGAGTAGCGGGAGAAAGGATAAAGGCAGACATAGTGGCAAGAAGGAGCTCGGCAAGGACGAGGAGGTATACCATCTACGGAAGACTGCGCAGGGGCGGGTGGCTGCTTGGTTGGGCAGCATCGACCCTGCTGTCCCTCCCCTACCTGCTACACCACCACCAGTGGAGCCGAACGGCATAGTGCCCGACACTAGCAATGATGCCGCCCAACACAGGATCGGCGGCGGCGCGGTGCCGATTGAAGATCCATCGAAACAAGAACCAGATCTGGCAGCGCCGAATCCTCGATCATCTGGATTTGTTCCTATTGGGACGTTGCGCGCCGATCCCTCACAACGCGCTGCTGTCACTGAAAGCTCTATTGGCCATACGCCCGTATTGCAGAATCCCAAGCCGGTCCAGAAAGTCTCCCTTGCGTCTCCTCGTCGTGCTCTATTTCCTCCTCAACCCCTGGACCCTGAAGTCCGTTATGATATTCGTTCTGCTCGTGGAGGCAAGGGAGGCATCGTGACTGCAGTGGCTGCCATGTGGGCTTCCGCGGCACAGGCCACAGAGAAACCCGATTCCTCTCGTCCTGCTAAGACCAATCAACCGCGACGAATACCCGACACGAAGGCCCAGGTACCGACGAACCCCCCTCGCAAGCCTGTTCGACCGGTTCCGAAGCCGACGCGAACAACCCCATCGGCGGCTGTGGCGCCTGCAGTGTCGAAGCCTGTATCTACTACCGACTTTTCCGCGAGGCGCGCAAGGATGATCAAATCTTCTTCCGTCCCAGCAGTGGTTTCCTCATCACTAGCTACCCCCATGCTCTCTTCAACTGCTTCGCTCGCGCGCTCTTCTCCCGTTTCGAATGGCCGTAGTAAACCGAACATCAAGCTGCCTCCGACGATTTCGGAGGCGGCGCCATCAACAGAAGTCAAACCCAGCTCTGTCAAACCACCGCCTACAAAGGGAGATTTAGCGTTTGGTCAGGCACGCCTTCGTGAGTTGATCAAGAGATACCAAGGACAGGCGAATGCATGATGTCGGACATGATATACCTCTTCATCTATACTCCCCTATTGTCTCCGTATTTTATCCATTTCTTGTTGTTTCAATAGCTCTGTTGTTATTCGTGCTCCAGATTGCCTCTTCGCTCATCACGACCTCTCATGATTTCATGGCCATTTTGTCATCTCTCAATGCACCATACTGTAGTTTGAATGTTCTTATGTCTCTCCAGTTTCTGGGACTGATAACCATACTTTCAGATCACAGCATCGGTTTCATTGGCAGCTACAAGTACATGAGGTCGTCAAGATGGGCTCAGCTATCCCCCGGTGACAGTTCACATAAGGTTTCCAACGTATTGTCTACCATAGGGCATGGCCCTCCAGGACAATAAACGAGGAGCCCCCCCAAAAAACCCCCCTTCATCCGCCTCGGCATGAGCAAGAGATTTTCTACAGCCAGCACTCCCTTCTCAAAGTCCGGGCCCTGTACTTGACGCTTATCTCGCTCCGAGCCGACAGTTGTCCGAGGAATTGCGACACCAAACACATATTGGTGGTGAGTTCCACATTCCTCCCGCGCAACTGGGTCGTTTGGGTGACAGTGCTTGGTCTGCAGACTGCTCTGAAGTCTGTCGACAGTAGATTTGACAAGTGAGAAGCGACATGGCTCCAACTTATGCTGGACCTGAGGGAATCAACGTTTCGCTGAGTCGTAGCGATCCTTGAACCGCCTCGCGACCATAACACCCTATCCTTTTCATTTCTTCACCAGTGTAGTTGTGGTGTTTCGTGTCGCGACAGTTCAGATTGTGGTGTGGAGTTCCTCTATTGGTCGCAAGCGCCACCATAAGCACATTCGACTGCGTGGTCAGCTAGAGGTATGATCTTGATGACATTCAAAAATCAGCGCACGCCTGTAAAACAAGAGATTAAGTGACCTATGAAATGAAAACACGTCCATGAGCCAACATACATAACTACCAGCGTTTTGCATATATGCGATGGGCGTTAACGTTCCATCATGCAGGACTTCCTACTCTCCGCTTTCCCACGGGGTACCTCCTCTTGGCCTACTCTGGAATCAACATATCATATCGTCATCCATTTTGCCATGGATCTCCAGATTGTGCAAACCCATATGGTTGCGTCAAAGCTTTATTCCCATGTTGCTCAGGTTGTGATCCGAAATTTCAACCATCCGCCGCCCCACAAGTTTCTCAGGTCATCCACTATCATCCGATGGTCATCTGCTACGACTCCGCGCGATACTAACTATTTGCGTCCTGAACTTTCTCCGCATGTCTTGAACTTTTCTAGACTTATTCAACGATAGGTCTATCTGATCATTCTGATGCTCTGCGCCGGGCTTGAAGTCGGGCCGTCGTCTTATCTGCACCTTAGACTCGGCGGCGGGAAGATAAAGCCTGTGTTTCGGGGGCTGCTATTCTGGGGGAGACGTTTGGGTCCTGTGATATAAGGTCCCTCGTATCGCCGCCTGTGGATGCCCGCCGTTCTTCCCATAGTTCATATGGCTACCAAAGCGAACTCTGTGCCTTACCCTACTCTCATCGAGGTGAAGTGAATCCCTAATATGCTAGAATCCGTGACTCATCGATATAAAATAGGTTGATCCTTTTATGTGAGTGGTATATTCGTGCCAGGGCTCTCGGTGAACAATATCACTTACATGATCACAGCCCAGCGGATCAGCAGCGGGTCTGTGCACACCGATTATAATATTATGTATAGCCGTGCAGCTGACCTTGTTCGCAGGGGCTCCATAATCGTTGGCAGTGAGGTAGTTTCAGTTTGTCGTATGTTGTAGTTTCTCACACCGCCAAAAGCCCAGACATCCCTGCATTTGCTACAGTGAAACCAGGAGAGGTGCGTTTGCCAACATCAGTTTCGTAGGAGATATTCCCGAGTATTTGATTATAGGTCTTCAAAATCCAATGCGTTGGTATGTAGCCAACAGCGCCTACCATGCCTCCTATTTCCAAACTTTTGCCTATGTTTCGATTTCTTATTTTAGATTGGACTGGTGCTCAAATTGGAAACAATGACTGTAAGCGCTATTTTATTTGGTTGGATCCATTAGTTGGATTGTTCCCTGTAGGCAGTGATGACATCAAGAACGTGGATCTTACCAAAATTCACAATCTCTCTGGTCCAATCGCGATAGAAGGTGCAGAGCCGGGAGATTGTTTGGTAGTTGATATACTTGATGGTATTATCCAACGCTTGCATTTGTTAATCCTGATCTGCAACGTCACTATCTAGTCACTCCTTTCGAGAAGATGCCATGGGGTTATACAGTGAGTCTTGCTTAACACCCATGTCTTTCTGTATGCTTCTGAGTACCTATGCAGGGCATTTTTGAGCTTGAGAATGGTGGTGGTCTTTTCGGTGATTGCTGTCTCGTGCCCTCCATATCGAATATCCGATCATAATATGTTTAGCTCGCGAGTTCAACAGCAGGGCGGCCAAAGCCATATGGGACTTCAAAGGTACAGCGTCGTTGTAAGCTAACTTGGTGCTGTGCACTCACCTTTGCCGCATTACAGGAGTTTATGCCACTTCTAGACACATCCCAGGCGTCCGCTTTGCAGGTGTATCCCACCCCGGACTCATTGGAACTGCACCCTCTGCAGAGCTCCTTGCTACCTGGAATAAACGCGAGGGCGAACTCATCTCTCAACATCTGAATGCTGTTCCGCCTGTGGCGTTTCCTCCCGAGCCCAAAGGCGCGTATGTAGGCCAGGACTTGCCCCACGAAGTCATGGATAAGATCGCCAAGGAGGGCGCGCGAACCGTTCCAGGAAGAGAACATGGCGGAAATTGTGACGTGAGCAATATGACAATTTTATTTTGATGATCCACGAGTGATCATATTATTTGTAAATTAGATTAAGAATCTCTCTAGGTGAGCTTTCTGCAATATCGTGTCGAAGAGCGATCTGACATACTTCCTGGTATAGGGGCTCTCGTTGTTATTTTCCAGTCTTCATAAAGGGAGCGAACCTCTCTGTTGGCGATCTCCATTTCTCTCAAGGAGATGTGAGTGTTTTTTCTCTATAATACTCGCGTTCTCACATCTTTCAACAGGGCGAGGCAAGCATTTCAAACATAAGAATTTGTTATAATCTGATATGAAGCAATAGATATCTTTCTGCGGAGCCATAGAAATGGTATGTGTCTTTACGTTGTTCACGACAGAATGGTGTCTCAAGGTCATCGCGTCTTTGTTTAGGCCGGCATTATTACTTTTAGTACCAGCGTTATCAAGGGTGGCATCGAGAAATTTGCTTTGAAGCAGCCTATTTTCTTGGTTAGATACCCCTCAAATTTGTGCACCAACATCACGATCTCATGTAGTATCCATTTAGCCGTCCCCTGTCGATCCTCTCTACTCGGCTAAGGTGCACATATTCCGTGACACATCATCCACGCCGCTAATACGTGAATGATGCAGCTTATATTCGAAGGCATCAGTGTTGACTATCGTATGTCCAACCCCTTCAATACTGACAATGTCTTCTAACTGATGATCTTCTGTAGACGGAGATGGCAAGCAATACAACATGGATGCGTGAGTTTACCGAATATCTAGGTGACCGTTCGCTGGCAACTAATTAAAGATGTATAGAACTGTCGCATACAAGCAAGCCACGTTAAACGCGATTGCGTATCTGATGAAGGTATGCCATCGTGAACATGAATGATGGGGTCCTGCTGAAACCGTGGTCGTTCTAGATTGGTTACAGTGCGTCCTATCACAGCTCTGGACTCTTATCACAGATGATATATCAATTCGCGATTTAGCTCGTGAACAAGCCTGTAGGTCCTGTCAAATTGACCTGGTGTGATAAGTTTCTGACAACCCCCGCATTCAAGACCTCCTGCTCTCTGCTGCTCCCATTGAGAGCCACGTCGGCGCTGTCGTCGTGCGTCTTCGTCGTTTCTTTGAAATTTCTCACGCTTGTTCTGATATACCATTCCAGGACTCACCGAACGCTTGCGTGACTTTAGCGCTGCCATTGGGTATCTTCGAGCATGTGGGTCTCACGTTCTGGACATGGGTACAATTGAATGATTGATGATTTCATCAGGATATTTTGCCCAAGGAGGAAGGTCTGACTAAGAAAGACTTCGGGCAATGCGCTATCCGAAGTGATGGGGTGATTTGAATCTATTTGATGCGCGTTGTAAGTTCCTGTATGATCACTATTCCAATCGTTTTGCTGCGTCGCACATCCCTCGGAGGCTGTTAGGCCACGCTTTCTATCCAGCGAAGTCTATTCAATTGTATCAAGTCTCCGTTGATACAGGATGATTTGTGGCGCTTCTTTGCTTCGACATACCAGATTTCAAATCGCCGTTCAGTTCTGCCGGGATGCCAGGAGATTCCAGGCTCATATCGCAAATGTCAACTGGCACTGCTTCTATATCTATCTCATACATTCGTCCTCGAACACCCAGGCATCGACTAATTGCAAACGCATTTGAAATGGACCTCATGAAGCCTCTGGGACTCGTTTAAAATACAGCTCTTGAACCTTTCAGTAGGGTTGAACGCTGAGCGCTGAGTACGTAGGTCCTCGGTATCTCCGTCAGGAGATCACGCATCAAGCCGCAGGATCCACGGGGTCCCAGTGATGACATTCATCTATCAATATCATGATGGAAGGAGGCCAAGGCGTGCCATAAAGCGTCGCAGCTGCCTGTAAGACGTTTGTAACCTTTCTCTAACCTTCACCATGTCTGGGCTTGTATACACTCCCCTCGACGAGATTCCGAAAGTGCGCAATAGTCTGCAAGCTTGATATTTCTTGACTGATGCGTTACTTAGATTCACCAGGAGCTCCAGCAAGCCTTCCGGTCGGGCAAGACGAGCTCGATTGCTTTCCGCAAGGAGCAAATTGCGCAAGTTGGATATATGCTTAAGGACCATGAACAGCGTTGGAAAGATGCGGCCTTCGCGGACCTTGGACGCCCGGCTCTCGAGACTGAAATGTACGAATATATCTTGCCTTCCGCCAGACACATCCTTATGTCCCCCCTCCTCCCCCAGGTTTGACTTCAGTCCGGTTCTCAACGAAGTCAGGTTGGCCTATGACAACGTTGAAAAGTGGGCAAAACAACAGAGCGCACCGTTTTCGTTGAGCTGGTTTGTTATGTCCCCGAAACTCAAAGCCGAGCCGAAGGGCGTGATTCTCATCATCGCCCCCTTCAATTTCCCGTTGTTCTTGCTGCTGAATCCTCTGGTTTGTATTCATCTATGTCCGCACACAGTTGATCAAGCTCACATGATGGTTCAGGTCACTGCTATCGCTGCCGGCAATGCAGTTCTTTTGAAGCCATCTGAGATGACACCCACAATGAGTGCCTTGTTGGCGGAGCTCATGCCGCAATACCTGGACAATGACTTGTATCGTTTTGTGAATGGCGGTGTCGCCGAGACGACGAAGGCAAGTCAAAACACTATTCGGACTGTCTGTTTAGTCTCTTATTCATTTTTACTGTATCTAGATTCTAGAGCTGCAATGGGATCACAGTGCGTAACGGCTGTTGACTTGTGAATTATTAGGTCACCTCTGACACGCTGACGATGCATCAGTCTTGTACATTGGTAAGTTGATATACATGATGGATGTCAGCTTTGCTAAATTTGTTGTAATAGGCAATGCTCGGGTCGCCAAGATTGTGTCTATGGCAGCAGCGAAGCACCTTACTCCCGTCACGACTGAAGTAAGTGCATAATTTCTGTGACATCACTTTGGCTAATGTGTGCTCCACATTGCAGCTTGGAGGTGAGATTCTTGAGCTATCGCTAATTTGTGCCCTGTGCCTGACATCATACGGCGCCAGGCAAAAACCCGGTAGTCATTGATCCCAAGTGTGATATCAAGACGGCAGCTAGAAGGATCCTATGGGGCAAAACTGCCAACTGTGGTCAGGTATATATTCTCTCCTACGTACTCTATTCTGCGATCTCATACCTGTCTCAAGGTGTGCTTGGCGCCGGACTATGTGTTAGTTCCGAAGGACTTTCAGGATACCTTTGTTGATGCGATGAAAGAAGTGTACGAATGATATCCTCTTGAGTATGAAAATTTCAACTGATCGCAATTCCAGATACGCGACATTTTATCCTACAGGGCCGGCCAATTCTGACTCGTTTGGTCGTGTTGTGTCGGAGGCACACACCAATCGTATCAAGCATCTCCTCGACGAGACCAAAGGTACAGTTGTTCTCGGTGGAGAGGTAGACGTCTCCAAGAAGTATATCGCGCCCACAATCGTCAAAGATGTGACAGAAGATGATGCACTCATGAGCGAGTAAGCATTTGAGGACTGATGTCATTTGTTTGTTGTGCTGATCTTGATATCTCAGTG
This sequence comes from Grifola frondosa, assembly GCA_001683735.1. Classification (NCBI taxonomy): domain Eukaryota; kingdom Fungi; phylum Basidiomycota; class Agaricomycetes; order Polyporales; family Grifolaceae; genus Grifola; species Grifola frondosa. The sequence continues at coordinate 196,002 of LUGG01000009.1, forward strand.
AGATTTTTGGTCCCGTCCTTGCTGTTGTCCCAGTGAAAGATGTTAACGAGGCTATCAAGATAATAAACTCCAGGGAAGAGTGTCTACCGCATTCTCGGCTACGCAGAGTATGATAACTATTGACGCAGAGATCATCCACTGGCCGTCTATGTGTTCTCTCAAGACGCTGCTTTCAAATCACAAGGTATGTTGTACCCTAGATGGCTACGCCTATGAATCTGATTCGTGCTCGCCGTACAGTTTTTGGTCATACTCAAAGTGGTGCGGCCCTTGCGAATGACGTTATTATCAATGCAGGAGGTGGGCCGATTTTCCTTAGCGAAGCCTGGAACGCTATAAGCTCCGAATCCATTTTACAGCACACGGACTGCCTGTGGGTGGTGTAGGACCCAGCGGCTGTAAGGCTTAGTCACCGTTTACTCTGTGTCGTCTGATCAGCTCTATACAGCCGGCTATTACAGGGGTAAACAAACGTTCGATCAACTAACGCATCTGAGAGTCTCGATGGACAATCCTAGCTGGTTAGTACATTGTCGGGGACACCGTCTTCATGCTACTCAAAAGCTGACGAATGATGTTTAGGGTTGATTCTTTCGTGTTGGGAGGCCGTTTCCCCCCTACAAAGTGCGTTCATATCCTGTTCACACTTCCGGTGTTTCTGACACACACGGTTGTTTGCCGCTCGTACCGTGCGTTAGCCTGGCGGACTGAAGAGGGCTAGCATGGCGCTTTTCCCTAGTCTTCCTCCCCGTCCCAGCGCGAATAGCGCTGCCTCAAAGAGGTGGGGCTTTTGGTTCCTTATGGCGCTTGTCGGTGCGGCATCCGTGTTGCTGACGAAAGCCGGGCTCCGTGCACTTGGTCAGTTGAACTTGTAGGTACGCACCATTTGTGGACCGACGGACAGAATGTGGAGTCGACTGCGGGAAACATTTCACGACGAAGGGAGGGGGGTCGCAAATCATCGTTATGTCTGGGATCTATGTATATTTGATGCGTGATCCGGATAGGATCACTCTGCTCTCATGTCGTTTATTTCCGTATGGTCCGTCGGTTTCCGCCGGCTCCGTTCATCGTACCTATTGACAAAGGATCAAGAACTGCAATGACATAGCAATGAGTGAGAAAGAAGTCGCTGCCTTTGTTCATCCATCACCAAGACTGACGCAGATAATGGAAATCACAAATTTAAACTTTTGGCTGACAGCACACCTCGCGCACCAGCGCATGTTGTAGATTCGCTTAGAACCAACCTGCCAAAGTTGAATATCCGTTCTATATATGTCACTGATTGATACAACTGGATAGTAAGCCGCGGTGCCAATCAAAAATATATTCTACTTGGCTGAGTGATTCTACATGGATTCTAGGCCATGATTTATGATCAGGTACGCATGTATGCCTGTATGAGCTACGGTTAGATATTCTCCAACGTCTGATTGAATTGAAACATATGCTTCGTCTTACCCCAGCTACGTCGCATACTACTCCGGACCGAAGGACATCTGACTTGCAGAACTAGTCGCATTTGTGAGGGGGAGGGGTAACAGAATCCTCGGCAGCGAGAGAGGGTCGGGGTGCGGGAAGAACTAATAGTTCCGAGACCGTAGTGTAAACAGCGTCAATTTCGAGTGAAAAGAGTATTCACATCTCTCTAGCTGTGTATCGCGCATTTGCGCAGTTCTTCCGTCATCTATCTTATGCGAATCGATGTCGACCGCCAAGTAGCATTTCGGCCAATCCTCACCTGCGAAACATGTAATGGGCGACTTTGGGTTATTCAATCCGGAACGCACAACTCATGTGGCCAACGTAGGACCCGCTGCTGCAGCCGCTCGGAGCGACGAACTTCCGATCTCACCGCCGAAATTCCGAAGGTGGTTGGGTGCTTGAGTAAAAAGACCCTAATGAAGTAGCATGCGCTTCGAATTACGTTCGGTTCTTACACCAGCAGACAGACCTACATCTGGACTTCGCTGGGCGAAAAACATTTGTTGACATATGGTTGGTGAGGTGGTGGGGCGTATAAATTTCGAGCAGAATACGCTTTGCTGGTGCATACTCGCATCCTCTCTTCCAGTCGCAATGCAGTTCAAATTCCTCTTCGCTACTGCCAGCATGGTCCTTGCCAGCACTCTCGGTGCCTGGGCGAATGAAGCCAGTGTTAGTACTTTCGCAACCACCATCTCATTCTGATCATTGACCTCACCTTCACAGTCTGAAACTATCATGGTTCCGACGGCGACTGTCGTGGAAGTTAATACCTACGTCGCTACACGCATCGAGGAAATTTGGATGACGACATCGCCGTATCTCGTTTCGAGCACCTTTCCCATTACATGGACGGTGACAGAGACTGCGGTCGAATACGGTCCATCCGTAGTGGTCGATCGGCGGAGGGAGCATCCTCGCGACTTTGAGACCTCATGGTAAGTTCGAGCGAGCGCGTTGTACCATGCGATGCTGCTCCCGAGATTCGAGCGCGGAACTATTACTGACGCCGATTTGCAACAGAGTTCAGCCTTTTTTTTTTCCTAGGCGCCACAATTAGTCGCCGATGGAGACTACAGGAGGCTATGTCATCATCAGTTGGATACATGCAAAACGTCGAAGCAAGGTTACATACGGTGCATATGATGTTTGATGATCAGCAGCGCTATTTGTTACGACATTGTATGAATGGAAAGCTTCTATCGAAATGAGCGATGTGTCAGTGCAACAGTGTTTGACAGGAATTGTATCTTCCCTCAGTCGAGCTTGAATCGCAGGAAGGGGCGGCGGCAATAGGAGACGTAGGTATCGACAGGGAAGTTGATCAAGGTCCAGAAGCACACTGAACTAACGCCCAGTGACCGACGAATGGGGCGAGGCGTCTAGGCAAACAGAATGTGGCATGGGGGAGTGGCATGGATGATGATTGAAATTGTTGCAAAGAGGGAAGAAAGCTGCGTGCCGGTATGTGCGAAAAATCCAGATAGGCAGAACGTATATAGATAACTCTGATTAGTTGAACTAACTCACGAAATGAACTGCGGAAGTGTGAAGTCTGCAACATTCGAGTCCGCGTAGACGTGAACTTCCGGTGATGACATGATGGAACTATTTCTTCGAATCGACTGGTATCATTCACGTCTCATATGCTGCAGCTCCACATTTTGAAAATTCAGGCGAAGCTAACGTTCGTTTTCGAGTGAGAAAAAAATAGGACGAAGAATGCAACCGTGGCGTACCAAAACTGACAAGATTACTTGAATATTCTCAAATAATGTCTAGAATATGGAAGTCAACCGCTCCCTGCATCTCCATCTGTCAAATACACTCAAGAGAAGGGGATCAGATGATATATAGCATCACTTCAGGATGGCTTCGCTATCCTGAGTGCTGCCAGAGTTAAAGGGCCGGTGTCTGCTGATACCGCTAGAGAAGACACACGTCAGAATCAATACATGCAAACGGAGCGGAGCCACTCAACGCAGTCATATTCTGGTGCCTGGATGGTCAATACAAAATCCTGTATGTAGCATCCACTTGCTACCATTCGACGGGAGATATAAATTACTGTCCGCTGTCCACGGAGTAATGTTCCGTATGACCGGGCTTATCTGATACGGAAAGATGGCGGTTATTGCAATACGTCCGACGTCAATTGAGCGGACGCAAGACAACGCAGAGCATTGAATTAGCATGACGTTTTCCCGCATCTTTTACTGAAGTTCCATGAAAGTGTCGCGGTAGGTAAATCATCAAACTATGAATATTAAACTTCCGCTCGTGAATAAGTAAGCTGTTACTCTGCTGATGATGCTCTGCAACGCACAGTTTTTGTGACGTAACTCTGAAGTGAAGGAGCCTCGGGGTCATTGAAGTTGATCACCCGATGGACTTGTTATCAACTCGCCAAACCACGAGTGCCCTTGCTGTGTTCTTGTTGCGGGACAATTGAAGGACTACTTCAGCATGTCCGTGAATCATCAATGAGCATTTACTTTTGGCCCTCAATCTGCGCATTAGCCAAGGCCTCTGCTGGATTCACCATGTGGCAGATTGGCTGTACCAATAAATTGAGACGGGTTAGACGTACGTCATCAACGGAGTTATTAAATAACGTACCATGGTATCTCGAGGGCTTTCATCGTCATCTTTGTAGTGCATGGACCGATGCTATCTGAACGCACCTGTAATATGGTGCTCGAATCACGGTCTCTTGTCCAAGCGCGATACCATTGCAGAAAATGCCCTGCAGACATATGCAGCGAAGGGAAGACCTACGGAAAAGAAAGTCCGAACTGAGCTCCTGGCGGTTCTTATTCATTCAGGTCACTTTTCATAACATCTCGCATTAAAGCTGCAATATCAGACGAACGACATGTTTTGAAATGAGGCGCGAGAGTAGAGGTGGTGGTCACTTATTACAAGTTGCGTCCTGTGGACTGTGCCCAGCAAGCCATAATTCACTCCCTATGTCATCGTCGACTCAGCGTAAGAAGCACGCAAGCTTTGGGAACACATACCATACGTCCGGGGTCATATATCTAGCTGACCGAACTTTGACCTCGCCACGATGTAACCCCTAGGCGCTTTCCTCTCTATCCTCTGCTCCAGCTTCGTCCGTACGGCAGATTCGGGGACATTCTCCACTTCCACGAGCTCCTTAACCCGCAATATCTTTCCCGCAATATCTGGAGTATGTCTGTGGTATACAGTTTGCATTCGTCTGTGGATTCCAAGCGCTACAAGGGTCCCCTTGATATTGGCAGGCAGAGAGATGGCGGAGCGGCGCAGAGTTATGCGGAAATGGGTGTTAGGCTCTGGTTGTGATGATGTGGATGAGACTTCGGAGGAAGGAGTTGCCGTAGCAAACAAACGAGTGAATTCTAGGGCAGAACGTGCTGGGGCGCACGCGCGCATTGGGAGGGCATTTAAGAGCATCGGTGCCGGAGAGAGAGAGCCTACAATTCAAGGTAAGGACTTAAGGACACTGGCGGCTGCGCCTGCAAGACTCAAGTGCATGATGCTCGCGGTAATTCTGAGAGCACGTGATTGGTACGACAAAGCCCACCCTAAACAGATCGCGTCGCTAGTCGCGTCTCAGCGTTGCGAAAGCTTTAGACTGGCTGCGGTACTCCGGAACTGTTCGACTCTTGTCTATGTGTTAAAATCCAGCTAATTTGTGGCTAAGGACTACTTGGACTGCGATGTTGAGACGTGGAAATAAGTCTAAGAAAGTACGTACATCGTACACTGCCTTCGACAGCGCGCAATCTTAGCGACATTCAATAGGTTCCCAACGTGAAGTTGCGTCCCGCCGCACCTCGCAATTCTAGAGATGCTCGCACTCCAGAATCTACGGAGATGCACTACTCCAGTTTCGATTCTGAACAGGAGACGAGCTTCGCAGACTTGTGTCCAAGGCCGTTCAAGGATGTTGTTTTGTGCGCTACAGGAATAGACGACAAAGTGAGTTTATGAGCATATTTATTGTTGACTTACATCTCCAATGTGTGGCATCATCAACGATGCGCACGTTGCCACCCTGCACCGACTCGCTCAAAGTTATGGTGCAGTTTGAAGTGGAAACATGAACCACATGGCGGATGTATCTTGTTGTTAAGTGTCTTAAGCTTTCACATGTTGCCGCTTGCCACGATTCTTTAGTTTTACCGTAGCGTCTGGAATCAGAAATCCTCGGTGCTCATGTATATCTGTAGATGGCACTGTTTAAACTTGCTCTCGAACTCGGAGCACAATCGGTGAACGACCTCACAGATAGAGTCACTCATGTAATAGCCAAAGAACCAGGAAGCGCGAAATACAAGGTTTGTCCTCTCTGCTTCCGGTAAGATCGTTCTTATACGTGTTCGTTTAGTGCGCGTTAGAAAACAGAATCCCTATCATGCATCCCTCTTGGATCATCGAGAGCCACAAGACCTGGTTGAAGGGTGATGATGTTGACAAAGAAGAGGTACGTGCGTACGTACCAGCCCGCCCTCTCCACTTCGCTTCTGACAGCGTGCTCAGAGCATCGAGCGCCACCGCCTTCCCGTCTTCTCTGGGGTGGTGTTAACTGTATCTGGCATTGAGGACGTCGAACGGCGAATAGAGATCAATCGGAAGTTGACCAGGGAAGGCGGAACGTACACCAAGAACCTCGAGCGCCCTGTACGCGTGACGCACCTCCTGTGCGCTAGCACCATGGGCGAGGTCTCAGAGAAGATGAAGTACGCTGAGAAGTTCAACCAAAAGGGCGAGGCAAACATTCATATAATCTGGGAGGACTGGTTCTGGGACTCGCTTAGATTCGGAGGTGAGTGGCTCTAATGCGTTGAGGAGCCGATGACACTGATTATGCGGTTGCGTGCAAAAGGTAGATTCAATGAGGAGGCATACAAAGTATCGAATCCACCGCCCCCGCCAAAGTTGCTGCCAGAAGGTAAGCCCATAAACTCCATTTTTACTCACGGATATTCATATTTCATAGCGCCCACTTCTCCACCCCGATCGTCCTCCGTCCCGGTAGAGGCTGAGCGGCCATCGTCACCGAACGTACACGAACACGAGGAAGAAGAGGAGATTGCATCTGTGAAGCGCGTCCCAGCTGTCACCCTCCAAATCTGGGAGAGCATTCTTAAGCCGCGCGGGTTCGAGGTGCAGGAAGGCAGGCTCGTGCGTAGCCCATCAAAGTCACAGGCCCCTCACGCTAGCAACGTTTCTCCCACCCGACCGGCATCACCCACAAGGACATTGAGTAAGGGTATCCCCGCGAGTGCGCTGTCGTCGTTCAGACGTGCACAATCATTTGCTTCTGCACCAAAGGACATATCAACACAGCGTCAGCCATTCCAGAGGACGCCGACCATATCGGGTTCATCTGCATTTCTTGCACGTCCTGTCGGAAGCGCGCCGGTGCCGGATGGGAACGACATTGATGTCCCTATTGCGTCGACGTCGGCGATATCTGCGGCTGTACCGGAGCCTGCTATAGCAACAGCGCCGAAGCTGTTTGCAGGGCTTAAGTTTCGCGTGCTGGGAGAGGCACGGTGCGCAAGCGTGCGCACTGCGCTAGAACAGGGCGGAGGCTACTTGGTTCCTGAAGACGAAGCGGATTGAGATCGTCGACTTCGTAATTGTGCGGCTGGTCAGGTGCGCTCTCTTTTCGTCAGGGTTGGTAGAGGTTCATGGTTCATTGTTCCTTTTTTTGTTATAGCGGGAGCAGCTTCTTCCGAGCCGAAGGCGATGACCATGAACGAGGAAAGTACAGAACCGAGTGTTGGCTTGAGCGATGTCTCTTCGCAGAGCGAATATGTGCGCTCGACGAGCACGTTGCATTCGCCCCTCTTATGATTGAGATCCCAATAGTTGGTAAGTGCACTGAGTTTTCTTTGCTTTATCAGGCTTCATGCTTTCATTCCAGGTGCCGAAGGAATCAACGTCAGCTACTCAGGACTCGATCAGTCTGAGGCATGCTGGGTTCGCAGATTACTTCGGGCGTTAGGTAAGATTCTTATAGTAAGTGTAAGTGACCGCATTCATGTGACTACCTTGTCTTCCAGGCATCAATCTTGCTCCCAATTTCTCACGTCGTTCCACGCACTTGCTATGCCCATCCGGGACCGGCGCGAAAGCAGACAAAGCTCGGGAATGGAATATCCCCTTGGTGGACATGACATGGCTGGCTGCAATAGCGAATACCGGTGCGGTCCCTGCAGTACTTGACATCAATCAACATGACGCTGCTCAGGATGCGGGTGCACCAGTCGACGTCGTAATGGAAGATTTCGCAGTCAAGTCGGACAAGAAGGGCAAGGGGAAAGAGAAAGCCGCTAATGCGACGATGGAGAACATCATCAATGGTAAGCTATGGCACAATGAGGATTTAATCTGGTTATTGAAGGTCTGATCATGCAGCTGAAGAGATGCACACACCTCTAGACCGGTCACAGCTATCTTATGTAGATCAGGCCGAAGTGGCAGCTGCCCAAGAAGAGGAACAAGATGAAGATGTCATGTTTGGCCAGCCCAGTGCACTACTAGGAGGTCCTGTTGACAGGCCGCCACCAGCCACTCCACCTCCACTAAGCAGAACGACTACACTTGAACATATTTCAGATCCTTGTACTAGGGCATCGTCTGATGATCCTGATGCGGGAATGGACCAGGAGATGACATTATCACAAATAGAATTAGACAAAGCTACAACACAAATACCCTCATCAGCATCACCGTCTCCAATGAAGCTACCCGGCGAACAGGGTTCAGCGAGCACTAGCCCTCCGTCGCGAGGAAAACTCTCGCGTGCAGCATCGAAGGTCCTGCAAGAAAGCATCACTTCTCTGTTGGGCAAGCGGCCGTCTGTCGAGGATGATGCTGCAAAAGCACATGGTCCTCGATCAGGCAAGCGAGCTCGGCCACCATCGCGCACGACGGTATGACCTCGTCAATCACAGTATTTCTCAACTCATCTTTCTTCAGCTTCAATTCCGCGAGGAAACAGCGTCTGTGGAATCTGACCCCACTACCGTCACAAATCAACTGGAAAATAGTGCCTTCAACCCTTATCCGGCCGGCGAAGAAGACACGAGCTTCTTGGGCACCGATGCAGTGCAGGTGGTCGGCGAGAACGCGCGAGTCACGTACGCAGACCCTGGCCAGCGGAACGAGAAGAAACGTCTGCTGAAGCTTCTTACGGAGGAAAAGCGGGAGATATGGGAGCTGGAACCGAACTCAGATATTGTCTTACCACAACTGGCAGGACTTAGCACAAAGAACGGTAGAGAGGGAAGGGGAGAAAGCGTACACATAAGTAATTGAACGGTGTGATATGTATTATTGTCATCTATTGTATTTTGGAAGTAGTTATTTCATAGATTTTCAGAATCTGACAAGAGATTTCGGAGACTTTCCTTTTTTGTATATGTCTTCGGAGCGGTTTTTCCACTCCCGCGTGCGCGCCGAGTTCAACTGGCCTTCATCTCAAATCTCCACTAACGATTGTTTGAACATTGAATGAACGAGTTTCTGTAAAATATCAAAGTCATGGAAATATCTGTGCGTTGTTTGCTATCCCTGTACACGTTTACTTACATGTATTCAGGCAGGGCTCGAATGCATTGAATAGATCGGTACAAGGCCTCTGGTCAACCCACCGTCGAGCTAGAATCAACCTCAATTCTGCTTCGGCTCCTGAATCTGGTTCCACTACGCCAACTATCCCTCTCGTTGCTGAAGAGTCTGGTCTTGCGCCTTCGGGAGCGCAGGATGCTGAGCCTTCCACCTCGAATGGCGTCTCGCAAGTTGCAGAAGTCGACCCACCTACCTCTGAGGCGCGCCCACCAGTCTCTAGTGGCAAGCGAAAAAGTCGATCGCGGCTGGCTGGAGAGGAGAGCACCAAGAGGACGAAAGTCTCGAGTCAAGGCGGCAGTATAGCGAAGGATTACACGCCGCCTTCAACCCGTTTGTCAGACCTTGGAGGCGTCGATGTGTGTGTGGAGAAGATGCTTGAGCTGGTTGCGATGCCTTTATGTCATCCTGAGATTTATCTGCATACTGGGGTCCAGCCACCAAGAGGAGTTCTGCTACATGGTCCTCCAGGGTGTGGAAAGACGTTGTTGGCTCACGCTATTGCTGGGGTATATTGTTGCTTTGTTGTATCATGATACATAACATCTCACCGTTGTTCTAGGAGCTTGGTGTTCCGTTCATCAATATTTCTGCGCCCTCCGTAGTATCAGGCATGTCCGGGGAATCCGAGAAAACACTTCGAGACACGTTTGAGGAAGCAAAGGTAAGAATAAGATAGTAAATACATGATAGAATTGCTCATGGGTGCAATGCAGCGAGTAGCACCTTGTTTGCTTTTCATCGACGAGATTGATGCTATCACCCCAAAACGCGAGAGTGCTCAGCGAGAGATGGAGAGACGGATAGTGGCGCAATTCTTGACCTGCATGGATGGTATGTCATTATTGACGCTACAATGTATTATTTCATTGATGGTAATGCACACCGAAGACATGACATGGGAGAAAAATGAAAATAAACCTGTCATAGTAATTGGTGCGACCAATCGGCCAGACTCTCTCGACGCGGCTCTACGTCGAGCAGGCAGGTTTGACCACGAAATTAGTATGGGAGTACCTGACGAGGAGGCACGAGCTCAGTAAGCATGACCTTGTTTTATGAGGCGCAAGTCGTTGACAGTTTTTTTTTTTCATTTTTCAGAATTCTCCGTGTTCTGTCAGCAAAGTTGCGATTAGAAGGCGATTTTGACTTCAGGGCTTTTGCGAAAGCGACTCCGGGATATGTCGGTGCAGACTTGGCGGCTCTAACAGGCGCAGCGGGTATCATCGCCGTAAAGCGGATATTTCATCAGATTTCAGAAGGCCCCCTTGTTCTCCCAGAAATTATTGCAGAGCAAGGGACCCAAGGATACTCAGAAAACTCCATGATGGTAGACCCACCTGTTCCTACGCAGCCCCCACATAGCTCGAAAAAGCCCGCACCCTTCGCAGATTTTGATGTCTCGCGGCACACCCTGGCCAGCTCGATCATCCATTTCTTGCGTGCACACCCGAATCCGCTCACAGAAGCACAGCTGGCCCCGCTCTGCATCACCTCGTCCGACTTCATGCTCGCGCTGAAGCAGGTGCAGCCGTCATCGAAGCGCGAGGGTTTCGCGACGGTCCCGGACGTCACCTGGTCAGACATCGGCGCATTGCACCACACGAGAGAGGAGCTGCACATGGCCATTGTGCAGCCGATCCGGCGGCCGGAGCTATTCAGCGCCGTCGGTATCGTGGCGGCGTGTGGCGTGCTGCTATGGGGTCCTCCAGGATGCGGAAAGACGCTTCTCGCGAAGGCGGTCGCAAATGAGTCGCGGGCGAACTTCATCAGCGTCAAAGGCCCTGAGCTGTTGAATAAGGTGCGCGCTTCGATAATCCCTTGCAACGAAGTTCTCATGGCTGTTGTCTAGTACGTGGGTGAAAGCGAAAGAGCGGTGCGCCAGGTGTTCTCTCGAGCACGCGCTTCCTCGCCCTGTGTTATCTTCTTTGACGAGTTGGACGCGCTCGTGCCGCGGAGGGATGATAGCTTGGTATGTACCTCAACCTACTGATATGTCGCCGAGATTTATATTGCTGTGTAGTCTGAGTCGTCCGCGCGGGTAGTCAACACGCTGCTTACGGAGCTTGACGGGCTTGACGCACGAAAAAGCGTCTACGTAATCGCAGCAACAAATAGACCAGACATGATCGATCCGGCAATGTGCCGCCCTGGACGGCTGGACAAGTTACTGTACGTCGATTTGCCGTCTGCGAACGAGCGCGCAGAGATCATGCGCACAGTGATGCGCAAGGTCCCGCTCGGCGGTGGGACGGTAAGTCCTGATGATATGAGGCTCGTTGTGGAGACGTTGGTCCGGGAGCAATGCGAAGGTTACAGCGGGGCAGATCTTGCCGCGCTGGTTCGCGAGGCAGGTATCGTTGCTCTCAAGCGAACGCTGGGCGTGCTAGATATGATGGATGAAACTGTCGGTGGTGCTGTGGCGGGACAGCAGGAGGTACGTGTGCAGGTGGGAGACTTCATCGAGGCGCTGGGAAAGGTGTCACCGAGCGTGTCGGTTGCGCAGCGACGAAAATACGAAGCGTTGAGATCCAAGTTCGCGGGACTGCCTGTGCGTGTGGGAAGAGAGGAGGATAGCAAGCGCATGGAGGAAAAACAGCCTTAGTACATGACTTCTGCTTCTAGAATTTAGAGTACATGGATACTGCATAGCCTTTGCGACTCGGTATGTCCGGTCATAGCTCACCAACCTTCTTGACCCCGACAACGACGCGCTCATTGCGCCTCCAGAACTCGACGAGCACTTCTGCTAGACGCGTGGGATCATCCTGGTTGTGTAGCGACATTAGCACATGCCACAGTGAGATGCAGGGCACAAACCTCGTGTACCATGTGGCCGACACCAGGTATAACCACCAGCTGGAATTTGCCTTGCATCTGGCCGATCATAAGCTCCTTGTCTAGACGCTCCGTGCCCGCGAGGACAAGCATGCGAGCCGTGCGAGCCGCAAGAAACTTGCTAGATAGTCCAGTAAACCAGCCTGTAAATATCAATATAGATGTTATTGAAGGACTTCGCCGTAGAGAGCTCACTGGTCCAATACGGTGCCGTGGCGCGGAGCGGAGTGCGCCATACAAGCGCGGGCATGCTGCTGGGTGAGCCCGTCGGTGCGGGGGTGATAACGGCCGGGATCGAGACGCGAGCAGACACGGGATTGCGGATCGTATTGGTCTTCACGCTGAACAAGGGGTGAGTCTCCAGACGAAGCCAAGTGGTACACGAAGCTCACTGCCACTCGACTGCTTCCTCTGGGCTGTCGAAGCCTTCAGGGCGTGCATTGAGGAGGCTGTGCATGAGTGGGAGCGCCTCCAGGGTATATTCTGAGGATTCGCAGGAAGACATGAGCAGTTGGCTGCCTGGTGAAGGAGAGGACAGACCTTCGACTACGTCGATGACCGCCACACCAGTTATTCTGTATCCATGTTCTTGCAGCAATGGACAGGCACGCACACAGACAGCGCCGCCAAGACTGTGTCCAACTAGCTGGACAGTGTCAGCGAATATGCGGATAGCAAGAAGAACAGACCAACCAGCAGTGTTGGTGCCGCGCTAACATCTGGGAACAGTGTTTCCAGGAGACTCACGAGATCAGATGTGAGTCTGTCGATTGACAAATCCTCCTCTTGTGGTAAGGGGGAGGCAATTCGGACAGTTTTACCTAGAGATAATCGAAATGAGGAATGCGCTGCGTGCATGCCAAGCCGACTGACCGTGCCCACGACAATCGAGGGCGAGCACACCACATTCTCCGTGGCTCATGTCGTTAATTTCCTTCGCAAGGCACGCGAATGTGAGACCAGAGTACCCCGCCCCATGGTGACAGATCATAACTGTGCCATCCGCAAACTTGGGCGGGGTATAATACACGCGCACGTCAAGTCCAGATGCTGGTACGGCAACTTGGTTGGCTTGATCGAAGAAGGCGGAAGCGGAAATGGGTGCAAAGGATGCATTGGGGGTACGCTTTCGTGCTGGTCTAGGAGTGCGAGCAGGCCTATATAGGCGTCAGCAGAGAGGAGAGCAAGTGCGATCAAGATCAGTGAGATTGTGACCGTGCTCACGCGCCAGCCATCCATAAATTCTCGCCAAGCCAGCAATGAATATTGATACACGAGCACAGTCACGCAAGATGAAAACAGAAACCAAACTTGCATTGCAGGTGGACCCATGCCCGTGGGCAATGAGCCGAGTGAATCTGCAGATTCAGTTTCTTCGTCCTCGTCAGGGATATCATGATGAGGCATTGGCGGCAGCTTTGAAATCCGGGCTTGAAGAGCGGAGCGGTATAGACCAGACATTATGATACTAAACAATGCTGCAGAAAAATAGAAAGGTCGTGGTAGATGGCTTTACAGATTCAAGTTGTGTTGCGCGATGCCACTCAGCCACACGCGTGACGCGTCCGACACACAAGGTGTCACGGACGTGATGTGACGCTGAGGTAAGTACTTAGTACCGTTTAGTACTTAAGTAGTAGCCACTTTTCCTCGCGGTATACCAGAAACTCGCCCGGCCACGCCCGCTGCCAACATGAAAGTAAACATACTGTACATTACAGACCAACTCGGCGCGTCACAGGTCACAAGGACCCTCGACGCGCCGGATTTTGGCGTAGTCACAGGTCACAAGCGGCTCCGCCGGCTGTGGCGCCGCATGTCACCTCTGCCCATTTTCCGCGCCTGCGGCGCGGCAATGTCCCCGCCTTTTTTCGCCGGTGGTCACACGTCCCAAGCGGTCGCGCCGCGGGCCGGATTGGGTGCCATGGGTCACAGGTCACAACCGGCGCCGAGTTGGTCTGTAATGTACAGTAATGTACAATACAAAAAAATCTGAAATTGCAGCCAAGTTCTTACGTCGCCCAGGGCTCCACACGATAACCGCCCGCGATCCCTTCGAGCACCCCTGCCATCGAGCAGTATGTCACGCTTTCATGGCCAACCAGGTTATAGTCGCTCTTGACGGACCTGTCAAAATCTATGACGCGAAAATTATGAACCTTTCGATGGAACGGGCATTTCTTCCCATTAAACCCGGGAGGAGCAGGAGGAGCGCAGAGGATATTGGCGTAACGAATATCGCGATGCTCTACACCCATATGCGAGAGGTCATGGAATACCTGCCAAAGGTCTTTGCTGCAAGCCCGTATTTTAGAGACATCACATTAGGACCAAAGTATCAACGCTCACTTCTTTCGATAGTCTACTCTCATCGTCAAGCCTTCACCAACACGTTCCAATAGCAGGAACGAGAGCTTCCTCGTCGGCGAATCAACGATATCGTCATTCTCTGATACTCCACCCTTGTGCTCCCGATAACCCTCTTTCATATCACGGACGGTGTACCCGTCCACCAGGTCTGCTTCGAACCAACTATAGCACCTTGGGATAGACACGCCCTGGATCTTTAGCAGCTCGTTGTACATTGCCGCCTCTCGTGCTATACTCGATTGGTGCTCGAATGCAGCGATTTTGATGACTAGCTCAGGTAATACTGGTGCGACTGGAGGTTCTAAGGAGTCTGATGGACTGAAAGGGTCGTAGAGGCGCGAGGCAGAGGCTAGATAGACACTCCCGTAACGACCTCTATCGTGCTTCGGTCCAACGGTGATGTCTAGATGGAGATCTAATGGATCCGGAAGACCGACGTCTACAAAAGGAGGGATGCCATCGGGAAGCAGCCAAGGTTCACATGTGTGGTGCAATGTCGCGACCGGAGGTAGGTCGCTGACGGATGCGGCCTCGATAACAACGTCGGAACCATCTTTCGCATTCACGAGCCCATGGACTAGGATGGTGCCAATTGCATTGGGTGCCTGTTAGACATATTGAACGTCGTTGAGCGGAAGAGGAAGCATGTAAACATACCAAATGTCTATTTCTTGGGAACTTCTCGCTCATGACCAAAACAATTGAAATTCAATCTGGGGAATATGGGTAGCGTGTGCGGTAACGAAATCTCATTGAGAGAGGGATGTGGCGTATGTACCAAAGCGGTTGCCGCTGGAAAAAGGATGATCGATCGAAATCTATGGGGCTCATGCACAGCGCTGACAATGCTAGCTCACCTTTCAAGACCCGTTGTGCCAATGTGAAGCTGATTCCAATAGGAGATGGAGTTGTCTCCGTCAAGACACAGTCCTATATCACGTCCTGTGCTCGGGGATGAAGCTATTTAGAAGAACTCATGAATGTATGTAATGATACATACGAGCTAGAGAGAGCAAGAGCATTTCACAATGTACAAAGCATTCATGATGCATATATTTATTGACGTACACTCTCTTCCATCGAAGACAAATCTACTTACGGCTGCAACTCGTTGTCAACATAAACTTGCAGCCAATGCATGTGCGCAATCGCTGCGAACAAGAAATTGGAAGATGCGTTCGTATTGAGATGAAGCGCATGGACGTATGAAACGCGTCTGTTTGCACTATAATCGGTCGGGTCCTGCGACAGACTTCAGTGTCTATTGGAGGCGATATGGTAGGTGAAAACCCACCCAAGAACTTATGCAGCCTTAAACGCACTCATCATCCGGCGTGCGGCAATAAATCACCTGAGGACAGATATGAAGTCTGTAGTCGAAGAAGTCGCGATTGACGTACCATCCCAGTCGAAATTCACGATAGACTCCAAGTCAGCATCAAGCATGAATTGCCTCACGCGCTCACCCTCCCATGGCGGAATCTCCGTCAATGTCCGCTCAGAACTATCTCCCGTGATGCGCCACCAGGAAAATACGCTTTGCCCGACGCTGTCACCTAAGGGGAATGATTCAGATGATGCGGGATCGCCCTTTTGGCCCACCGCGAGTACGAAGTAGCGAAGGGTCGGGATGGCTTTCGCGATGATATCCGGCAATGTCAGCTTTATCTCCTCGTCCGATATAAATGTGTTGTCGTCAGAGTTGCGAGGAAAAGGTTGACAGGGCATATTGATCCGCAGATATACGACAGGCAGCATGTCAAGCAGAAGAGGCACTCTCGGCTGCCGGGCGGATGCCATGTCAAGAAAAATCAGGATGCAGATATGATCACGGGACGCACCAGCCATTGAGTACGATCACATTTTTCTGAAGAAGAGTGCCGGTGTAAATCTATCTCCAGTGCCTTCATCCTTGGAGCCGCTCGAATTAAGCCTTGCCAGAACGGCCGTTTCGCTGTCATCCTGACCGCGCAGCTGAGGAACACGGGAGAGATCACCCGGACGGCATTTAATACATCTGATACCTTCAGCTCGAGAACGTCTAGCCCGTGAACCTGACACAAAGTGTCGAGATTTTCGATGTACTCAAGATCGCCGGCGAGCATGAGGTGACGAAGTTTCGGCCAGCACTTCCCATCCAGCGAGTGGATCAGTCCAACATCGCAAAGTTCAAGACACCGAACATTGGGAAACGTGTCTACGAGAGCGTCCCAAGGGACTATGGACTCCTCGAGAGTAAGACCGCGGACGTGCGGCAATGACATGGGTGCATACTCAGTCTCGGATTCTGAATCGCCAAAGGCTGTCAAATGAAGATGCAGGGGTTTTGTGAAGGATGCGATGCTGGAGAAGAGGAGCGAATACGCCGAAGCGGTCTCGAGACCGCCTACATGTAGAACTCGTGGATTGCTCCGCATGCGTTCGATGACCTGGAAGCATTCCGCTGTACGAGCATCGAAAACTTTGACAAATTCGAGTTTCGTGAGAGCAATGAACGCATCGCCAATGCGCGGGTCGGTTTCGAGTAGTTCTGCGAAACCTTCGATAACGATACGCTTTAGGTTCATCGCCTGCTCCAGCAGGTCTCCGACTAGTTTTGCGTACTGCTCGTAATCGCATCCGAGGGACTCCTTAAAATTCGCTATCGTTAGCTCCTTTAGACGATGAGCACGGTTTGGAATATCTGAGAGCATATAATCATGCACTTCGCCCAGTTTCTCCGAATCCTCGCAACGGGCCGCGGTAGGCACCTGTTGTATAGCAATTGGGTAGATGGCTCGACCGGTCAGGGACAGCTGAAGTGCATCTCGAGGGGAAAGATATGACACCAATGCGAGAAGAACGTCATCGTTGAGCGAGAGAAAACTCATTGCGGCACAGTATTGGTGAAAGAGAGAGGTGGGGGTACGCGTTCGAATGGTCACAAAAGCATCGCGACCGGTCACGCAAGTACATGGTGTGACGAGCGTGTATTTCCCGGGACGCTAAGTCTAGCAAAGTCATTGAGGGCTCATACAAGAACTTGTGTAGATGCTGATCCAAAGCGAATAAACCCGTGCACATCAACCTAACAAGTTTACATCATGAACTCCTGTCCAACATAGATACAGACCGTCCTCACCCACCACGTACAAGCTTCGAGCAGTCAAAAGTCATATTCGGAGATCATCTCACATTCGATCCTCCCAGACCAGTACTTCGTCTCATCTGTCCCAAGTTCGACGGTCCCTCTCCGCGATCATCAGAGTCAAACCCGGACCGCGGCACCCACCCAGAAGAGAACACACTGTCAGGCTGGCGAAGAGGGCGAACAACGCGCTCCCTCTCCCAATCGTAGAGCCCAGCGCGGGCGTCCCGATTCCTTTCGCGCTCGCGAGTGTTGTACAGGTATGAGCCCAGTCCACCGAGCGCGGCGCCTGTCCAGAATCCAGGCCGCCAGCCGTCCCCTTGCGCGTCATTGGACGAGGGCGGATGTTTTGAATACGGTGGCGGTGCACCGGCATTGTTGTCCGAGCCGCGCCAAGAGTTATCGCCAGGATGCCAGTCTGTACCTGGACGAGGAAGACGAGGGGCGGACCCATCCGTACTGCCTGATCGCCCATTTAGACAAGATGTGACCAGGCTATAGAGGATGAGGAGGAGACAGGCGATCCAGAAAATGGTGAACACAGCCGCGGCTGGATCTTCTGATACAGCTAAGGAGGAAAAAGTTAGCATCCTGACTGTAACGAGGGAACGTATTCTCACTTCCAAACCATCGGGATATGCGGGAGGGGGTAGAAGGCTGGTTATCTGAACGGAGTGCTCCCGGAACCTGAACTAGACGATAATCTAAAGCACAGGAACCTACGAAGACAATTGTAAGGACTGAATCCGCCATTAGAATCCCAACATACCTTTCAGTACATAGGGGTCACCCGGACCATCCCATCCTTCGCAAGACACTTCCACTCTGCCAAATCGTAGTGAATCTGGAAGGTCAGTTTCGCACTGTTCGGACGCGCCCGCCGTGAGTTTCATAGGCACATTTGAATCAGAACGCCACTCGCCTTCCAATCGACGTCCGTCCCCTCGCCTCCAATATTCACACATCGAATGACCTCCGGGGTGTACAGATTACACGGTTTCCCGATGCAATTCAGCTGAGGTACGGGCTTGCCCCTTCGTGATAGAGTCTGAGCATCCTTGTAGAAAGTCAGAGATTTGATGCGAGATAAAGCAACCCGAGACATGGCAGTCGGATTTCACAAGCTCGTAGTTTTGCTGCAACTGTTGATTTGTTTGCTGAATAAAGTCGGTGCACAAGGCGTTGTGGTAAGAGCTGAACTAGCACACCGCCAGGTGTACAGTACGTGGAGTGACGTGTTCGCGCAGCGCCTCGAACATGGCGGAACAACACTGATAATCAGACAACATCGGTGAGTTTGTTACGCATTTCCAGAGCATAGATATCGTTCAGCATGATTAGACTATGATTGGAGGGTGAAGACAAAGAAATAGAATTTTGTTCTGTTTGTCTTATTGCGAAGGAGAAAGGCCGTGGGAACAACATACTATTCTGGTCATGTAGCAAACCTCTGACATGAACTCTCCAACCACTGTAGAAGTAGTGGCATGCGCAATTGTCCGAGAAATATTTCCGTCCGAAGTTGATTTGTCTCGCATGCTTGGCACAAATCATCCGAAGTTATCTTAATGTTCACTTTCTTCCAGTGACCCATGACTCCCCACTGATGAAACTCGGGCAATGATATACATTGAGAAAGACGCCGAGCATATTGAAATTTGACCATCTACTTAGGTTCCTGGCACAGTTCTTGCGCGTAGAATACAGGATAGAGGACATTCCGCTTGACTCACAGTCATACAGATACTCCGCGTTGCTGATGCCAGTGAGTGTCTGCTATATTTCATCTTCCTCTACGTTTCTCACGAAGATGGATAGACAGGTATTGTCGTCACTTGTTGACGGAAAAAACACGTCTCACAAGCACCCAGAATTGATCCACGATAATAATCCTACCACGAAGACTCGCATCATGCTCGATCGGTCAATACTCCTTCCTCTCATGTGATCGTTATACCGAACATTTTCACGGTCGCATTTGGGACATTTCTCGGAAATACGACGGTCGTTCATCCAGCCAAGATGTTCGGGTGATCGTCTCATTTAGCCTATGGGAATAATATATAATAGGGTCAACAGCTGGCCGATGTTCACCAACTGTTCTCGTCCTCATGAGTCTGTAATCCTCTCTATAGCAGTTGCACTTGCGCTCGGGGCTCCCGCCCTTTCGGTGTCAGTATGGGGTCAATGTGGGGTGAGAAAATGTTATTGTTACACTGCTCAAATATTCCTGACACAGCTCAGGGAATTGGTTGGACTGGATCCACCGTCTGCGATTCGGGCTCGACCTGTGTTGAATTGAATTCATGTATGTCATGCATGTTCCCCGCAACACGTGTACTCTCTGACGGTGTATTACTTTGCACCAGACTATTTCCAGTGCCTGCCGGCCACCACGACGACCCCCACGACTTCCACCGGAGGCTCGCCGTCCACGACGTCCTCGGCGCCGTCATCCTCAGTCTGCTCGGGCTCGCGCACAAAGTTCAAATTTTTCGGTGTCAATGAGTCTGGTGCAGAGTTCGGGAACACGAACATTCCTGGTGTGCTGGGCACGGATTACACATGGCCCTCGCCGTCTAGCGTCGATGTGCGTTGTTTTGTCATTGGCTATACAATGAAAGTAAAGTAAAGTGGAATGACTTGCGATTCCATAGTTCTTCATGGAGCAAGGCTTCAACACCTTCCGTATTCCATTCCTGATGGAACGTATGAGTCCCCCAGCCACCGGTCTCACTGGAGCTTTCGATGCTACCTATCTGAGTGGTTTGCAGACGGTGAGGCGCTTTCTACGATCAAATCTTTCCCTATCATATTGAGCGTGAGTTAGATCGTTTCTTACATCACTGGCAAGGGTGGCTTTGCTGTTGTGGACCGTATGTGGGCCTGTCTCTTTGCATGAGCGATACCTCAACCTCTTGATAGCGCACAACTTCATGATCTACAACGGAACGACCATCTCGAGCACTTCGGAGTGAGTGCGGTTGACGCATTGAAGCTCCGGCGCTGACTTCATCATCCCGGCAGTTTCCAGACTTGGTGGACGAATTTCAGCAATGAATTTGTATGTCGGCTTCTTTCTTGATATGTAATATTCTGATCACCATTGATCATAGAAAACAAACTCCAATGTTATCTTCGGCAAGTGACATTACTGAGACATTCGGATTGTTGTCCTGACGATGTCGCAGACCTGATGAATGAGCCGTATACTATTTCCGCTGCGACCGTTTTCGACCTGGTACTTTGATACCGCTAGGATTCTCACAGTTGACCTGATCCGCTTCCTCCAGATGCAGGCAGCTGTGAATGGTGTTCGATCCAGCGGCGCCACCAGCCAACTTATCCTCGTAGAAGGAACTAGTTATACGGGTGCATGGAGTGAGTAATGCTCTGATAGATATATTCTCCGATGGTGTTTACGTTGCGACATTTCTCAGCTTGGACGACATCTTCTGGCAATAGTGCTGTGTTTGGTGCTATCCAGGATCCGAACAACAACATTGCCATCGGTGAGGATTTTTATATTATACGTACTAGGCTGGCATTGAGCTCGATTGGCCAGAAATGCACCAGTACCTCGATTCTGATGGCTCCGGCACCTCTGCTACGTGTGTTTCGTCTACTATCGGCGCGGAGCGGCTCGCAGACGCCACCGCATGGCTGCAAGCCAACAACCTCAAAGGATTCCTTGGCGAGATCGGCGCCGGGTCCAACTGTACGTTGTTCCTCTTTCGGCGCGCTGAATCCCAAAATCATGCTCTTGCATAGCCGTATGCATCAGCGCTATCCAGGGCGCGCTGTGCTCGATGCAGCAGGCCGGCGGCGTGTGGCTTGGTACTCTTTGGTGGGCTGCGGGCCCGTGGTGGGGCACTGTGAGTTCTTCTAATTTATGTTTACCTGTCTGGTTGCTCACAAAACGTCGTAGTACTTCCAATCCATCGAGCCTCCGAGCGGTGCTGCCATCCCTCAGATCCTTCCGCAGGCCCTCGAGCCGTTCCTCTAAATGCGAAATTGATGAGCATGGCAAGAGTCTATCTCGTTTTTTATGTTATTGCAGGATGGTATTGGCTAGAAGTTTGCAATAAATTTCTATGCAGCGAACAAGAAGTGTATTCTCCGCCTTCCCTATCAATGTCGTGGAACTATATGCAGTATTACCTGTGAATGCGCGGGCGGTGAGTGATTGGACTAGAATTAACGTAACTGTCCCAGTTTGCAGAAGACTCAAGGTCTGCCTCGAGACACCTAGTCCCTCACAGGTCCGCCTCCCATCATAACGGACAATTTACGAACCGCGATGGGTATGTGGCGATGACTCTCTGTCTCTTGGGCGGATGGAGATAGTTTGGGTATTAGCTACACCTAACAGCAAAAAATACTCTCGATGTAGGAAGGTATTTACTCCCGGACTCCTCCGGCCACCTATGATCAACCATTTAAGTTATCCTAAAATCATTGAACTCTACATCTTCTCGTTTGGAAAGTCAATTTGTGACGCGGCTATGCCCTATCTGGAATCTCTCCATCTGTAGATGTGGATGAGTAGAGTGAAAAACCATGGAACGTGGCAAGAGACATACCATCCCAGTCCATGTTCTCGATGGACTCGAAGTCGGAATTGAGCAAAAACCACCTCACACACTCTCCTTGCCACCATGATATCTCTGTCAGCTTGCGTTCAGGTCCGCTCCCCGTAATGCGCCACCACGTGAACCTCTTTCCCGCATCATCGCCGTCTAGACGTTCGTTGCTAGCATCCCACATCTCGCAAGCGTACGCGATGTATCGAAGTGATGGGAAGAGCTCTACGAAAAGCCTTGGCAATTTCTGCCTTCTCATGTCATCTGACATGCCCTTTGCCACGGGTGTACTTGGAAGATATGGGCGGCGTAATGATCCGCATACACACAAGAGGTATGCTATGCAATGTGGGAGAAACCTCCGCCTGATTTGAAGAGTCAGTATTAGTGAAGAACAAAATATAAGGTGGGTACGCACCAGCCACCGTTTCCGAACCTGATCGAGGTAGATATCCTGCAGAAATAATTCAACGAATCGCACCTTCGGTCCCACTTGGGGTATATTCCCCCAAAATCGTTGTCCGACTTTCAAGGAGATATTTAGAGACAGTACTAGGGAGAGACAGTTCGGATGCCTTCCAAAGCATTTTCCATGTCATCTTCCAGGTCTGTTATAGGTCTGATCAACCCAAACCAGTGGACTGGGCACCACGCGACGGCGTCATCGTATTGGTCTAGATTGAGGCGGCGAAGAGCTCGCCAACACTTGCCCTTCGTGTTAGACTCCTCGCTTGAAGAAACACTGTCATATTCCAGGAATTGAATGTTGGGAAATGAGTCGACGATAACAGACCAGGGAACCACGGAACTGAAGATCCGGAGATACCGCACGCTCGGCATATATATTGGTGAGGTTAGAGGTCCCGACGTGCAGCCTTCGATACCGAAAGACGACAACTCGAGATGCTGGAGCCGCGTAAATGAGGGAAGAATGCTAAAGATAAGAGGAAATGCATCATCTCTCTCTAGATCCGATAGGAATAGCCTGCGCGGACTGCTGCACAGTTGCTTGACTACAGCGATAGCCTCGTCCTCATGCATTTCGTAGACCTCAAGGCTTTCCAGCCGCGCAAGAGCGGAAATTGCCTCCCCGATACGAGGGTCGTGTTCGATAAAATCTGCGAGAGGGTCGATGGAGACACGTCTAAGGTTCACTGCTTGCTGGAAAAGGGCTCCAACCAGTGGAACCAATTCTATTTGAAGTGCTCCCCGAGTTATTTCGAAGTCTCGAAGTCGACGAGCACGATTCGGTATATCGGCAAGCATGTATGAGAGCACCTTGGCCAATTTTGCAGTCGTGAAGCATTGTACCACAGTAGGCACCTGCAGTATTGCGAGGGGATATATCTCTCGAGTAGTGAGAGATAAGTGAAGTGCCTCTAGAGGAGAGAGATAAGTGATGAGTTGGAGGAGGATATCATCCTTCAGTAAAAGCAAACTCATAGCAACGAGCGAGAAGAAGCTGGTTTCGGTTCAAGTTGAATTTTGAACTTTTGTGGCACCGCAACGGCATTGACGTGACGCGGTCACATAACATGGCGTCACACGTTGTCACTGTCGTTGCGCACTTCGAACATTGAACATTGAATATTCGAACGTTGCGCTTTTGAAGGTGATTCTGCATCGCTGGAGCAGAGTTAATGATGGACTGCGGAATATCATTGGACTTAACTAAAGCTCTCCACTACAGGGACAACCGAAACCCAAGTCACAGTCGGATACTGATGTTCTACATCTAACAACCTGGCATCTCCACTCCGTCATACGGCCCGTCATGGTCGGACGCCTGCCCCTCGAATATGGTGGGCACATCTCCGACTATGCACTGATCGCTTTCGTTATCCTGACCTGTAAATGAGTCAGTAACCATGATTCACCGCTCGTTCACACGTGCGGCGTGCTACCTGGACAAGATGCCCACTCGCCAGAATCTTGTATGTGCACCTCTCCGGACGGATGGTGATACCCCAGGAAGAGTCCTGGCAAAATAGGTACAGGGTCCTCTTTGTTGTTAATGTGGGTCACCGAGGCCGACTGGGCATCTACGTAATCTGCAAAGTCCTGGTTCCCCACGCGCGGGAGACCATATCCGATAAACCGCACGGTCACTCCTGGAAGATGCAGGGGAAAAAAATGGCGTCGAGCAGTGCAATAGCGGCACCTGGGTTTCGAGGCGCCAGGTTATTTACACCTGCTCAGTAGAAGGCACAATTTAAAACACACCGAGTGAGTGGCCCGTAATCGTTACCTTGCCACTGCCGAATTCGGACAATGCTGTTTGCACGGCAGACAAGACATCCGGTGCAGATCTAGAAAATTACTTGAAGCCATCAAGCGGACATTTCTTATAGGACGTACCTTGATTGTGAGCCAGCAAACCCGCTGTGAACCTTGATTGAAGAGCTAATCCCGGGAAACAGTGTAGGGGCTAGCGACTCCTGGATAATGTCGACATCCTCAAGAAGTGAAAGGCTTGAAAGCAGCTGAGACAATATGGTGCACGACTATTTAGCGAAAGAATGGCTCACATATCTTGAGTATTCGTCCCTTGATGTGATACGATTACCTCGCCCAATGTGGGGTCAAATCCAACAAACCCTTGCCGTGACCGTCAGCTACATGCATTCATTATTCAAAATGATGGATGATGGAAGCTGCCTACAAAACTGGTTCGTATTACCATCTCCTCCTGATGCAACGGGCTTGAAGGTTGGATTTGCTTGACAACTGACTCCACAATTCCAGGCGATCGTCGACTCCGGTTGGCAATACGCAGCGCTTGCATAGTTGGTGTATGGCTTGAAAGCCGAGATCTGCGTCGACGAGAGAGCAGTTATTGCCTGCCGTTCTCTCAATGTTGGAGCAGGTAAGGCCCGGGTCATAGCGACGACCACGGCGAGCAGAGAGACGACACGTCGCGCGATGATGAGAGTCATGCCGTCTATAATGCGAGGAATATCACACAGCGGGCGAACGGTTGGTATGAAAGCATGATGTCGCCGACGAGTTTATAAGGTGGGATGGCATGGAAGTTTTGTGACACCGAACGGGGATGTCATGCGATGGACCCATATTAGTGTGCTTCAAGGTCCTGATAAAGATGATGTTCATTGGTATTCTCACATCTATCACCGCTTTCACGTCGCGGCTGCCGGAGAGGTTGTCGACGTTCTGTAACAGCTGATCCTCAAATGCCGTCCGTTGAACTCCTCGGCAGCGTCATATTTATGATAGCACAGCATTTGCATCCCAGCAATGTCTACGATTTATCGGTGTGGTCACCGAACAGTAGGCGGTCAGGGATGCCAGCACCAAATAGAAAAACAGTATAGCGCTAGTAATAGGTGTGCAGCTCTAAATATATCTAGTGTGAGTAGCTTGCTCTCCCTTGAAGTGCTCAGAGGACGGCTGAGGAACAATATTGCGGCGGGAGTCGCAGGATGTCGATCAGTCGATCAGAGATCTACAAATGTGCCACTCAGTAACACTGTCGACGAGCAGAGAAGAATAAAGTCACGATAGAATATATATTACATATCCAGAGTACCTGTAGATCCAGCAGCAGCACAATGCTTCTATGTGTACAACATCACAATCTCGAACC
This sequence comes from Grifola frondosa, assembly GCA_001683735.1. NCBI lineage: Eukaryota > Fungi > Basidiomycota > Agaricomycetes > Polyporales > Grifolaceae > Grifola > Grifola frondosa. The sequence goes on from LUGG01000009.1 coordinate 221,638, forward strand.
AATACCTACGTTTCTGCACCAGTATGAATGGGAACGGTGAAGCTGGATCTACTTATATCCTTGCTAGCGCGCGGACGTCCCCGCTCTACTTCCATGTCCACAGCCCTGAGCCGGGCGGCCTGCTGGCGGGTCCTGATTACAGCGTCCGGTCGGAGGAAGCAGAGCACCACGATAGACAGGAAGAGGAAACCGGCAGCAGTCATGAAGATGGCCTTGGGAACTTGGCAACCGTCTCGCTGAAGATCAGGCCGAACAGCATGGGCTGTCACAACGAGCAGGCAGCAGTGTAATAGCCATCGAAGTGAGCCAACAGCAGCATAGATAATAAGACAGGAGCGTGAACGTACCCCAAGGATCATTTGTCCCACTGCTTGGAGTACCGCGAAGGCGCCGAACAGCTTCCCGATGCCACCATCTCCGTGGGACTGCATAACGCATAACGCAAGGCTATTCGCTGCAGGGACAATACCCGCACCAAAGCTACTCAGTACAGTGAATCCAACGAAGAGCGTCTGGCTCGCATCTGCCGGAGAAAGCGAGACAAGCGTGTGGGACAGGAGATCGACGATGAAGGACGCTCGGATTAGCAGCAAGTCATATCGCATCTCCTTGGCTAGAACCGTAGGAGACCGCTTGCCCTTCTTGATGGGCTGGACAGCCCGTGTGGTGTTGACACTGGAGGGGCCCGGAACCGGGTGAGAAACTATTTTAGGCTTTGGTTTGAATGTGGCGATGAGGACTGATGACATATAACTTAAGGATTGGGATAAATGATAGAAGATAGGACATACAAGGAAGAATCAGTAACAGATGGAGGGCCCTGGCGACTCCCATAAATGAAATGTAGTAACTAAGCTGAAGTCACAGCATGCCACGTTAGACACGAATATCTGAACCACATCATGCGCTCGACACCTACCTGTTCAGCACCCCATCCGTATACATGTTGAGCATAGAGATACTTGATCTGGAATATACCCTGCCGAGTGTGGTGTTTAATATGTTTATATTGCATCCTTGAAATACACCAACCGTAGAAAGCAGATATCCGAACAACGCGATAGCTAAGATTGTTAGACTCCAGTCTTTTCGGGACGTCCCTCCCGGTACCTCAATCTTCCTCGGGAGGAAGAGGGCCAACGGGCTCAAGAAGTCGGTCAGGAAACTGTGCCTGTCAGCTGACGATGGCGAGCTTTCCTCAGAGACGGCAAGTTGCAGCTGTTGGCTAACTTTTGCTTTCTTCTTCTCAAGAGACTCGGGAAACAAAAACAGGACCAGCAGCATATTCACGAAGGACGCCATGGCCGCGATGTAGAATACCGATGTGACGGTTGGTGCGCCGTTATGGAGGCTGCCGGAGGACGAAGAGAAGATCGGCAGGAACGGGTGTCTGATCAAGAATGCGCCAATCGTCGGCCCGATCGCAAAGCCAAAATAAAAGACGCCCGTGAAGCGTGAAAAAATGTGCGCGCGCGAGCCGTCAGAGGTGCAGTCAGAGACATACGCAGATGTGCTCCTTGTAGAGTCGACCAACCACCCAGTAAGCCTTCAATGATCGGCGAGATGATGAGCAGTTTATGTCCGTGCGCAGCAAAAATGCTATGCGGCGTCGACACGAGGATGAACGTCAGGTCGCTGCGCGAGTGACAACAGTCAGCGAATCAGCGAACGCGTAAAAGGAACAGATACAGACGTGAGGAATAGACCGAAAGTAGCAGCAGCTAAGACGCGCGTTCGTCCGTGTCGCTCCCCAAAATGGCCCCACCAACCCGTTGTCAGAGCGGAGAGGGTGCCCATCGTTACCGTCATGATGGTCTGGATTCGCGCAGCGCCCGCTTGCACCGCAGAATCCTGGAGACACCGTTTCGAAGGCGGAAGTCGAGGGTCGTCGTCGTCGTCATCGTCATCGTCATCGCCTTCTTCGTCGATATGGTTGATGTTTAAATGTCGTGACTGAGTGGCAACATACACGGATCCTTCCCCAGAAGCTGGAAGATCGAGATCCAATATTTCTAGCTGGCGACCTACAAGGCCGACATGGAAAGGAAAGTGAGGATAGTCTGGTGTGAGAGTAGTGTTAGAGCCAGTATGGTCATAGATATCATGGCCGTAGATTGCATTGCAGGATAGTTGTGTAAATACTTGTACTCGGGGGGCGAGGGTCATTCCGCGCTAACGACATCAATATAAGTTAAAGAACATGACACAAACTGAGCATGCTTACAACAATGGAGGCGACTATAGCGAAAGGGACGAGCCTGAATAAAGAATGAAGGTGAGATTCCGCGTTCCAAAAAACGACGACATATGACTCAAAAGACTAGAGACCAAGGATACACAGGTGCGAAACTTGATCACAATATGGCGTTGGTTCTATTCCTCGTAGCATGGAGTGACAATCGACGACCAGTCACACAGGACACAAATGGGAGAAAGTATCGCTTGTATGAGCGGTTCACATCTATAAAGGCTCAACTGTTGTCTTGAAGTCGCTCTATATCACGAACGAATCAGACTCCACAGTTGCCTGTCGGAGAAGAAGACAATAAATGACAACAGAATGTATATTCTTGGTTGCGACGTGTGCGGTCTCCAACTGCCTGCATCGGGGTCGCGCGAATCCCCTCACAATTACAAGACATACCATAGCGGTCTAGGACGATAGAAAGGCTTCTTCGTTTGCCCGTGTCTACCGCTCAAGAGGGGGTCGCTTTCCGATACTGCAGAGTGACTGGGCAACATATCTGCCTCTAGGAGTTGCCTGGAAGTCCTCGCCCTTGAAACTGAGGGAGAATAAAGAGAGAAGTTGGAAGAAACGATAGGGTCGGTTGCCTGATATCCAGGGGTGCTAGACATGGTCGCTGAGGATAGCGTGCAATGTACATGCGGCGTGGATGGCGGTGTCCGCGGTAGATAAGGCGAATCCGGTGCCGTAGGCCGGCCCGAGGCTAAGAAAAAGTTGTAATATGACTGAGGATGCTCCTTGAAAATCTGGGAATTAACTAACTGCTTCCTGGAGACTCTTACTCGAACGTCGGTGCACGGCGGTGTGGTTGTTGCCAACGACGTGGGGCGAATAATTATTTATCGCGATATCTATGTTAATAAGTACTTATTATCTTATTAAAATATTTAGAATACAATACTATGTCTCTTATCAGCCTGTTATCAACCAAATATGAGGTCAACCACCCAACATCGTCTCGGCCACCCTCTTCACCGTCGCCGTCATGAACGTCGACGACCCGCCAAAATACACTTCACAGCCAACCAATGCCGTTGCCGGACCATCCACTATACCTGACCTCTATCTTCCCCCACCAGGTTCCTAGCTTTCTCCTGCTGGTTCCCACTTGCTGACCTTGTTTCTCGCCACTTGTTCAATAGGCCCTCCTCAACCTCGTCCCCATCTCACCAGCACACAAGACCTCGTCTCTCGTTTCAAGCTTCTTCCGGCCTATGACAAGTACGTCACGCCGTATGTGGTTCCACTCGGCTCGGCCGCGGGACTCCCACTCGACGCCTCCAGCGCCACCGACAAGGGCAAGGGCAAGGACAAGGAGGTCCCATCGCTCGATGTTCCATTATCTTCGCCAGCGCAGACCCCAGCTGCTGGAAATGACGGAGAGGAGGAGGATGGGCCGAAGGGAGAAAAGATGTGGAAGACATACAAGCATCTCATTAAGGGAATAGCAGGTACGCGCTGCGGCCTTCGTCGCATATGTTGATACGACAGACGTCGCAGGGAGACACTCGATGAAGAAAGATGACTACCTTACAACGATGATGCAAGTGCCTCCAAAGCAGAGAATCAAGATCGCACCGTTTGATTTGAAGACGCAAAGAGAAGCGTTTTCAGTCAGTTTGGAGGGCCTGAAAGGCGTATGTGTCATCTATGCTATCCCTCATAGTTGCAACTTACGCTGCAGCAGTGGAATATTACCGCGCTGGTAGCAGAGTCTCCACAAGCGCGGGAAGACAGAAAGAAGCGGGTGCGTAGCTGCTCGCCATATACCTCAACTCGCGATTGACATCTGGTCATAGAAAGAGCTCAAGAGGTTGGCAAAGGCGCAAGGCCAAGCGCTCATTGCGGCGGGCGGGACACCGTCAGTGTACTCAAGTACCCCCGCCGCCATGGTGGCGGCGACGCCGGGCGGCCCACCGCGGACAGCAACACCGAAGCCAGCTATCTCGAGGCCTGGGGTATTGCAGCAACAACCCGCGAGAGGTCGGACACCCGTAGGGATTGGAACTCCGCGATCCATAGCGACGCCGGGCGGTGCGAGTGCTGCGAGCCCTGCATCTCATCAGTCGCCTACGCCAATGGCGACCCCCGTACATTCGGGCGTAGATCCTGCAACGGTCAAGAGAGGCCAAAAGCGCGAACGAGAATACTCGGCAGATGGGGTGCAAATGCAAGCGCCCGCTCATGAAGGTGTGAAACCGGCCTTAATGCGCGGGGCGAAAGCGGGGAGCGCGGGCATCCGGCCGAGACCGGTGAAGAAACAGCGCATGGTTTGTACAGTTCTACTGGACTACGTGCTATTTTGGTAGTGGATTTGTGAGACCGTTATGCTGACTGTCTAACAGGACATGAACGGCCAGGCAAGAGAGATTCCTATGCAGCAACCTACGCCACATGCGTAGTGGGATGTGCGGGCTTTCGTCCTATGTGGCGGAACATGCGTTCCATTCACCATGCATCATCTCCATGCTATCGCTGTCGTCTCATCGCTGGCTTTTATGAGGTAATGCCTGCAGGTCGTCATGAAGAGTCACTATATGTTGGGCTTGTCTCCCTTCCATGTACCATTGACGTTCTTTCCTGACGAGACCGGCGCCCTGTGCCGAGTATTTCCTTTCAACCGAGGCTATCGTCTTTCTTTGCCGAGCATCTTCTCTCTGCTCACGTACCATATCTACAAATACTTTCACGCACGTACATATATTACAGTCATCGCATCAGCCTTCTGTTTTACCTTCGCCGTCTATCGAAGTCCCCGCTACAGTGTGGGCCCGACTCTTATAATCACATGGAATCGTTTGCTCCTGCAACTCGTCCATGCGGACGGCGTTGCCTGTGCACCATCATTCTGAATCCTTCCGAGGCTCCAGAAGAGTACTAGTCGAGCTTCGCGTGTGATCCAGCGCTATTTATACCAGTTGAACGTTGACCTGCTGCCACCACGTTTGTCTTCGTTGGCAGAATCTCTTCTGCCCCAATACTCATGTAGGTAATGAATTGCGCTTCTTTGTCAAAAATGCAGCAGTAGACTCCGACGCGTGCGCGTTTATGCGGTTTCTCTGCTAACTTTGTCTCCAAGACGTCAGCTGCCACACGAGCATCGAACAGGCGACAACAAACGTGTCAACGTTTGGCACTCCACGGGAGGAAGAATGTCCAAGAATGCGGTGGCCGGCTATAGAATAAACTGTATCAAACCGGCTGTTCAGTAGCCATTTCCGACGCTTGCATGATATTCCAGCTCGATGGTGATAGAGTGATGACAAGGTACTAATCTGGAAGCTTGATATACATACAATAACGAGTTGTTGATAACAGCGCGGTACCGGTGTGTGTTTACCCTGCCGATTTCCTTCGTATCAGGTGCTCGTCCGTGCGCAGACAGTCCGAATTCATTCATCAATACACTACCATATGGTCTCTTGGGACACTTCGTACGGGCTTGTCACAATCGTAGTCACCCAAGTCAGCCCGTCGCCCATTCCATGTGCTCTGTGAGTGCACCCGATGACAACGTTCATGATGTCCTCCACGAAGCAATTACCCGAGACATCCTTGCACACGCCCTGGGACCGCACCGGTATGTTTCCGTGTTACTATTCACCTTCGAGGCTTGCATAAAATCCACAAGATAAATCGCCCTTTTGGACCACCCGAACTCCTGGGCGTGTATCATTTGGTAGTGTCTGTGGGTTTCGAAGAGTTATGTCCCCCAGCTTCACTCTAGGTGCCATCATACTCGCAGCGCTTTCAGTCGTCCGTGCCATTCCCACTCCGGTTGTGAAGGCGCGACAAGCTATTACTGCGCTATCACAGACGCAGATCTCATCCTTCAAACCATACACGCATTATGCGAGTACGGCCTACTGCCAGCCCGCCGCGACGCTCGCATGGAATTGTGGAGTGAATTGCCAGGCCAATCCAGCATTCAAACCAGTAGCATCCGGCGGTGACGGAGACGTGACGCAGTTCTGTAAGTGCTCAGCTTTTCAACCGAAAATTTGCCATAATGTGACCCCATCAGGGTTTGTGGGATTCGATCCTACTCTTGATGAAGTGATCGTATCGCATCAGGGAACCGACACCAGCCAAATGTGGGTGCGCAACATTTTTTGGAACATTTCAAAATTCACCGGGCATATATAGCATTCCGGTGCTCACTGATGCCGATATCATCATGACTCCGTTGGAGTCAACTCTGTTTCCTGGGATTAGCTCCTCCATTGAGGTTCACAGTGGGTTTGCGGGCTCGCAATCGAGGTTTGTCGATATTTCCTGACCAGTACAACACTCGTTGAGCCATTGTTAGGTCTGCGCCAAATGTATTATCTGCCGTGAAGACCGCACTCTCTGAGTTCAAGGCGACTAAAGTGACGGTCACAGGGCATTCACTTGGTTGGTCCTCCTCTTCGTTGATGGTTAATATTGCTCATCAAAGACGCGCCTCAACATCTCTTCAGGTGCTGCTCTTGGACTTCTCGATGCTGTATTCCTACCACTCCATCTCCCAGGGGTGACCGTGCGTTTTATCGGATACGGTCTCCCTCGCGTGGGAAATCAGGCATTTGCGAACTATGTCGACGCCCAGCAGACATCGGTGACGCATGTCAACAACAAAGAGGACATCGTGCCGATTCTACCCGGCCGCTTCCTCGGGTTCCATCATCCGTCAGGAGAGGTGCATATTGAGGACTCGGGTGAATGGGCGTCTTGCCCAGGTAGGCGTAACGGACTGCATGCCGATGCGGAGGATGCTTAAAACGACTTGGTCACAGGTCAAGATAACACGAGCAACCAGTGCATTGTCGGCGATGTGCCAAATATTTTCGAGGGAGACGAGGCGAATCACGACGGGCCATATGACGGGGTCGAGATGGGATGTTGAAGGGATGTTCAACTACAGGCTTGCAGCATGTAAATGTCCCGAGTCGGAAGTTTCGCGCGAAAACGAGACCTGATGTGACAACTTATCGATAGGTGCAGCATGTGTTTCCTCTCGCCATCGTTGCGATACAGATACATAAGTCTGAGCCTAATTCCATGATTGATTTGTGCGACAGCGTCCATGCGAGGTTCTACAATCCAAAATTGCGTGGCGGAGTTTGTCCGCTGCCTGAGCCACTGTACGTGCTCTCTCATATTCCACTATTTGTGCCCTTCAACTGAAGGAGCCTTCGTTGTACCGCAAAATGGATGCCAGCTCGAATAGAATGAGTATCAAGTTGTTCCCATGATCGTAAACCTTTCGGAACAAGGTGTCAATCTGAGAAGCATATCTATCGATCGTTTCGTGGATCTACAGGGCACGCATGTTGAATTGGAGTCGTGCTGCCAATTCGGACGAACCTCGCCAATTGTCTATTTGCAAATTGTTATCTCTCATCGTGATGCTACGCATTCCAAGTAAAGCAACGAAGCAAGCGTGGCCTGGTGTTCTTGTCCAAGCTTTTGCATCGTTGGTCGGGAAACCCATTCATCATCTCGGCAGTGCTTCAGTGGCCCAAAGGAAATCACCTCAACGAAATGGATTGCGCGAGCCCTGCGCTAGTGCAATGCCGAATGTGAGTGGATATAGATATCCTACTGGAGGATGAATGTATGAGATGTTTTCGCATCGATCCCGACTTTGAGTTCGTCGCGAACTGACATGGTATTTCTGTTGTGATGCGCTGTCGATTTCCGATCTCGCTAACATTCGTTTTCCCATAAGTAAATCCGAAGGGGAATGGAGCCCGATTTATGAAAACATCGATGGAATATTCTGGTAAACACTGCTGATTCCCTAAGGACATAATACGCGCATCAAGCTATCGTGACGGTGTATATGTTTCACGACGCGTGACAACCTGTGACTGCACGCGTCAACTCCGATCATGTTGAAGAAGTCGACTCTGCTCAGCCTGTGGATGCTACCGCACTATGGAACTGCTCTCGCTCAACGATGACATCCTCCTCATGCTAGTGTCCTACCTTTCGCCTGAAGATGCCATGTCTCTTACCTCGTGAGAGATATGCCCCATTGCGATTAAACAGGTTCCCACTGATATTTTACTATGCGACCATACTGAAGCACTTGTCCAGGTGCACCGATACATGCTGGCTGACATATATAATCGTGCACATCGGATGCGTAATTTGGAACTAGCATGTAATGTGTTTGAGGGCATGAGCTTGGGACTACCTTTCCGGTTTGACATGGCGCGCCTGATTGGAGACCTCCTGGAACACGCAGTCAATTTAAGATGCTTTTACATCGAGGATCCCCAGGAGGTACTCAGAAACTACTCTCGTTTTGGTGACATGCTGGCTGGCCTTTCAAACATCAGCAAAATTGCAAACGTCGGATCAGTCCATGTAAATACTTATATTCCACATAGTCCCTTATAATATTACATAAAACTATCATTACATATAGTCTTACCTTATCTGTGGGCCAGAGGTGTGAAACCGTATAATCCGGACAGTAGCGCGGCTAAGGTGTTATCAGACACGATAAAATAAGAAGTGCGCACCGACAAGTTTTGGCCTAGTGTGATAAGATCGAAGGTACAGCCGGTAGGCCCAGCCATGTCCTGGCGCGCGTTGATAACATGATCGAGGTGGAAGGCCATGTCTTGATAAGATCTGAGGCACACCGACCGGCCCTGGTAGGTCTTGGCGCGCATTGATAATACGAGCGTTATCGAAGACCAGAAGCGCATTCAAAATGGTCAAATTCGGTAAGGACTTATAGTGCCCTTCCGACCATTGGTAGTATCGACCCTCGTATTCGCTCATATTCATCCATGTACCATTAGTATAAATGTATTTCAGAGTCAATGTATCATAGTATTTGAATTTACAGACAGCAAGCAGTGCTCGAGCGCAGAACAGTACAAACGTGCCAAAAAAACATACAGCAAAAAAACATACGCTCATTCATCGTCATCGTCTGCAGACGACAGCTCCGAAGAGTCCTCTTCCTCCTGAATTCCATTTCCCTCATACTCCTTCTTGACCGGATGGTCGAATTCTTCAGTGTCGTCATCGGGAGCACGCTCCTTGTCTTCCTGAGGCAAGGCCGCCGAGGAAGAGCGACGCCGAGGATCTGCATCAAGGGTCGTTAACGCCGGGTGAGTCTCAATGTACTCGAGCTCGTCTTCATCCTCTGAGGAGCGGCGTGTACTTGGAATGAGTGGAGGGAGGATGAGATCGTCGGGATTGTCCTCAAGCGCAGCGCCATCGTCTGAGAAGGTGTCCTTGAAACTGAGCGGTCCTCTGCAAGATGACGTGAGGCACGTTGGGCTTCTATGATAGCGAGCTCATCATCTTCTTGCATTTCTTCAGCGTTGTAGTCATCGTCGGGGCCCGGGTGCCCAAATATCTGCCTGTAGATACCGCAGTACATTAGTTTCAATCAGATGGACAAATGAAAACTTACATATTCCACCATCTCAGCATTTCTGCGGCCCACTTTTCATCCCGAAAGAGCCTCATGATACTCTCAACAAAGGTGACAGCATTGAAGGAGCCGTCGTCCTCGTCCCATTCGCGTTAAGAGTTGATCGCAAAACGCGTCTGAAAATTGGTACGTCAGTATGATAAAAGCATAGAGTGAAACACTTACGATGACAGCGATGTATGCGATGTTCTGTGGGGTCACACATCGCATTGAGTTCTTCTTGGCGATTCCCTTCTTTCCTCCAGTACCGGGCTTTGCATTGGCGGTCCATGGCCCAGTGAATATATTTCGGAAACACTTCAAAAGGTGGCTAAAAGTCAGCACATGAAGGTAAAATGGTTGACGACATACCTGCAGGAGAAATAGCCACGGCACAATCCTACGTCCATTGCGGACTTCCTGTATGGCACCGAGTCGTCGTACATGAAGCTGGGGTAGTTATATCCCGTGATAGGGATGAACCCTTCACGAACGCGTCGCATGTACCTAACAGTGTAAGAATTTAGTCAAGATAAAAAATATGAGTGAGAACTTACAGGTAGGGGTCGTTATCAAATTTGTCGCGCTCCTTGCGTGGAACGAGGAGACGCGCGAGAGATGCATCCTTCCAGCTGCGGTTAGACTTGTCGTTGCCATCCGAGATAAAGGTGGGAACAATATCCCCACTGGGCAATCGAATTGGGTTTATGTAGTAGTGTACATTCTTCTTGAGGCTGGAAATGTCGTCAGAGCGAGAAGCACGCGCATGAGCATCAAGCTATGAAATAATAATCAATAGATTGACAACCCGAAGAAAAGTGACAATGCTCACAAATGCGCTGAGAATGAGGGTCCTGCTTGCACGGGCTTGAAGGTACGGAATTAGAATTTTGAAATCGGGGACAGTAGTGACCAAATCCGTGAACGTGTCTGCGCAGGACTGAAGGTAGGCCGGAGAACTATGGATTACAGTATAAGAGTGTGCATATATGCGCAAGAAAAAACAAAACAACTCACTAGTCATTGAGCGATTCCAGTGTCTTCGAAATGCGGAGGAGGTCGGCACTATCTTCGCCCCACATGTGAAGGCCAACCCATAGAGAATCATAAGATTCGAAGAACGGGCCGTGCTTGCGAAGGAGGAAACGTCCCGCCTTTGAAAGCAGGTCCGGAACGCTGCCTTTCTCGCTGGAAATCATGTAAGCGGTTCGCATGTATGCATATAGTCAACAAACTTACTTGATCTTCCATTTGTTGCGGCGCGCATCCTTAATCTTGAGGAGCATCTCCTCCGGAGATTGATCGTACTTGAATTTCTTCGGAGGAGGGGACTGTACTTCAGAATTGTCGTCAGAGTCATCAGAGTCGGAACTAGGGACCTCGGGCTCTCGAGCGCGCTTGAATTTTTTGGGAGCGGGAGGCGAGAAACTTCCGAGGTCTTGTCAGAGTCAGCGGGGGGGGAGATGGTGACTGTGGGATGTCTTGTGAGATTTCTTGTGTGATGCTTGGAAGCTTGCTGAGGTGTGCGAGCGTCTTGCCTATGTTTGTGAGGAGGGGTACTCGGCACCGCCAATTTGTTGGACTTCGGCTTCTGAGGCGTCCGAATTTCCCTGGTCATGGGTTAGTCGCTGTTCGGGTAGATCGAGGCTGAACATACCGAGCGTGTCGATCAGTGCCTGTTTTGGCATGAGGCTTGGCGGTCGAAATTCGGCTGCTCTCATGGTGAGGGAGCACAGATAAAAGCAGAAAATGATGGAGAATATCTAGAGAGTGAACTGGTGTCTAGTAGGTGGACAAGATTGGGGTAGGACGACGTACCAGAATTTATATGTGGGGAGGAATGTCATCGGAGTTAATGTGTGCAGCGCGCGGGTCTTCAATCTGGATCTCAACTCAATCTCAATTAATTTTGCCCTCGAGCGCGTGCCTAAGTCCGAATTTGACTTGACACGTTCAATTTCGCTAAGTCCATTTTCGATTCCGATTCCACTCGCATGCGTGTTCTCACCTTGGTTTTATTTCTTCACGTGTCATTCTTCTTTCTTATGGTATTTGTATGTCATGGATGCCATAGAGCCTTCGAAAAATGCCAAGGACTCAAGACTCACCACCTCGCATGTCAAGCCGTCGAGACATTCTTGGAGGGTGGCTTGAAGAGGGCCATTGAAGAGACCGAGAGGACATGCAGGTAGAGAGGGACCGGGAGATGCAGGCGAAGGTTCGAAAGATAGAGCAGGAGCGTGTGATGCTGAGGCTGAGAGACAGCGCAGGGCGCGAGAAGTTGAAGAGGTACGTCAATTGGTTGTATGCATACGTTTCGCTCATGTTTTATTTTACTTAGATCGATGCTATGCATCTGGGTGACGATGGCCCACCCCCAGATCCCACGACCATTAGTCGTGCTGGACGAGTCAGGCGTGCGCCACTTGCATTGAAGGACTATCTGCCGACATTGCTTCCAGGTCTTCCGACCCACATAGAGCGACCACACGCCGAAACCCAAATGCGTCAAAAAACCACAGCCGCTTCCTGAACCAGATCCCCCGCCACATGTTCCATCACCTCCTCCGAGTCCATCACCTCCTCCACGACTTATATTGACACTCCCCTCAATAGATTTGGACTCTTCCGGCGATACGTGGCACGCCCACGCTCAGATCCTGAAGACGAACGCATGCTTGACTCCTTCGTGGACTCCCAATGCATGTGCGTGCCCCATGTGATCCCACGGAATCCAATCCTTTGCGTGGTCTGGACCGTCTGTCATGGCTGCTGTGGACAATGTCAATACTCGGTTTTTTGCCCCCTTCCTTAATGCAACAATATTTCGGCTCATGCGTTGGTTCTACTCCGGCGATAATACAAAAACTCTCGGCGAGCTTCAACGCCTAGTCGACGATGTTTTGCTTGCAGAGGACTTCAACGTCGACCATCTCCGAGGCTTCAGTCTACTCGAGAGTGCACGCAACTCGACAAATATGTAGACATGAGCGAAGCTTTTTCTGCGCAAGATGGGTGGCGACAGGAGTCTGTCACAATCCACGTCCCACATGAAGGCACATGCAAGCCCGAGGACGAGGCACCTGAATATGAGGTGAAAGGAGTCTACATGCGCTCATTGGTGGAGGTCATCAAAGCCGGATTTCAAGACCTCGCTGCGAAGAACTTCCATTGGTGCCATTCCAGATGTTCTGGAAGCCGGACTCTGCAGGTGCTGTCCCCGAGCGCGTTTATACTGACATCTACAACTCGGATGCTATGTTGGAGGCCGACGAGGCTATGCGCTCTCAACCATGCAACCCTGACGATGCGCCTGAAGTCGAGTACACAATCGCCCCAATTCTGGTCTGGTCAGATTCGACACACCTCGCAAGTTTCGGGTCAGCTTCTCTGTGGCCGATCTATGCCTTCTTCGGTAATTTATCAAAGTATCTCCACGCGAAGCCACGGTCGTTTGCAGCACACCACCTTGCCTATATTCCTAAGGTATCTCGTTTTATGAGATATCACACGTTGCTTTGATTGACCCACTGCCACAGCTGCCCGACACCTTTCAGCAATGGTACCAATCTGTTTATGGATCTCCTGCCTCAGCCACGGTGTTGCGCTTGTGCATCGAGAATTGATACACAAGATCTGGTTGAAGCTTCTCGATCCGGAGTTTATGCACGCGTACGTCCATGGCGTCCTCCTCAAATGCGGAGATGGTATTACACATCGTTTATTCCCGCGTTTTTCACTTATGCGGCCGACTACCCTGAAAAGTGCGTACATTTGATATCCCTGTACATGTTCTCGCTCATATAAATCTTAAATTGGCAGAATGCTACTTGCGTGCTTGCGTTTTCTCGCACGATGTCCGTGTCCCACTGCCTGATCAAAAAGGCTGACGTTCCCGGCATGGGAACGGCTCTGGATGCCAAGCGTCGGGCCAAACTACGTGAAGATACTTTCAACGTTCGCTGGGACATCAACATTACCCGCACATGGGTCTTCGAGAAAGGATTTTCCCCAGAATGTGCAGCAATTGGACGCAAACTGGATGAGACGTCACTCACGACAACCCGTGTATGTTGTTTTTTATGCTCAGCTGAACTTACATTCAATGTTTTCTCAGAGCGCATTCTCTATTCGATTTCAAGAGTATGGAGAAAACCACCATCGGTTATTCGTGCCAGATCAGATGCACGAATTCGAGCTGGGAACATTAAAGGACACAACTGTCCATACAGCTCGAATTCTCGTTGCCGCGGGTAATGACTGCATCCAGCTATTCGACACCAGGTAAGAGTATCAGTGTTGTTATTTATCACTCTTTCACATACAGATTATTGTACGCTAGATTCAGTAAACTACCTACGTTCGGACGCGACACCATCAGGCGCTTTGGAGGAAATGTCTCGGGCTTCAGGAAGATGGCTGCACGTGACTACGAAGATATACTACAGGTGTGTAATTTCTTTGCTACCTCGTCCGTTGAAAGCTGAGATCTATTCTAGTGTATCATGCCAGTTGTCGAAGGTCTCTTGGAGCGCAAGTACGATCATATCCTGCTCAATACCTTTTTCGACTTGGCGGTGTGGCAAGCGCATGTGAAACTTCGTCTACACACAGATTCCACTCTCTCACAGTTCGAGACAGCCACCAAAGCGATGGGAATTTCAATTCGTACCTTCCAAAAGGTAGTCTGTGCAGCTTACCAAACCCGGGAACTCCCAAAGGAGACTGCTGCACGACAACGGCGCACCGCAGCACTCACCGCAAAAGGAAAGGCCTCAAGGAAGGACAAGGCGACAGACTCTCAAGCGCGGGTCAAGGTATTTAACCTCCACACGTACAAGTTTCACCGCCTCGGCGACTACGTCCAGACTATCTGCCTGTTTGGTACAACAGATAACTACACCACCCAAATTGTAAGTCTACGTGACTCTCATTTACTTGTCGAGTCTTACACCTACATTCACAGGGTGAGCTGGAACATCGTCGCGTCAAGAAATTCTATGTGCGCACCAACAAGAATGTCGGATTTGCATTTCAAATTGCCCGACAGCAGCGCCGCCAGTCGTATCTGGAGAAATTGCGAGAGCGTGAAGCGCAAGCTCTAGGCAAGGATTCAAATGTGCTCAAGACTCCCAAACGCCAGAAAGCTCCACGACCACGCACTAAAGAGGCTCGCAAGGCGGTGCGGCATGCTAGGCGCCACCAAGTGCGCCTTAACTTCGCGGATTCAGAGCTCTTACCCCCACGTCACCCAAAGACCACCATCATATTGCAGAAGATCAACGTCGTCATGTCAACCTCACGGAATTCGCATCCGACAACAAGCGGGACCCGGCGTGCAAGGTAAAGTTGACGGGTTGCCCTCTCCGGAACTTAGGAGCTAACACGGTTTTACTAGGGGTTCGTGCGCAAGCTTGAGGAGCACCTCCTCGCATGCATGGCTGGCACACTGTACCATGACCCCCCTCCGGATTTCTCAGACGAAGACCGGGACAGCATACGTATTGACCGAGAGCGCCTCTACATACATAAGGTCTTGCGCGTGAATTACACCACCTACGACATGCGACGCGCACAGGACTCAATCAATCCGACCTCACATCCCGATGTAATGCTTCTTGCCCCCTTGTCGGATGACGAGTCTCACCCATTCCTCTACGCTCGAGTTTTGAGCATATTTCATGTCAACGCCTATCGTGTCGGCCCCAATCTTCCCGACCAAGCTGAGCCCGAGCGCTTTGAGGTCCTGTGGGCGCGGTCTTTCGATCTGGATACTACGGCGCCCGGAGGATTTGAAACGAAGTGTTTGCATCGTTTGAACTTTGTGGATTCCGATCAAGACGATGCATTCTGCTTCCTCGACCCTCAGCAAGTCATCCGAGGCGTGCATCTCATCCCCGCATTTCATCACGGACGCACGGACGAATATCTACCTGGGTTCTCTATCGCGCGTCAGGAAGATGAAGAAGACAATGATTGGAAATATTTATATGTCGGAATGTAAGTGTTTGCATGAATAAATGACCGCTACAATTGACTACAATCTATCATTCCAGGTTCTCGGATCGCGACATGTTCATGAGATTCAACGGAGGAGGTATCGGACATCGCTCTGGAACGGTATATTCCACTGCTGCCAGTCCAAGAAGAACAGTTGAAACACATCAAGACATGGATGCCGAAGAGGACACCGAAGAGGACGTGCTCGTGATGGAAGACGGGGATGCTGAGGATGAGGACGAGAACGAGGATGGGGATGGGGATGCTGAGGATGGGGACGCCGAGGACGAGGACAAGGACGAGGACGGGGACGAGGACAGGGACGAGGACGAGCAGCCAGACCTTGGTCCCGAAGATGGAGAAGAGGTAGGTTGCGTGGAAGAAGACGAGCGCATGCTGGATGGCTTTGCGGCATTGTAGGTATGACATTTTATGTACATAGCATAACTGGAATGCACTTTTGCTTCGGAGCATTTAAATGTAATGGGATTGCAAGTGATTTCAATTGATTAAAATATACTATATGCTAACTACGTGTATTCTACAATCGCTGACCGGACTCTTCCAGCACTGCGGCGTCTTGCTACAGTCTGCGAGGACTGATCTATAGGCGCCGGAAGTCCGGTAGCCTTGTGGCTTCCCATATAGGGAAGCCTCCATCTTACAATTGTTTGCAGGTGACCAACAGAGTTGTCTGGCGTGCGACTTTTTGCTGATGAAGTTGGAAAGCATCCAATTTTGTGGTGTAGGTCCTGCAACCGCCCAACCTTTTGGACAAATGCACAGCAACCCATGGAGACTAGTCCTGGAAGATGTCAATACGCACGTAGCACTTCCCGACCTCTTTTCCAACCTCTCTTTCTTTACCAATCTTTGACATCTCCATTTGTGTTCCACTGGCCATAGTCACGGCATGTCGGGCGTTGAGCCTGATGCATCAAATTCACTGGTGCAATTGACACATGTGCAACATCTCACTCTCTCGGAGTATCTTCTTCCCTTGTCGGATCTCGCCGTGATACTACCCAGTGTCCAATTCCTTAACATTATGAGTGGTCCGGTGAGGACACATCCAAATGGGGAATGCTGGCCAATACTACGGAGTTTGGTGTTGGAAGAATCAGTCAATGTTTTGGATTTGGATAAACTGTGTCCCATTCACTGGTTGGAGATTATTAGGAGCATTCCAGACAATCTGATGGAATAATCAGAAATTTTGGATGCTATTCATATGACCAACCCCGTGGTGCTGTCTTTTGCAATTTATATGGTGACTGGCAGGACATTTTGGGAGGAGATGATTCCAGCAGCACCAAAACTGAGATTCATTGAGATGAACTTGCTGGACTTCTTCCCGCAGCCTCTGCGCGACCAATGGTTGGTACATACCTTGTCTGCTGGCTGATATGCTAAATAATATTGATGCACTATTTGTTCAGGTTGAAGTTTTTCCTTTACTCCACCAATTGCCTGTCGTGTGTATGCGGATCATCGTTTCGTCCTGCCGCGCTGTCTTTGAGGACGAGCCTGAACCTTCAGAGCCCGAGTTTAGCTCGGATGAAACGGTCGAACGAACATGGCCCACCCTTATCACCAAGGCAATTCCGTCCCTTCATTATCTTGCATTCGCAACAAAGGATTATAAACCCGAGTCCGACTGGATGTACACGCATTCTTGCCGTGAACGCGAGATTCTACATGGTGGCACATCACAGGACCTGAGCGGAGATTGACCGAAATTCCCTCATGGGAGGGGACCGCGTGAGAGACTATCTACTTGAAGCCGACTTTGAGTCTGTTGCGAACTGGGATGGTAGGTTCATCCTGGCGAAATCCAGTCTTCTGCCCATACTCACTACTTCTGCATTCACAGGTAATCCTGCAACCGTTGACAAGTGCACTTCTCGGACGCGTATTCCAAAATCGATACCATTCTGGGGTAAGACATCTTTCACATTACGACTGGCATGCAATATTGAATGCTGCGGCCGTAGTTCGAGGAGATCATTAGGGCGGACGGAAAACACATCGGGCGGTTGCTGCATAGATTTTTTTGCGCTATTTTACTCAATGTCATTCATCATAATAATAAAAACAAGACAGGCTCTTGTCGTGCTCATCAATTTTGCACTTAAAGGAAGGGCGCGAGGGACTGCGAAAGGATGTCTCCGTGAGTGGCAGGACTAGTGTTCGGTGTGAAACCCGGATGTAAGTTACATATAATTATTTACATGTAACTTACATGTAAATAACATGTTTTAAACATACCCTCAAGAAATCCTATGTAAGTAATGTAGGAAATGAGAGATCAAGGGCTGTAGGAACAATGCTCCTTCGCGAGGACGAGACTTTCGCAAAATGGCGAACATTAACTTGAAGGACAATATAGATGTGAATGAGCGACATCGTCCACTTCCGGTCTGTTGTGGCTGAGGTGGCTGGCGCCCGGGGACTCCGGCGCCGCGATAACTGAATCTTGTCGCATCTTATATTATTTTATATTACTTACACCATGCCGAAATATCATCATCCTTCCTTTACTCCATCCCGCACTATTAATGCAAGATGTATGATGGGGGCTGCGACGAGGGCGTTGTGCTGGGCTTAGATGTTGTAATTGTATGATACAAAAATGCAAACATTTTCCGACGGAAAATTGGATGCATTCTAAGGCATCATGTGACATATTTTGGCCACGTGATATATGTAAGAAACGTTTGAAACGTTTGAAACAACGGGGGTTCCTGAGGGACTTTCTTACCTACTGTAAAAAACACCAGCTTGAGTTTCACACCGAACACTAGGCAGGACAGCACAAGTTACGAGCGTTAGTTTAGTCACGTGCGCATAATCGCTAATGGGCGCTACATTGAACCTATGCTTGCGCGCCTTTTACTGGACACTGTTCGGTCTTTTACATTTCTTGTCCGTTCAGCTACCTGAACCTCAACCTAGAGTTTGCGGATATATTTACTGGACGCTTGTGCTGTATCTGCTCTCTCTAAAGTTTTACGCTTTGCTGGTTATCTTCAGGCGACTGACTGAAAGCGGGTGTTCATAACTAGTTTCTTTGAGTTGACGAAGTCACAACCAATGGGTATCGGGGGTTGCTTGAGGTATGCCTGCTGTAGCCTTAGCTCTTTCAGTCACTTATCCTGCATAGACGATTTCGTAAACGTGTCCGCTGTGGTGCGGACAAGCTTGATGGCGGCCAGTTAGACTTCACTGTATGTAACCCATCGCCTGGACTAGACGTCTCATTTGACTACCATCCACCGCAAGTTCAGAGCGGTCTTCTTTGGACTTCTCATTGGATGCCTCCTTTGTTTCACAAATCTGTACTTCGGACTGCAGACAGGATGGATTAGCATGTATGTCTTCAAACTCTGGTCTTACGTGATGGTTTTATATGCTGTACTAGGATGTCATTACAATCAGCGTTGATAGGATTTCTCCTATCTCGTCTGCTACCTAAGCCTATTAGTCCCCAAGAGAACGTAGTCCTACAAACAACCGCTGTAGCGACTGGAACTGTGCGTCAATCTACCTATAATCATCGTATCTCTTATAGCTGTAGTCTTTATAGATGCCTCTCGCAGCTGGGTTCGTAGGTATTTTGCCTGCACTCGGTATGTTAGATGAGGCGCGAGATGGCGTGCCGCCACTGCATCTTTCATGGATTGGAGCTGTAGGTTGGTCGTGTGCAGTGGCATATTTTGGGTTAGATCATCTGCTGATCGTGCACTCATCATCATCAACTCATACTCTCTTTCGTTTCCAGAGTTTTCCTCTCGCCTCCCATCCGGAAGCAAGTGGTAGGCGTTCACAAGTCTCGTCCAAATTATGACCCTTACGGTCGGTAAACTTGGCGCAGATCATTGAAGAACAACTCGCCTTTCCATCTGGAACGGCCACTGCACAGCTGATATCTGTCCTTCACCAAATGCCTCCGCCGGATACTTCCCTCCGACAGCGCACAGGCTACCGAGTACTCAATACTGACGAAGAGGACGAACCCGTAATTCCTGTCCCTGCTGCTGACCAGGTGGACATCGACGCAAGTGAGGTTGAGGTCGCGGAGCAAGAAGGATGGAGTGCACTTTCGTGGAGTTTTCTTGCCTCGGGCGTCATGACAGTGAGTCTCGTTAAATTGGACTAAATTTGGATGGAGTGGACTGAAAGTAGTTTGAAAGTTAGCTGCTTATTTTTTCCCTGTGGTATTCTCTGTCCCGTTATTTGGGAATTATCTTGCCAGCGAGTGGTTATGGACATTCACGCCTAGTCTTTCTTACATTGGGCAAGGTGCGTAAGACAGCTTCCCTTATAGCTTTCTACTCACCTGTCCGTCTGCAGGGATCATCATGGGCTTTCCCACGACATTAAGTATGAATCTGGTGGGTGATTCGGGCATAAGAAGTTCATGAATATGGCTGACCTTTGCTCTCCCAGGGCATGCTAATAGGTTGGGGCGTCCTATCTCCCATAGCTAAACACGCCGGATGGGCGCCCGGCCCTGTGGGAGACATGACTAACGGAGCGCGCGGATGGATCCTATGGGTCTCACTCGCAATTATGTGCGCAGACAGCGTGATTTCTCTCGTGCCCGTCATTGCGGAAGTGCTATATGCGAAGGTCTGGCATAACTCGACCCATCTTGGTGAGGGTGAGAGCGATGGAGGGAAAGATGGTAAGGAAGTCGAAACGGAGGACAGACTGGTTCCAATGCGCTGGGTTTTCTGGGGTCTCGGGGGTAGTGTGGTTTTGGGAACAGTCTTGGTGTGGCTGGTGTTTGGAGACAAGGGCATTAAACCGTGGGCTACGCTGATCGGCTTCATGATGGGCGGGCTCTTGAGCGTGCTTGGGTCGGTGATCGACCTGTTCCGTATGCGCCTTAGCTGATGGAGCTGTGATCTGTGCAACAGAGTTCGTGCACTCGGGGAAACAGACTTAAATCCTGTGAGCGGGCTGGGCAAGATCAGCCAGCTATTCTTTGCATGGATCCAGCCGGGGAATATCGTAGCCAACATCATCGCTGGCGGTGTCGCTGAAGCGGGCGCTCAACAGTATGCAGGCCTTCTCTTCGTACCGCCAAAACCCTCTGCTTATCTTATGTTGTAGGGCTGGCGACCTTATGCAAGACCTCAAGACCGGACATCTCATACGCGCTTCTCCCCGGGCACAGTTCTACGGACAGTTGATCGGGTCAACCCTGTCCATCATTGTTACCACCTCGGCGTACTCGCTATACAACCGCGCGTATGAAATCCCCGGACCTTCTTTCCCCGCACCAACTGCATATGTCTGGCTTAGCCTAGCGCGTCTCCTTCGTACGTCTGCTTCCCATGTTCGGTCTGAACCTCCTGACACATATACGTTTCAGGCGATGGTCAACTTCCAGCGAAGAGCAGTGAATTTATGCTTGCGTTTGCGCTCGTTTTTTCCATGGTCGCCGCTTTCAAGGCGTATGCATCGCGGTGTGCCCTACCATATGCCAAGTGGATTCCTTCCGGTGTTGCGTTCGCAATCGGCTTCTTGAATACCCCGTCGTTCTCCCTTGCACGTCTCATTGGCGGAATCGTCGAGCACGTGTACTATACGCGTGTCGGGCGCACGCACGGGGGAATACGACTCATCATTATCGCGAGCGGCTTCGTGCTTGGCGAGGGCGTGGTGAGCGTCGTCGCGCTTGTGCTCCGGACCCTTGGTGTAGGAGTCGCAAACTGCTGGGGTTGCGGGCACGGGCTGTGCGGTGGATGCCCTGCTGCGTAAGCATCCATCAGAGTCAGGCTCCGAACGATCGGAGGTTAGACGTCGACATGTATCCTACTTTGTATCCATTATGGCTTTAGATCTCACAGCTTCCGATTTTGAGTTTATGATATCATTCCAATGCGCGCCCGGTGGCGGATGCAGATGATGGTGGCGAGATGTAACTATTGCAGGTGTCTAGATGGTTGTGGATGACTTGCGGAAATTACTGTCCGACCCCGGAGTCACATAAGGCGGTAAACAACGAAGGCTATCTGCGCTGGCACTGAATCAGCGCGCGCGTTTGTTGTCTATACACTTCTTTGATCATTCCCAGGTCAAGCCTTTGAACCCTTCTCGAGGTAATTATTACATTTTCCTAAGTCCTTCATTATAGTAGTCTGTTTTTTTGTTCAATTGCTACTTGTTTTTATTTCTGCCACAAGAATCACCACTATGACTTCCAATTTGGGTGATTTTGTATCTCAGCGGCTGTGCAATCTCGTCGGAGCGGCAAACGCAGTAACATACTGTACATCCCCATTTATCCTCGCCCAAGGCACTGCCTGATCTAGTCCATCTCGACAGTCCTACTGTGCTGGATGAAGACCTTTTAATTTATCCATAACTAACACGGTATCGCCTGAAAAGCGGCTTTGCAGCCTTTTTACTAGTTTCTGGGCCTGCTGCCAGTGCCCATATCAACATCACGTCTCATTAGTTAATAGTCCACATTCGCTGAGGAACATCGCAATGGTATCATTGCGAGCGTAGTTCGAGGATGGGGGTCTAGCTACTCAGGCCATGCCGCTCATGATGCATGATGCTGGGAAAGGTTGGAACTCGACCGCAACTTTCGCCCTTTCTTGGAGCCACCCAGCAACCAGAACGTCTTCGAAAGGTGCTGATAATTTATATAGTATCACTTGGAAGCTGTCGTTGATCAATTAGTCTATGACACAGGTTCTCTTCGTATTCGTTTCAGCCAAAGCATCATTCCGTAAAGCCCTCCCTTGCAACTTTCCACGATTGTAGTGCCTCTCAGCGTTCCTCTACTCTTCCCCACGATCGGAGCCAAATCCGGTGGCGCTCCACACATTTTTGGTGACAGCATGTGGTGTTTTTATGGTCTTCTGAGGGACATTCTTGTTTCGCCGTGCCCTCCTGACACAAGCACGTATGTCTGCGAGGTGCGTGATCTTCTGTTATTGGGCTCAAGCCGCCCAAATTTCGGTTTTAGAAAATTCCCGCTTGAAGCCCGGTTTCCGCAGTTGCACTAGTTCTGTCCATGTCCCGATCGTGGGCCTAGGGCGACAACAGATGTTCTCAGAAAGTTCGACAGTTCAAATGTTCACCATCTGTGCCGCCCTTGGCTAAGATGGTATTTCTGAAAACTAAAGTTACCGACGCACACGGAACTGCTTCACACTATATAAGCTGTACCAAGTACCATTGATTATCATCGCTCTCATCAGCTACCACTACTCAAGCCAGTCGAGCACCGCCAACCTCGACCTCAATTCACTTTACGCTCACCCGTCAGTTGACAATATGTCCACACGTACTCCCCCACCTCTTGACCCCGCCAACGTTCAAGGCGACATTCTGTGAGTTACATTCACCATCCATAACTTCGATCACCTCATTCAAGGGCTCTCAGTGTTGGCCTTCCGAAGAAGACGCAGACCTACGTTTTCTTCCAGATAGATGATAACGTCTCCGCATTCCGGACCCAGCTTTCGAAACTCGTCCCGCTCATCACATCAACCAGTCAAGTCCTGAATGATCACGCCCAGATTCTTGCGAACAAGCAAGCTGCGGCTGAAAAAGGCCGCAAACCCACGCTCCTCACGCTTGCTGGCATCAACATCGCGTTCTCTCATACGGGATTGGTGAAGGCAAGTCAATGTTTGTAACTTACTGATACGAATAATTATATGTCTGGGACAGATGGGGATCACTGACGAGATTGGTGACTCCGCTTTTGACGAGGGTCAACTAGCCGATGCACAGGACCTTGGTGACAAAGGAACACCTACCTCTACCGGCTTCGTCCCGGACTGGATCCCTGCGTTCAAGAACCCTGTGCATGGTGTAATCCTCATCTCTGGCGATTGCCATGCCACAGTTCAAGCAACGCTCATTAAGGTGGAACAAATCTTCAACGTTGGTGCGCATAACGCGACTCTCCATGAGGTGCTCCGCCTGGTAGGGGATGTACGCCCCGGTGCTGAGAACGGCCATGAGCAGTAAGCGCAGTTCATTCTCCTCACCGTTTGGAGTTTATGCATTTCTGTAGTTTCGGCTTCCTTGACGGCATATCCCAACCCGCAGTTAAGGACTTCGACACCAAACCAAATCCCGGTCAAGAGACGGTCCGTCAAGGCATCATCCTTCTTGGGCGTGACGGTGACGCACCCGTCCTCGATAAGAAGCCCGTGACTCGCCCTGCATGGGCGTTAGATGGCAGTTTCCTTGCTCTTCGCTATCTTTTCCAGCTTGTTCCGGAGTTCAACACGTTTCTGAAGAAGAATCCGCTCCCACTCCCGGGACTCACCCCTGAGCAGGGCAGTGAGCTTCTTGGCGCTCGTCTGGTTGGCCGATGGAAGAGCGGTACGATCGTGTACTTTTGGAACTGAGTTCTTCACTAAAATAATGTTAATATTTTACAGGCGCCCCTATTGATATCACGCCGCTAAAGGACAACCCAGCCCTCGGAGCTGACCCGCTCCAGAACAACAACTTCCGATATGCCTTTCCCGATGACCCTCAAACGCAGGACCGCTGCCCCTTCGCTGCGCATACTCGTAAGACGAACCCTCGTGCAGACCTTGAGGATCTTCCTCCTCCGACTGGGCCCGTACCCACTGAATCCCGGCGCATAATCCGCCGCGGGATCCAGTTTGGTCCAGAGGTCACTCCTCTTGAGGCGTCGCTCGGTCAGACTAAACTCGGACGTGGTCTGATCTTTGCTGCCTATCAAAGCAATATCGTGAATGGCTTCCAGTTCATTCAACACAGTGCGTCTCGGTTCTTCCGTTCAGTTTCACTTTCTGAAATTTATCGCTGCAGGCTGGGCGAACACAGCAGGATTCCCTATCCAGAAGCCTGTGACTCCTGGGTTCGACCCTATCATCGGCCAAGCTGCAGACCCCACCTCTCGCACACTCACCGGAACGAATCCCAACAATCAGAGTGCTTCGCTCTCGCTTCCGATAGAGTGGGTTGTACCCAAGGGTGGGGAATATTTCTTCGCTCCCTCGATCTCGACTCTTCGCGACACCTTCGCCTTTGGAGCTCATGTTGTGTGATTGTCGTATACCGAGTCTTGATCTTCTTGCTTTTGGATCGTCATTGTCACCTATTTGTACTACTAGTCTCCGCTTGAATGAGCTCTGCACCTGTATATAATGTGCTACATCTCGAACTTTCAGGGCCGAACGTTAAAAGCAATGGGCATCTCGAAAATTCCCGGATACGGTGAGAATATAGACGATAACTTACTTGCAACGCCAAACGTACTGGGAAGATCATCAGAACCATACCGGTCGCAACGTAGCCAAGAACTCCAAATCAATAAGAGCCCGGTGAAAGTACAAAATCCATAATCGTGAGTGGGTCGTAAGCATGAGATCAACGGAATAAGATACATAAGTGCGTGCTAGAGGTATCGCAGGAGATTGAATAAGATAGATAGCGTGAATCTAAGCCGAAGGAAACAAGGTATCGCAAGATAGGAAATCAAATACTAGCACAAGCCAGAATAGTTTCACAGGGGATGTTTAGAATAGATGATACCGACCTGCTGTCGGTAGACCCACGAAACGAAGACGGCAAGGAAGTGCAAAATTCAGTCCGAGACACAGAGCAGATACCAGCAGTAGGCCCTCTACCAAACAGAGTCACCAGGGAATCTACCATCAGCCCAAGTCCGCTCATCCGGACTGCGCCAAGGCAGTCTCGGGAAATGCATCACTGTGCCCGTGATTGGGTCAGTCAACTCTGTAGTCACGCTGGAATTCGTGCGACTATCCGCCGTCGCCAATGTCCTCTCAGTACCGGAAGATGTGATGGTACCGCTCACGGTAGCGACATTAGAACTGACTAGATTGGGTGCAACAGACGGATGCATTGGCGCCGACGGCAGGACATCTACCCGCTCAACATAAGCTGTTGTTATGTGATCGTCCAACGGGCTGCCTCTGCGGAAAACGGCCGAAAGTGGTGGTGATCCCACTTCGCCCACGTCGCCACGTCGCCGTCTGCGATCGCCTGAGGATATTGAACTAGAATGTGAGAGCGAATAGCCGCTACTACCCCCTGCGTGCGCGTGAGAGTGACCCGAGGAACCAGACCCACTAAACGTGTGCAAGGATGAGGCGGGGGCGGAACCAGCAGGACTGAGAGGTGAGCGGGGGCTCAAGTGAGACCGCACAGAGTGAAGAGATCCGCGCTCAGAATGAAGAGCATCCTGCGGCTGGGTGACCATAGGCTACGTTTGATGTCAGTGAATACATTGAAACAGCTGTGGCGTTCAATGGAAAGTACTCACGACGCCGAAAGTCAACCTTCTCCCATCAGAGGATCCTTGGCTCCCTCCAGCTAAGCTTCGCCACCCAACTTGGGCAGCAGGCGGCTCATCCTCCAAGACGTCGATACGAATTCCTGCGCTGCTTCCGCTACTCGTAGGACTAGGAAGGTCACTAGTATGCGAGTCACTCCATACCCTCGGTGTAGGGAGCGGGATCAAACCAGGGGGAAAGTCAGGTCTAGAGGAGACAGCGCTGAAGGGAGACGCTGGACGAGGAGCCGGGATGTCGAGGACATCCACAGGAGCAGGCGCTAACCGAGACGGGGAAGGCCGAGCATCATCATATGACGGAGGTTGACTAGGAATACTCATGTATATCCCGCTGTTCGTCACACGTTGAGATTCACCAGATTCATGAGATGATTCCCGGAACTGCGCACGAAGTGGCGACGGTACCGGGGGGTTCGCGCTGGAATTCGGCACAGGCGTCGCCACGCTGGAAGGGTCATCTACCAAGCTTTCAGGCCGCGACGGTGCATCGTGATAGACCGTATTACCGCTCACCGCACTGCGGCCGCTCACAGTTGAGATTGGGCGCTCATCCGAAAGCCCAAGTCCAGAATCCAGCAACCCGGGATTAGAGCGCATATCAGAAGGGTCATGCACAGAGAGGCGCGCCCATGAACCGGGGCGAGAACGCGAGTCGTGACGTGAATGTGAGCGAGGCAGTGGCGCGCGCGTATATCGGTCAGACTCTTCGAGCTCCTCTCGTGAACGGGGACGAGAAGTGTCTGCGAGGAAAGACATGCGCTTGAACCAGCTTAGCCGTGCGATGTCTGCTAACCTGTCGAGACCCGAGACATTGCCGCCTGTACCCGTCACACTGGGTCCCGCAGTAGACTCCGACTCAGGCGAGATCCGCTGCCCGAGCTCGCTGACCTTCACTCGGCGAGCAGTCAGAAGCTGTGCACCCTCTGACTCTTGCACATCGCTCCCAAAGCTACCTAATGATTTATCAGACGCCAGAGATCGCGGCTGTCCACTGGGTCTCGACTGTTCTGAACGGAGCGTGTTCGGTGGCCCAAGCCTATCTGGATCAAGGGGAGGGGGAGGAGGTAGGGGTGACTCATGTTGCTGGCGTGGACTGGGTTGCACGACGCGGATAGAACTATGAGTAGGCATCTCCTCGCTCATGCGCGCAAGGACGTCTCGCGGGATGATAGGTTCGCAGGGTTTCGGCACACTACGGTGGGTGGACGCTGTGCCAGTTGCTACAGCCGCAGGAATGCTCACAAGTGTATCTGTGTCGGTTCTCGTCTGCACCATATCTGTGGCACCGCTACGGCGGGTGAGGAAGGGATCTCCCTCTTCACCGCTTCCGCGGGGAGAGCCTTCGCCCGGTGTCCGACCCCCACCATTGTTTAGTATTCCGTCGGGATCGACCATCTCCCAACCAGTCCATATCGGCGTCTGTCTATTACCGCCCCGTGAAAAGAGAGTCGTTTGACGGTTCCAGAAGCTCGATGACGAATGTGACAGATCCGAGGCACGTCTGCGCCACCGCAAAAGGAATACTATCGCTAATACCACGAGCAAGAATATGGTGCCGAGGATACTGCCGAGAATGGCGCCCAACGTAGAGCGAGATATCCCATGTGAGTTGTTAGATTGCAGAGTGGCAGACGGTGTCAGCGATGAGAGCGTAGTCGATGAGGATGCCGAATTTGAAGACGTCAATGACGAACCCTGCGACGAGGTGGACGAGGTGACCGATGCTGAGGTCGGAGAGGACGTAAGAGAGGTAAGGGTTGTCGAAGGTGACGGCGTTTGAGTGGGTGAAGATGTGGATGGCGGCGGAGAAGTAAGCCCGCCATAGGTCCATGATCCATCGGTCCCTAGAGGTATCTACATAGGTCGGTCAGACTGGCACATCGAGTTAGAATCAGGGAGAAAAAATGGAAAATATGTGCGTGGTAGTGCAGTCTCGTGAAATGCAATCCGAGAGAAAAGTTGGGGACAACTAAGAATAGACAGAGGTAATTGTAAATTCTTCTGGGTCTAGGGCAGAGTTGCATCCAACACTCGGAACGTTTCCCGCAGTAGGATCATCACATCCATCTAGAGAGAATTTATCCCACCACCCTTTGCGATGAATAGGATATCACTATATCCCTAACCCATGGCGTTCCTATAACACTATACCACAGATATATCTCAGGAAATACTCTGCGGTAAAGTCAAGCTAGTACGGAGCATCGGTGCACAGATTGCAGAGCACAGAGCATCGGTTCTCGACCAGCGAGTCAATCCATGTTATTTCAGCATGAGACAGCGCCACGTAGCATGTCATCGCAGAATTCAGAGACTCCTCGTCGCTCATAATTCCAAAATATTGGAGGAGTTGGCGGACAAGACGTCACCAAAGTTAGCCACAGCACCTCAGACATCTGCAACTTGCAGGATATACGCACAGAGGACCCTCCGACGTAAGACAGATTTCAAGACTCACACTAGGGCCATAGTAGGTAAGTGGCAAGCGCAAAATATCCGATGAGGTCGAGAGAGTGCCGTCGGGCTGCGTGATAACGGTAGTGGAGAGTGTGAGCCACGAGGGAAGCTGCTGTGTAGGAGCAGTCATGAAATCTAGAAAATCGGCATAAAACGATAAGAACGCAAAGGAAAACGTTAGTAGAGAACGTGGGTATGTCCAATCTATAGAAGAACCGCTGAGCTTGAAAATTCATCGACGCAAGAATAGCACCGAGCGACTTACAGGTCGTAAATGTGAGCAGACGCCGTCGTGCGCTTCGTGATGCTCTCGGAAATGAGTAAAGAAGATACGGGGGGGAGGCGGAGGCGGAATGAAGGGAGGGCAAGACGGTAGAGAGCGAAGGGCAAAGGCTTCAGTTCAACCGTGGACGCGCGCCATCACGTGTCTCGCGTTCACACGCGTCTGCGCCGTTCAAATGACTACTTAAGTTAGAAGTAGAACGGCAGTTGAGCTTGAGAACAAGTTAGTAATTTGTTCTCAAGCTCAACTGAGGCCGTGTCCAACAGTAGCACACTCCTTGTCATCGCCCACCACCACTACGTGAACAATTGTTGAATATGGCTAGTATTGTTGAGGTGTTGGCCGTGATCGGCGTACTGCTGCTTATACCCAACGTCTATCGCTTCGTCTCTTTCATTTGGCTGTATTTCCTGCGACCCTCGTCCATCCGCAGCTACTTACACGGTCCTGCCCCTTATGCAATTGTTACTGGTGCTACAGACGGTATAGGCAAGGCCGTCGCAGCGGAACTGTATGACAAGGCTTTCAATCTCATCCTCCATGGCCGTAATGACGAAAAGATGCGCAAAGTCATAAATGAGCTCCGTGCGCGTGGGACACACGACACCGACATCCGTTACTTCCTCGTAGATGCTGCTCAGCCTGGACATGACTTCGCGCAGATGATGGAACCATACAAGGATTTGAACATCACTCTTGTCATCCACAATGTCGGTGGATCATATGGACTCCAACCGGAAAGGTGTGTCGACTCTTTTTCATGGTGTATCTCATTAATAATCATGTTTTACCCCTCAGAATCGACGAGAGGAGCGAAGAACACATCCTCAGTGTAGTACACTGGAACGCTATCTTCCCACTCTTCCTCACACGAGCCCTTCTCCCGCGTCTCCGCGTGTCTGCCAAGCATGGCCCGGTGCTCGTCCAATTCATTGGCTCTATAGCTGGTGACATTTCTCCTCCTCGCCTCCCCATCTACGCCGCATCCAAAAAGTTCCTTGAGGGTCTGACCCGGGGGCTGGACAATGACGAGCGCTATTTCGGCACGCCGACCGGTGTGCGCTTCACCTACATTGCAGTTGGCGCCGTTGTATCGAACTCGTTGCGCGCAGACGTAAATCTCGGCCGCCCGACCTCAGAGACATTTGCCAAGACACTTGTGGCGCGCTCTGGTTGTGGCAAGCGGAGGGTGGCGCCGTACGTGGTGCACGCCATCATGCAGTGGGCCATGGAGGCAATGGGAGAGGAGGTGGTAGATAGGTACTCTGCGGAGGAGATGGCCAATTTGATAGCTGCGGAGGAAAAGAAGGCTTAGTTACCTCCACAATATCGATGGATTTTGTTTTCATTAGCCGTGTCGTGATTAGGTATATCGACGACCGTTCGAGCTATGTACATCTAACAATATTCGACTGATTATGTGAAGTACGCTATGATCGTTGATCTCAGCATCCCATAATGATCGGTCTGATCGATCTCGAGTCCCCAGAGAGGTTCAGGTGTACTGTACGTATATACGTCGTGCGATTCTCGGCGAGTAATTGATATCTGGCTTTCTCAGCCAATATTAAGCTTCTGTCCAAACGTCAGGTGGGGGCATTCACTAAGGGTCCCTACTGAACTTTTCTCCATAAACTCCCAGCGGTAACATATGTCTTTGCATTTATGCTAGATGCATACGTTTCTCACGTTGGACTCGCGGCATCCCTACGTTAGCAGCCTTTGCATCTCAGTAATCTCCGATGTTTTCTGATATATTTGCTCGCAATGCAGGCATATCCAAGACTCGAGGAGTGCTATTGGCCTGAAGCTCTAGCAAATGCTACCGACGCGCAACAAGCTTTTCAAGTGCTTGACCGTGCATCGGAAGGTCTGAGGCTGGTATCTGAAAGGTGAGAGTGATGTGCTGCAGAAGGTGAGATCATGCTCACAGGCCTACAGTGTGTGCAAAGTCATGAAATTGGATGGCTTCGACGACGACATTGAAGGAGGCCGCTTCTAAAACGTTGACTCGTATGAATTCTATGCCTCTTCCGCCGGATTCTTGTACATGGCTTTTACGCCATGAAACTGTATAAAATTTGTAACTTCAACCTTTCTTAATATGCTGTCTGTAGTTCATACTCGGCAACTCATTATTCCCAATAATATCGGTAGTACAGTACGGTTGAGCGTCTTGTGAGCTGAAGTTTGGGTGAGCAGATTGAACTGAACTGAAGGGCCCTGCTTACCGGATAAAATACGCCAACTCCCGTACAGCACGCAAGAAATAACTACAACCGCGCGCGACCAGAAATTCGTAAAGACTTGCTACGCTCTTGCAGAACATGCCGAAGAATCTTTCCACTTGGCTTTTTTGGAATATGAATCGACGAATTCTACTTCGCCAGTGGGTCATTTGCACTGTGACTTCGCATCGGCAACGTGCTGCACATCTTGTTGCATCAGTATAGGCGTAGGTATCTGCAATGCTAGAACTTGCCTTTATGATGTTGGTCCGAATAGTAGAAGCAAGTGATTGTTCCCAATAATTGCCCTTGCTATGTGCGGTTTCAGAACCACGTATGCAAGGGGGACTTCTCCGGAATAATTGTCGGGGATTCCCACAACGGCTGCGTCAGACACATCAGGGTGGCCGAGCAGATGTCCTTCGAGTTCCTACGGGAGACTTGCAGACCTTTCACTTTGATCAGTTCGTGAGAGGAGGTACAGGTATGAGGAATGTCGGCAGAGACAAATACAACCACAGACCTTGATACGGCCGATAACGAACATGTCTCCGTTCTCGCGGAATAGGACTTCATCACCAGTCTGCAACCAGCTGCGCGAGAGTGCATTTGTCAATTGAATATAAACTTCATGGTTACCATGAATTTAACGATCCCGTCAATGAAAGTATTCCGTGCCCTATATATACAGTCAGCAAAGTGCATATCGACCTTGCAGAACGAGGAAAATACTATCCGATACCTGGAGCCCGGCATTCGCCTGCTGAACCACTTCCACGCTGCACGCACAGACCACCCGCGGGAGGCAATGGAGAGCAACGGGATGTCATTCTTCACGCGCATCGGTGAGGGGTGTGCTGCATCTGCTACTTGCTCTGCCGCAACTTGGGGAGACTGATGTGGCGAAGTGGATTGAGTTTTGGAGGAGCACCGGATTTTTGCCCTTGTGATCGCCAATTAGCGTCAGGACACGATGGTTGTGAAGAAGTCTTATACAAGCTGTACTAACATGGTTCGATTGTACCCCCAGCTCCAGCGCATTCCCGATTGTTCATGTACGCTTCGGGGCCAGGTTTATATCTGCTTTATGTATACAAGGTAGTTCAGCATCATTGCAGGAGCGAATTCCTCGTCTAGGCTCCAAATGAAATGCATTTCTCATGAGCAAACAAAGGTGCATTTACAATCTGACATATACCACATGTTCCGAACGGCGGATAATACTTACGACGACCACATGCCAACTGTCTCGGAAGAAAAGAAGTAGCTGAGAGATGTTGTTGTTCTATATTGACCTGAACAACAAAATCCATCTATACAAATGATCTGGGGTAATTTATTTGTTAGAAAGATACCAAGAATCATCGCACTGAGAGCTACGCAGCGCGATGATTCCCCGTATCCCACATCCATGTCGAACAAAGGTGACATGAATGCAAGTATTGGCGACTAGAAGACGTAGCACATTGGTAATGCTAGAGAGCTAGGAAGTGGCACTGTCAATGATTGACCGAACTTCTCGAAATGAAGCAAACACACCTAAGCCAAAACAACTTAATGCTGCTCTAATGCTGCAGAACCACACACTAGACACCACCTCTAGCCGGCGATGGGCGTGCCACCAATTAAGGGGTCGCCCCATAGTCGGTCTCTCGACATCTCATTGGTTTAGTTGATTTGCAGACTATGCAACTAGGCCGACGGCACTACAAGGGCGCACGAGCAGAGACTGGCGCAGCCAAATCCGTCAATGCGAGCAAAAAAACAAGTGAGAAAGACTTACGCTGGGGCAGCCTGACTCCGCTCCGTTAACAGCATAGTAGCAAGTCCCTCGAGTGACCCTGTTATACGATCAATGCTCGGCCAAGCAACTTCCACATGCAACAAACCCACTTACAGAGATATGCTGAACGACCACAGGAGCCCTCGTTAACGGCGAAGAACGGTCGAACGCATTGGACTTATATACCGCACGGCGGGAATCAAAAGCAACAAACCCCGCTCTGCTAATATTCATACTCCGCCAGAGCTCCGCGACGCGCAGTAATTGGCTTTACGCAGGACGAGCCTCGCAGCATTCGCCGCGGTGCATGGCGACCACCTGGTGATTGCACCTGGCATATGGACAGGATAACTTATGATGGCAACTTCTGCAGCCGTCCCTGTTCTTGCTGAGCGTCTGGACATCCACAAGTCATGCAAAACCCTCGAAACTGTCGTGAACATCCTGAACGACTACTGTGAAGCTGCTAATGCTATCGTCGCGCTCCAGAAGAAGCTGGCGAAGGCCTTGCGGGAATCGGCATCGATGAAGTGTACTGCGGATATCCCAGGTGCGTTCACCTTCATGCTCCGGCCCGCACTTTCATGAAACAGCGGGCGGTCCAGCGAACGCCTTGAACACAAGTGCAACGATATTTGAGGCGCTTTCTGAAGTGGATTCTAAATTTGCCAAATTTGCGGACAAAGAATGTGACGGGATCAGCACAGAAGTGAAGAAGTGGTTTAAGAAGCTTTCAGTACGTTTAGTCTTTGTCGGATGTTATGTCTCCTATAGCTTTATCGATTGCAGAAAGCCGAGAAAGAACACGATGCGCGACTAGCTACCGCCAATGGTAAGATCAAGGCCGCTGTACAAGCATACGAGCGGAAGGCCAAGAAGAATCCGCGCGATTTTGCTGAAGAACACACTCGTTACATGAATTTACTTAGTACGTTAGGGCCTGAAGTTAACCAGGATAAATAGTGAGCCTTTTGAGCTACATTACGACATTATTCGCTTATAAAATGGACAGTGATCATGCGCTGTTTGTGACACAACGGCACAGTTCAACAGTGTACAACCTAGCTGCATGTCTGTCTCGAATGGCAGATGCGGAATGGATGCGGTCGTTCGAGAGTGTCAGGAAGTTCTCGCCCACCATTGGTCAGCTCGGCGAATGGCGCGCTCTTTGCGAAGGGGGCTGGTCCGGTGATGTCCCTGGTGACCTGCCCGACTACAATACGGGAAAGACAACGACCGAGCCTCGTCCGGTGAATGAGCACGACTCGGGAGAGATCACAGGGAGTCCACGTCCACGAGAGCTGATGCCTCCTACCAACGAGAAACCTGCACCAGAATACTCTTCTCGAGATGCTTCCGAGCAAGAGAATGCCTCGAGAGCCGTGACCCCTTCTGGGCAATCTCCAGTCGCGCCACCTCAGTACTTCCCTGAACCAGGGGACAAGCCGGAACAGCATCTGGAGCGCAAGAGCCATTCGGCAACGTCGCTTGCTTCGCTCGCGTCCTTCCCGGCACCTCCAACCCACTTCCCGATCCCTCCGGTATCTGGAGCTAAGCTCGCTTCCCCGGCGTCTATCGGCCCTGCGAAAGAGACGGAAACCCCATCTGAGTCACGGACATCTTCAGGTATGACGCCATTTCCACGCTTAACAGAGTCTCCAGTACAGGAGAGCGGGACCGAGACACCGGCTCTCACGGACGACTGGCGCTCCCAGTGACGCCACATGCTGAATTAGCCACTCCCATCACATCTCCCCGTCTTACTGCAGCCAAGCCTTCTGTGGAGACTAGCCTTTCAAATGATAAATTGGTGTTGAAAATCGCGCCAACTGAAGAGAGCAGGGAGTTTACTGGCTCACGCTCGAATGTGCAATCCGCATCATCTCCAGTTAGCCCGAGCAGGAAAGCGGCCTACGTCGACGATGGCGAATTTGGAGTACGCAGGAGTATGGATGGTGGACAGCAACCCAAGTTAAGGGGAGCTGAACCGTCCTTGACCGCCGTCGTCGAACGTAGCGATACAGGCAAGAGCCAAGGCAGCGTGGTCGCTGCCCTGCGTGATCGATATGCTCGTCCGGTACGTGGTTAACTTGCATACCCGCTTCCCACTTTCGGGCTCAATATTCTGGAAGACTGTGCCTTCATCTCCGCCTCCTAGAGGCTTGCCGCGTTTACCCACGAGTGTCTCCAGTTTGGCAAATCGGTATGAGCCGGTCGCGCCTACTTCTCCGCGGCATGGCACAGGGTCGCCAGCACAAGAGCGCACACGTTCATCACTCGACTCATTCGCTCGTATGCCGGACCCCCCGTTCCTGACAGAGGTGCTCCAACGGGCAGGCCCGGTACGCAGTACGCGCCCAATATATCCCAATCCACAGATGAGGTCAGTCTGCGTCGGCAGCGCATTGAGGCGCTGGAGGAGCTGGAGCTCAGAGAACGCGAGCACGATCTACGAATGAAGGAGCGCGAGATAGAGCAAAGGGCGAGGGAGCTGGACCGGGAACGTTTGCATTTACTGAATGCCCGAGGTGGTAGACCGGACGGATATACAAGCGACAGCTCTCGTGGGACGGCTACAAGGATATCCACCTCTCAGCGCCCCGTCGAGCTCCTTCAGCATCATTCATACTCACATAGCACTACTCAGCTTCTTCCACCGTCGTCGTCATCGTCCTCAAGCCGTCATCCTTCTAGTCAGCCAACATCTCCGATTAATCCACCGCCGACCATGCGCCCTACTGTGGGTGCGATGCGTGCTCTGTATCAAAGTATAAGGCTCGCAACATGCAACACTCTCCTGGTGATAGCCGTCCGCTGGAGCCACCGATTACCCTTCGCCCTGAGAAACCGAAGGGGTGGATCCGGCGCCTTAGCATGCCCGTCATGGGCAATGCATTCTCACTAGATTCCAAGAAGATTAACGTGGGGATCGCTGGAGGGCCGGGACCGAGAAATAGTCTTTTCCTTGCTGAAGAGGATGGACGCTTACACATGGATCCAACTGGCGGTATCAGAAATCGAAGCTCCACGAACCTTTCTCGGCGATGATATATGTAATTTCCGAACAATTTCAAACGGCAACAATTGTTCTAGTCATCGCTGGATTATCATCTGGTCTGCTTTCTTCCGGCTTCTTTTCTTTTGTTGCCCGGTTCTATACCTCTTATTATTTACGTAGCTCCGGACCATAGTCTGACGCGCTTGTCTTCTATACCTTTAGCTCCTGATTCTTATATCATGCCCGTCACGCCGAATGTACGTTGTTACGATCTAGTCTATGCAATGAATATACCTAGTCCGAACTCACTATTATCTTGCGCAGTTCGATCTTCAGCCGCTCCTCGTGATGCGGGGTCTTGTTTTATGGCGCGCGAACATCGGATAGAGTTTATTTCCTCGCTTGACAAAGGAATGTCGGGACCTTATTCCGAGGGGAATTTCATGTCCGAGGCACATAAGGGATCGACGTATGTCGCACCATCCTCAACCCATTCCCCACCATGCGACAGCGACCTTGTCTTCCTGTGCCAACGGAGCTGACCGTCAAGATTTTGGTGAATCTCGACTTCCGCGACATTTCAAAATGCCGCGCGGTACGCCTCGTTCCGTATCCAGCGCCACTTGATGCTGACATAGTTGCAGATATCGAAAACGTTTAACATAATCATCGAGGCTACAGCCGCATTGCAATACACAATTAAGCTCGGCCTCGCCGGCTTTGTAGATGGGCGTCTTGATAGCCCTATGTCGATTTTGGAACGATCGGAGGAGTTCTTCAGACAGCAGAAAGCGTGGTCTAATCTTCATTTGACTCTCCAAAATTCCGTAGAACTCGACAGCAACCTACAGTGGGACTGTCGGCGAGCCCATCGTGAAGCCATTCTCGGCTTTCGAAAAGACGCAGGCCATTCTTCGCAGCCTGGCTTTACTGCGTTGGACGTCATATCTTTGCGGGGTCCCAAAAATGATCGGCAGTTTTGCAGTACTCTGCGGTTCGAATATCTTTTCGAGAAAGCCTGGGCAAACTCCCCAGAAGACTTGTTAATCTTGCAGGAGCCACACCATGGGTGCGTCTACGACAGCGAGAGCATTTTTTGCATGATGTTCAGCCGTTAACTTCACACTGCTAGGGTAAATCAACTTGGTCTGAAAATTCTGTCGCTGCGAGACGGATCTCCCCATAGCCGAGCTCACAGCAGTCGCGTTGCATTTTCTCTGCCTCATTGGGTCCTCTCCCCATTCATCGCGCAATTACGCTTCCATGGCGACATGCTCGCAATCAGCATCCGTGTCTCCACACGAGCGGACTTGATTTTATACAACTGGGTGGCAGGGTTAAGTTTGGTACGCCGCTATTCCTGACCCAGAGCAAGTCCACTGATGGCGGCGCATTTAGATTTTGCCCGGGAGCGCAAATATTGAGTATACCGATGCCCATTTGAAGCCTGATGGCTTGCTCTTCCTGAGCAGCGTTCAGACTTCACCTCGGCTTTCGGTGTCTATTCAAGTCTTATCCGTCAAATACCCGTTGCTAGACAGTGCACCTCAGCTACTGGCCACGTTGGGGCTTCCTCCTCTCGTGGACGGAATTCGTTCACTCGTGGACTGCTTGTTTATCTCGGTGGATGGGCTCTTCTCTGAGCCAGAGAAGACTTCTCCGCGTGCAAGCTTTCGCCCATCGGATGTGCTGGTTGGACTTGAACTCCAATATAAACGGGTATCCTACCACACATACATCCTCCTACCAACTCTCCTATCCGTTATTGGTCATCGTTGTTCCGCTTCTTTCCCCGACGGCATCCTACCATGGCATTTATGGGGACCTCAGTGCACACGAATTTTCAAACACGACTCGCAATCAGACCCAGTTTCAATTTATGCCTACCGTGCCGTGAGTGGTACGAAGGTTTACGACTTCAACCCGTATGTTCTCGCCGAAGAGGTAGATTCTGAGCGATCTTCTCGAAGATGCCATTGTCGTCCTTGGCAGATCATGACAGCGGCTACCACGCTCAAGGGGCGCCATTCAGTGGGCCTGTCACTACCTGCTTGCCGTATCGCGTGGCCAAGTTAGATTTTGCGCGGCCGATGGATTCGAATGATAGCGTGTGGATGTTTGAGGATGCTGATGGCTTCAAGGTACGCCCTCTCACTCGCTGATATTATTCAGGGTGATACTTACATGCTATGACTTTTAGTTTGCGCGTCTTCGCTCAGACGCCGGTCGTCCTACTCAATTGGATCTGCACGCGCTGCGTGTTATCTCACTGACATAATTTCGATACTATGTTACCCTTCGTATTACGCATACATCCCTAACTTCGAGTTCTTGTAAATAGTAACGTTGACTTGCAAACATGGCGGCCTCACTTTTCCTTCGGGCCGGGTCGGCGTGAGCGTTGATCGTGGGTCCGGTTCCAAAATCCTGATTCCTGAGTGGCGACAGTAAGTTGACTACAATATTGAACGATTGAACGATTCTACGCAGTGAAGATATCCGCTTATATTCGACAATCCTTTAAATAGGCTTTCTATCCACGGCCATATGCGAATGGTCCTTTGCAGATACATATTCGCTGAGCTGCAGTCAGTCGCCACAAAGATCACGATCCCACGATGACTTTATGTGGTTGAAGCATGTTTCTCTAGTGACTAGTTACTTCTGTAGCCGAACACGAAAATAGTGACCGAGAAGTGGAAATGCGATCAATTAGTCCTTCCATTTTGCCGTGGAGGAATGTCAGTTTCATGAAGTCACGAACACTGCATCACAAAGCGAAAACGATATTGCACGAACCAGACGGGTATTGAGGGTCGTAAATCCTGCTTCACATCTATGGAAGTCTCAGCTTCGACTGGTTCATCGATCATCGATCATCGCTTGGTGCAAGCTATGTCTTCGTCACCGCCTAACACGTCTCCCAGCTCTGCTTCTTCATGACACTCGAGGACAAGAAGAGCTACAGAGGAAGACGACTCTGGTGACGCCATAATAAAAGGCTGACTTATTGAAGAAAGAACACAACAGGTGGCAATGAAAGCTGCACAACGAAGTATATTTGTTAGGCAAGGTTTGAATGTTGAACTCGGAGTGGATTGGCGTAGTTCGATTGATGTGTTTCACCTTTGTTGGACATCTGCGGCGGTTACTTCAGACGACATTATGCGAGATATACTGATCCCAATCGGCTCACCATAGCAGGACTTTCATATATATTCCAGACAATATCGCCTCCAGTAGATCGAAGGACCGGGTCTGAATTCTTGAACATATGATGAAGCTTTGAAGCCGTTCTACAAGCGCTCATGCGACAGTCGTGAGTAGTACGATGATATTCAATTTTGTGGTCTAGACGTACCATTGTATCGCTCACAATCTCAACACCATCATGACATTGAGATTATCTGTCATTGTCAGATGAAAACCCTGCAGCTTCAAGTGTTCATGTACCAGAGATACTTTGCTGATTAGGCTCCCCATCAGGAAAACCTCAACTTTACTTACCTGCTTTTGGGTACTTATTCAGTGCTTTTTAGCCGCCTATTCACCTGAAAATAAGTAGATCCAAGCTCTGAATCAATTTATCTCCCTGATTTTTGACTCACTTTTTTTCAGGCATTTCAGACGAAAAAGTAGAATTTGACTTTTCCTGATAGGCCCGTGTAGCTCCGAAGTGCATATTTTGCACAAAAATTGAGTGTTGCATTAAGGCGAGATCACTTTGATATTGTTCTGATGGGATATAAACGTGAGTCAAAATGTAAAGGAGATGTAAGCGGTACACGACCTGAATATATAGCTAGGGAATTCAATCTTGCACTTCGACCGCCCGATACCTAGTGACATGGCATGACATGACTGGACACCCAGCGTACAGCGATGCATAGGATTGCAACGACTGTGGCATACTCGCAGGCCGTAGTTATTCATTGCCCAGGATCAGAACTATAGCGTTCTCCCTGCGAAATCGAGAACAAGTATACCACCCGCACCTTAAGCTCTGGAAAGAGCAAGGAGGTAGTAGCGAAGTCCAGTGGAAGTATGAACTATTGGCGACGTCGGTTCAATGAGATTCGAGTGCGCAATTCCCAGGCCTTCATTTCGAAGAAACAAATAATACTAGGACCTCGAAGGCTTAACATATCGCACCCTATGGCCTTCACGACTCTCGTGACACTCAAGTCTACAACCCGTGAAACGAGATTGAAAAAGTATCAGTAGAACTGGGACACGGAGACGGAAAACGAATGGTCTCAGTGAAGGATGCGTCATTTATCCTTTGTATCTGCAACGTACATCAAAAGCGTACAATTCCCATAAAATAGATATTTACATCTCATGCCCCTGACTTCCAGTACGCGATGTCGCCGTCAACCACTGCACAGCGAAAAAATACGCGCCGCGATCAGCAAAAATATAGGGCATTGGCGAATAACACGCTTACTCTCATAAGGCTTGCCTTGCTGCCTGAGCTTTCCAGCAGCCTTGACAGCGGCTTCGCTACCATGCTCGCGGAGGTCATCATAGCTCATGATTTCACCGCAGACAAATTTGTTCTCGAAGTCCGAACTAGTATAGTTCACTTATCAAATGCGCAATCTGATTTAAAACTAGGACATACTGGATAACACCGGCCGCCTGCGGGGCTTTGGTGCCTCGCCTGATCGTCCATGCACGAACCTCATCCGGTCCACAGGTGAAGTACCGGATGAGCTGACATATACAATTTGGATTAACACCCTTACCACGAACACGAGAGTAAACAAAGTGACTCACATCAAGACTAGAATACCCAGCTTGAGTGATCTTCCCCAGCGCACTAGTCGCTCCGATCTTCTTCTGCTCCTCCTCCTTGTCCTCATCAGACATGGAAGCTAGACGGTCCTCAAGCGCGACTGAGAAGGGAATCAACGGATCTCCAGGATTGCGCTCGTCAATCCATGCCTTGATCTTTGGCAGCCTGGTACATGTCAGCATAAGAGTCTCGTCTTGTACGTGCGCAAATACACACCATTTATTCTTTTTCCGGATGAAGTCCTTCTCGCTCAGATTCACAAGGTATGTAACAGGCTTGGCAGTGAGGAGTTGTAAACCATTGACAACGTCAATCTATTCCGAACGATTAGTTAGCTTTGCTCACGAAGGAGGCAATTGTGAAGGATCAGAAGAAAATATGTTCTCATGAGCATCTGGGGCGTTACTCCCGCCTCGACGAGCTGGGTTAATCGAGCCTCAGGCTCTTTGTCATCAGGTGACCGACATCGACGTTCTGATAATTACCTGAGAATAACATTGGGTTAGCTTGACATTCCGAGGGATGATATGGGAAATGAGAAAAAAGGAACCTTTGGACCAAATCTGCTACTGGAGAAAGGTTGAAGAACAAGTCAAAACCAGTCCGAGTTGAAACATAAAAAAATTACATTCAGAGAAACAGAGAAAGGAATGGAAGAAAAAGGTCAGAATACACCATTATCTCAAAGGCATTTGGGGCGTTACTCCCGCCTCGACGAGCTGGGTTATCGAGCGAAGGAGCTCTTTATCATCACAAATACACGAAGTGCAAGAAGAATAAATTGGTCCGGAATCAATACGCACCTCTTTGTTTGTCCAATCTGCTTTCCGGACATCCTTGTTATCTTCGGTCAGGACCTTGTAGATTTTTTCTACAGTAGCCTATGGGCTGATTAATAAGTCACCGGGGACACGTCGAAATGCAATACGCACAATTTCCTCTTTTCTCGCCCTATCAGCTAAACTGTTATTCCCTAAGGCACGACCACTCTTTTTGAGGGTCTCCAGAGACTTTTCAACCCATTCAATGTCCTTCAGACGGAGCTCTGTCTGAATGATCTCCATATCACGGCAAGGATCGACGTCTCCTTCAACGTGGATGACTTCCGCGTCATCGAACGCGCGGACAACCTGGAAGATACCGTCTACTGCGCGTACATGAGATAAGAACGCGTTGCCTAGACCGGCTCCTGTCGATGCACCCTTGCATGAATATCAATGGATGCCATGATGATGCTGTAGAGGTCGTGCACTTACAGCGGTAAGACCCGCGATATCGATGCACGTAAGGAATGCAGGTACACGAGATACGGGCTTGTACAGATCACATAACCATTCAAAGCGAGTGTCTGGAACGGGAATACGCGCTTCCTGATGAACACGCATGAGTACAACCCCGGCACACAAACGTCTAACAACATATATCTACCTCGGGGTTGATGGTCGCGTATGGGAAGTTTGCCGCTTTTCCGAGGTCTGCGGGGTGATGAGAGTCAGAACGCTTTTAATCGGGGTAATTAGATGGACACTGACCGCTCTTCGACAACGCGTTGAAAAAAGACGATTTGCCTACATTGGGCACGCCTAAGTGGGAAATGAATTTGAGATACGAATTTTTTCAGCGGTCAAACAAACAGACCTACGATACCAATCTTGAGGTTATTGCTCGGTCTGCCGAGCAAAACTTTCTTCTCCTGAACAGCTTTCTTCGGCGGCATTCTAGAGGTCTTCTTCTTCGCTCTTAAAGCACTTGAGACGTGAAAGAATCTATGGTTGTTGTAAACTGCGAGGAGGGGAAGAGACCGGGACGATGATGGTGGATGCAAGTGCAGAGACAAGAACTGCACACATCGATCAAGCTGCATCGAATTTCCGTGGACGAAAAGTCTGATATGCGGAGTTTTAAATAAGTCCAAATCCTGACAGGATTCCCACGATTCCGGCATTGCTTCGGCAAGCCATGAGACTATTTCTGCTGACAGTGAGCCTGCTCTCTACCGCAAACGATGAGGACATCGCTGCTCCTCGCTATCTTGTCCACCTTTTGCGTGTTGTCTGTGTATACCCAGACAATCACGACCACCGATGAGTGAGCCTATATTCCTAGGCCATTTACCTCAGCTCACGCTACTCTTTCAGCGTCGGAGAGACTGTCGTGGAAGTCATCACGGTCGATCCTGTTCTCGGCCTCCCGACCACGGAAATTCTGTGAATAGTGTTGAATAGTGTTGAATATCGTGTGCTACATGCGCTGATGTCATCTGTCTTAGACAAACCCTTACGTCTACTACCTCAACCACGACAACAACTCCCGATGTACAGGGCGGACCCGTTGGCCAACCTGCTGTGACATCAGCTGGACCTACTGTATACGTGTATACCACGACCGATGCCGTCGGTGAGCAAAATTTTCCTTTCATCGCTGAACATATCGCTCAGCGTGCGACCTCTACAGGAGACACCATTGATGTTACAGCCACGTTCACGGCGACATTCCAGACTTCCGTATTTACTCCACAATCGACTGGAACGATCTTACAGTACAGCCAGTGGCTAAGCATGGTGGGATCCAATACCGTTGCCCCATCCCAAAACGCCGCGTTGGCACCATGGAATGTGGACCGCACGTGGATAGTGATTGCGGTGGGAACGCTCACTGGCGTGCTTGGTGGGGCGGGGTTGGTCTTTGCATGATCATGGACGCTGCTGCTTTGCAATATACGAACTAACGTTTTATGCTTTGTCTCCTTACCAACGAGATGGACCCTTGTTGTAGACGATGTACTCGTTGACGACCTACTTTAGAACCACTGTCTGGCCCTGTATCTATATATATACCTACCGCATTGTTTGCACTACTCATTTATCTCCACCGTGAGATGATCTGGCTTGTAAACTCAGCACACACGACCAAAAATACTTGAGCGGAGAGAGGATGTTATATTTAGTATTCGCTTATAAGTTCACAAGCTGGTTGCAAATGTGTTTACTGAATGCATCGTAGAAACTGTAATATTGTGGGTCACTGAAGCAATGAATCAGAATTTTCGGAGAATGGCCGCTACTAGTCAGGATAACAAAAATTATTATGGTGATAGACGTACCTTCAGTACTCGCATACGGAACATACGTCGGAATTTCTGCGAGCGTACGATTCTCACCTGCACCAGACATACTCCGCCAGGTATATCTTGCCTTTAAGCAATCTCCTGAGTCCCTCATGCCAAATTCCTACGGAGATCTTTGGAGGGAAAAGCAGTCAATGCATATTTTCGAAAAATTTCGAGTAGCCGGTGCGAGGACGAATGTCGGGAATCTGGGTCATCCTAAAGAAGGGACCTCCTGCATAAGCCGTAGCGATATATCAAACCGCAGGTTGCGATCGTAAGGACGGCCGAACAAAGTCGGATAGGCGCTTCGCGAATACATGCAGTCGCGGTCCACCTTCATATGGACACTTCCAGAGCGAGTTAACGTCGATGCAAGTCTGCATCTGAACCAGGACGGAACTCAAACCAGAGAACGGAGAACGCGATCACCTAGCGGCCACCGACGTCGCTTGGCTGCACAGAAGCCGATACTCAATACTGTGGTAAGCCTTATTCGGTGCACAGAGGGTCATTTCATAAATGGTTTTGAGTTGGAATGGGGGTTCTCGAGCTATCGCGTTGGGATTGTTCGGTCTGGTATTATTTATTTCGGCATAGTCATGAATTGCACCAGCTCTGCGACATCGAAGAGTCCTGCAAGGTCATTATGAATGTATTCCAGAAAATTCCTAGATCCAGAAGACGGAATGTGTGGGTGGGCATATATCTGGAGCACGGGGGTGTCCTTTTTCATGTGACTATCGAGTGCAGCTGTGGAAGTGCGCAGAAGGATATTGATGCATTTACAGGTCCTGTGGATCAATTAAAGAGGCTACAAATCGTAGGATAGATACTAGTGAAGACGTGTGACACTGTGTGACACCATTTGGTGGCTGTGGCGATCGGCGTAGTAGCAAGTTGTTGGTAAATGACCACAACATCGCAAACAAAGACATTCACGACATCAACGTCCTCAAGACGTTCATAGCGTCGGCCAGATTCTTGGTGTACAGGAAGCCAATATCTATACGACCTTAACTCAGGGCACGGTTGCACAATGTCTAGCATGCTCGCAATCGCATGTGTCGTCGATTCATCCCTTTCCATCGCTGCTGAA
Organism: Grifola frondosa; assembly: GCA_001683735.1. NCBI lineage: Eukaryota > Fungi > Basidiomycota > Agaricomycetes > Polyporales > Grifolaceae > Grifola > Grifola frondosa. The sequence goes on from LUGG01000009.1 coordinate 266,385, forward strand.
TGGAATCAACTCCTCACCGAATACATTCTCCCTTTGCTACAGCGATGCGCTGAATCCTATACCAGTCGCGATGTTCGTCCTTTGCATCTCTCCATCATCTCTTCTGCTGACATATGAGCGAACAGTTTCGGATAGGCTTCGTTAGTTATGCGACCGCAGAAACGCTCCCAACGCCTGTCCTATCGACAGTATTTTTCTCTTCCCCCGCTGTGGTTGTTAAGGATTTACGTGAGTTTCCAACACGCATGGGGATAGGCGAGACAGGTTCGTCGGAATCTCAGGGGATGGCCGCATTGGAAGGTCTTGTGGCTGCGCTTGAGGTACGCCACTTTGCTATTGAAGATTGCACATTTGTGGGGAAAGCGGTACCTCTGCCGATGTCTGTGTCGGACTCACCGACCGCTCAAGCTATTTCTGAAGCTCGCTAAGATATCGAGACCCCCGGCCTACTCTTGAACAGTAGTTTTATGTGCTCAGCATGCTACTTTCCCTTGACTGGAGTAAAACGATATCTGCCGTGTTTCGCCCCAGTAGTCTCGTGTAGCACCACTTGTTGCTGGCTAATGTCGCTCCATACACTTGCCTAATATCCTTGCGTGTAACATAGCTAACCCTCCTCGTAGTTGTTTGACACCCTGAAAAATTCTGCCGAGGTAAAATGCAAACTTTTCTTTAATACTTACTGTGCTGAGGCGAACGCGACTATAGACCACTGCGTGTCATTTAATTCATATCGCTGCGGCACCACCTGACTCCGCAGAGCGACCAATGTGGAACTTGTGTCCCTCGTTCGACTTTGTCTCGTGGGATACGCTGCCGGGTGAGCTTCGCAAGGCGAGTTTGCCGAGCGTGTTACCCTTGCCTATCTTGCGCTAATTACTTTCAACAGAGGGGCATATGCTATAGTAGCATTTTGTTGAAGCCCATTACTCGATTTTCCCAATTGTACGCATCGGTGTGTGATGTCCTACTATGCGTGTTATAGCCTCTCACAACTCTCGATAGGCTGCTGCAGGCTCGACGCAAGCGCCTTGGTTCTCTGTTCGACCATCACATACACTGCACCTTAGCGGCTTCCCTCAAAAAGGCATTAAGCGCGAAGTCGTGGCACCGGCCGAGCGCAGTCCAGAATCCAAGCGTGCACGTGTACAACCTCCACCCGCTCAATCATCACCGAAACCGACAACTGCAGTTCCTCCAACTCAGACTTCCTCTACCCACGCATCGCCTACGCGCCCCGGCCAGCCTTCATCAATGGCGCTTATACCCGATGTTCAGCAACGTATGCAAATGATGATGAATACTATAAGGCGTAATATGCAGCAAGTGACGGCATTGGAGCGAGAGGGTCACCATGTAGAAGCAGTCGCCTTGAAGGACCAGATGTTGTTGCAGGTGCACGAATTTCAAAGGATCAAGGAACAGCTCGCGCGAGCACAGATGCAGTCAACGGGGGCTGGTTCGAATGGGAGCACAGTCCCCCGGTCATCGGAGACTCCTACAACACAGACTGCGATGGGCCAGGTGGCTCCTCCAGCCGTAGCGCCGTTATCGCAGCCACAGATATCTTCAATGAGCGATCCGGCTCCAGCCTCGCAGCCTGCACCGCAGCCACGTCCTCCTATTCTCTCTGCACCGCCAATTGCATCCAGTGCCAGCGGAAGTATAAGCGCGCAGCCGCCACCGGCGATCCAGGTGCCTCCCCAAGGCTTCGCCGGGAACCCGCAGATGGCAGCTCAGATGCATAAGCTGATTGAGCAACGCAATAGGGCACCGGCTCCCCCACTCGCTCAGGTGCCACCTACATCGGGGAATGTTGGTGCGTCGGGATCGCAGAATGCCGGACAGAATGCGCCTCCCCGCGCTGTGTGGCATGGTATACTCTCCTGGAGTGGCTCTGATCCCGAGACCCATGTGAAGAAGGATCTACAGGCATATGTGATGGCTCTTAGCTCCAGCAATGCTGAATTCATGTGAGCATTGATGTGATGTTCTACATTTTCAAATGGCTTGTCTGACATTCTGGCGAGTAGGTATGCAGACACTTGGCCCAAAGTGTTGTCGTTGGCACCCTCAAGCGAGCGTGCCGGACCCGTGCCAGTACTGCGGGATTGGCTCTCTCGGCATAAGGCCATTCTCCTGCAGCTAACATACGAGACTCGCCCTCCGGGTTAGACCCCAAAATAAATGAGGACAACTACCGAGATCTGTTCAGACTCTTATTTGAGAAGAACGTAGTGCGTGAAGCTCGCCTTTCTATGCTTTGCACACCTTGACACGTCCGTTGACTCTCCTATGATCAGTATGCACTCGCTGCATGGCCTGGTGCCGATGGAAGGGTAGAAAATCGTCTGCTCATTTTTCCGGTGAAGGGCGGTCAACAGAGCTTGCTTGTAGGCGCGTACTTCCCCATGCCCGGTGGAGTGCCCGAGCTGCCCAAGGCGGATATCGGTGGGATTCAGATACCCGCCGAATTGACGGCTTTGATATCAAAATTTCCCCCCAATCAGCAAGCAGCAATCGAAGCGCTGGCTCCGGACAAGAAGCTAACCTTTCTCAAGGCCATGTGGATGCGCATCATACACAGCAAGCAGCAGCAGCAGCAGCAGCAGCAACAGCAGCAGCAACAACAACAACAGCAGCAACAACAGCAACAGCAACAGCAACAACGGCTGCAGCAACAGCCGAACCAGACGCTACAACCACCGCTCGCGATCCGGTCGGGAGAGATGAACCCGTTCTTGCCTGGAACTGGCCCCAATATGACTGCAGTGCTCAACTCGCTTGTGAACCCGTCGCAGCCGTCAAATCAGGTCAACCCGATGGGCACATCGGCTTCAACGCTGGACCCGCGCAGGGGCATGGCATCGCGCCAGGCATGCACCAGCGCACACCGAGCGGCGGAGGGCAGGGCGTGCCGAATGTCAGCTTTGAGATGTTGCAGTCGTTCATGCAGCGGAATCCGGAAGGCGGGGCGGGACCTAGTACGGGGCATGTGTGACGGACCGTAGCTACTGTAGCACATCTATTGTACTATATGCGTGCATGGTGCACAGGGATCCGACTGGAATTTCTAGAGCAGCTGGTGGTCATCGACGTGACTGTTCCAAGAGACATGATATTATCGCTACATTATCACACATCACATATACAGGATACAACCGCAGCGTTTGAATAAACAAGGCCTCGTCGAACTAAATATTCATTAGGATGATGGGGCGCTGCACTGGCCATCCATGCCCCGAATCCGCTCATGGTCCGCAAAATTTGGCTGTGATTCATAAACGGTGATGACAGGCTCATACTTGCGCTGTAAAAGGTCAGGAAGCATAGGGATGTGACGTATATAGGCATACCTCGCTCCACTGCCCCAGGAACCCAACGTAATAGATACGGGTGGTATCGGCTCCCTGAGAAGAAGGGAAAAAGAGTGTGATAGACGTTGCGTTGGGGAACTTAGCGGCCCTAAAGATGTGATCCAAAAGCCATATATTCGATGGACGTTTTGAAGAGGACAAGAGAAAGAGATATACATTACATGATATTCGCCGACATCCCTGCCTATAGGCACAATAAACTCTTGAGTGGGTTTGCAGTCTGTAATGTTTGAGAAGTCAAGGTCCTCGGCATTCGCATACTGTAAGAGCAAACGTCAGATTATCACGTCCACACGTTGTCCTAGCTAGAGCCTATTTGCGGGAAGAGCCATTAGGGCATCACTAAGCGACTCTGGAAATTTACTTGGTTGTTTTTTTGGAAATATTTGGTGGCAGTACAATCTTGTAATCACGACGAATGCGTTCTCATGGAATAAGAGGACCACTAACCAGAGCAACTTTGGTAGGAGTTTGGTCGGCGGGGCCGGCCTTCAAGAGGAGCGCGCGCAGTTTGACTGACCCAGTGAATGGTACCCGTATGATCCTAGTCTCGGTTTGCTATGCATCGTGCGCGCGACGATAGCAATTGCTTACATCTGATCGTCTGAATCCGATTCAAGAAACTATTTATAATAAGTTCAAAAGGCAGGTATTGAGAGCCAGATAGGACGTACCTCTTGCTCGTCCAACCGCTCATTCCATGGCTTGATGATCTCCGGGCCCTTTCCAGGGAACTCAGCATTGAAGGCCACCACGTTCGCGCGATCAATGCGAGAGAACAGATTATCTCGCTGGCCTTGACTCTCTGGTACGTCGTGATCATGGTCATGATCATGGCTTTCATCATTACAGTTTCCGTGAGAGTGATTGTGGGACATCGTGCATAAATATTGAAAGAGACTGACAGACTCTGAGAACACTTCTGTTCAGCCACCGAAACCAAATCATGCCAAATAGGTCTGTGTATAGAGGATAAATTTCTTGTCGCAACCATTTCGTTGGCTCCAATCACTGCGGAACCCTGGAATTGGCCTGGTCAGGATTGGAGGGAGATTGGACAATTATCCCGGAATCCCGCGCCAATCCCACGCATATCACGAATGTATCTGCATAAGCTATATTCAATCTCCTAAGCGCGGATTCTGTCAGGCTACACCGTCAATCTCATCCCGAATAAGACCATGATAATTACCTCTTCGCCAATCCCGACTTTAGCTCGACTGAAATAACTGATATTTCCTGTGCACAGGATAATGGGGGGATTGTGACAATATCCCATTGTTCTGCTGGGCTATTATTTGAATCCGGACCCTAGCATGGCCCAGGATTGCCTAAGTGTACTTATAAATTAACTTTGGTCTTCGTCATCGGGCACAGCCAACCTTCTTCTCTCACCCATCAATCTCTCGCATAGGTTCCAATCGCGCTGCAGCATGTGGTGCGTATGTATGTCACCGCATACAATGAGCTGATGTGTGCTCTCTCGCAGCGCAAAACACTGACTTCTTTCATGATTTTCTTGTAGATATTTCTGTCGTGGCACTCGCAGCACAACTTCATCGATGTCATCAGGTGTGCCCACATGTACCTCTCGTATGTACACATTGCTGAGCCAATACTACAGGCTGCACGTCGACGAATTGAAGCGCTGACGCGCACGCACCGCAGCGACGTGCCATCGTGAACATCAATGATGTGCGCAACATCATCATAGGTGTTTTGTCCACTAGTTGTTCATGCGGTGTATTCTCACATTCCTCCGAGTGCGGCGTATGTGCGCAGCACACTTACTAGACTGACCTGCTCGCTAGGCCCCCAACTTCGCGACATCTCCACGACGGCCCAACTGAATGCATGCCGCCAGACTGTGCATGATTTCGGGCACATCCTGCAAGGTCAGTAGTACATTTGCTGTTGAATGACATGAAATACTCACTATGTCATTGTCCTCTACATTAATTAGGAACACATCAAATGGCCTCTCGCGGTGCGGGTCTGGGGCTGTCTTGAGAGCTGGTTATGCGAGTGGATGGACAGCGGGTACGGGCAAGTGGAGGGGTGGGGGGATGCACGGGGATTGCATGAGCCAGTATCCCATGTTGCATAGCTCGTTGATATGCCTTCCGAGGCTTGACAGCGGTAGAAAGCTACATTTTATTCGATGTTGTAGGTAGTACAACAATCAATTTTATCATACTTAAAGCCGAGGCAAATCCTGAGGATATGCGGATCATACTCCGGGCCAGGATATACAAGGAATCTTAAGTACTATAAGCAGGATTCGACGCTGATCACGACATGCGGATATCACTCGTAGCCCGTCATAATCCTGTTGGATTGGTTGTCCTTCCAGAGCTTATCCTAAATGGCTTATGGCGCCTAGCCAGCCCCGGATCTTCCTCGGATTTGACCTCGATCTCTCGCAAATCCCGACTTGGACAATTCGTGGGGACCGCAGTGAATCACCTTGAATCGTCCAAGGTAAGCATCAATTTCTTGTGATGCTTCATGTAGGATGCACACTTGTAATTTGCGTTCGATGGCCTTTGACCTCACACCAAAGGGGCGCACTCGCCTGTGTGCCCTGGGGTCGAGGGTATGAGACAACCTTACATTTCTGAGCTATATCCGAGTAGTTGCAAAGATCTTTTGCTAATTGTCTTTTTTTCGTTTCAGCCTCAAGCTTTCTTGAAGCAGCTTTCGACAATAGTTTCGCTCTTCCGGTGATTGTCGTCAATCGAATCACGACTGCCTTGGGTCCATGAATGTCGAACAATCATGGTGCAGACCGACTTTTTGAGTATATTTTCATTTTATTCAACCTCCCATGGTGCGATGAGCTTCGTCTTGCGCGGCGCAATGCACCCTACACCGATGCGAGGCATGATGTACGTCGTCACCATCTTGTCACTGGTATGTCGTCTATTCCGTGTTCCATCATGGCGGACTGCTGTGTAGATAAGCTGTCTGCAATGGTCAACTGAAGATGCAGATTCGAGTTGTTCAGTCAGTTGGTCAGTCAGCTGTTCATTTCGTTTGACCATAATTACGCCGGTGTGAACTCTTGGTACCATGACTTCGCCGTCGTTTGCTATGACTAGCTCTATGTTTACATAGCGATGCCCAATACTGTAGTGGAATAAATAACATCACCAGATCCCTTTAGAAACAAGAATTATATGTATGTCTTCAGAAGAGTGGGTCATTGACAAGAAATTGCTCTCCGCATATCATCTCACTGTTAAGATCAATATCAATCAGCATATGTTGAGTTGTAACGAGGGAGATAACACCTTGAGCACTAGCCAGGTATCACACGTTGAGAGCTCTCCCTCGCAGTACCTAACGGATCAGTGTCGTCAATGCATGCCCTGTGCGACAGTATACCCCCATTGTTATCCATTCCTTCATCGAGCTGTTCCCCGTCGATGACATCAAGTTTGCGTGCAGAGAACGAAGACTCGTGATCGAGAATCATGGCGCTAAGAGGTCCAATGAAGGCTGTGAATTGGAGTGAGTGCTCTTGTGAGCGAACAAAGGACGGGTAAGTGGAATCTGTGGTGCTAGTTTCGTGTGACTCAGTCTCGCGCAGATTGAGGATAAACCGCGATATCAGAATTGCTGTGATGTTGATGGAGCTGTTGCATGGATATCAACGACAACATAAAATCATGAATACAGAGACTGACGGGTCTCCAAATTAGCTGTTTAGATAGAAAAATTGCTGTCTGAAATGTAAGAACGAATGAAGGATAAAGTTGAGGACAAATTCGCGCACTTGAATTGAGTTCGAGACAATGTCTAGAACATTCAGAATCAACAATAGAGCCCTGCGGCATATTGTGGTTGATGGTATTGGTGCCAACTGAGACAAAGTATATTGTACCTAGGACGAGTCACATGAGCTTCTCGCGTAAATGAAGGGTGGTAAGAAACTGACCATCGCGCAAGATCAAAGAGCTCCAGGATGTACGTAAATTAGCCAACTTGGCAACTGGGACGCACAGTATCGAAGTCGTACCGCAGCGTACGCTCAGAGTTGATCATGTCTCTTAACCTTCCGACAAGCCAGAACGTCGCCTACGGTGTGCTGTACTCGCCCTCGACCGCCGTCTCAGCGCCATCAATCACCCTGCAGGACCTGCAATCCAAGCATATCAAATACGTCCGCATCCAATGGGTCGATCTCACCAACACGGTCCGTTTCCCTTTCTTGTGTGGTACGCTTGAGATATGGCACAGCAAGGACAAGTATGTCGGCCACGAGTATTGCAGAGCGTCCCGCAGGAGCGACTGGAAACCTTGCATTAGCAGACTCGGAGGATACACAATTTATCACCCAGCTTACATCTGAAGTAGGAATGAAGAATTAGCTGCGGAGATAAGACGTCCTCGATAGAGATATACATCTTATCGACTTCCACCGAACCATTACTGCCTGTTATACAATTAAAAGAGGGTAGAGCTTCTATAGGTACTTACTTGATGTATGTAGCCATACTGGAAGTAACATATGAATACAAATAAGAGATCATGTTGAGATCAACACTCACAATATCAAGGCCGAAGGGTGCTAGTGATAACAGAAATATCAACAACGCCATCCGGCATCGATGGTCAGGCAGAGGATATACTCGAAGACTTGACAATGCTTGGCAAGAGCGTCAATATGTCCTACGGTTCCGGAAGGTGACCACGGACTTACCAGCAAAAATAACAGGTTGGGGTAAACTGAAGACTGCATTCGACCAGTTCGATGCGGAACAGCCCCTAGAGAATATGAGCCAGGGGAGATGAGCTCAGGGAGAGAAATATACCTTTTGTGTCAATGGGGACAGCGCTCGAAGGCCAACTACATATTCTAGAAGTGTACTGTATCTCATAAACATTAACAACGATGTCACAATGGAAAATTGACGCTTCCAGACAAGTTGATCTTTGCGATCGAAAGTGGTAATATATTCAAAGAGAAGGAGGGCTACACAGACACATAACAATGAGATAACTCGAACGAAGTCAATATTGTGTCACTCACTAGTAGATGAGATTGCACAGCAATTTGTGATGAAGCTGCCCGAGGTATCAACGTTAGCCAAAAGGAGAACTGCAAGTAGCTCGCTCACATTTGCTGAATGTCTTCAACGCTGAAAGGAATGGACGTGGCGCGACGGATAGTAGATCTGAAATTCAAATACCAGAAGACAGCTGCCTTGAATATGTAAAGCAGTGTGCCGATATACTCGATTATTACGAGCCCAACTCAACCAAGGTGATCTATCTTTCTTTAGTGGCACCATTCAACCGTGGTGTGGACCTCCTTCGCCACCGAGATGAGATTCTACCACTGGCGGAGAATTTGCATGGAAAAGTTCGGGATAGCATATCACCGTTGATATTGAAGTTACGGTCATGATCATAGGTGTCCAGAGGACCGTCAGACGGGTTTCGCTGATGATAGTAGTACGTGTGCGGGACGCACTTGGGTGGGTGGCACTAATGAGCCACACACCAAGTTAGCGACACTGATTATGGGAGAGGGTGCGGTGTTCTTCTTGATCGAGGTGCGCAACGGAGGGGAGGATGATCCAGCAGGTTTAAATCTAGCAAGAGAGCGATCAGCTATCAAGACGAAAATGGGCCAAGTGCTGGGTTGTGCACTATGCGCAATCACCGGAAGAGGCACAAGTTCAACGAATGACATTCAGGCATGGCAGAATACTTGAAAACCATATGAGATGACTTTCAATATCTGCTGTTTACCTTTCGCGGCTAGCCCACCCCCACCAACAAGCTCTGTGCTGTGTTACATGTCATACATCCAAACTCAAGGCGAAGAAGGCAGCAGAATTATTATTCAAGCAAGCAGAGATTCGGCCCAGATGAACTTCGCCATCTCTCTGACCATGTTCGCTGTGCACTTGTGACCGACGCCAGGTGCGATGATGGCTGTCTTGACGCCACCTTCTCCGACCTGCAAGTTGTCGACAAATTGCTTCGATGCCGTCCAAGGTACGAGATGGTCGTCTGCGCCGCACAAAACGAGGACTTTCTTACCCAAGAATGGATTAGACGCGTCGGTGGCGGTGTATGGTGCCGCTGCCGGGTCATTATTCTTTAAAAGTTGGACGAGCGATTGAGGGAAGTATGGCGGCGCGATTGGAAGGGAATACTCCTCTGCACGTTTGGTTATCAACACGGAATAGTCCGGGCAGCCTGGATATCTGTCAAGACAGTTGTGGAGTGGAGAGGTGGTGGAATTTACGTACCGATTATCGGGATCCCTAGCTTCACTTCTTGGTTCTATAGGAGCTTTAGATGATTGAGATGCGGAAGAATGAGCCGACGCACCGTTTCGCAAGGTCAGCCAAGTGGAATGACCACCAAGGCTTATGCCTGCGACGAGCCATTGAGAAACGGTCCGCTCATCAGAAGGGAACAAGTAGGGGGTAAGAAGTCGATGAGATAGGACACATCGTGGGCCGTGCCAGCTGTAAACTGGCTATCAGAAACGATCTCATCGGGAAACATGAAGCCCTACTCTGAATCGCATACATATCAGACCTAGATGACACGCTAAGATCAAGCAATTATAATAAGAATGGCAGCATTCGACTCACGCATGACGGTCATTATTCTCTTTGGCGTCGTTCGACCATCCCTGGTTCGCGAGGTCATCGACTAAACGCGTCCCATGATTCCGATGGTCCTAAATTTCAACTTCAGCAAGCTGCAAGTCAAATAGAATAACACGGAATCAACGAACGAAGGTGACAACATATAAATCCTGCGCTGTTTGAGCCTTAGATTCGTCACGGAGCTTTCGTATTTCCTCGAGGGTCGATCGAGCGACCCAATCTATCTGCTCAGCAGAGCCAGTCCTGCCATGAAGAAGAAAGAGAACGGCAATAGGTGTGTTCGCTGGTGTCGCCACGGTGTCTGAGTAAACATTTACTTGAATTCCACCGACGATGAGGTTCTGTTTGGATGTCATGATGCTCGGAGGACCGTCAGAGGGCGTAGTGGTGATCCTACTGTGACCTCTGAGGTCGGACTGGAACCGTGAGTATTGCTAATATTTCCCATTCGCATGCTATGTTAGTAATAGAATGCGATCGAAAGCTGAAATTGAAAAGTGCTGCTCACATGATGAGTGAAATCTAAGAGATCTAAGTAAATTGTTTTGATGCAATTACCTTTCTCCGATCAAATATTCTGGTGGAATCAGCTCAGCCTCTTAAGTTGCAATACCGCCATCACCAACAACAACTCTTGTCCTATATACACTCTTGAAGCTATTCTGCATGTCTTCAAACACCGAGTCAGCTGCGAGCACATCTGCTACCCAACAAGCCAACCCATCGCCTCAGCCACAAGAGCCTCCTGCGTTCAGGTTCTACAGGCCACCACGGTCTGCGCTGAATACGCCGCGTATGTCAGCCCGCTCTGACTCTTGTTTTCGTAAAATAACATGTCATCGGTTTACTATTTATGTCTGGGCGCTGTCGCAGATGAACTGCCTGATTCATATTTCACTCCAACAACCGCAGACTTGAAGGCTGCGCAGGCATCCTTGTCTGCGCGCGCCCAAGCACTCGCCAATGCTCCACTGCGAACACAAGCTATGCGGGATGCGGACGAAAAGGCCAAACGTGCACGCTGGCCTCATGTATGTCCACTCCCTCTCGTCGTTTTGACTAACCTCATACGAACGGCGATTATAGACGACTATCCGCGTGAAATTTAGCGACCGCAGCCAACTTGAGAAGACGTTCCCTCCACCGACAAGATTCGTGCCGTATACGCCTTCGTGCGCAGCTCCCTGCGTGAGGATGTCAAGCCAATCAAGTTCGTACTATGTATGTGCGTCCCACTCCCTCCGTCGCGCCGTGTGTGCGGCTGAACGCCCACAAGACCAGACACCCCCAAAACGTGAGTTCAAGGTGTCCGATCCAGAGGTGCGCGACCTGTCTCTGGTCGACTTGCAGCTCGCGCCGTCGTCGGTGCTGATGCTCAAGTTCGAGGATGATGCGTTGAATCGTGCGTAGTCTGACCGAGTTTGCTGGGATGTCGCCTTTGTTGACACTATGTATGGGAAAGACTCGGGTGTCTCCGCACCACTTGATCCCTCGGTCCTTGCAAAGGCGGAGGACTTGCCGGTCCCACCTGACTTCGACGAAGGGGTGGCGACATCTGGGTCGTCGTCGAGTGCGTCACCCGCGACGTCCTCTGGGCCGTCGATTGTCCCGAAGGAGGTGAAAGTTCCAAAGTGGCTTAAGCTGGGTGGAAGTATGTATGCTCATACCGGAAATCGCGGGGAATTGACTAATTGTACACCCTACAGAGAAATAACTCATCACACAGTGGCGATGCCAAATTGCTATGCTGAGATATCATTGTATAGTAGACAGACTGAGGGTGTGCGGCTGCGGAATGTATCTATATAAACATGTCACCTACCTCCCATTTCGCCTACAGGACTCGAAGTTCAGTCTATCTTCAGCGACGGAGACACTTGCCTTGTTTATGAATCGCAAACGTTACAACTGGGTACAACCACAAAATCGAGCAAATAGTATTCAATCATCGCGTCTGTCACGATGCAGTTCGGGGTCAATGAACTTCATCCTGCCGCGCCCTGAGTTTCGCAAATATTCAGCACACAATCTGAGCAAGACCATTTGCCACTCACCCTTTAATCGGACCCCACCCCTTGCCTGTGAACTTTCCTCGACCCTCCTCTTGATCCTCTCGAGCTCCCGTTTGCGCGCGGCCTCCAGGCGCTCCTTCTCCTCGCGCTCCAGTCGCGCATCATACTGTTCCTCTGTCTCCTCTTGCGGGTCAGCTGGAGCTTCCTGCTTCTTCTCTCCTTCTGCAGGGGAGTGCGATGGTGAGCGCGCCTTCTTGCTTTTGTGCTTGCTTTTGTTCTTGTGGTGGTGCCGCCGTTCACTCGACTCGTCGCGGTGTCGCCGCTTCTTGCGGTGCCGGCGCTTCTCTTCGTCGGAGAGCTCACTCGAGCTCTCAGGTTCTGATGCCGCTGTGGACTTGGCTGCCGAGCATCCGTGTAAGACGCGTAATGTTATCAGATGAATAAGGGCTTACATTCGGGCTGCTTCGGCTGTGCCTGTGTGCGCAGCATGAGCTCGCCGCAGTTCGTGATGGTGACTGGAACTGCGGGGCGGTCCTTCTCGTCCACGGACACGTTCGCGATCTGCTCGATGACCTCATATCCCGGATCACCCGGCCGAACACGACGTGCTTGCCTATCAGTGTAACCCGTCAGTTTGCACATGCTACGTGAAGATGGGGAGCAACGCGCCGTTGAGGTGCGGGCACGCGCGCAGGGTAACGAAGAATTGGGAATTATTGGTGTTGGGCCCTTTGTTGGCCATGCAGAGCAGGCTGTACGCGCGGAATGCATGAGCATGCCAGAAACGCGAGAGAGATTGAGCAGAACACGTACCCTTCGGAGTCGAGCGGGCGGGTGAGATCTTCGTCGGAGAAAGGGCCCCCATAAATGGAGTCTCCACCGGTGCCATTGCGTTTCGTGAAATCTAAAAAGAGCAGTTTATTCAGCACTGTGCAACAACATTAGAGCGGTGTGACTGGCCTCCGCCCTGGATCATGAATCCTTTGATCGAACGGTGGATGATGCTGTTCTTGTAGTACAGGCGGTCGCTTGATATCGGGGACAGCCCCTTCTCACCCGTGCATAGTGCGCGGAAGCTGTGGGATGAGAAAATGCACACTCAGAAGACGGGTTGCGTAGGGAGGAGGCGCGATGCATACCCACTTTTCGCATGTCTTTGGCACGGTGTCGTTGAAGAGCTCGAAGATGACTCTGTGGATGAGGACTTGGTGAGCCTGTACGCAAAAGCTCGTGCAGATCTGTGCACACCTTCCTGCTGCGACGTTATCGATGGAAAAATCAAAGAAGACGCGAGGGCGAACCATTCCAAACGTTGTGGATGAGCGCAGCTGCTGAACGTTGAACGTTGAACGTCGAATGCGAATTAATGCGTTTAGCAGATTTGAGTGTCTGGGGTCTGTGCACGGCTGCCTGCGGATGTATTTCAGCCTGATTTATTTCGCCGCATTCTCTCCATTGTCCAACAGCGTCCATGAGCGTCCATCAGTGTCCATCTCCAATCAGCTCCAATCAAGAGTTCCTGTTCCAACAGCCCAGCAGTTGCAAACTGGCACAAACCGGTTTCATACCGGTCCGCAAAAGCGAAAGTGCTTCGCGGGACTGATGATGGACGAGCCCCCGGAAGCGGGCTGTTTTTGAAAAATGTGAACAGCGTGAGCGTTGTCTCCAACGCATTTCTGTTTTCCTTTCTCCTTACAGCACCTGGCATTCGGCACTAATAGTACTCTCTAGCTCTGGCCGGTTGGTCTGTCACGTACACCTCCGACTCGGGACTCCATTCATATGCCGCGCATATCCTTCTAAACGCCCTTATTTTTGGTTCCCCGGTGTCCTTGCCCTTCAGCTGCCTCCGACCGGCGCTGAAGGTCTGCAGGTGGTTCTGACCATGCGGAAGTACAGTGCCGTCGTTCTCGGAGGTGAGTTCTTTGCCTGACTCTGCAAACTTCGTGCACTGATTCTGTGTGCATACAGCGGGCGGAGTGGGCAAGTCCGCTCTGACGATCCGATATGGGCGCAATGTCTTCGTCGAACATTATAATCCGACGATCGAAGGTGTGTGACGCATCGTAGTTGCGTGGCCTCGCGACTGATCGGTCGCAGAGGAGTATCACTGTCAGCTCATTGTAGATGGAGAACGGTGTTCGGTATGTCGAGGTGGCGCTCGATCTTATGATCAAACTAACCATCTTGCAGCTCGACATTCTTGATACAGCCGGTGCTGAACAATTTACGGGTTTTAATGAAGGATATCTCAAGGTATGATGCTATCATGTCAGTCGGGAGTGGAGCCTGATCAGGGTGTTATTAGAATGGGCATGGATTCATCCTCGTTTTCAGGCAGGTTTTCGAGCTTGCACGGAATTCGGATACATAAATGAATCCCTGTTCAGCTTGACCCAGGATGCTAGTCTAAGGGAAATCGACAACGTCCGTCAACAAATATTGCATCTCAGAGGCGGGGACATGGTATGACTGGAATCATATTCCGTCAATCAGCTCCTCACGATGAATTAGCAGAACATCCCAGTTGTCGTCGTCGGCACGAAGCTAGATCTGGTGGGGCTCTCATACTCTTCTAGTTTCACTACTAACATGATGATGTCAATCGGCTAGGCAAGCGAACGAGAAGTCCCTCGCGCTACCATCCAAGAGCTTGCAACACGCTGGGGCATCCCCTTTTACGAAACTTCTGCAAAGCGGAACTGGCACGTCACGGACGTCTTCGAAGACCTAGTGCGGCAGATGCGCAGGTGCTACCCGAACGGCCAGCCAAAGATGAAGAAATGGAGGAAGGATCCTTGTGTCGTTATGTAATGCGGACTCCACTTTCTTTTCTTGTCGTTGTTGAACTCGTCTCTCTTTCCCGCCCGAATACGTTCACACCGTTCCTTTGTCCCTGTAACGACACGGACCCCGATTCGCACACATTATGCGCTCGTTCTTGCACACATATGGTACACCCTTCCTCTCAGTCTGTCGCTATCCTTCGCGCTGTCCCATCACCTAATCGCCCTACCATACGCACTACCTAGTTAATTGCCTCTGGTTGGAAATCGCTACCCTCGTACTATACCGATTGTCTTTTTAGTCATTCCGTTCGTTTCGGATGTATCTAAGTACATACACATGGAGGACAATACTGGTAGTACTTGGATATTCACTCTTTCTAATGGCGCCCAATTTGGGGTGAATCGGACCCCCGGAGCGGTGCACGGAGTCCACGTGTGTTACATAAGGGTGGGCATATTTTATGAGTAAGCGTTCGAGTCCTTCCCTTTTTCCTCACTTCCCCCCATCTTGTTCAGCGCCCTACACGCTTTCTTCTCATATCCATAGACTTATCCCTACTTTCTCTTTTACCTGTTCACTTCCATAATGGCAAGTATTACGCATATTGTTGGTATGAATATTTGCTCATTTCTTAGGTACAGAGTTACGGCGGCAGCTACGGTGGTGGTTATGGTGGTGGAGGTTACGGCGGCGGAGGTGGAGGCTGGGGCGGTGGAGGTGGAGGTGGTGGAGGTGATGACCGCATGAGCAACCTCGGCAGTGGCCTGCGTTCTGTCGACTGGAAGCCCAC
Source organism: Grifola frondosa (assembly GCA_001683735.1). Lineage (NCBI taxonomy): Eukaryota > Fungi > Basidiomycota > Agaricomycetes > Polyporales > Grifolaceae > Grifola > Grifola frondosa. The sequence goes on from LUGG01000009.1 coordinate 281,989, forward strand.
AAGCTCACACCCTTCGAAAAGAACTTTTACGCCGAGGACAAACGTGTCACAGCGCGCTCTGACAGAGAAATCGAGGAGTTCCGGAAGGTCAAGGAAATGAAGGTATGCGTATCTTCGACTGTACTGACATAACGGCTTGTTAACTGTGCCCAGGTGCAAGGTCGCAATGTTCCCAGACCCGTCACCTCCTTTGAGGAGGTCGGATTCCCTGATTATATCTTGAGCACAATCCACGCGCAGGGCTTTCCGGCGCCCACCCCCATTCAATGTCAAGCATGGCCAATGGCCCTGAGTGGACGCGATGTCGTTGCCATTGCCCAAACAGGAAGTGGAAAGACGATCTCATTCGCACTTCCAGCGATGTTGCACATCAATGCGTGAGTAATCGCTTTTGTGCGTGATCGTCTCTGCGTGATTTGCTGACACCTCCGTCTCCTAGCCAACCCCTTCTTACTCACGGCGATGGTCCCATCGCTCTCATCCTTGCGCCTACCCGTGAGCTTGCCGTTCAGATTCAGCAAGAATGCACGAAGTTTGGGTCAGTATATACTGTCGTTACCAGTTCATGCGTCACTCTGACATACTATTCAGCTCCAACTCTCGTATTCGTAACACTGCTATCTACGGCGGTGCACCCAAAGGCCCTCAAATCCGTGACCTCCAGCGAGGCGTTGAGATTGTAATCGCAACACCTGGTCGTCTGATTGATATGCTTGAGACACAAAAGACGAATTACGCCGCATCACCTACTTGGTCATGGACGAGGCGGATCGTATGCTTGATATGGGTTTCGAGCCCCAGATCAGGAAGATTGTTGGTCAGATCCGCCCCGACCGACAGACATTGATGTTCAGCGCGACGTGGCCGAAGGATGTGCAGAAACTCGCAAACGTACGTCTCCTTTGTTTATATTCGACGACCAATCCCCTCACTCTTCTTCCTGTAGGACTTCTTGAAGGACTTCATTCAGGTCAACATTGGCTCCATGGAGCTTACTGCGAACCATAATATCCAGCAGATTGTTGAGGTTTGCAGCGACTTCGAAAAGCGTGCGAAACTCATCAAACACCTGGACCAAATCAGCCAGGAGAACGCGAAAGTCCTGATCTTTGTTGGCACGAAGAGGGTCGCAGATGATATCACCAAGTATCTTCGTCAGGATGGGTGGCCCGCGTTGGCCATCCATGGAGACAAAGAACAGTAAGTGCTGATTGCAGCTACAAGATTTGCGACTGGCTCATTTATGTTGTCAGGCGTGAACGTGACTGGGTTTTGGGCGAGTTCAAGGCTGGACGCTCGCCTATTCTGATCGCTACCGATGTAGCATCTCGTGGTCTCGGTATGTTTTCATTTCTAATGACAAGCGCTACGACTGTTGCAGCGGTACATTGGCGGCGAGTGCTGCTGTTGACCGTAGTGGCAGTCGACACATCCGTAGGTCATGGGTTCGTCTCCGGAGCAAGGCAGGCCAAGACAATCAACGCGCGCGCGAGGAACCAGCGGACTCCCTGATCTTGTGCTACAGCCTCCCTCTGACCTCTACACTTTGGACCTGGCTGCATTCGCTTCTATCATAGTTGCGCTGCGTGCTCGGGTTGACTATAACACGAACAGTAATAACCGTTCTTGGTATGGTAGTGGTTATGGACTTGCGCAGCAGATTCTTGGGACTCAAGTGTTCGCTCACCTCTCGACTTCGGTATTTGCGCGTACAAGACTTGCCTGTCTCTAGCTCGGACGTCTCGCCTCAATCGCCTGTCACTTCCCTGGTGTGATTGAGGTGACCCTTGGACTCGTTGTGGTCGTCCTGCACGTTGCTGTTGGAGCGCTTGTAGTCTGTCATTGCTTGTTGTGTGATATTGACCGTGTTTTCGTCTCTCTTTCATGCGCTCTCCTCTGGTCACTCGTCTCGCGGTCGGCTTGTGCGTGGTATTTTGCGGTTTTTGTGTCCCGTGTCCGTCTGCTGGCCTGTTTCCTCGCACAGACGTGAAGGATGTGGGCTATGTTATCGTGAGTCATGTTCAAGATCCTATTCATGGGTTCATTGTGACCGACTAAAATATTTGCAGAACTATGACTTCCCGAACAACTGCGAAGACTACATTCACCGTATCGGTCGGACAGGAGTAAGTTTTCTGTCTGAGCTCCATTCGAATTTACATCTAAATATGGTTTCTTAGCGTGCTGGAATGAAAGGCACTTCTTACACTTACTTCACCACGGACAATGCCAAATCTGCTCGCGAGCTGATCAGCATCTTGCGTGAGGCAAAAGCGAATGTTCCTCCCCAACTGGAAGAGATGTCCATGTTCGGCGGTAGCGGAGGCAGGAGTAAGTTGTGTGATTGTGTTGCAGATTCGACCCCGAACTGACGTTGTTTTCAGGTCGCTACGGTGGTGGCGGTCGTGGCCGTGGAGGCGGAGGAGGTGGCGGTGGCGGCAGGTATGGAGGTCATGACAATGGCTACGGTGGAAAGACCAATGACCGTTGGTGAGCCCCGTTGTCAACTGCGCGACATCGCTCGAAGGCCTGCGGCCAGCTCGATGCTCCACGCATATCCTCTCCCGCCTGCGTTGGACATATCGATAGATTCTGATATCCGCTGGAGGCTGTCAGTAGTAATCTTGATGCACTTCCCTAGACCCGCAGCTTGTAATGGCATGTGTTTGGCATTTGGTTCCATTATACAAGACTTGTTTGTGTTGTCCGCACTGCTTCCGCAGGTTGATGATCAGCCACCCGACGATGTTATATATACCGCACAGTGCTGTGCCTCGGTTTCTTCAGGACACTCGTACACCATGCCGCTCTTCTCTAAATCTTCCACTCCGTCGAAACAGGTGCTTGTCGTCGGCGGAATTACCCTGAACATATACTCTCAATCTAAGGCGACGACGCCTGATGTGCCGGTCACCATAATGTTTCTGATTCATGGCAGGAATGGTTCTGCGGAACGCATGGAGGGCATTGCACACTCCACCCTTGAGGCAATCCACAAACAACGGAAGGCATCTCGCCAGCCAGCACAGGACCTGATGATTGTGACTTTCGTCAGGCGGTTTTGCAGCTGGTCTCTCCTGATGATGCTGAACTTTTGAAATGCAGGACCAGCGCAATCACGGCACTCGCTTGGTAGATAAGCAGGCCAATCAGGGATGGTCGGACGATGCTAGCAAGAACAACATCCGCCATGCGTAGGTCGTCTGCATCGTTGTCCAGAGAACGTCACTCACTAAGCCACATGCAGCATCGACATGTACACTGTGTATAGTATGTATGGCACAGGATTATTTCGGAACCTCGACCGCGGCTGATCATGGTCTTCATTTTGTAGTGGGCACGGCTCAGGATGTCTCATACCTCATTGACTTCTTGCCGTCGTATTTATTTCCAGCCGAGGAGCGCACCATTTCCCAGTGGCTCGTCGTTGGCAAGAGCCTTGGAGGCCACTCTGCCTGGCTCACTCTGCGCAATGGTCAGTGAGATCTTCTGCGGTGAGAGCGTCAACTCATTGAACCCGTTTATTAGATCCGCGAGTAAAGATCGGTATTCCTATCATTGGTGAGCAGTCGATGCATATCCGTGTATTTTCTATACAGCTTATTCTGTTGACTTTTTCGCAGGGTGCCCGGACTACCTCACGCTGATCTCCAAGCGCGCGAAGGCGCACTCTCTCCCATTCGGGCCGCCCTACATCCCGAAGTCGCTCGCCGACCTGATCAAGCAGGCAGACCCCGCCGCGGCGCCATACACCACCGCGGATGCGTCCAACCCGTTCTTGGGCAAGAAGATCCTCGTACTGTCGGGCAAGGACGATCGGATCGTGCCGTGGTCGGCCTCGAAGGACTTTGTCGAGAATTTGAACGTCGGCGCGCACGGCGTGAAGAAGGTGGTGGTGCACCCCGGGGTGGGCCACGAGTGCACGGATGAGATGGTGCAGGAAATGGCTGCGTTCATCTGGAACGAGGCCCTGATTTGATGGATGTCCACTGGTTCCAGTATCGTGTATATCTCATTCCGTGGATCTACATTTGTGTGATACCTGTCGATATATCACATTACATATAATAAAACACACTTGACCTGTGGATACGGATCATTCACGATCCCAGCGAAACCGGGTGGTCTTTGATATGTTATCCAGCCAGGCCTGACTCTCTCTGGGGCTGCGCATTCTGGTTAGTAGCATCAAAGTAGCATCAAAGTTCATACTAGCTGGTGAATGCGTCCCTGCGCGAGAATATGTACTTACGCACGAGACCTTTGAGCGCGCTCACGACCGATTTTGCGACGTTCTGCAACGCGCTGCTCCCCTACTCGTAGTTCACTTCTTCAAGCTGTCCTGAATTGATTGCAATATATTGAAATCTTCGTGAGTGCGCTCCTAGTACGCATCTAGCGCTCAGCGCTCAGCGCACTACCATGCTGGCACGATTTCTTCAGGATGTGATCATGAAACGACCGTACGGCGTTCTTTCTTTTGTGAACAACCCGACTTTTTTCAACCCAATGCCTACTTCTTCCGTTTCGGTATTCCTCTCTGAGCCTTGAAGCGTATCTGTCGAATTGTCAGCACAGAGGCCGTTTCCTCAATCATGCCATACCCCACTTGCGGACCTTACCCAAGCCCACTGACTCGACCCAACTTGACAGTACCACCTACATGCCGTGATGCTCATGACGAAACTACCCGGCCGTCCTTTGCTCCAGCTTTCACCCGAAGAGCTCGCGCTACTTACCGGAGATATCCTCAATCATCGACGATGCTATCGTGTGGGTCTATACGGACCTCACCATGCGCAACATCTCGATTGAGAACGGGCGGGTCTCTGGGATCATTGACTGGAAGGACGCCCGCCGGCTGCCGAGGCACCGGCTCATACCCTTCGACGTCCCCGCCCGGGCTGTGAAGGCATTTGGGCGAGATTTGGGATTAACCACTACCGTGTTGATCCTGCGATCGAAGTCGACGCGTATCATGCCTCGAAGACCATGCTCACTTATCCCTCTCTTGACAGAGTTCCTCGACCTTCCTTTTGTCTATGGATCGGATATATTCTATTACCATGCGCTCGCCTTATGCCAATGGTCCTCTATCCTCATCTATACAGAGGAACAACCGTCTTCTGCATATAGAGACTGGTAAGCGAGCCCACCTTTGAGCGCGTCACCTGGCGCTCATTGATCAGCTGTTCGTAATCTGTTCACAGGAAGAGTATGACTGCTCTTCTAGACTTCGATTCCCCGGCGGCATTGAGGTTGGTGCCTCCAACTCTTGCCCAAGTTGGCCAACTTCCATTGTGCGCTCCGCTGAAACACGGACTCCAGACCGCAATTTATCATTCCTTAGCTCCTACGCCTTGCGAAAATTTAAAGCTTGAACTAAGACCTCCGGCGATACGACTCTACCTGAGTGGCCTTCGAGGCTATATATGATTGCAACTGTCCTCTCTAGCATCTGGCTCCCCTTTGTGGCATCCTTCTTACTCCATGTCATCTGAATCCGGGTTTGCTGAAGACGTCCGCGAAAAGTGAGCAATCACGAACTCGTTTATCTTCTTGTGAGCTAGTACTTACTCTCAAGCAGCTTCGTAGGTGGCTACTGCGTTGTAGCAGGAACTAGCAAGTATTTCGACCAATTTGTTGAACTGATGTTCGACATGACGCCTTCTAGCGCTTCTTATATTCGAATATGTAATCACTTTTGACCAGGAATACCATCTGGTCTGGAAGCGTAAGCCCACGGCGGCTACTTTATTCTTTCTCTTGGCAAGATACATCATGTTTCCGAGCTTGATTCTCGAAATATCCACTACAGGTCCATTACCGAATGAGGTGCAGTAAACATCCATCGTTTGCGATCCATATTTATCGTGGTAGTTGTAGAGCTGTGACGTACTAAGTTGGTTGATCGTAGTATTCGAGAAGCTTCCCTCTATTATCTGGGCTGGTATGTTAATATGAGCTCTGCGCTGATGTTTGACACATTCTCATGGTTACAAGGATTCTCCAGTCTCCGTATCTATGCTCTATCTGGCCGCCAATGGGTATTGGCTCTGTTGGTGTTTGTCCTGCAACTAGTGCCCTTCGGCATCGACGTTGTTCGTGTTCCTCTCCATGTCAGCATAGCATCCAATTGACTAGTAGCCCCCAGCTTGACCTCGCGCGAATAAAACCACTCAACACTCCACCCCCACTCAATTGCATAGTCATCAGCTCTATTCCACAGGACCTTAATAACATGTTCGTGAAATTCGTCTGCGTAATTGTGCTTTTCCACTGATGCTTGCCATTCAGATGTATGTTCCGCTTTTGAGCGTGTTACGTTATATGCCCAGCTTACACAGAACCCTCAGTGACACCCTTAGCCATTTCGGCAGTAATTGCTGCGGACGCACTTGTACTCGTTGTGACCGTGCTACAGACATATCGAACCAGGAAGATGACATACGAGGCAAATCTCCCCCCGTCGTTCAGCGCTCTGATTTTGCGAGATGGTCAGTTATTACTACTACACTCTGACTTGCGCATCCCGCTTATCGGCTCTTTAGGTAGTCTATATTTCCTGTGAGCAATACGATATCGTCACAGTAGGATTTTCCGGGAAGGAGACTTAACACATTGCGCAGTACATTGTTGATCATTGATGCTGTCAATATTGCCTTGACTGTCACCCAAGTACGGGGGCCTTTCCTGCTATACGCGCTTCCAGGACATCCATCTAATTCTTTGACTAGGATTTTACTTTAACCAGCCAATTCACAGACCCGTCAGTCTGCTTGTCGTCTGCGTCTCTGCGATGCACGCCCGCTGAACACCACCCGCAGCATCACAGCCGTCCTCATCTCACGATTCATTCTGAACCTCCGAGAGATCGACTCCCTTGAGAACGGCGGGGTGGACTCTAGCCGTCCCTCCTTTGTTCGTTCGGACGAGCTTTCCGTGCGTTTCGCGACGTTCGTCCAGCCGCTTGGAGCGCCCTTGGACCACGATTTCTCGTTCGTTGAGCCAGAATCAAGCTCCTTTAGCGACGAACTGGACGGCGAAGGGACCGAATTGGGATATTTATCAGGCACCGGAGTGTCGGATAAGGACCAAGAGAGCACCATGGTTATATCTGGCTCGGATGCGAGCTCAAGGCATGTGAGGGGTGGCCACAGTGCTCTACGTGGTAGGTCCGGTCCTTGTTGCCTGCATTCGCAATGTGCTGATACTGTATTATCATAGAAGAGAGTTGCGGTGCATAGATAGAGACGTCCGCTCAAGTGCAGTCGGTCGAGGGTTTTGACCGTTCAGTGATCATGTAATATTAGATTGGCCATGGCCCGCTTCCCTGGGAGCACCTGATGAACCTGCGGTGCATTGACACCCGACACTCGATACGTGAACAGTCAGCACTCAACTTCTGACACGGGGTTGTGTCTGGTTTCCCCCATTCTCCGCTTAGGTTACGTCGCCGAAACGATGTACGGAGAGGGAGAGGCTGATCTCGCGCTCCGCACACCACGTTAGAGTAGGCACCAGTGATACATTCTGGCCCCTCCAAAACGACTGCGGGGCTATAAATAAGGTTCCTCTTCTATGTCGCCCGTGGTACGCAGCAAACGTTTACGGGATGTGGGCGCTGTTTTCGCTAGGAACACTAACGTTAGCGGACGAATGCTTGGCTACAATGCCGAATGACAAACCGTGTCCTGATTGCAGAAGTGCGCCTTTCGGACCTCGCCTGCGCATTCCAGCCCCTCCTCAATTCTATGATCCGGCAATTACGAGAGATGTTGTTAGTGATTTGCTTGTACATCGTTGAGGAAGATCGTCGGGTGTATTACAGTTAGTAGTCAATACTCAGGAGCACAAGATGCTTTCGCCCCTTTGTTGAGCTGCTCGTTGAAGACGTGCGCGAGCGCACGAAGTCTTGTGACCATTGACACTGCTAAGAAGTTATTCATCTTTTTCGGGCTTACCCTCCTCTCCGAAAGCCTAGGAAGCACAATGAGAACCGATGACGGGTGGTGAGAGGAGAGCGAAACACTCATTTTCTTCGTGAGTGTTGTAGACAGCACACCTTCCCCACAAAGGCACTGATACCGACACTGCATGCACAGCGAGAGCGGCTGTTCTCCCGCAATGCACATCGCCCCAATGCTGGACCCACAAGTCCCTCCACAATTTGAAGTCTTTCAAGTTCCGCTGATTCAAGTTGAAGTGGTTGTAGGCACATTGGTCTAGAGATGTATATCAGCGATTCAGGGAATAATAAACCACACCGCACATCGTACCAGATCATCGTATTGTCTCATAAGTGCTTCCAATTGGCTTCACCAATAGGACTTGCGAGCAATAATGGTACTCAGTCACGGAGGATCGCGTAGCCGAAACAAAAGTGAACATATTGTGGCTTGGACGAAGTGAATTCAGATCTGTGATAAAACCTGATAAAGTTCAGTAGAAAAAACCAGTCACAGAAAATAATATAAAAGCGTTTACGTCACCGTTCATCCGCCAGTGGGGAAATCGAGATCAATACGGTTATCATGCCTTTCCTCGGATTCGCCAGCAGCTCCCATCCTCCATTGCCTTCAGTCCGTGCACGTCGTTCGCCAGTATCAATAAATCGAAACCTGTGATACCAAACTCTTGGAGAGATGATGATCAGCGGGTAGATTTGAGTGTTACAAGAATCATCGAAGCATTAGAGTTGACGGGTTCATGACTCCCTTGTCCGCCACCTAGATAGCTCACCTCCGTGTTGCAGATAGATGGAAGGTCTTGGATGCGCGCCATATGAGTATAGGCTGATCTATAAATCTCGGGAAATGAAGAATATTATTAGAGTAATGTAACGGTGAGTAAACGAGGACGTGAGCGACCTGCGCCATGAGCAGAAGGGATGGACCTTTCTTTGGTTTTTGTTCACAAATATTTCTGAGCATCTTCGAAAGAAAAATGGACAAAAACGACATTCTCCGCGAACACTGAAGCATACTAGTCTCCTGTACGCATACCAAAAAGTGAGTCATCCATTTTTAGATGGGAGGACAGATCACTCACTATGTGAAGATGCCACTAAGATTTGACCAGTTTCTTCGCACGTCCAAGTCGGTAGTTTCGCATGATCTCGAACACCTCGCGATGCACCTGTGGACCCTGATGCATGCGCTGTACCCACGACGGCGGAACTGTGATGTTCGAGGGCCAGGCCGACGGCGTCCGGCTCTAATTCTGGAATCGGGACCCAGCTGAGGTCGCCGCGGCGCACGTCATCCATCATCTGGATCTTCGGCCATTTGGCCTCCCTTCTGGTGACGTCCTTGGCATAACTGAGGATCCGGCGGCTGAGGGCCTTCGTGCGGGAGTAGACGGGCTGGTAGCAGACGGCGAGGGAGTGCGACTCCCTGTTGCGCAGGTATTTGCGCGCGTTCCTTTCCGGCGTAGCATTTGGAGCATTCGCAGGGGATCAGCGTGCATTGTAGCTCATACGTTCTGGCGACACAAGTGGATCTGAAACCAAGGCGAACCATCGTGAGCGAGTAATATGTGGTGACGGAGAGGTGATGTTGTGAACGGAAACTAGAGCGATCGCACAGCGAAGCTCAAGATGTGGTGGTGGGAGAGAGAGATAGATGTGCGTTTGCGTTCTGATGTGAAATTTATAGTTGAGGAATTGGAGTTTCAACTATTAGTAGGTTTATATCTGCGATGCCTCACTAATCCCGCGGGGGTCTGTGGCGTGTTTTTTTAGGGAAGATGTTGGACGATAGGTTTCAACAAAATGAGTTCGGCAACTGCCAAAATCCAGCGGCCGTCGGTCTGGAAGCGACACAACGCGTCGGTGGTGGACCACCCCGGAAGCGACTGACAGCATAATTTCACGAGAATCACCGGTGCACCTGCGGCCAAATTGTTATAACAGAGCGCAGAATAATTGCTGTGAAAGAAAGTATACCGCGAGCCGATGCAACCAGCGGTCGAGACTCGGATTTCAGTTTAAACTCAGGCAGGCTGACTCTAGTTTCGTCCCGGTGATTAACTTCTCAACCCACGAAATGGAGAAGCCCACGTCCACAGAAAAAGGAGCACAGATCAATGTTTAAATGGCCGGAGACTTCCGGTGTCCAACTTCGGAATGTGACATCGATGTGATCGGCGTGACAGGATTGTTTCGTGGCGCTGGCGGCTTTGAACTTGCTGTCGTCCTTAGGCCTTATACAGCGAACAACTGCGAAAAATGCCTCCAAACATCGCGCAAGATACATCTTGCGCACCTCAGGATCTCAGTCATGAGCTCCGAATCACCAATCATGGAAAAATAAATGGGTGGGTGTCTTTTGCATTAGATCACTTCAAGGTCGGTGCATACCAGCGTAATTACACATGATCATGATATAACGACCGTTTGATAGTGCAGAAATATGCGAACAGGCCGCTAGTCTTGCATACGTTGCCTGTGCAAAAGCCTAACCTTAATCTCCCTACGCAAGATGTTCCCGCTGAAAATACCACCGTACAGGTGCAATCGGATGTCAAGGCCGTAGGCCAGCCGCAACGCATGAATACCTCCATGTCTACCATCCCGCGCCTCATCTCCGTGGTCGAAATCATTAAACGTGAATACTTAAATGCTCTAGATCCCGTTCTTGCCGAGGCTGGATGTCTTTCTGGATTGCACCAATACAACGAGATCGGCGAGTTACAGGAGCACAGTTCTATTGAGGGATCAGCGAATGAGGGTGAGGATAGACTAAATATGCTGGCTCATGCATTGCAAGGCAGAGGACAGTGAGTGTTACTCTACATTGGGTATCGACTTCTGAGCTGAAAACATCACCAGTTTGAAGCAGCAGAAAGTGGCATTCATGCGGGTTACCCTTTGTCAAAACGAACTACCGGAGCTAATCGTGAGAGGTGCTACGTACGTCCTATTCCATCAGCTTTGAGCCGCTTTATTCATCGTTTCCACAGATATCAACGACCAGTTATACGAAAGTTACCGAAATCCTCAAGGGTCCGAGCGAAGCGGAAGCTTCGAAAATTAAATGCAGAGCTGGAGTAGAGTATTCTTGGGGTTACATGTATACTTTTGCAATACCGTGTCGTTGATTAAGCCGAGCTCAGGAGCTTCAGATGTACACCAGAGCCAAACTCTGATTTCCTTATCTTTTCTCAAATGCAGATTAAATATTAACATTAATTTTGGCTGCTATGTGTGTAAACTATTTGTCCTGGACAAACAGGAGTTATTGAGCGTCGCGGACATCGAGCTCGGACATCGTTGCGGTTGTCTCAGTCGTTGAACTCGACCAATCTCGTAGACTGTGCTCTCTCTCTTTTCTGAACATTCACAACGTCTTCCGAGGCATACTATAACTGTCTAATATTGTCTTACTAGTCGAGTCGGCAGCTCTTCTCTTAAAAACTACAGTCGTGCGCTGGTTGATCTCCGGGTTGCTTTAAAAAGGTCGGACGCCTGCGCCTCCGATGCCTCGTCGCACCTTGACTCCCGCCACTCCCGTCCCCACTGCCCCGCTCACTGCTCCTCCAAGAGATATCTCCGTCCTCGCTCAGTCTGACCCGCAATGGGCATCCAACCTCCTGCTCCTCAGGCGACAATGGAAGTGGGCCTCATTCAGCCAATTCTTTTACACCTTTGCCCCGCTTTTGTCGATGCCAGATGTCTCCTTAACCGTCAGTATATTGCCGTTTTGCTACGCTCTGTTTGCGCGATCTGATGTCATGATCTGACTCTCTGTGGCGTGTGGCTTGAACACTGGTTCGGTCATGCAGGACGTAGAGGATGACCTTGCACGATCGACGGCCATATTCCTCCCGCGAATAATGCACAGACTACTTTATACTCTCACACAGGACAGGAAAATCACGTCAGTGCCCCTCGTTTCGCTCTTTCTCTTGCTCTCATTATGTTGTAAGACAGTATCGACAACTGGCAGACGTCACTGCGTAAGCAGTATGTGCGAAGAGACCCAGATGCCAACCCGATCGGTCCTGAACCCAAACTACCTTCTCGCGACTCTTCCTGGGAACCTTCCACGCCTGTGGAACGTGATAACGACGTTGATGCATCTGCCACCCCTGCTGCAGAGCTTATGAACGCCACCGGACCGAGCCAAGATGCGAATGCTGCGACTGACGACCTGCAGGAAAGTGTGGAAAGATTGGGACAGGAAGAGACACTTTTCGAACCGAAGAGCGAACCCAAGGAGGATCCTGCTTCTATGAAAAAGGAAGATACTGTCGAGCGCGTGGCGAAAGACGAGCTAGAAGAGAGCAAAGACTGGCTGGAGCTTCCTATGCTCGCCAAGCTCGATTCTTTGCATCTTCTCACCGAATGGCAGTTTCAGCATCCACAACGTTTGCGATCAATCATGAAGAACGATGATGAGGGCGCGAATTGGGTATGTAGCTACTGTATCGCTAGACCCTGGTATATGGTTGATTGTTTTGAATACGATTGGCTGACAATGGGTCCGTTGTGCTTTGTACGTTTCTCTAGCGCATCGAACCAGTTGGTTACGATGCAAAGACGTGTGCTTATTGGCTCATTGGGCGTGAGTTTTCATTCTACTTTAATTCGTATTTAAGTGATCTTATATCCTACTCAGCGGACCGTCTCTGGATCCAGCGCGTCCCACCTAAACCGCCAAAAAGCAAGAATCTTAAACGCAAACGCACCGCTGCCGCGGGCGGCAGTAAAGCCAGCGCCCGCGCATCATCGAGCAAAATTGCACCAGTCCCGGAGTCAGATGAGGAATCGGACGTTCCGACACCGTCGAAGCGCAAACGCGTGCAGGCCAACGGCCGCTCCACTCGTACCCGAAGCCAGGTGGCCTCTGCCCCTGCTGAGCCGACGACCGGGAAGAGCACCCGCGCTGCAAAAGTCCAGGCGAACAAGAAGTTGGACGCCCAAGCCAAGGAGCTTGCAGAGTTTCAGCGCCAAGCAGCAGCACTCGCGAATGCAAAAGCGAAAGCTACTTCAAACTCTACCCCAAGAGCCTCCAAGCAGGCACAAGCGAGTCCTTCAAGGAGGGGCGTGGTAGGTACTCGGGCGAGCGCGCGACTGAAGGGATCCGGTGGACGTCCATCTTCTGAACAAGAGGACGAGTGGCAACAAGTGCCAGAGGAGTGGTTGAAAGAAACTATCGAGCCCGAGCTAAAGTCTCGTGATGTGAGCAAAGGCAAGGGAAAGGGAAAGGACAGTGACAACGAGGCGGAAGAACTGGATGCCGAGCAAATGATGCTACGGAAAGCTGGTTTGGAGGGCGATAGCTCTAGTGAGCTCACTGAACTCTCTGAAGATGAAGACAAGCACATGGATGTCGATAAAGGCTCCAGTGAAGCACCACAACCACCGGCGCGCACGAACGGCACAAAAACTGGAAGCCGGAAGTCAGTGAGATCAACACGATCCGCCGCCGTCGCCACCACAATAGAGACCAATACAATCCCTAATCGCAGCAAAACGGAACAAGAGTCTCCGGAAGATACTCTAGACGACGCTCCCCTGATACCCAAAGACTTCATAGAGTGGGAGGCAGTGAGTACGAGTTGTAAGCTCGACTGATATTCGCTAATTCGCGCGTTCTCAGATATGTGTAACCTTGTATGAATGGGAGCACATTGCGGAACGATTTGAGAAAGCGACACATTATCTGGAGAAGGCTCTGTACAAGGTGCTCTCCCAAAGCATCGTACCCGCTGTCACGGCTGAGCTCAAGGTTAGTTGTCGATTTAGTCTACGGTATTTTTCACAGTTTGTTCATCTTTTGATAGGAGGCTGAGCGGAGGCGACGGTTGGAGGAGGCCATCGTACATCGGAAGCGCTCTTCTCGTATCGCGATCAAGGAAAGCGAAAAGGAAGAGGCCCGCGCTGCAGCGAAGAAGAAGGCGGAGGAAGACGAGAAGACGGCTCGCGCGCGACGACAGGAAGCACGCATGAAGAAGGAAGAAGCAGAGAGGGAGAGGAGAGAACAAGCCCGAGAGCAGAGGAGGATCGAAAGGGAGGAGCGGGAAGCGCGTGCTCAAGCCAAGGCGGATCGAGCGGATCAGAGGTGTGTTGATGTTGCATTAGTATCGATGCTGGTGTGACGAACTTATATCCTTCTAGCACGGATGTTGAATTCGGCGGCCCAGAATCAACAGCGACACCTGTCGCGAACGGCACTCATTCGACTGGCTCCGTCCAATCCAGCCGTGTGGTGACGCCTAGTGGTGTGCGCACGCCGGACTGGATATTGGACTGTGAAATATGTTTGAAGCATGGTGTCAATATTGTATGTTCTTCTCCATCTTCCTATCCTCTTGTGAGACCAATTACCTGCGTAGGATGATGGTCTACCCATGGTTTGCTGTGGAATGTGCGGCAAATGGCAGCATATAACATGCCACGATCTTGCTGATCAGCGGGCGGGCAGGCCAAGGAGAAATTGGGATGTGCAGCAGTTTTATTGCTTACACTGTCGCCCGAGGGCTTCCAATGGTCGTACATACACTGCTCCTCAACAACAGCCTTACGCGGCAACGCAGCAGTACTCGTGGCAGCAGGGATCCTCTGCGGTGCATCCGCAGAAAGCGGCGCCTTCGGTGGCTCCAGATCCCTATATTCAATCTACGTCGGACGTCCGCTTTTTCCCCCGTCAGCCTGTAGAGAATGGCATGGGATACAGTCAGCAGCAACGGTACCCACCGACGACGGCCTCATCCCCATCCCCCTCTGCGTACTCACGCGCACAACACTCTGTCCCGTTGACATTCGCCCATTATCAGCCGGAGCAGCGGGGATTCCAGCGTGCGTCTCAGACAAGTCCGGTTCAAGCTCCTCCTGTGTGGAGCAATGGATACCCCTCTGCAGATAGCATGAATGCGCGCTCCCAACCCGTTCAATTCGTTTCGCAGTATCCACAGGGCAACACAGTATATGCAAATGGCCGGATGCCTTCTGCATACCAGGTGAGCTGCTGTCGTGTATTACTCTAACAATACCTTTGTTAATCATATAGTAGCCGCAGAGCCAGTCCGTGCCTCAGCTCCAGGCGTATGGTACCTCGTATGATTCCACGCAGCTCAGGCCTAACTCTCGTTGGCCGGCGTCGAACGGGTACCACTCTCAAGCTCCCGCGGGTAGCGCCGTCCAAGTTGCTGCTGAATCGCTCGCGACCATGCACGAAGGTGGCGGTAATCGGTACGCTGCCGCCGGCTGGTCGCAATCTCAATCGCCGTACGCACAGCAGCAACGGCAGCCACAATCGCAGCACCCGTATATGCAGAATCAGCCTAACGGTGACGCGCTCACAAACCACGGTTACGGAGCTATGCGTGGGGGGCAGCATCTCCCGGCGGGCTCCACGCCTGCGTATCGTTTTCCGTCGTAATGTGAAAGTCATTGTAGGTAGGTAAATACATGACTAGTGCGGACCAGGAAACGCTGGATGGTTTATGGGATTGTTTTTCTGGTCTGTATATATTACTTGTTTCTTTGGCTATTAGTTGGCGCGCCCATTGTGTCTCTGGCGAGGTGAGGATTTGATTGTAGATCGTTGGTTTACATAGGACATGTTGTAATGTGTTGTTGATACAGTATACAGGAGCGCTGCCGCAGCGCAATGACTTGAAACATAAAAGTAGGAGAGCTCGGCCATAGGTGAAAATCTGAGTACAGCGCCATATCATACATCCATACCATGCGTAACGAGACATCATCGTAGCTCAACGAATGGTCTCGTACATCTTAAATGCCGGCGACTTGAATGGGAAGGGGTCATCTTCTCCGCTCAAATCTCTGAGTGCAACGAGACCGATTGACCATGAGCATCGCTTAACTTTTCAGACGAAAATACTTACTCGATAGGCCCCAAAACGCGTAGGCCACGCACATGGGTGTCCTTACCATTCATGTGATTCGAGACGATAACAACCTGGATAACGTATACGCGAAGTGGTTTGCTAGAGCGCAATGTGAGAGGCGCACAGCGATCATGGAGCACAGAAACGCACAAGCCATCGCCGTCTTCGCCTGGCTCGCCGGAGACGTCAAAGGTAATCCAACCATCAGGTTTTTCGAGGGTGATGGCGCGCACGTCTTGCATGTCGGCAGAGCCCGTGCCTGCGCGAACGGCAATTGTCGCGGGGGTGTAGGAGTCGTCTAGTGGGAAGCTCAGGTAGACACTGAGTTTCTGAATGGAGGTATGATTAGCAGGTAGATGGGTCGGAAGGGGAGCAAGCAGACCTGGATAGCGACTTTGCGCGGAAACTCAATCGTGATATAGTGAGGCTGTGGGCCGTCAGAGCTGGTTTGGACGAGATAAGGAATGCGAGATAATGGGCAATCGGAGGACATACTGCCAGAACGTATCCGGATCACCATCTCGAAGACAATCCGGACCAAAACCAAATTTATAGGACGATACGGACCACCTTGCAATGTGGCCGATGTCGGGCCATGGCAGCATGGGCGGTTTGCGTCCTAGTAAAGGGGAGCAGCGGGTGGAAACAAAGAGCGAGGCCGAGGAGGACCAGCCGTACCTATGTGCATAATTGGAGTGCCATCCGTAGGCATTGGTATAATGGGCATCGGTGCTGCGAGGCCCTGCACTGGGAGGCCGGCCGCGCTCACACTCGCCATCGGTTATGAACTGGTGATGGTTATGATGATTTGTTACACAATTGCAGACAGTGTTGGTAGTGCGTTAAATTCTAGCCTACTCAAATTGCCAAGATGTGGTATGCAAAGCACGGAAGAAGACACAGTCCAGCAATCGTCAGTGCAGAAAGCAGCTAAAGCGAATTTGAATTTGAATTTGACCGGTTTGTTACACCCACCGTGTCCTCATCAATAATGTTCAGCGCTCAGCGTCCGCGTCAACCTTTACTCAGTTCAGGCTTTCTCGCATGCTTGTCATTTCCACATTTCACCTTTAAGCAATGACTTCCAGTGCAGACCCGACATCAGAGACTCGACTGCCGCTAGAGGATTATAAGAGGTATGGCAGACAAATGATTCTCGATGGATTCGGTCTGCAAGGAAAGTTCTGAGTCGGTTTATATTCCTTTGATAGCCAACATTGAATCCTTCCCATGCAGGTCAACTTAAACTACAGCAGGCCTCCGTTGTCGTCGTCGGTGCAGGCGGTCTTGGATGTCCTGCTCTTCAATACCTCGCTGCCGCAGGCGTAGGTATGCTTAACCACTTCTCGTCCAAACCTGCGAGTGCTCATTTGCTCTCTGCCAGGTACAATAGGTATCATCGACCATGACACTGTAGAGCTCTCCAATCTACAACGCCAGATTCTGCACACCGAAGCAAGGATTGGCATACCCAAGGCCCTCTCTGCGGCCGAAGCCATTAAACAGTACTACTCCTTCTTTAAACTCCTGCTTCTCCTTGTGATTCCACATGTATAGGATTAACTCGCATACGCGCGTGCAGCCGGTCATTGAAGCACTCACACCCGCAAACGCCGCCGCACTGCTCGCGCCATATGATCTCATTCTCGACTGCACGGATAATCTTCCCGTGCGCTACCTCCTCTCAGATGTCGCTATCGGCCTTGGCCGACCCCTCGTCAGCGGCGCGGCACAGCAACTTGACGGCCAACTTTGCACATACAACCTTCCACTCGCCTCAGGCTCGGGAACAGGAGGTCGCGGCCCATGCTTCCGCTGCTTGTTTCCGCGCCCACCTGCGCCCGATATGGTGGGGAGCTGCGAAGAGCTGGGCGTACTGGGGGCGGTGACGGGCGTGATTGGGAATTTGCAGGCGCTCGAAGCTATCAAAATCATCACAGGGCTGCATGGCGAGTGTGCATACTCAACCAGTATCAGGGCGCAACTGATGACCCTTGTAGACGGCAGACCATCACTACTGATGTACTCTGCGCTTGCAATGCCGCCCTTTCGCAGCGTCAAACTTCGCGCTAGGCGACCAACATGTGCTGCGTGTGGGGATGAGGGGCAACGCATCGGCGGAATCGAGGAGATAGACTATGTTGCGTTTTGTGGTGGGCAACGGACAGATTGGGAGGCAAAAGGCTTGGTAGAGGGCGGGGGCAGTGTAACTAGGAGGATACGCGCGAAGGTAGGCTTTGTTATTAATGGACGACTAAAATGATCCGCTGATGATGACAATTGTAGGCATTAAAGACCATACTAGAATCTGAAAAGAGCGTGCGGATCCTCGATGTACGCCCTCGTACCGAGTTTGGGATATGCCACCTCCCAGGATCAATCAGTGTGTTCCGCAATGTTCTGGCTGCCCTGGGATTCACTCAGATGTTTTTGGTCTTCAGACATTCCTATCAAGGATCTCGTCGCAAATCCTTCAGCACACCTGCCATCAGATATGTCCAGTGTCGGGGAGGCGCATAAGGAGTTAGACACCTATGTTATATGTCGACTAGGAAATGACTCGCAGCTCGCCGTGGACGCACTACGGAGTGCTGGTGTGAAAGGCAACGTGAAAGATTTGGTAGGGGGTTTGAGAGCGTGGGCACGGGAGGTCGATGAGAGTTTCCCCGTGTACTAAATCGCAGCAGTAATTTTGAGACCATATGCGTCCGCGGTCGAGCGGCCCTCCATTCAGAGATTACCCGTCTTGAGTGACGAAAGGGAGACCGAGCAGGGAGATAATTGCCAAAACTCAACTGATGACCCGCGTTGTACTGCTCTGTCGAGCAAACTGTCTCGAGCAGGGCAACGGCTGTGGTGTACGAGTATGGATGGCGAGAAATAGTGACAATGGCAGTTACTGCCGTTCGAAACGCTCTTTACTGATGCGCGATACGTACGCTCTGCTCACGATGTTAACTGCAAATAGGCATGTTTCGCTCAGCACGATAGCGGTAAGGGAGAAGTTCGCGTGGCACTCACATGCTTCCATATATCTAGCAAGACAGTTCTCTAAGCACGTCTGCAGATAGGAGAGACGAAATTATTAGCACAGATGTGAGTCAGAGTAATGAACTCGACAGACCTCCTCTGATCTCGACAGTGACGATGAGGGCTTGGTGACACACTTTGCAAAGCATTTCTCGTTCGTTTTCTATGATAAGTGTGAGGACAGCACGAAGGGATCGGAATGAGAGTCGGACACGCACGTTCATGAGCTCCTGGGCATTCGCAAGGGCAAGTTCGCTCCGGACAGAGTTCATAACCGCCTCCTTACGCGCCGCCATGTCTGGGTGTGTGGCTTCAGATCAGTCTGGCGACAGTGAGATGAAGAATGTGTGTACCTGGCGAAGGCGATGGCGAAGAGCCCAGGGACGTTCCAAGGAATCCAGACATGAATTTTTGCTGTGGTGGATGCGGTGGAGAGTGCGCCGGGCAGCGGTGGACGCGTCGGTAAGCGCGTTCGGCATTCTCACGAAATTTCTTCCGCCACCGCATCGGGCTCAGCGGCGTCAGCAGCCTACAGATCTCTACTATCCTCCGCCATCTCCTCTGCTCCGTATCGGTTATGGGGGCGCGTGAATCGACCTCTCGGAATGCCGAGGGCGCTGCTGAACGCTCTGCGGGAGTTCCCAACTACTATGAACTTTTGGAGGTCGAGGAATCCGCTTCCGCAGATGAAATCAGAGTGCGCATTGTTACGCACTGGGCTAAATGCATGAGATGACTTATTTACTCTGAGTATTTTTAGCGGTCTTTCCGCAAGCTGGCTCTCATACACCATCCAGACAAGAACCAGGATGATGTAGAGGGTGCGACACAGCGTTTCGCTGCGCTGCAGCAAGCGTATGAGGTGCGTCCTGCAAGCGACTGTCTATGTTCAAGCCATGCTGACTATATGCGTCTTTGTTCGTGCACTCAGATCTTAAGCGATGAACAAGTAAGCTTCTCCTAATACATTGTCCTTGTCGGATCCAATTTTTCAATTTCTACAAGTAGGAGAGGGCTTGGTATGATAGCCATAGGGCCTCCCTCGTCCCAGAGCCTGACGCGGACGCGGTCTTCGAGGACATCAAGAGAGGCGCCCCGCCGCCCCGTGCCCGCGATCGAGGACTCACTGTACGACATCTCGCGCTGTTCTTTAGCGTGACGATTTACTCTGGATATGACGATGGCGAGAATGTACGTCTTTCTCGAAATCAGGGTCACAATACTAAAACACTGCTTTAGAGCTTTTTTACGATCTATGGCAATCTATTCTCTCGGCTTGCTCACGACGAGTCGCAGTTTGTGGATTTACCTCTCCCAACTTTCGGGGACTCTACATGGCCATGGGTTCCTGCTTCCAAGGATGAGCAAGACACAGCGGCGAGAACGTTCTACAACTATTGGCTGAATTTTACGACGAACAAGGATTTCACATGGATGGAGCAATGGAATATCAGCGAAGCTCCGGATCGTCGCGTTCGCCGGTCAGTGTCTGTTTTCTTTCCGCATCGGCTGCAGAATGGGCTCATCGAAGCACAGATTGATGGAGAGGGATAACAAGAAGGCGCGTGACGATGCGCGCAAAGAGTACAACGAGACCGTCAGGGTTAGTACCTCCAATATACTGCTAACGTACCTATTCATGGGGTGCCATTCAGTCTCTAGCCATGTTCATCCGGAAGCGCGACCCTCGCTATAAATCACATCTAGCACGGCAATCCCAGGTGCCTACGCCCGTACAAGGTTCACGCACGCCAGTGCCCCGCGCCCCCGCGCAACAGGCCGTGCCTACATTCGTTGCGCAAGATTGGCAGAAGGCCGTGAGCGAGGACGACGCAGCCGATATCGAATGGGCTGCGGCGGAGGGTGCAGACGAGGAGGAGTGGGAGTGCGTCGCGTGTGGGAAGAGTTTCCGTAGCGAGGCGGCGTGGGACAGCCACGAGCGCAGCAAGAAACATCTGAAGGCTGTGGAGGCGCTGAAAATGGAGATGCAGGCGGAAGAGGAGGATCTTGGACTAACAGTGGAGCATGAAGAAGTGGCAGGAGATGGAGTGGGAGATGATGAAGAGGACGAAGAGGATGGACCACGGGTCGAACCACCGAGGTCACCCACCCCAGAAGATATCACCGCTGATGCAGGCGAGGATTTAGTGGCTGATGAAGTGCAATCCACTGGTACGAAGACTCTGGGGAAGAGGAAGAAACAACCTCGAGTGCCTTCCCAGGAAGCCCCGACCAAGACAGACAGGCGATCCAGAAACCGCAAACAGGATCTGTTATATAATGAGAAGCCCTCTCCTCTGAATTCTGGCTCTGAAGGAGAGCCTGTTGATTCAGGCACAGCCACACCAATTACTCAGGATGGTGATATTCTTCAGCCTGAACTCTCGAAGCGGGAGAAAAGACGAGCTAGGGAGGCTGAGAAGAAAGCACGCGGAGAAGTCAAATCAAGTATTTTGGTCAGTCGGCCCTGAACATTCAGTATTGACTATCGCTGATTTGTATCTCAGCGGTGCAATGTTTGCAGTTCAACGTTCGAAAGCCGGACGAAGTTGTTCGATCACATCCGGGACAGCGGGCATGCGCTGGCCGACCCCAACGCTACGTCCGTCAACAGTGATAGTCACAGGAAGAAAGGCAAAAAGGGCAAGCATTGAAGCGAAGCTGGCTTTAGATGGATAGAGGATGAATTAACATATGCACCTGTTACTATTCAATTCAATTCATCCGCGCAGTGCATACGTAGTGAAGCATATCAAAGAATATTGAACTGCTCCCCAGATATTGAGAGCGGTCCTAGGGCGCAGGCAACCTTATTCTACTTCTGCCACTTTTTGCTAAATTCCGGCCGAGTTCCAGTTGATGATTCGCACTCGAAGTCGACCGTATCTACGACCATGATATGAACGATAAGGCATCCAATAATACAGCCTAGATATACCTACACTCAAAAAGTACATGGATTATCAACAGAATCGACAGAGAGCACAGCGACGAGAACATGATGCTATCATACTATCCCATGAGCTGTGTAACATCTTCTGGAGGATATTTTGTTTGTGCAAATGTTAGTATTCTGTGGGAGGATTAGGGAAAGAGGTCATGATAAGGTGAGAGAGTGCACACCGTTTGAGGCTCTGGATGTACTTTCGACTAATTTCATCATTCAAGACGTGCGCAACCTGGTCGGCAGAGATTTTCTCCCGGGCAGAACGTTCGTGAATCCTGATGACGGGAATTCAATTAGACAATCAATTGAAGACACTCGAAATGGTGTCATCATAGAAATCGTTCTCGAGACTTACCCAACCATGGTAACACCAATAGGCCAGGGCGCATTCCCGATAGATAAGCGCAAATACGAGTCGTTCGCTCTCTGATACTGCCGCTTCTGCATGTGGTGGACAATCTCAGCAACACGGGCCAGCATGTCTGGGGGTAGATTCTAAGAACGAATGGAGGTCGGCATCGGCTACAACCAGTGTGAGAAGGATACACGTACCCTTGATCGTAAAAGCTTGAATAAAGGTTTAAGGTATTCTGCAGATTGTCGCTGCGTTGCTGCTGCAAGCTTTCCCTGAGTGGTGCGTTTGATGTGCTCTGCGTTGGAGTATAACTATAACTTTACAAAAAAACCAATATCAATGGGGATGACTCACCAGGTCTGTCGTCCATCCACTCCTCCCACTCCTTCAAGGCTCGCTTCAGAGCATAGTAGATGATAGGATACAGCTTGTCTGGATCTGTTTTGACCAACCCAAGATCAAGAACTTCACCGCTGTCTGCCCCCTCTTTCCGCTTTCCCTTATCCCGCCCTGAGGCCTCTTCCTGGGCCCGTCTGTCTTTCATCATCCGCTCAACATTCTCAACGTCTTCAAGAGCTTTCTTGAAGTCGTTCTGTCCGCCATGCCGCTCGTGATCCTTCTCTTCAATAAGTTCTAAGGCGCGTAGGCGCAGACGGCGGTCTTTGTCGGACTCGCCGAAGAGACGGACGGGTTGGCCTTTCGCACGCAGACGGCGGATAGTTTCCTCATTCGAGATATTGAACGACGTGGAGGACTCTGGGGCCGGCGACGCATTGGTACTCACGCTACCTGGCAGAGGAGAGTCGGAAGCTGTACGGGAGGTGCTAGCCTGTGCTCCAGTTGTGAATGAGTTTGTGTAGTTGTCGGTGAAAGAAAGTTGGCGGGACACTCACTTTTGCATTAGCTCGTTCTCGTTTGCGCTCCTCTCGCTCGCGTTCTTCCCGCTCTGTCTCTTCTCGCAGTTTCTTCTCCTTCTCCTCCTTCTCCTTGCGCTCCTGCTCCTCCTTGAGCCGCTCGATGTCTCCGCGGCGCATGTACTTTGACGGTTTGGCTCCATCAGAAGGCTCCAAAGCCTTGCGTTTCAACACGATCTCCGCCTTTAGAGCATCCATAGTTTACCGCAGTAGACAGAAATAATAACAAGTAGGATGCGAGTGTGTATGAGATGCTTGTGTTTTGTGAACAGTGACGAGAGACCGGAAGAAGTGGGAAGGCCTCGACGCGTGGCGAGGCTGGACGAGTTCCGCTAGCACCCGTATCAGTCCTACGACTCTCCAACCCTTCCCCTCTCTTTCAACGTCGTCTCCAACGCCGCTCTCAATTCTCATTTCGATTCCTCACCATGTCTGACCTTGCTAGGTATCGCGTGAATTATTGCCTGCGGCTTTCACTGTTTTCTTACCTTTTTCAACAGCAAATACGTCCTTCAGACGGCTGGCTTCGACGGTTTGTCCGAACGGTCCCTTTGATTGAATCTCCCTGATGTGACCATACCTCAGCCCGTTTCCCCAACGCCAACCAGACTTACCACTGGTGCGTATTCCTCGCCGCCGTGAGCTGCGGGCGTGCACGTTGAAGTCGGCCACTCAGCTTCCAGAACTACACCGACTACTTCAAGTGCATCGCTGCTAAGGGCGAGGACTTCGCCCCCTGCAAACAGTTCAAGCGGGCGTTCAACTCCCTCTGCCCCAGTAAGTGCTCTCATCTTTGACGCGCCTCCGCTTCTCTCATTGTCACTGGTTAATATCACGCGTTGCGAACACAGATGAGTGGGTGAGTGTACTCTTTAGTTGCGTCATTTGCTGCGTTGTCATTAATGTCTGCTCTTAGATTGCGCACTGGGATGAGCAGCGTGAGAATGGCACTTTCCCCGCTTCTCTGGAGCCGTGAGGACTTGTGGACTTAGAACTATTTGTGTTGTGCAACGTCGCAGGCAAAATAGATCACAATCAATGTCCAGAACTTGTTGAATCGAAGAGATTGTTCCACATGCGGTGATTGTCATGTTCGTTCATTGAGAATGTTTGCGAGGATGCCCGTTGCTGCCTCTTCGACGTCCACGCACGTCCATAGCTTGTAAAATATCATACCATGTTCGCGACGATGTAAACAATTACTTTGTCTCTGCATATTCATTTGGGGGATCCAGGTCGTTCCATTGGATTCCGGCCGTCCGCGGTAGGATGTGTTTGGCCTTATCGGATGGCCCGCATTCCTACGATAGCAGGCGCCTTCAATATTTTAGTAAATGCTGATTACTAGGGTATGTGGGAGAGCAAAGAAGCAGCCTCCTCTTGTAAAAGTCCTCGCATTGATGACGATAGTATAATACACACTTCTCCGCGAACCTCCATTTATTGCTTACCGCATCATGGACATAGTACGACCACTGCAAAGAAGATATAACACAATCAACATGTCTATTACACCCGCAAACCAATAAATGGAGCACATACGTAGCCGTCTTCCGATCTACGACTGCAGCCTCAGTCTTTGCGCGATTGAGCACCTTCTGGAACTCGCTCACGCGGTGCCGCATGCGCGAGTGCATGTAGGCTTTCGAGCACTTGATATGGTAGTGGAGATAGTCGCGGAAGAGCTGGATGTGGCTGATCGTCGCCTCCGCGACGAGAGGGTTGGTGAAATGCCGCGGAAAGAGCACGAAGGTGACATAGCCAACATCCTCAGAGACATGTAGCCCAGGTAGGTGCCGGATCTCGAGTGGCGGGTCGCGTGTGGTGTAAAGGACTTGTGGTGCACTCTGAATTGTGGGCAATCGGCGAGCATCCACAAATTCCTGTTGGGGTGGATGGATTGAAGTCAATGATAAATGAGAAAGAGGCAACAGGGGGCGCACCTGCAAGAAGACCTTTCCGAAGATACGGTCTGTCTCTTCTCTGAACACGGTCGAGAAGATGACGGTGACGCGGTCTGGAGAGGCCTGTACGTAGATGACTTCCTCGTCTCGGTAATGCAGAGCCATGAGTTCGCCCTGACCGCTGCCCGCCGCTTCTAGCTGCTTCTGCTCCTTGAAGCTGAGCTCGAATGGTGCTGCCAGCGCATTGCGCTTCAGAAGCGATATCGACTTGATGAACGCATCCCGTTCCTCTAGAGAGAAGTAACCCAAGTGCATCAGCACCATGTTGCGGCGATGCCGATCAGTAACGCTCACCGCCCTCCGGAGGGACCTGTTCGAGGTCGATCTCTAGGCTGACGTTGTACTCTGATTCGGGCTGGGCTTTGAGCAAACTGCCGTATTGGCGCTGTAGGATGTCGCCGACACCATACCGAACGAGCTCGTCCCAGCAGCGAATGCTCATGGAGAGGAGAAGACTGGTCTTGCGCTCGGGGGTGGAAAGGTGGAATCGGACGCCGTCGAAGTCGACAAACTGTACATCAAGGGAGCTGGGTCTATAATACCAGTGTGACTACATCACGTAGCAGGAAGAGAGGGAATACATACTTGAGACATTTCTCGGCGAGGGTTGTCTGGATGATGTAGTTATGGGACTGTGCCGGACGCGGTTAGTCTACGGTTCATCTGTGCTATGACCAAAGTCACCTCGAGGAGAATCATGATGCAGTGCTGCTGGTGTGTATGGTAAGAGGAATGCGCTGCTAAGTTATGCGAAGGGGTGGTCGGAGTGGTATGCGATGGGTGTTGGTGCCCGTGACCGGGGACAGGCGTGAGACAGTGCTGTCCAAGCTTGGACGACTCTGCTCGATAACCGATTCGAGAATTTCAGTGACCACCATCTCAGGCCCTCCTACATTTCTCTTTCAAGTCACAAAACTCAATATCTCACCAAAGGGATATTCAAAATGGGTACGTTTGGTGCACCTCTAAATTGGTTCCAAATTTAAGAAATATTCTCCCCTCCTTTAGCTCCCAAGAAAGCACAGAAAATGTCTCTCAATGAGTTCCTCGGGGACAGCAGTGAGTCGATAATACCTGCCAAGCTCTTCCCAATTGTTCAATATACCCTGTCATAGCCCTTGGATCATGGGCGGATGAAATGGACGCCCTGCCCACCGCTCGTGAGACTCCCGCGGCCGCTGCAAGCTAGTATTGCTAATCTGACATTGTTGCCCAGCTTCCGGCAGGGCCGACGATGACCGCACTCGCGGTGGCGACCGCAGGCGCGATGACTTCCTTTCCTCGCGCCGTATGTCTTTTCTTTTCAATCTGATATGCGGCATCCATGACCGACGTGTTTCCTGCAGCGGACCGTATGTCTGGCCCGCCGCGCGAGGATCTGCCCCTCCCCACCGAACCTCCCTTCACCGCATTCGTCGGTAATCTGGCATTTGATCTCACCGAATCGGAGTTAGAGGAGTTCTTTGGCGGTCAGGTATGTTTGCCGTCTCAGAGAGTCATTCAAACACTGATCTTTGTCCTCGCAGACCAAGTCAGTCAAAATCATTAGAGATAGAGACGACAAACCGAAAGGGTTCGGATATATCGAGTTTAATGACCTTGATGGTCTCAAGGAAGCATTAGTCAAGAGTGGTTCTGTGTGTATCCCGTGGTAGCATCCTGTTTTCTTCTTTCTGATCATGCCCGCAGAGCTTTGCCGGACGCACAGTCCGAGTGAGCGTCGCCGAACCTCGTGAGTTCCCTGTCGCCTGTCACCATGCGCACTTGACCAATAATTCCTTCAGCGAAGGAACGATCTGGGTTCGGCGGAGGCTTCGATGATGACGCGAAATTTGCCGGAAACTGGCGCAGGGAAGGTCCTCTTCCTGACCTGCCTTCTTCGCGCGATGGTCCCCGCAAGCGATTCGATGGTGCCCCCCTCGTGAACCTCCCCCTCCCTCCCTGTCCGACAACGCCTCTGACTGGCGCTCTTCCCGCCCGTCCGCCCGCACGTCGTCTATGGGACCCTCGCAGGACTCGGAGCCCTCCTTCAAGCGTCGAGGCTCGGGCCTGCGGGAGAGCGCTCCGCTTGGTCTGGCTGACACAGAAGACAATTGGCACATGGGAAGCAAATTCAAGGCTAGTGGTCCTGCTGCTGGCGAAGGCGACAGGACAGGAGGCCGTTTTGGCAGCGTACGGGCCCGAGGCGAAATGGGCCCCCCAAAGGAATCGACCGGCCAGGGGGACGAGGGCGATTGGCGCAGGCCGCATCCCTCGTCACGCAACAGTACTTCGCGTAGGGGTACTTTACGTTTTTTGACTCATCCGGACATTGATGCGTTGCATTTTCAGCGAACAGCTCTACTCCTCCTACGCCCCAGCTGGCGCGGCGCAAACTTGAGCTCTTGCCCCGCTCGAATGTAACCTCTGCTGCACCCTCTCCGCTCGCTTCTCCGAATCCGGCTGCTACTTCGACCGTACACCATCGGGCGAACCCCTTCGGAGCCGCCAAGTATGCATGATCCTCTTGCAACGTACTTTTTTATAACATCTCCGTTCTGCAGGCCCGTGGATGTATCAGCAAAAGAATCGGCCGTCGCCGACCGCATCGAGAAAGAGCGTGAAACGACCCGAGAGAAGGTCTCGCACGAACGCCCTCCCCACAACATGTCGCGCACGTCGTCGAAAGCAGGCTCCCAGCGGGAGTACAGCCACCCGGGTCATCCTCGCGGCCACCCCCACCCGGCCTCGCCTTCCTCCACCGCACAGAGCCCAACTTCGCCGACTCAGGACCCGCCTAAGCTTCCGATCGCGAACGTTCGCCCGTCATTCAGCTTCGCGAGCGCCGCTGCTGGCAAGAAGGACGGGCCTGCCGACGCCACTGCCGAGGATGACGTGCAGGAAGTCACGGAAAAGATTCAAGAAGTCGAAATCGAATGAGCGTGTCGCGAAATTCAGGGAGGTGCGGGAGACTGTTTCTTTTTGCCGGGAGGACGGCCAGTCGATGAGACGTACTCATGTTTAGTGTGCTGTCCTCTGTTTATTTTATGTGTCTCAATATGTCGTCAAGGTTCTCCGTCGAGCGTTGTCTCGTTCGTTCGTATTTGCGGACGTTTACTATATACCGGTCGATAGCCCTCCCCCTCTCACTGTCTTGCTCGACCGGATCATTGATGCAGGAATATAACAAACTCTCAGCCTTGAAGCAATACGCGTGTGCTGAGGATTGTCGTTGGGCCTTACAACACGTACAACGGCGGTGAGTAGTAACGATAACGTAGATTGACGAGGTGCTGGACATCGTCTGTAGCGGACAGAGACAGTGCTAAACCAACAATACCGATGCGACAGAGTCTCATGAAATGTAAATTATGACGAGGCATGTGAGCTACGCGTGAATATATGATGTTGCGGAGGGAGAAATAGTAAGAGCGGTCGGCGACTTGCGCGACAGATCTGGGGAAGCACAGTGATGCGCAAGATCTAAGACAGAGCGGGAATCGAGACATGGTAAATGGCAAATTGATCGGCAGTGGGGGTAAAGGTGATCTGCGACATTAGAGGATCGCGGATAGCTATACATAGAGATGCGAATCGGTTGGGAGTAGGATGGCTCACATTACGAGCAATATATTGACGATGTGCTGAGTGTCTATGATTTGAGACAGAATCATTGCAGGTAACGCCCGCACGCGGTGTCGTACATGTATGCAGGGATACCAACGGGAAGGAGCGGATACTCCCCTACTTGATCACTGCCTTGTCCAGGGAAGGCCGGCTCGAATACACCCTCCATCCTATACAGAGATGAAAGAAAAGGTGATTGCACAACCTGCGGCGACGGCGTCTCTATCGACAACAAACTCGACGACGGCGATTCGCTCGAGTACTCATAAGGAGACAGTGACCGCGCGCTCCGTTCACTATAAAAGGACGATTGGCGCGAGAGGGAGGGGTGGTAGTAGTGATCAAGCTCCGGCGTCAAGTACTGTCGAGGGTCACCCTCGTCAATAACCGAGAATGACGAGGGCAAATATGGCAGAGTCTGCGTGCTCATTTGGGGGTATAGCGGTACCGCGGGAGGCGGTGGAGATGGAGGGCGACATAGAGTGAGGCCGATACCCCGTCCTGCTGAAACGTGGGATGGCGCATCGTCGAATGGCCGTCCGCCGAGATAGTCACCTGGGAAACCCATTAACGAATCGTCAGGGTCCTCTTCTGCTGAAGCAGTAGCCGGCTCTGCTGTCGGAGGCGGACTGATGTGATGAGGGGCGTGGAGAACGACCTCTGAACCGTCGCCGTTTGGCGTTATGCTTCCCAAGATGTGGGATAATTGATTCGCGGCGCCCACGAGGTCATGTCGCAGAACCTGCGTGGCCTGCATGTCTTCGGTCCAATCGGAACATTGTTGCCAGAAACGGACCCCCTGAGGAGTGACACCCTCTCGATAGAACGCAGGAGGGCGCGACAGATTAAACGTCGCGAGTCCGACGCCGGGACTGATGTTTGTGAATTTGGTGTCAACGACGATGTCGAAGGAGACCTCCATCTTGAATCCAATGCCCTCGGAGCGGATAAACCACGAGATACAACGCTTCGTTTCGCACAGATAAGCGACAAGGTCGTACTTGCCAACACCAGTGGTAGCGACGCGCCTCCATGCTCCGATAGACAGGTCTGTACAGCATACTATCGTGACGGCTACATGTAGATCACAATAATGAATGAAGAGGCGCTATATAGACATGCATTATGTTCGCGACTTACCCTGGTCTTCGTGAATGAGATTGTGTAGGTTGTAGTCGAAACCTACATGCAATTCCGGAGGTGCCGACGGAAGAGACTTCTCTGCAGGTTGCTTTTTTTTGATGTGCTTCTCCTTTGCTCGCCTGCAATCAAATACATAACGTCAGACTTCTCAGCAGTCCATGACATGAAAAGCTTTACCTGTTCTGAAACCAGATCTGTAGCTGTCGCTCTTTCATACCAAGGAGATTGCAAATCTCCTTGCGCTTCGTGGCCGTGGGGTTTCGCTCCATGGCGAAAACCCTCTCTAGCTCTGCCCGTTGTTCGTCTGTGGTCTTGGACCGGGCACGTCTCTGTCTCACATCAGGCGTGTCTGGATAGGGCGCGGTGTCAGCAGGAAGTCGACAGTGCGGTGTTCGCACTGCCGTTCGCGAAGACGGTGACCGGCTGATGGCAGAACTAGAACTGGAGGTAGTAGCTGCCTTCGGCGAAGAGGGGAGCATGCACTCCTCCTCCGTGCGGTTCATACGTAGGCCTGAGTTGATATGATCACGATGTTTCGCGACCTGGGCAGCTAGATGGTGTGGCGCGTAATGGCGCGGTACAACTAAAGGGACTCTAGTCAATAACCTGAAAGGTGCGGCCATGCGAAATATGGGACTCACGTTCCATGGGAAGTGGGTAGGATGACTATAAGAGAGGAGGGGGTCGGGCCTCGGCAAATACTGGATGAGGCTGCTTTTGAAGACAACGAACACCGCAGTTGTAAACTTGAATGGATCCCGAGAGGAAAGGACCGAGGACAGCGAGAGCAGGAAACCTGACTCAATCAGGTTCAGGGCAGAAATTAGCAACGTTCACTTAGAATGGCATAGGCTAGCATTGGCCTAAAGGAAGATACGTACTGCCAGACACAGGTGTCAAAATGGCGGTGCGTTCGGTGACAGCCTGGTTGCAGAGGCCTTGCAGGGTATCCCGCAGGTTTCCGGATGTCGGCGTGGGGGGACTGGAAGTTAAAGGCGTTTGGGACTGCGAATCCTGACGGTGTCTCTGCAGTTTCATGTTGCTTCGAGATAAGATTAGTGTGGTCGATTCGGGCTGTTTCAGGAAGCTCCAGACGCAAAGAATTCTTGTGAGGGAGTTCTATCCATGGGCGGTAACCAGGTACGACATAAGATCACTCGCGCACCTTACTAACCGCATGAGGCGAACTTCAGAGGATCCAGCACAGATGTTACCCGCGGCCAGTCTGGTGCTGTCTAGAGGCTCATCCGTATTGATTTTCGCAGACGACTAGCGGAGATACTTAATCCATACATAATCCAAGTAACGGCGACGCTGTTGTGAGCGCAAGCACCGCGTATCGCACAGCTCATCCTCATCCGATTCCATCCACTGTCGACGGTTTGAGGGAGGAACTCGGCGCCGACACATTCCACTAGTCGGCGGGCACGGAGGGTGCCGAAAAGAGGTTGCTAAGATACTCGTCCCATCAATCATCGGAAAACTTCTGCATGACGGCAGGTGACGAAGTTTTGGCTTCTCCTAGACTTGCGGAACTTGCGGCTGCGGTTAGCTGCACTTGCGGCTGGCCAGCGCTCAGAGTCGCAGCGCGCAGCGTTGGAATGATCGACCCACGAACCTCGCGCGATCCAGGGACGGATCTATCCGCCGTGCACCCTCGATCACCATTCGAACCATGCCAAGCTTGGAGGACACGCAATGCTCGCAAGCTTGTGCACGCCTGGAATTCTATGCCATAGTCTATGCCACATAGTCTATGCCATATAGTCTATAGCATCACCAACATGGTCGAAACTGTTGCACATTCAGTGTGCTTTTTCTGAAAAAGCGGGGAACGGGGGAATGCCGGAGTCAACGGAGCGCTTAATCGAATCCAGCTGACGGTCGCCGGGAAGTTCGTGGCACCCTTGTGTGGTGGGACGAACACCCAGACGCCTCATTTGGAGGATTTCCAGAAGCATCGAATACGTCGTCGACGTGTTTGAGCAACAAGCATGGAAATGCGAAAATTGCATTGCTTCCGCTGAGAAAAGGAAGCCAAATAGGGACTGCCCTTGTTCTCAGGAGTACGAGCCAGTACGAGTTCTTGAGAGCTTTGCGACCGAGCATTGCATCATCACGAACACAGATTATCGATGTACAACAATGTAGGATTTTCCGCTTCGTTCGGCAAGTACCAACTGTTAGATTCGAGCAAATTCGTGGCTGCGAAGATACTCACCTTCCATATTTGGATGCCGGTGCAAATCGGACTCGAGTTTTGGGGCTCACCAAAATAATATAATTCGTAAATTCCTGCCATGAGTATGTGCGGTAGCCATGAAGGCCTGAGGACAAGAGCAGTTGAGCATCGGCATCGACTTGGAAACGAAGACAACAAGCACCGTGTTGTCCTCGAAAGTTTTTGCTCTAACTCAGTCAAGAGCTCGTATGCCGCAACTCTCCTCGACATGCACCATTCGATTCGCGGTGTTGGCGTAACTGTTTCCATCCCGTGCCCATCTTGTTCTTACGTTGGCAAAAGAATGATGCTGCTGGCTCTATCGCCCTTCGTCCGCCCAATTCGCGACGCAACTATCCCGCCGAAAAAGAAACGCTGCATGATCAATGGCCAAAAATCGATCATACATACTTGCCTCGGCTATTACCTGTGATTGGTACAAAGACGGAACAATAATACTTACGCATGGACGCAGGGAGGCTGGAGGTCGAAAAGAGGGGAAAAACAACACAAGGAACCTTACACGCCTCCTCCTCAGGCAGGATATATCGTCACCTTGACCCTCTCCTACCACGCAGAGCTTTGACCACCATCGCGGGGAGACAGCGAACTAATAACGAGGACGCTTGGACTCTCGGTCGTCGTACCCACCAGGTCCGCCTTCGCGTTTGAGGTCGCCACGATACCCACCCCCTCCTCCACCCCCGTATCCCCCGCCAGGAGGACCGTACCCACCAGGACCTCCACCTGGAGGACCCCCAAACCCACCGCCAGGAGGACCTCCAAATCCACCAGGAGCACCGCCTGGCGGACCACCGAATCCGTTGGAACCGTGGTCACCAAATCCACCGCCGCCGCTTTGGTATCCGATGCCGCCGCCACGACCTCTGCGAACAACATCTTGAGCAATCTGCGCGTCACACCGATGTTGATCTGCGTACCTGTAACCGCCTCCCCCAAAACCGCCGCCACGGCCGCCGCCGAAGTCACCACCGCGCCCACCACCGAAGTCGCCTCGTCCACCACCGAAGTCGCCGCGACCACCGCCGAAATCGTCTCTGCCGCCTCTGTACCCACCACCACCTCCGCACGGAACCCGCCTCCGCGGCCGCCGCGGAACCCACCTCGTTCACCACGGAACCCTCCGCCACCTCTGAAGCCACCACCTCGGCCCCCACCTGCACCCGCACCCGCACTGCTTCCACCGAGGAACGGTGCAGGTGGTTCTGGTTTCGGTCTGCCTCCCAACCCTCCACCTAGACGACGAGGTTTCCATCCCCGAACGGTCCGTCCGCGCTCGACGTCCACTAATACACGTTTGCCCATGATGTGTAGTCGATCTGATTCCTTGTACGCAGCTAGAGAGGGGAATGCAAAGGGCACAATAATACGAATGACACAGAATCCGCTGGGTTAGTATGCATAATACATGTGGCGAATGGGTCACCTTTCATGTCGCGCTCGCGCTCGAAAACGATGAAGGCATAGCCTCTGCTGCGACCCTTTTTGTCGCGCACGATCCTCACCCGTTCAATGCTGCCGAATCCTTCGAACTCGCGGCGGAGGTCACTGTCCGTTGCGTTTTTGTGCTGGAGGTGAATGATCAGGTGAGCTGTATTTAGTAGCGGATACAAAAGAAAGCGAACCAGCCGTGAGATAAAGAGGGTCTTGTAAGGGTCGCCTACGGCCTCCGCATCGTCCGAAGGCTTATCTGTGCTGAGAATTAATGCGGCATATGGAGTGAAGTATGGAGTGGATTACAGTTTTCCTTCGCTATTCTGAACTCTTCAGCTTTCTGCTTCTTCCTGTCTTCACGGCGAATGGCTCGCTTGGTCTCCTCCGCATATGTGAATCCAGGTTCTTCGCCCTCTTCCATTCCTTCGCCCTCGCCGGCGTTGATCATGACCTGCGTCTTGTCTTCTTCGAGCTGAGCCAGAATAGGACCTACTCCGTCGACATTTTTGTTCCTGACGCGGTCAACATCTCTGTCCAATGGGCGTGTGTAGGGTAGCGGTGGTCTGGGAGCGAAAAGCTTGAGCAGGTTGGGAGGCAGCAGATGTGTGCCAGGCATGATGAAAACGAGGAAGTAGGCTCAGATATGGGATAGGAGCAGCGTTGCACGAGGAGATAAATAAGAGAGATATGTGGCTATAGACAACGAGAGCGTCGTGATGAGTGTTCGCGACACTGTCGACGACGATGAAGCGGAAGGAAGAGGTGTGGGAAATCCGCGTCCGTACTTGGCGCCTCTCGTGAGCCTGGCTCTCCTATTGGGCACTCTTCCCCACGCCGTCGGTCCACGACGTCCTCGTTCGTAAGTTCCCTCTCCTCGTCGTTCATCGCGTCGTCCATCGTGTCTCATAACCCACAATGTTACAAACCGCAGGCAAAAGCGATGAGTTCGCCGTTAGTCTCATACATATGTCGTAATTGCGCGGCGAACATTTCGCGTTTCGCGCAAACTCGCTCGGCCTCGACGTTGGCCAAACGCCCACCAGCCAAATTCTCCTCTTTTTTCCTCCACAACAACGTATGGGCTCATCAGCCAAATAACGCGACCCCGCTCGCAAGTCGCCCTACCCCTCAGACCGTCCGCGGGAATGTGGTGGCTGCAACTTCCCCCTCTCTACCAGCATACCGAGAGGCAGAGGTGCTCACTGCACGCCGTCTCCTAAAAATCTATGCCCAGCTTTCTAAATCTCGTCTTACTGTCTTGGTCGTGTTGACGGCCATGTCCGGTGTGGCTCTGTCACCCCTACCAACCTCAGTCCCCGTCCTCCTCGCTACCGCAATCGGGACTGCCTTGTGTTCGGCTTCCGCAAACACGCTGAATCAATTGCAGGAAGTTCCATTTGACGCACAGATGGCACGCACACGCAATAGACCACTAGTGCGACACGCCGTCAGCCCCTTACATGCTACTGGCTTCGCTATTGTGACAGGCATTTCCGGACCTGCCATTTTATGGGCTATGGTAAACCCCACCACCGCGTTTCTTGGCGCGGCCAATATTGCACTCTATTCAGGGTTGTATACGTGGCTCAAGCGCAAAAGCATTCTCAACACTTGGGTGGGCGCTGTAGTTGGTGCAATCCCGCCTTTGATGGGCTGGGCTGCTTGCGGTGGACACTTGCTCCCCTCCGCGGCGCACCCCGTCGTGGTGTTCCTGCCATCCTTCCTCACTTCCGTGCCAATGGATGTATCTCTCATGGACAATCCTCTGGCGCCTTTCGCGCTCTTCATGTTCCTATTCAGCTGGCAGTTTCCTCATTTCAACTCGCTATCGCACTTTGTACGCGACTCATATGCTCAAGCGGGGTACAAGATGCTCTGCGTGATCTCACCCTCCAAGAACGCGCTCGTCTCCCTGCGGTACGCGCTCCTCTTCCTTCCCATATGCTCCATCCTCGTGCCCCTCTCTGGGCTAACTACCTGGACATTCGCGCTCACGAGTCTCGTGCCCAACCTGATCTGCATAGAGGCGGCGTGGAAGTTCTGGAAGAAGGGCGGTGAGAAGGAGGCGCGGCGTGTATTCCAGCACAGCCTGTGGTTCATGCCCGTCGTGCTGGGATTGATGATGTTCCACAAAAGGGGAATGGACTGGGGTTCCTGGTTTGGTTTGGGTGAGGCTGAGAAGGCGAAGGAGGAACATGGAGATTCAGCATAGCGTGGACGATGGAAGTGTTTGCTCCAGGTGAAATATGTAGTGGATATCATCATCTATGTAGAATCCGTCAATCTCAAACCCCATTCAGTCATTCTGCATTACATACGTGTGCTGCCGCGACAGTCTATCCATCACGATACTTGAGCAGTTTTGGCCTTCGCAGCGCGAGCAGCCTCGCGCCGCCTCTTCAACATGTCCAACTTGTTCTTGAGTACCGACACACGCGCATCCGCCTCCTCCTGCGCCTGCTCCTCATCTAGCAGTCGATCCATAATAATCTCACGGTCCTCCTGCTCCCTCTTCCGCCTAAGTTGGTCCTCGGTTAGTGCCTCCGTTGGAGCTGCGTCAGCAGCCACAACTGTCTGTGCAGCAGGGAAGCCCTTGGGCACTTCGTCGGCCAGGAGAGGCTCGGCGAAGATGGTGGCGCGTTCGTACGTTTCTCGCGCATCCGGAGCATCGATGACGGCCTCCTGGAACTGCTGCCACTCAAGGTCTATCGCAGTCGGGGCGGCGGGCAGCGCCTCGTCGTCGGACTCGTCGGACGGTGGGGGCGGGGCGTGCGAGGGATCTGAGAAGAAGTCTGCGGGGAGGCCAGATGGTTTCGGCGGATGCGCTGCATGAGAGGGCTCCTCGTCGCCTGCAAGCACGGGCGAGCCGCCCTCTGCTTCTTTGCGGGCACCTCATCATCCATGTCAATGTCAACATCTGCGGCTTTGCGTTTCTGCGCCCGCTCTTCCTCCTCCCTCTGCTGTTGCTCCCGCAAACGTTCCTCCTGCCGAAGACGCGCTGCATTTGTGCGGTGCGCCTTGCTACCGACGTGACCTTCCCAAGAGGATGACTGCTTGATGATCGTACTGCAGGCAATGCATCGTAGCTGTCCACTGGAGGTGTATGAAGCAAGAGGGTGGTTGATGCGAATCTCCTGTCGCTTGGCTTTTAGTAGGGCGCGGACGTCTGCCATGACGGTGGACGACGGATGAAATGTGCAACAGCAACCTTAAGCGCGTTTCGGGCGCCAAACTTATGTCGTGAAATATCAATTATATAAGCAATACGGAGCACTACTACGGTAACAGTTCTATGGCCTGCAGAGATAAATCCCGTATGGTCGTGCCACTTTTGCTCTTCCCTAGACGCAGCATTCACTGCTTGTCCTTGAAGATCTTCTGGATGGCCGCAGTCGAGTAGGACTTGGGGCGCTCGAGGGCTGATATGTAGTTTAGCATCTGTCGAACGATATGGGGTAGCGATACACGTACGAGCACCAAGAGCACGATCCCAGATGAGCTGAGCAGCAACACCGAACGCGCGAGAAACACCGAAGAGGACGGTGTAGAACTGCATCTCCTCAAGACCGTAGTGGGTCAACAGCACACCGGAGTGTGCGTCGACGTTGGGCCAGGGGTTCTTGGCCTTACCAGCCTTGATACGCAAATATAGATCAGCAATGAAGAAATTGAGCAAAGCTAGGAGAGGTATACTGACCTCGAGTAAAACACCAGGAACGATTTTGTAGATCTGGCCGACAAGCTTGAACAATGGGTCCTCGGGCAGGTGCTTGAGCGCAAACTCGCGCTGCGCGGAGTAGCGCGGGTCCGTCTTGCGGAGGACAGCGTGGCCGTAGCCGGGCACGACCTGACCACCCTTAAGTGTCGCCCAGACGTACTCCTTGACTGCCTCGTCGCTCGCGTTTTGCCCGATCTTGCTCTGCATCTTACGGAGCCAGATGAGCACCTCCTGGTTCGCAAGACCGTGGAGGGGACCCGCAAGACCGTTCAGGGAGGCACCGAAGGCGAGGAAGGGGTCAGAAAGAGCGGAACCGACAAGCTTGCCAGCGTGGGCAGAGACGTTACCACCCTCGTGATCACTTTTGGTGACGAGATCAGCTTATAGGCTTCGAATTGAAGCAGAATACGCACCTGTGAATGGTGAGGTAGAGACGCATGAGCTCAACGAACTCGGACTTCTCGCCAAAACCTAACAAGGTCGCCAGGTTGTAGGCGTAGTCCTTGTTGGCATCAATGGCAGGGAGCTTGCCGCGGCCATAGACATTTCGGTATATGCGACCAGCAATGTTGGGCAGCTTGGCAATACTACAAGAGAAAATCAGTACTTTCACGAGGTATAACTAACGACGCTCTACGCACAGGTCCATGCAATCCTCAAAGGTCGGCTGCCAGTACTCCTTCTTGGAGACACCCTGCTGGTAAGCCTTGGCGAACGCGGAGTCATGGTTTAGCTGATCAAGGAAATAACATCAGGAAATGGACAATAACCCGCGCAAACGTCTTGGACATACTGCGGTGACAGCCAGACTGAACTGGCTCATGGGGTGGAGGGTAGGAGGACACCGGTCGAGGATGTCCTCGACGAAGTCGGGGATGGCAGCGCGGGCGGCCCAGTCCTTGGAGAGGGAGGTGACTTGCTCCTGGGTGGGGACCTCGCCAGTGACAAGAAGCCAGAACAGGGCCTCAGGGAGGGGCTCAGACCCACCGGGGCCTTGGGGAGGAGTTGCTGGCACTCGGGGATGGTCTTTCCGCGGAAACGGATACCCTCCTCTGTGAGTGTGATATGAGCAAATGCATTACGATGGAAAGAAAAGCACAAACCTGGGTCAAGCACGGAACCGTCCCAGATCAGGGCGGGCAAGCCTCGCATGCCACTGAATAGAAATAATGTGAGCCAAGTTGTGCCTGATATAGAACGGGCAAAATTCTTACCCATAGAGCTGATCAACCAGGACGGGTCCGAATGACTTTTTTCCATGTTCGGCGCGGGTCTCTTTTACCTAGAAGAGGGAATGATTGAGAAGACACGGAAAGCGGTGTGAGAGACGTGCATACATTCTGAATCTCAGCTGGGATGAGCTCAGCAAGACGTTCCTTGAGCGTGGCTTGCTTGGTGGAGGTCGAGGCAAATCGGGCCGATCGCACGAAGGCACTTCTGCGGGACTGTGAGAGAGGAAGATGCGGGGTAAGTACATGTGAGCCATGTGATAGAAACGCGGGGATTGATGGCGACTTGCCTGCTGGACAACGGAACGGAGGGCGGAGGACATGGCAGGAAGAGCGGCGGCGTCGGGAGGAGGATGTGGAAGGGAGAAAAGATGCGAGGAGGAACCCCGCGCTGCTGGCGGGTTATGAGCTCACACTGCACGTGCTCGTGACGCGTCGGAGTGTCGGACTTGCTTCCTCCTCGGTCCGAGTTCGTCTTCCGACTTCATCCCGACTTGCCTCTCCCCTCATCATCTCCGACCGCGACATCACCGACGACGGCCCCCGCCATGGCGAAAAGGAAAAGGTCCTCGCAGCCCACCGAGCACAACGCTCTCCTTCCCCAGGTATCTCTACTCCGGCCCCACTCTCCTGCCCAGCTTACCTCTCCCCAGAAACGTCATTACAGACAACGCGCCCATGCAAATCCCTTCTCCGATCATGCGCTGAGTTACCCCTCATCTCCAGGCTCTTTCGATTGGGCTGCACACTACCCCGCATTTGACGCATCAGACAAAACCCCAGAGTTCGCCGATGTCGGATGTGGTTTCGGAGGTCTTTTGATTGCTCTCGCGCCCATGTTCCCCGACACGCTTATGCTGGGTCAGTTTTCTTTATTTCCGTCTCCGGTCTCCGTGTCCCGCATCATGTCATGTATAGAAGTGTTACCAGAACAATGCAATTTTTCTCAGACCACTCTTGAGCGGCGTCATCTGATCGCCTGATTCCTCGTACAGGCATGGAAATCCGCGTGCAGGTCTCCCAGTATGTCCATGATCGCATCGTCGCTCTTCGCGCAACGTCAGCCACTGCAACGCCCCCGCCACCTGGGCAATACCAAAACGTTTCCATAGTGCGCGCGAACTCCATGAAGTTCATGCCAAACTACTTCCCCAAGCATTCCCTGTCTGCTCTCTTCTTCCTCTTCCCCGATCCCCACTTCAAGTCGCGCAAGCACAAGGCTCGCATCATCTCTCCGACGCTCCTCGCAGAGTATGCGTACATCCTCCGTCCCGGCGGGATTGTGTACACCATCACGGACGTGCGCGACTTGCACAACTGGATGAAGACACATCTGGAATCGTTCCCGCTCTTTGAGTATGTGAGCGAGGAAGATCTGCGTGCAGAAGGTAAAGGTCCGATCTTGGATGCGGTACACACTAGCACGGAGGAGGGCAAAAAAGTGGAACGCAACAAGGGGGACAAGTGGCTGGCGTGCTTCAGAAGAATCGCAGCAACTCGAGATTGACATTTTGTTGTACTGCGAACTGGGTTTTGTGTGTGAGAGGAGGCTCAAAAGTCATTCATTCTGTCTTCTATGGTACCATCTCTTTCTACGGCTTCTCCAGTGGCGTGCTTGAGTCCTGAATCGATCGCACCGACAAGTGCACTTGTCCGGTCCTTGACCGCTCTTCTCATCTCCTTGTGCACGGTCTGTCCTGCCTCGCATGCGAGCTTAAAGATGTCGGCGAACCTGTCCACATGCAGTCGCGTCTCCATCGTCACGAGGGTGACTTTTTTAGTGTGGGGCATGACGGCCACCGTGACGTGCGGCAGGTCGTTTTCCTCGAGCGTAGTGAGGTCAAGCATAGGTGCGGTAGAGTGCACGCCGCCGGTGACGGCACAGACGAAATCAAGCAGTGGAATGCCCGCTGTGACGAGAGCTAGTGTTGTCGCGTTTATGCATGCCTGAAGGAGCCCACCATCCTGTTGGAGGACCTGGACGAAAATGTCGATCTGCGAGCGCGGGTAGAGGTTGGTCTGGACGACGGGTTCGAAGGTTGATTTGATCGTAGAGGCGAGCTCAAGAATACGTCTGTGTACTTGGTCGGCAATCAGTTGGATGCGGTGGGCGGGCGATTGGCCCCACTCACCTGTCTGCACGCGAACGTTTTCTGCGCTCGCCAGTGCTGAATGGGAGAACGCTCATCTCAACGTTGAGAACTGCTCGGTCGTGTAGGGTCTGTGAGCGCATTTTTGCTTCTCGAGGGCCAAAAAACAGAGACGAGGACCTGGGTGAGGCGTGGGTGATGATGGCGGAGCCGTCGGCGGTGCCCTGTTGGGAGAGGTCGATGGAGATGTCGCGAAGCTCGTACTGCCGCCTTCCGTCGGAGCGATAACCACCGTCGTTGAGGATCTCTACCCTGGAACTCTGTAAACGAGGTGAATACGCGGAGAAGGGGTGGTCGAGAAAAGGTGCTGACCATGGCGCAAAGTGAAGAGGCGTGGTGGTCGCTTTATAGGAGTTCATCCTGACCAGATCAGGCAACTCTACACTTCTCTGTTATCGTATTCGAACCATGACCATCCCTGAGACCAGCTCCTGACCACGACCGCCTCCCTTAGACTTTCACATTTTGTGGCATATCTATCTGCCAACATGTCTATCACTGATAGCGGTGCTGACAACGGCGTTGTGTTGCCTGCCTCAATTCTAGACACAGATTTGTACAAGGTCGGTACACACAGGCACATTCCTAGCCATGACCTCACCGCTGCCTACAGTTCACCATGCAGCAGGCCGTCCTGCACCATTTTCCCGACGTCCATGCAACTTACAAGTTTACCCACCGTGACAAGGATGTCTTCTTCCCTCGCCACTGTTTCGAACGCTTCAAGCTCTCCGTTTCGCGTGCGTATCCTACCTCCCTCGTGATTCCAAGTCGATTCACGTCCCCGTGACAGACTTTGGTGAGCTCAGGCTCTCCGACACCGAACATAGATGGCTCGCAGAGGCATGCCCCTACTTCAGTCCTGACTATTTGCAGTACGTGGCTGCCTACCGTTTCAAAACCGACCAGGTCCACCTCGAGTTCGAACCTGTTTCGGAAGATGGCCGTCTCGGCAATATACACATAGAAGCTGGCGGCCCTTGGGTGGAGACCATCCTCTGGGAGGTTCCCCTCATGGCTTGTCTTAGCGAGATATATTTCAAGACTGTTGACACAGACTGGAACTACGACGGCCAAGAAGGTAAATTAGCTGGGTGGCTTACTTGCCTACAGTGTTCCTCACGCTCTATGATCCATCAGAGACTGCATATACTAAAGCAGAAACACTTTTGAACGCTGGTTGTGTTTTCAGTGAATTCGGCACGAGACGACGCCGCTCCTTTCACACCCAGGAACTCGTCATGCAGGGCCTCATCCGAGCTTCACGAGATCTACCCGGAAAGGGAAATTGTCCGGAACAATAATGTAAGTCCCTTCGTGGATCGGGAGGATGTTCTCGCTAAGTCCGCCAGGTTTACTTGGCGTTCAAATATGGCGTGACTGCCGTCGGCACTATTGCTCAGTAGGCCTTTGCGATATCTTTTTCGATCGCTCTCACA
Source organism: Grifola frondosa (assembly GCA_001683735.1). Classification (NCBI taxonomy): domain Eukaryota; kingdom Fungi; phylum Basidiomycota; class Agaricomycetes; order Polyporales; family Grifolaceae; genus Grifola; species Grifola frondosa. Next base: position 324,018 of record LUGG01000009.1, read on the forward strand.
ATTTTCTGATGATAGCGAATGGTTCATGGCGGTGTGTATGGTTCTTATCGTCCGTCTCTCGAACCTACTTATTTCGCGTAGGTAGGTGCACTCAGAGGCTATGAGCACGCCAACGCTATAGCTTTGAATCTCTGGGAGGACGTTTACCCCGAGGTTCTCCACCTTGCATTGACAGATACATTCTCGACCGAGGCATTCTACAAGGTATACTGCCAGTTGCCGGCCGTTGTCTTGGTTGTTCATGATCAAGTCTAGGATTTTCTGCAGAACAAGGAGCAGGCAGTGAAATGGGCGGGTCTGCGTCAAGATTCCGGAGACCCATTCATTTACGCTCCCCGTGCAAAGGAAGTCTATATGCAGCTCAACATTGATTACCACAAGAAGATGATCATCTTCTCCGATGCCTGAATGTTGACAAGGTCTTAAAGTTGAAACATCAATGCGACGAGCTCGGATTTCCATGTGACTCTGATTCTCCAGCTTCGATGTCAGTGGTCCAACTAACTTCATGATTTCAGCATCATTCGGAATCGGAACATCACTCTCCAATGATTTCAAGACCTTATCTAGTGGCAGAATATCCAAGAGCAGGGCTTTGAACATGGTTATCAAGCTTGCATCTGTCAATGACAAGCCTTGTGTCAAGATCAGTGATGAGATCACAAAGGTAAGAGTGCACTTGTTTTGTTTTCAATGATCATCTAGTCATGGCTCTCATAGAACACCGGGGATCCTAACACTGTACAGTTAGTGAAGAAGGTTCTGGGATATAGCATTTGGTGTTTACTTTGCACTTTTATGATTTTGGTGCATGCACAGAGTTTTCCGACCTCATGTGAAACAGTTTGTGCGTGTGTTTGCATGCATGTGGTCAACTCAATCCGGTATATTCTCCAACATATTTTACCCCCACAACATTTTGTTCAGCCTCCTCAGGAGCTCCTGAATGATTGTTCCTTCTTGATGTCAATGATGCACAGCCTAAAGAAATTAATCCCTGAAATGATAGCTACCACATTACTGTTATCCAATGCCTTCTAATCCTTTAGTTTACATCATAACTTACCCAGCATACACACTATTGCACTAGAAAAGTGCTGACTAGGCTGTCAGTATGAACCTCACTTGTTGTAATTTTATTATGATTACATTCAGTCAATATAGTATTAAATTTTCAATGATAGTACAATAAACCCAGTTGATTACTTCATATAACTGAAAACTATTATGCTCCATATCAATTTGACAGAGGAAAAAATCTAAAAGTTAAAGGCTCAGCATGGAGTAGCTCTGGTCACATATAAATGCACTAATTATATCAGCATGACAATCAACAATGTTTCACTTTTTGAAATACAGTGATAACAGTAATTATTTATAGTATTTCTGCTTTCAAGTAGTGTCTTAAGTATGTGGTGGGGACCTATTGGATGAGCACATATAATATGTCAGATTATGAGAAAGTGCACTGAGCCTGTTTTATTAGACTAGTATGTCAGTATATTATTAACTTTTTCTCTTGTTCTTATTTCTCTTAAAAATTATATATGCTCATATTTGTGCAATAGCCTCAAAGTCAATATGACTGAGTTCAATGTAACCTGATGTTACATCCTCATTATTACAATGGTAAATCAAAGTTACTGTGAGCATATTAAGGCTATGGCTGATATCAAGTTGGTAGAATTGACACACTATTTATATCTAGAAAAATGATATGTGTAGACTGGTTTATATAATTTAGGAGTGTGACTGACAACACTAAAGATGCAGAAGGACATCAGAGTATAAATTTTCTGATATAAAATTTTTTTGAAAAAAAAAAAAGCAATATGAGGATGGACAATTATGACAAATGACAATATAAGCTAATGTTTTCCTGTAATGGTTGGTCACCTAATGTGCAGAGTCACCTAGTGGCTATATCAAATGGTGTGAAAGCAGTGCTGCACAACTTGACCCCTTGACAACTGCAAGTATGTCATCTGTCTGGATTCTGTGAATCCATGGCTTATACTAGATTTGTCATATGTTATGAAAAACATACTGCTTTTGATATATTTTGATTTTAGCCATTATATATTTCATCCTTCATTTTTCTCAATTCTTCATGGATTCTCTTCATATTAGATTTGTCTGAAAGTGCTCATTTATGTGAGTATATAAAGATGTTGTTAAGTCATTTGTTATTTGAATCAAAATATATCATTTTGGACAGCCACCTCAGAGTGTTCTACTAAATTTCTACTTCAAATATCCAGCACATTTCTTGATTTCTTTGTTTCTTTGGTTGTATATATTACCTATTTAATGTTTTGAAATTTAATTGTCAGAATATATCACAAAAATATATATCATTTTTAATGGGTGCAGCTACACCAGAATTAGGTTTCTTGTCCCTCCATCAATTCTTCATGAAAATTTTCATTTAATCTTTTCACACTTCTAAAGATGTACATTTACATATTTTGTGCAGTACAGGGCACAATACAGCAATAATATTTCATGTCCCCCCTACTTTGCTGGCTTGTATTCATCTCAAATTGAAATATTAATACTCAACTAGTTCGTACACATGAAAACCATCTGAAAGATGAAATATGTCCAAATAATGTAATGTTTACATGGAATGAATTTGTCTGGTATTCACCTCACAATGCATAAAATAACTCTGAGTGACAGTTTATATACTGATTCTGCAACATCTTCATATAGTATGTATATTCACTTGTTTTTTGTTTTCTCTTTTGCACATATTTTATGCATTCTATATTGTCAACATAATAGTGTTGCCATGGCTTAGTTACACCTGTTTCAGCTTTTTAGATATTCTGACATGAGTTTTACAGATAAAGATATAATCTTAATTGAAATTAATACCTAAGATGTATATGTATTTGAATGTAACACCACCATTTGCATAATTATCTTGAATATGTTTCAATTTCAATTACATTGGTAAAAAAGCTGACTAACAAGTCAGACTATGCAATTGGCTTTTTGGCCATATCTCCATCAATACGAGGTATAACATTTTGATATTTGGCAAGATTATGCGGCTATATATAGGCTACGAAATGAATGTAAGATCACTGTAATATCTAAAAACCTGCAGAAGTTATGAGTCATATACTATTTAGGCCTGACTTAGCTGCAGCAACACTACAACATAAGCATTTCATTGTCTTGTTATTCATGATAGTCATGACTCTGTAATAAAGTCACTTAAATTTGATGTGTATCATCCAAATTGTAATACAAACTAATCACAATAAGGTCAAATTGTAATATGGGCTACTTATAATAGGGTGTAATACAGGCTATTACAAGTAAGGCTCCAACCATGTAGTATACATTTACAAAATTTTGGTAAATATATAGTATACAGTATATACATGGTATGTATATCTATATATATGATATGTATAGTTACTATCAAGTTATAAATTAGTACTAGTATTATAACATTCTATATTTCTATATTGTTTTATTGATTCATTACTTTATATACTTTGTTATGAAGAGGGTTTCAGTCTTTAGAGGACTATGTATATCAGCACAAAAGTAATGATATGAGAAGAAAAGATGTTCCCCTATCAGAAATAGCAATGAAGTTAACTTATTATGTTCAATTACTTTTTTAAATGTAAGCAGAGTTGTTATTTAAGGCTAATAATGCAAGAAAGCTTTATAAATAATCAATAGAAGGTAAAAAATTATTTGCCTAGTTTATAAAATTTGATATAATGATCAAGAATTGACATGTCAATCCCACTGGCAAGCCAAATTCATGAGTGTTTAATTTACTTTAAGAGCACATAAATATAAAGATGCAACATTTCATACTAGTCAATGTAATAAGCTTATTCACAGTGTATTATATGTTATCTACAAAGCCTAGAAGAGCAATGTCTCATGTGAATGGCTTGAAATGATCAATTTCCTTTGGCAGCTCATGATACAAATCAATAGAACTCTTGGTGGCAAACAAGATATGAAACATCATTTACTGACACTCTATAAGGATGTGGCCAAATTAATGAAATCACTACAGCACCATCACATCCACACTATAAAGCATGGACACATTGTTGATGGTGAGAAGGGTGAGGTGCCCAACATGTTGCAATAGGGCTAAACCAGCTCTATGGACTACTGCAAGGCTATTAAACAATTCTTCTTGCAACTTGGTCATTTGAAATGAGTTAATTTATTATACTGTTTTGCAATCATTCTTGGGGAGCTCCTGAAAGCAATGTGATCTTTTACAGTAAGACATCTTGATTTCTTTTTGCTGTCCTAGACATTGATACTCCCAGGGTGTTAATAACATGTGATTTTGTGAATTTGGCATTTTGCATCACAGTCAGTCATATATAATGATATGACATGCAGTGAGATTTGTTACACTTTTAATCCAGTGATACTTCCATGTCTGATGTTATTGACTTATGGTCTTATCTTTCTGCAAACATAAAAATGTATGCACTACCTGCCAAATGCATCTTCAGTTCACATGCATAACCTTCACATTGTTATAAATATGAATGCTGGTATTTATACCATATCACAGTTTTCTAAAGACATACATTGGAGCTAAGAGAGAACAAACAACAATGTATTATACACTCACATATAACAATCTAGTTATTTTCTGGTATGTTGCTAGATTGCAATGAACATCATCTTATTATGAAGGACTTCCATTAGAATGAGTGTCCATCAGTTTCATACCCCTGTTCAATTTTGACTTTAATTTGTTAACTGTCCTTCTTAAATGTCTGCCACTAGTCCAAGACAGTAGATGCATTCACAAATCTCATTGTCAGTGGATCATTTCAAAAATGGGGAGAACACAATGATGTATTCACTACTGTCAGCATATATAGACATTAATGTAACATATGATATTAATCACTATGCATACTCAAGACAACATGAATTCAAAGATATATATGACAGAACAACAGAGATCTTCAGCATAAGAACCAATATAATGAAATCGAAATGGTATCATACTTATTGAGTCCTCTATCAAATGTTATGTTTCTAAAATTGACCCCACCCTATCAAACCAGTTTTTAAATCTGCCACCATTTAAACCTAGTAGTGCTATGTCTAGTGATCTTTGAATACCATCTGATACACATTCTGAATTGGTCATTCAAACACACCTTTCCATATAACTCCACCCTGTGTATCACATCATTGATTAACAATGTACCTACTTATCACCATCAAAATGAAAATGTATGAGGTGTGTTTCTTTCTAATGTTCCTGTTTATGACTGATTAATATCATACATATAGATGCCTATATAAAACAGCAACCAATTTACATTCTCCATTCTTCCTGACAAAGCCAAAAGCAAATGCTGGGGTGCCAGAGACTCAATAGAACAAGACACTGGGAGCTGCTAAGGACACCAAGAGGGCAGACTTCTGAGATGCTATGGAACAAAATGTAGATCTGAGTAAATAGAAATGTGGCACAAACTGTGGCTGAAGGATGAAGGCATAGTGAAGCAGTGAATAACAAAGATATGGCTCTGTAAATGTAAGACAATATAAATAAAAGAGGGTGCAATAAGTGACCATAATGAAAATTGAAAATGAGAGAGAAAGTGAGAGAGAGAGGGAGGGAGGGAGAGGAAATTATACAACTAACATCTCCTGGCTATCTAGACACTCACCTTGTCAAAAAGGTGGGGAGAGAGTAATGCTCAAAGTGAGAGGAGAATGTGTGATAAGGGGATCAGCAAAATAGTTGTTGAGTTTGAGCCTGAAGGGTGCAAACAGGCCTCCTTATATACATGTGTACTAGAACCCTGGACACTATCTTAGGACCTATGATACTATGTTGACTGATGGATGACAGATGTTGCACATGACTGCCAAGCCATGAGTCAGCCAAGTCAGTGACCAGTAGCATATCTCCTGTTACAATCTTATCTATCTACATCTATGATTAGAAAATAAGAAGAAAATGATAAGATAACCTGATAAGAGATTAATAAGATGATGTTAAGATAATGATAAAATAATCATAAATTACTTGGTTTTAGAGGGCCATTGCTCTGCATGGCAGGTACGATTGATGAGAAAAATGATTAATTCTATTATTTTTTAAGTTTTATTTATTTTAAAATATTATATATAACCTTTTTCTATCCTGTTGACAATATGCCTCCTTTGTAAAGTATTAAACTTATTATTTCAGTCATTAATTACTGCAGTTTAAGGGTTTTAACTTACTCAAAGCTAATCAAGGACCTGATCCCTATCAATATACTCCTCTCTGCATCATATGGTCTGTATGCTCCTCATCCCCTTTGTGGGCTACAATGCCTCTTGTGCATTGTTATGCTGATTGTCCCACTTTATAGTGGGCTGCAGTGTCTCCTGCATGTGATCACTGATATGATGGCCTTAGCTATGCAAATTGAATTATTTGCACATTTTGAACATCTGACAATTCTTCAGGAGCTATACTTGAATTCAGTAGGATTGCACCTGTGATTACATTATTGCAGGTTATTTAAACAATAACCTTATATCTTATTGTGATGCATGGTCAGCCAAATTACACCTACTGTTAGCTTTAATGCTTTGCACACTCAATATTCATGTGATATGATATCTCTATTCACATTCACCATATAACAACATGTGAGATCCTAGTCTTTTTAGCTCTTACCCAGTCTCAGATTAATTCTAAAACCCAGTGACTCATGTCACATGACTCCACACATCAATATGATGTTGCAACTATTGTTTGCAGCACATCTTGGACCATACCCCTGATGTGACACATCTTCCTTTCAAATTAATGCCCTGAGAAGGCCACATGTCTACTCTCATATACCTTTTGCATATTTTGCATGCTGATGTAGTGCATGGCTATATGCAGCAGGTGTAGTAGTTCAGCCACTATATATTCTGTATTCCCCCAGACCTTCATTAATATTGCCACTGACCTTTTTCCTTACTAGTTAGTATATTTCACAGGACATGTTCATTGCAAGGCACTTGCAATCAGCTTTTGATTCATACTGAGATCTTTTTCTGTTTCAGATGCATAAAATAATTTATAAAAATTCATGTATAGTATGATATGAATCAGATACAAGTTTTCCCCACAAGTACAGTATTCAAAATTGTCAGCTTCACTTGCAATTGCATATACTCCACACTTAACTCAATATACTGCAAAACTGTGACTGCAATACTTGCAACTCTACATGTAGACTGTTATACAAACTGTAACTGCAAACCCTGTGATCAAGAAGACCTTATTGTCATAATATGCATGGAGCACATGGAGAAACTACATTGTTAAGCATTCCTTTTATATTGTTTTGCATTTTCCAAGACACATGATTCACTTGCAACTTGCGAGTACAATTAACTTATGCAAGAAATTGGGAGCCCATTCATACTGTATCTCATTGCTACTGACTTAACAATTTGTAGGATACATATTAGGTATTTTATAGGTCAGAGTTGGCAAGAGAGTATCACTACAACTCATTATTTCTGCTCCAGCATGAACTCTCAGTGGAAGCCTCTCACCTGGATTACGATTGATGAGGAACGAATTAATCGTTCTTAATAGGCGAGGTCCCCAGCCAAATCTTGTCACGCACTTTTCATCGCAAAAGCCGTGGAAAGCTTTTTCAATACAAAAATTTGTATCCGTGGAACGAAATTTCTAGGTTAGGGTTATGATCCAATACAACTAGGTAACAACTTTGTTCTTACTCGGTAAGAAAATTTTGTATGTGAGGTTCTTACTTTTCTTATCGGGTGGCTGAGAAAAACAGACGAAGATAAAACTATGTCAGATGCACGTGATCTTTGTCATGCCTCTAATCACAAAACAAATGTTTTGCATGATAAAACATGACATAAAACATATCATCAATGTTTTTGAAAGTCAGTTTGAGGCTATGACATATGTTGCGGAAGGAGCAAAACATATGTGATTATAAATCTGACATATCCCAAAAAGGCAGAAGGTTGGGTGTGTCTGTCATATGAAGCGCTAAACTCATCATCTGAACTATTGATTATCAATCCATCTATTATACATTATAAATAAGTAATTATAGAGTTACCATATTAATGGTTGACATTTATAAATGTGAATGTACAGGTTGAATTGATGTTATGGAAAACATACTGCATTTGGTATGTTTTGGTTTCAGCCACCATATGTTTTTTCCTCCATTCCTCCCTCAATTCTTCACGGATTCTCTTCATATTAGATTCGTCGAAAACGCTCATTTGGTAGTGTTCAAATATATAAATTATTCCTTATTCTATGACAATAAAAACATACCATTCTGGGCAGCCACCCCAGAATGTTCTGCTGAATTCCCCCCCCCCAAATTTTCACCAAATCTCTTGATTTTTTCATCCCCTTGGTTGCATATACTACCTATTTAATGTTCTGAGTTTTATTTGTCAGAATATGTCACAGAAAACATACCATTTCTGGTGGGTGCAGGCTCAGCCACACCAGAGTTCCTCCCCTTGCCCCTCCATCAGTTCTTCATCAAATTTCTTCATTTAACATTCCTCTTACTCTCATTAATGTACTCTTCAATATTATTTACCATACAGATCCCCTATACAATCAATTTTTGTTTCCCCCTGCTTTGCTGGCTGATATCCACTCCAGATTGAGAAATTAATACTCCACCAATTCATGCATATGAGGAGTCGTCTGAAAGCTAGAATTTACCCGAATAAGACGACGTTTACGCGAAATGAATCGGTCCAGTATTCACCTTGCAGCAGTCAGATGTCTAATGCACTGAGTAGCCCGGTGGCTACAATAATGCATAGGCCGGTCTGGACCTATGACCTACTAGCGGTCATCGACGAGCCAATTTTGACCCCTCGACGACCGCTAGTATGTCATTGGTCTAGATCCTTCATCAATAAGCACTTTTTAAGACATTAAATTAATTTAATTCAAATAATTACAGCCCATGTCAAATGTTGAATATTTGACATATTAATGTCTCCCACTCCCTCATTACTTATATGCTCATGCTAGACATCTACACTCATGCTCACAATCACCGCCATACTCATACCATTGTGCTTGCTATATTTGTTTCAGCCACCATATGTTGTTTTCCATATTGCTTCCTCAATTCTTCACGGAATTTTATGATCTTGGGCTCGTCTGAAAGCGATCGTTTAGGAGATTTAGAATACATTAATAACTTTGTGTGATAGTAAAATAAAAACATACCATTCTGGACAATTTCACCAGAATGTTTTCCTGAATTCCTCCCTCAAATTGTTACCAAATCTCTTGATTCATTTATTCCCTTGGTCACCTTAATGTCCCATTTGATGTTATAAATTTTTTTGGCAGAATATGTGACGGAACGAAAACATACCATTTCTGATGGTCAGGCTCAGCCACACCAGAATTCCTCCCCATCCTCCTCCCTCAATACTCTAGTATTCTCTTCATTTAACATTCTCTTAGTCTACATATGTGTAGTTAATTTTGTGTACAGTAGATAGCCAAACAATGACAAAATTTGTCTCCTCCTGCTTTGCTGGCAGAGATCCCTCCTAATTTGGGAAATGAATATTGGACAGAATCTGGAGTGAAGTGCACCCTCTGAGAGATGTATTTTATCCTAATAAGGCGATGTTTATGCGGAAAGATTCTGTCCAGTACTCGCCTCAGAGCACACAAAGCAGTATTCAGGGGTGGCTGAAGCATTTCCTCCATCCTTCCTGAATGGAATTTGCCCCTAATTTCAAACGACTTTTGTGGTGTATTCCTTTGTATTGGGGCATCATTATGAGCCATACATAATGCATATCATAGATGATCCCATATTGTGAAATTCTTATCAGCTTCCCCTGTAGATTATACAATTGTACTACTACATGAAATATAATAAAAGATCAGATGGCAGGATAGGATAGAGGAATATAATAGCTTCCAAACAAGTCCAAGATCATAAATATTGATGAGGAATTGAGGGAACCATTGAGGAATCCTGATTCACTGTAGGTGACTTGAGCCTGGTACAGCAATATGGAGGTTTCAGCCACAATTAGGTATTTTCCTCATATCTCCCCCCTTCCTCATGGATTGTTGTGATGTTTATTGATATTGTAGAGCTATATGAGTACTATAACTATAGCACTTTTTACATTTTTAAAGCTCCCAGAAAAACCCTAGCAGGGGGGTATCACATTTTAGTGTTTGGGATGCAGCATTATCAAATATGCATCAAATGGTAAGATAGAAGACATGTCTGAGAGATATATACAATGTAAAATGTATACAAAAACAAGCATGAAAAAAGAGCAACTGAGCAGAAGGATATTGGGTGATCAGTGTGGCAACTGTCACCCAAGGTTGTTGTGTATGTCCTGAAGCAAGTACCGGACAGAATCTTTTCACATAAACATGCCTTATTAGGATAAAATACAGCTTTTAGACGGGCCCTGCGTTCCAAATTCCGTCCGATATTCATTTCCCAAATTAGGAGGGATCCCTGCCAGCAAAGCAGGGGGAGATGAAATATTATCATCGTTTGGGGCTATCTACTGTACATATAATCAAAGTACACATATGTAGGACTAAGGGGAATGTTAAATGAAGGGAATCCATGAAGTATTGAGGGAGGGGGAGGGGGAGGAATTCTGGTGTGGCTGAGCCTGCACCTGTTACAGCAAGCCTCAGTCGTGGAGTACTCGACTGATATTAGTCTACTCTACCTGTTACAGCAAGCCTGTACAGTATGTTAGTCTAGCTCTATCAATACAGTGTTTCTAACTCACCTCAGTCGTGGAGTACTCAACTGAGGTGTTACAAGCATGGTACGCGCGTCCAAGTACGCAGTGTCACATCACGTGTGTCTCATCACACGTCTCACGGTCTCCTCGCTCAACACTCCCCCTAGACCGTGACACCCAAGAATAATAAATGCTTCTTCAACACCTGCGGTCCGAGCGCCTTCGTGAATATATCCGCGGGATTCTCGGATCCCGGGATGTGGATTATGCTAAGTTCTTTCAATCGGATGGCGTCTCGAAGCCAGTGGTATCGGACATTCAAGTGTCGGACCCGTGAGAAATTCATGGACTCCTTCGCCAAGCTCTCACCACCTGAGCTGTCCATCTGCAAGACGACCGGCGAATCGACAGGGATATAGATGTCGGCCATGAACTTCGTGAGCCATAGTGTGGTTTGTCCGGCGTTAGTGACTGCGATGTATTCGGCCTCGGTGGTTGACAAAGCGATGACGTCCTGATGCCGCGAGCTCCACGAGACAGGTCCTCCCGCCATAACCGCTACGTGTCCATGGGTAGTTCAGCCCGTGTCAATGCAATCTCCGTGTGAGGCATCAGCATAGACAATGAGTTGAAGCTTCTCGTTGGAATCGGGTGCTGGTCTGTGATAGGTGATATCGTAGTCGATGGTTCCTTTGATGTACCGTAGGACCCGTTTGAGCGCACACCAATGAGTAATACCGGGGTTGCACATGAAGCGGCTGAGTATCTGTACAGGGTAGGATAAGTCTGGGCACGTGGCGACATTCAAGTACATGATCAATCCGAGGGCTTCACGGTAGGGGATGGAGGCCATCTCCAAAGCCTCTTCGGGAGTGGCAGGCTCAGTGGATTTGGATAGCTTCTGTCCAGGCTCGAGGGGGGTAATGACGGGATTAGCATCCTGCATGTTAAACCACTGGAGTATTCATTCAGCGTATGCTCATTGGGTAAGTCTCGTCGTCCCAGCTTGTTTGTCCCGTTCGACGGCCACTCCAAGCATGAAGCGTAGTTCCCCCCCTCCACTGAGGTGGTAGCGAGCTCTGATGTCTCGTCGAGCGATGGATAGTCCTGCATCGGTGGTGGCAACAGAGGTGATGTCGTCGGTGTAGATGGCCGAGATAGCGAGTCCGTTTTCATCGAATCTTGCACACACGCACTCGTCCGCCCGGGATCGCTCGAATCCCAGGTCCTCCCACGCGACGTCGAGGTCCTTCCACCAATCATTCTCTGACTGCATCAGCCCGTAGAGAGAACGTAGGATGCGGCAGACATGGTCGGGGTACTCAGCTGATTCGAATCCAGGGGGCTGTTCCATATAGATTGTCTCCTGGGGGGTGGCATTCAGATAGGCCTTCTTGACGTCATCCTGGCCCATGGCCATGTCATGGTGTGTCGCCGTAGCCAGAATAGTGCACAGTGATTCGAATCGCACGACCGAGGCATGCGTCTGGAAGAAGTCGACACCGGGTATCTGGTGAAAACCTTTTGCCACCAGTCATGCCTTCGGCTTCCACTCGCCTGTCTCGTCGTGTTTGCATGCGTATGCCCATTTGCAGCCTACGACATTCATTTCGAGTGTGCGGGGGACCAGCTTCCAGGCTCCGATGCACATCAGGCCATCGATCTCTTTGGCCATGGCAGGTGCCCAAATTTTGTCCTCCTTCATGGCCTGTTTGTAGGTCATGGGGTCTCGCCACCTGTGTATGTTTTGGTCATTGCTGGTTCGTCAGCTGCAACCATGGCGATGTAGGCCGCTGGGCGATCTTGCGGTGGGGCACGTTGCAGATGCTCCCCCTGGTCTGCTTGGGCCGGGATGCGGTCATTCGCCCAGGCAGCACCGTTAAGAGCTGCCTCATGTTCATGCCGCTGGGCGTCCTCAGATTCTCGGAGCACCTGGCTCGTCTTGGCGAGTTGCGTCGACCAGCGTGGAGGTGCAGGCTGGGGTGGAGCTGGCGGCGGCGGCAGGTCGTCCTCGTCAGGGACTTCCTCAATGTGGGCAGCAAGCGGTGGTTGCGCTATTACCGGAGATTGGGTGGGTTGGGCTGGCGGGCCTTGTATGACTGGGATGGGAATTGGATTGGCAGCTGTAGCTGCGTCCAGTCCCATGCCGATGTCATATGTTCACTCCCCTTCCACGGTGAGCGTGCAGTGTCCCGGTCCCTCTTTGAACGTCACATCGCATGCCCAAAACACATGGCCATGTTGTCCGTCCGTCAGGTCCCACAGGTGGTAGCTCGCATCCTCGGTGTACCCGACCATGATGCAACATTTGGACTTGGGGTCAAGTTTCCTCCGAGTCACGTCTGGTATCTTTGCATATGCGATGCTCCCGAAAGTGCGCAAGTGTGATATGTTCGGTTTGTGCCCATTCCACTGCTCAAATGGGGTTGTCCCATCATGGCAAGCAGAGCAAGTGATATTTTGGATGTAGGTCCAGCATACGAGCACTTTCGCCCAGAGGAAGTTGGGGATGGCCACGTCAAATAACATTGCCCGGACATGATCCCCGATGGTACGGTGACCGCGTTCAGCAACGCCGTTCTGCTCTGGGGTGTACAGCGTGATAGGTTCAGCGATAATGCCGTGTTGGGCGAAATATTCGTCCCACTTTGCATTTACAAACTCTTTGCCATTGTCGTAATGCACACGGCGTATGTTGCATCCAGTTTGCGTCTTCAACATGAGTCTGTAGTTGTTAAAGCAGGCCAGGGTGACGTCAGCCGCCTTCGACGCAATAGGGTATGCAACTGCGTACGATGTCCCGCCGTCGTTGCAGGTGAGAGCATATTTGGCACCGCCGAGGCTGGGGACTTGGAAGCGACCCATAAGGTCAATGTATACATGCTCGCCTGGTTCAGTTTCAATCTCGGCCGGGTAAAAGGGTTGGTGTGTCTGTTTCCCTTTGATGCAATCCTCACATTTGCCTGGAGCGGGACCGTTCCCTTTGATGTTCAGCCCATTTACGAGGCCCTGTGATGCCATGCGTAGGATTGTGCGATCACTAACATGTCCCAGGCAATGGTGCCACGTAGCGAGGTCGATGGCCGTAGGTAGTCCTTTGGCGGCAAAAGTGCGTGGGTCATTGGCGGCAACTGCTCGTGGGTCGTAGCTGATGTCGATGGCTGGTAGGTCTCGGGAGGAGACTGGCTTCAATACGACTTCATAAAGGTCAGTGGTGAGCCGCTTGCCTGTGAATACAGGGTATTTCACGGCATGGTCATAGACTGTCAGGGTGCCATCGTACATGGTGATGAGACGCCCGCTTCGTTCGATGCATGCGAGAGATATGAGGTTAGCTGTGAGGCTGGGTGCGTGTATGGCGTCGTGAAAGGTGATGAGCTGTTGCTTGCCTCCGATGTCGACGTGGGCGTGAATGGTGCCCAGTCCGACAATCGAGAATGTGGAGTCCATCCCTGCAGCATGCCCGACGCGCGGTTCGATGGTGACGTAGTCAGCGAAATGTTCACGTCGTGTGAAGTAATGATGTGTAGCGCCCGAGTCCGCTAGCGCAGTCCACCAAGAGGTAGCAGTAGGCTTGTAATCGGAAGGGATTGCAGCATTCGTAAAGAAGATGTGGTAGTTAAAGGGGTCATTAACCAGCTTGGGGTCCTCGTGCTGCACGGTGAGGTGTGCCTTGTGAACCTGGGTCACGGCGATGGTAGCTGCCGCCGCAGTTTCAGCAGTGGTCCCGGCGGTTGCAACGTTCGCGGTGTGTGTGCCACGTGAGGCGAGTTCAGCGGGTGATCCGTGGCATCCTTTAGGCGCGACCTTCCAATGGGCAGGTTGTTGGCCTGCACGACCCCCTCCCTCGACGTAGCATTGCTCACGGGCATGTCCGCGTCTGAGGCACCATGAGCATGTGGGGCGCTGACCTTGTGCAGCGTTCACAGTGTTTGCGTGGAAGGCTTGCTCCTGTACACCGCGGATAGGGTCGAGTGAGTTTCCCGTAGCGAGTGCCTCCTCCTCCACGAGAGTGGTAATGATACTGATGACGTGGTCCAGATCGGTGCTACTGAGGAGGGGAACAGTGATGGAATGCATGGATTGAGGCATGGATCGGCAGAGGATGACGGAAAATTGTTCCTCTGAGAGTGATGCGCCCAGCTCAAGCGTGGTGCTGCGGCGCGCATGCATTTCGTCAAAGTGTGCATAGAGGTCAGTGCCGGGGACGTATTTAAGAGCGCGGACATGGTCGACTGCATTCATGAGGGATACGGAGTCAGTGCGCTCACGCTTGTCCTTCAACTGCTTCCAGATCTCGGCAGCAGTCTTTCCATCAGCGGCAACTCCGGAGCTGTGGAAATGCTTGATGTTGAGAACCATAATTGCCTTGCAGACCTCATCCTCGTCATCCCAGGCCTCTTGGATTGCGACGCTGGTGGGTTCCTCAGTGCCATCTGTCGCGAGGACTGCAGCGGGGCGAGGTTTTGACCCGTCGAGGTGACCAAAGGACTTGCGCACTTTGCATATGCAAGTGACGCGGTCCTTCCAGTCGAGCCAGTTGGTGCGATCGAGCTGTTGAGATTCAGTGAAGTTCAGAATCTTCGTGTCTGGGACCGAAGATGCCATTCTTCGGGTGGCTGTATGCGGGTATAAATGGGGTATATGCGGGGTATAGAGGTGTGCAACGAGTTTCGGGCGCATTGGCTTTGATATTAAGGCGATGGTCTAGTCGCAGAAAGGTGAATCGGATGAGTTTCGGGCTCATCGAGTCGAGTTAAGTGTTGGGGCTTAAGTAGTACTTTGGCTCATAACCTGTTACAGCAAGCCTGTACAGTATGTTAGTCTAGTTCTATCAATACAGTGTTTCTAACTCACCTCAGTCATGGAGTACTCGACTGAGGTGTTACAAGCATGGTACGCGCGTCCAAGTACGCAGTGTCACATCACGTGTGTCTCGTCACACATCTCGCGGTCTCCTCGCTCAACAGCACCTACCAGAAATGGTATGTTTTCCGTGGCATATTCTGCCAAAAAAATGCCAGAATAATAAATAGGACATT
Organism: Grifola frondosa; assembly: GCA_001683735.1. Classification (NCBI taxonomy): domain Eukaryota; kingdom Fungi; phylum Basidiomycota; class Agaricomycetes; order Polyporales; family Grifolaceae; genus Grifola; species Grifola frondosa. Next base: position 339,839 of record LUGG01000009.1, read on the forward strand.
AATGCGACCAAAGGGATGAAGGAATAAAGAAATTTGGTGAGGATTTGAGGGAGCAATGCAGCAGAACATTCTGGGGTGGTTGCCCAGAATGGTATGTTTTTATTTTAATATCATACAAATATGGGTACATATTCTAATTCCACTCGATGACCGCTTTCAGACAAATCTAAAATGAAGAAAATCTGTGCAGAATTGAGGGAGTAGTGGAGGAGAAAACATATGGTGGCTATGTTTAAAACATACCAAATGCGGTATGTTTCCGCAATATATGACAAATGCTATATCCAGTGAAAGCCCTGCAACATACGAATATGGGTGTGCAAATATCATATCACTAGCCCTACTATATATGGAGATATTTGAATATTAAAAAACATTTATTGGTTTCTAAGTTATGGCAGGGCCTTGAACATAATCTAGTAGGGCCTGGTTATATTAGGCTGCATTATAATGCCAAGTGCTAGTATACTAGCAAACATTATAGTAGCTGTACATGGAAGCCTGTCGGGAGCACATCCACACAACGAGATTCATTGAAATAGCGTGAGGACTCCGACTCCCAAGCACATCGCTGCGCCTTTTTGATGCACAGCGTTCCGACAGCGCATTCGAATGGTGAGAAGGGGCATACGTGGGACTGAGTCCAACACCAAGTATATGGAAACTCGAAAGAGAAGAGGTGAAAACTCACAGATTCATGCCACTCACCCTCTATTTCTGTGCAGAACCGCCTCCATACTTCGCCTCGAGGCCGGCCTTCTGGTTTTGTGACCATGAGCCGAGCTCGGAGGCATTTTGTTATGGCCCTGATCTGCACACGAGGGGTATTGACAAGCCAGAGGATGTAGATGCAAATGGATGTGGAGCAGCGAGAATGTCTGAGAGCAGAAAGGTGACTGTGAGAGAGTAAGGTGCCTCCTGCATAAGTGATGAGTACTGAATACTTGAGTACTGAGTGAGCACAGGTATAAAATCTATCATCTGCTGGTGACAGCAAAGCGGGGGATAAGTCAATGTATGCGCATATGTGGATCAGGTGGAACAGATGCCTTTTATTCAATTCTGAGTGACTCCCAAGACCAAAAGAGAAGGTGACGTCAAAGAAAAGGCAGGCAGCCGATAAGAGAAGGTACTTGCCGAATTCGGAAGGTCCGCACCCCGATTTGGCAAATAGGAGGGGAACTGGCTCACGTCTTCGCAGCAGAAAATATTGGGGCTGATTCGCATTCGCACTTTTAGAATAATATATACATATAAGCTATGGCAATGTATTTACATGGATTACAATGGCTGCACTGGACGCGTGCAGCCTCTTGCAGCCTCCGGCCATCTGCTGGCATCTGGTAGCCTCTTGTAGCCTCTTGCCCATATGCGATATCTTGCAGGCACCTATATTGGGTACCAGCGGGGCGAGTTTTTGCTGATGTTATGAGTTTAATGGCTCCAATGCTGAGTACATACCTGTCAAACAAGTCTGTGACAGGAGATGAAGTTGCAGCTCACCTGACGAATATGAGAGCTGATAGTTGAAAGCAAGCTTGCTAAGCTTCTCTCAACCCTGCTGCATCCAGCTGAGGGGCTTCCACTGAGAGTTCATGCTGGAGCAGAAATAATGAGTTGCAGTGATACTCTCTTGCCAACTCTGACCTATAAAATACCTAATATGTATTCTACAAATTGTCAAGTCAGTAGCAATGAGATACAGTGTGAATGGGCTCCCAATTTCTTGCATAAGTTCCTTGAACTAACCTGAATGGTTAATTATACTCACAAGTTGCAAGTGAATTATGTGTCTTGGAGGGTTGAAAAATGCAAAACAATATAAAAGGAATGTTAACAATGTAGTTTCTCCATGTGCTCCATGTATATCATGACTAATGAGGTCTTCTTGATCACAGAATTTGCAGTTACAGTTTGTATAACAATCTACACATAGAGTTGCAAGTATTGCAGTCACAGTTTTGCAGTATAAGTCGAGTTAAGTGTGGAGTATATGCAATTGCAAGTGAAGCTGACAATTTTGAATACTGTACTTGTGGGGAAACTTGTATCTGGTTCGTATCATACTATACATGAATTTTTATAAATTATTTTATGCATCTGAAACAGAAAAAGACCTCAGTATAAATAAAAGCTGATTGCACGTGTCTTGCAATGAACATATCCTGTGAAATATACTAACTAGTAAGGAAAAGGTCAGTGGCAATATTAATGAAGGTCTGGGGTGAAATGTGACACAAGTAAGCTATAAGAAATTGGGGTGAAGGAAAATACAGAGTATATGGTGGCTGAACTACTACACCTGCTGCATATAGCCATGCACTACACCAGCATGCAAAATATGCAAAGGCACATGGGAGTAGACATGTGGCCTTCTCAAGGCATTAATTTGAAAGGAAGATGTGTTACATCAGGGGTATGGTCCAAGATGTGCTGCAAACAATAGTTGCAACATCATATTGATGTGTGGAGTCATTGACATGAGTCACTGGGTTTTAGAATTAATCTGAGACTGGGTAAAGCTAAAAAGACTAGGATCAGGTTCAACATGTGTGATCTGCAAGGCAAATGCATGTTGGACACTGAACAATTGGGTAGCAAGTATTTGGATGCATCATATGTTGTCTATGGTGAATTTGAATAGAGATATAACATATTGCATGAATATTAAGTTGTAAAGCATCAAAGCTAACAGTAGATGTAATTCAACTGGCTGTGCATCACATAAGATATAAGTTATTGCTTAAATGACCTGCAATGATGTAATTGCAGGTGCAATCCTACTGAATTCAAGTATAGCTCCTGGAGAATTGTCAGATGTTCAAAATGTGCAAATAATTTAATTTGCATAGCTAAGGCCATCATATCAGTGATCACATGCAGGAGGCACTACAGCTCACTGTGAAGTGAAACAATCAGCATGACAATGCACAAGAGGCATTGTAGCCCACAAAGAGGATAAGGAGCATGCAGACCACATGATGCAGAGAGGACTATGTTGACAGGGCTCAGGTCCTTGATTAGCTTTGAGTAAGTTAGAACCCTTAAACTTCAGTAATTAATGGCTTAAATAATAAGTTTGATACTTTGCAAAGGTAGTATTGTCAACAGGATAGGAGAAGGTTATATATAATATTTTAAAATAAATAAGACTTAAATAATAATAATAAAATTAATCATTTTCCTCATCAATCGTACCTGCCATGCAGAGCAATGGCCCTCTAAAACCAAGTGCAGCAGGGCTGAGAAAAGCTTAGCAAGCTTGCTTTCAACTATCAGCTCTCATATTTGTCAGGTGAGCTGCAACTTCATCTCCTGTCACAGACTTGTTTGACAGGTATGTACTCAGCATTGGAGCCACTAAACTCATAATTAAACACTCCCATCTACTAAGTCAATGCTGTCTTGAGCTCTAGGCTGCCTCTAACCATTATGAGTGATGCTGCTGCAAGCTACACCCAGTCTATGCCTGAGAATATGAAATCCAGCATCAGCCTGCTTGTCAACCTCACCAAATGCAGTTGAGCACTACAAACATGAGGAGTTATCCAAATTCAAAGCAGTTTTCACCATCTCAGAACTCCTTCTTTCAACTGAAAATTTTTCTTCACTCAGAGCTGCAGGTGAAACACTCAAAACATATCTCAGAATGCTCCAAGAGGTCAATCAGGAGAACAGTGGATGCAAGGCCCCCGAGAGACTGACTGGGGCACATGAACATGACTTTGTCAAATGTGTGGCCAATGCTCCTTGACTAACTTGATCTCATAAATCTTTATCTAAAGCAATGACTATAATAGCAAGTGCAGATACACTGAACCCTCCAAGTTCATCTTGACCATGTAAGGTTTCATTGAGAGTATTTTAGTGAGACCAGAAGTCAAGAAAATAGTTTGCCTCCTCCATGAATACTTGATTGACTATAAGCTTGCAAAAGCCAATCTGCTCAACTCATATGGAGCCCCAAAGTTTTCCAATGCAGAGTGGACAAACCTCCTGGCAGGCAGAGTCATCAACCTTGATCACATTTTTGCTGGCTGGTATTCTGCAGAATAGAATGAGAAGCATATCAAAAAAGTTGGAGATATTGAACTCTTCTATCAAGTTGCAGTCCCTTCCTAAATGCATTGTCATCTTTGGAGACTGAGTTTTCACATGTCCTGCAACCATCTATATGTTCCCCCACAGACAAATAAACTCACTCACTATAGAAAATATATCACCAACTTGTTCAGGGTCCTTGCTATCCCCTTCATTGCCATATTCTCAACTTTAATCACACCCTGCAGAAACATGTCAGTTCAAGGCAAGACCTCTACTTACTGACTATCCCAAGTTTGCTGATCTTGGAATCCAGTTCTTGACTCTTTGGGCACCAATTCTCTCATGAAATATAAATGAAAACCCTGTCACAAAGCTCTGGCAACTTGAAGCATGAAAATGCATGTCAAAGATGGAATGCTGAAAACTGTCTGAATTATACTATTATCACATTTGTTCTGACTGCTATATCACCAGGTGTGCCTTAGGCCAATGCTCTAAGGCTTCACACCTAGTAATGCTAGCCATTCTTAATATCTCAGAGACCTCATATGGAGCTAAGTACTTGGCTGCTGAACCTTAGATTCTTGACAAGCATACATTCATAAGCACCCAGTACTCCTCAATGCTTTTCTCTTCAACCAGCATGCTATCCTCAACCACTCCACTTTTTTGCATATCTCACCATCTTAAACCATCATTCTGAACACCTTTCATTAGCCTTCTTAGCATTTCCTGTGCAAAAAATGCAAGTTTCTTGGCAGCAAGCTGTGGTGGGCGTAAGCCACCTGACCATTCCTAATTTGGCTATTAGTGTTGGACTCCCTGTGCACCACCCAGATTAAAGAAGACAACAACAACCTTGGATGGCAGTTGCCATACTGATCACCTAATATTCTTCCATCCAGGTGCTCCCTTTTTGTATACTTTTTTCATTGTATCCCCTCTATCAGACCAGTCTTCTATGTTATGTTTGAGGCACAATTGATAACACTGCATTCCAAACACTGAAATGTAATACCCCCTGCCAGGTAATTTTTTGGCAGCTATAAAAAATATAGAAAGTGCCAAACATATAGTTGTCATATATACCTACAATATACAACAAATATCACAAGAATCCATAAGGAAGTGTGAACTGTGGCTGAAGCATCAATACTGCTGTACCCTTGTATGATGAATCAGGGACAAATATGCTGATTCCTCAATATCTTCCTCAGTTTCTCATCACATTTTATGATCATGGGCTTTGTTGAAGCCATAATATACCTCCATCACATTCTGCAATCTGATCTTTAATTACATTTCATGTAGTAGAGCAATTGCATAATCTACAGAGGCAGCTGATAAGGATTCTATCACATGGGGTCATCTTTGATAAGCATGATGTGTGGCTCATAAAAATATTCAAATGCGTAGAAATATGCCACAAAATTCTGCTTGAAATTAGAGGCAAATTCCATTCAGAAAGGATGGAGAAAATGCTTCAGCCACCCCTGAATACTGCTTTGTGTGTCTGAGGTGAGTACTGGACAAAATCTTTCCACATAAACATTGCCTTATTAGGATAAAATACACCTCTCAGAGGGTGGTGCACTTCGCTCCAGATTCTGTTCAATATTCATTTCTCAAATTAGGAGGAATCTCTGCCAGCAAAGCAGGAGGAGATGATTTATCATTGTTTGTGGCTATCTACTGTACATAAAATTGAACTACACATATGTAGGACTAAGGGGAATGTTAAATGAAGAGAATCCATGAAGTATTGAGGGAGGAGGATGGGGAGGAATTCTGGTGTGGCTGAGCCTGCACCTATCAGAAATGGTATGTTTTTCATCACATATTGTGCCAAAATAAATTTATAACATCAAATAGGACATTAAGGCAACCAAGAAAATAAAGGAATCAAGAGATTTGGTAAAGATTTGAGGGAGAAATTCAGGAAAACATTTTGGTGGAATTGTCCAGAATGGTATGTTTTTATTTTACTATTATACAAAGTTATTAATGTATTCTCAATCTACTATATGATCACTTTCAGATGAGCCCAAGATCATAAAATTCTGTGGAGAATTGAGGAAGCAATAGGGAAAAAAAATATGGTGGCTGAAACAAATATAGTGAGCATAATGGTATGAGTATGGCGGTGATTGTGAGCATGAGTGTAGATGTCTAGCATGAGCATATAAGTAATGAGGGAGTGGGAGATGTTAATATGTCAAATATTTGACATTTGTCAGGGCTATAATTATTTGAATTTAATTTAATTTTATGTCTGAAAAAGTGCTTATTGATGAAGGATCTAGACCAATGACATACTAGTGGTCAACGATGGGCCAACATTGGCATGTCGATGACCACTAGTAGGTCATAGGTCCAGACCAACCTATGCATTGTTGCTGTGATGTGCTGTCTGATGCAGCCACCGGGCTACTCGGTGCATTAGACATCTGACTTCCACAGGACGAATACTGAACTGATTTATTTCGTGTAATTATCATCTTATTTGAGTAAATTCTAGCTTTCAGACAACTCCTCATATGCATGAATTGGTGGAGTATTAATTTCTAAATCTGGGGTGGATACGAGCCAGCAAAGCAGGGGGAAACAAAAATTGATTATAGTATGGGGATCTGTATGGTAAATAATATTGAAGAGTACATTAATGAGAGTAAGAGGAATGTTAAATGAAGAAATTTGATGAAGAACTGATGGAGGGGCAAGGGGAGGAATTCTGGTGTGGCTGAGCCTGCACCCATCAGAAATGGTATGTTTTCTGTGACATGTTCTGACAAATAAAACTCAGAACATTAAATAGGTAGTATATGCAACCAAGGAGATGAAAACATCAAGAGATTTGGTGAATATTTGGGGGGGGGGGAGGATTCAGCAGAACATTTTGGGGTGGCTGCCCAGAATGGTATGTTTTTATTGTCATAGAATAAGGAATAATTTATATATTTGAACACTACCAAATGAGCACTTTCCAACGAACCTAATATGAAGAGAATCCGTGAAGAATTGAGGGAGGAATGGAGGAAAAAACATATGGTGGCTGAAACCAAAACATATCAAATGCAGTATGTTTTCCATAAATTTATAAATGTCAACCATTAATATGGTAACTCTATAATTACTTATTTATAATGTATAATAGATGGATTAATAATCAATAGTTCAAATGATGAGTTTAGCACTTCACATAGACAGACACCCAATCTCCTGCCTTTTTGAGATATGTCAGATTTATAATCACATATGTTTTTCTCCTTCCGCAACTATGTATGTCATAGCATCACACTGACTTTCAAAAACATTGATGATATGTTTTATGTCATGTTTTATCATGCAAAACATTTGTTTTGCGATTAGAGGCATGACAAAGATCATGTGCATCTGACATATGTTTTATCTCCATATGTTTTTCTCAGCCACTCGATAAGAAAAGTAAGAACCTCACATACAAAATTTTCTTACTGAGTAAGAACAAAGTTGTAATGTGGTTGTATTGGATTGTAACCCTAATCTAGAAATTTTGTTCCCAAGATACAGAATTTTGTATTGAAAAAACCTTCCCATGACTAATGGGATGTGGAGTGCATGACAAGATTTGGCTGGGGACCTTGCCTATAAGAATGATCAATTCGTTCCTCATCAATCATAAAAGTTACTGTGAAGATATTATTTATATTTTGGATTTTAACTCAGATTTTGAGCTAATACTCTGAAGTTTAACTGCATAATTCAAAGTTACTCTCAAAATATCATTTATATTTCAAAGTTGAAGTTAATACTCTGGAGCTTAAGCTGATAACCCGAGTTTAAGCTAATAATCCGGAGTTTGAGCTAGTACACCAGAGTTATAGCTGGTACACCAGAGTTTACATTGCACCTCAGAGTTGAAGTAATGTTTCAAAATGGAACTGTGAACTTTGGAGTTGTAGCTATTATTTCAAATTTTACCTGTGAAGTCCGAGGTTAAAGCTAATACACTGGAGTTTCACTTCACACTTTAAAGTTGGGCTAGTACCTTGGAGTTTGAGCTAATACTTTGGTTAACTAGCATTAACTCCGGAGTTTATAGCTAAATGTCAGAGTTTAGCTCCATACTTCAAAGTTGAGCTAATATTCTGGAGTTTTACTGTGAATTCCGAAGTTGGTGCTGGTACATCAGAGTTTAACTCCATACTCTGGAGTAAAAGTAGGCATCTCAAAGTATTTTGGAGTTGAAGCTAGTGCTTCAAATTTTAACTGAAAAGTCCGGAGTTAAAAGATAGTTAATCAGAGTTGAACTCCACACTCCAAAGTTGAGCCAATACTCCAAAATTCGACTATGAACTCCGGAGTTGGAGCTAGATCTTCAAATTTTAACTGAGAAGTCCGGAGTTAGAGCTAGTTAATCAACACACCTTAAAGTTGGGCTAGTACCCCGGAGTTTGATTCTGAAGTTGAAGTCATACTTCAAAATTTAACTGTGAACTCCAAAGTTGGGGCTAGTACATCGAAGTTTAACTTTGTTGAGCTAATACCCCAAAGTTTAGGTAAATACTCCAGAGTTCAACTCCATACTTTGAAGTGTAAGTAGACACTCTGGAGTTTGATTTCATACTCTGAAGTCCGAATATGTTACGGAAGCATACTGCTTTTGATATGTTTTAATTTCAGAGGCCATATATTTTATTCCTCATTGCTTCCTCAATTCTTAACAGATTATCTTCATCTTAGGCTCATATAAAAGTGCTTCTTTAGGAGAACTAGAATATGTCCATAATTGGGTATGTTATTGAAATAAAAACATACTGTTTGAATATGATTGCCCAAAATGTTCTGCAAATTGGGAAATGGATACTTGACCAATCAAGGTGTTTAAGGAATGAGAGTATACATGGTGGTGAGCATGAGGGCAGAATGGTGTTGGGTGAGCACTGTGCTGTATCTTAATTATAAGTTTAATTTGTTAGTTGTATGATTTCATCTCTCTCTCTTTCGTATTTTCACTTTTCATTGCGGTCACTTATTGCGCCTTTCCTAGCTATATTGCCTTACATTTACAGAGCCTTATCTCCATTATTCGCTGCTCCACTGTGTCTTCATTCTTCAGCCACAGTTTGTGCCACTTTTCTACTTGGTTTTAGAGGGCCATTGCTCCGCATGGCAGGTATGATTGATGAGAAAAATGATTAATTTTATTATTATTTGAGTCTTGTTTATTTTAAAATATTGTATATAACCTTCTTCTACCCTTCTGACAATATGTATACACTAGCTCCCAAAAGTATCTGGACACTGTGCATGTGACATGAATATTTATGTCTTCAACTTTGTTTCTTTCATTTACTCTGAGTTTTACTGTATATAGTATATCATTAAGCCCATGAAATATTATAAATTCCAATTTGGTTCACCCAATTAAAACCTTGAAGATTCCCATTAGTATTTTTGAGTATCAGCATGATAGAGGTATGTATTAGAGAACTACAAATATTTCATAATTTCTTAATGGATGTAGAGTGTTAAAGAGATGCTACATAATAGGGTATCTGCAGACTCTGTTAAATTCAATCTGGTTAATTTCATATACTTTCTGAATTATTTCTTCATAGTAGTAAGGAGACAGTTCCCAGCATTATAGCAATTAAATTCTAAGAAATTTGAACCATCACAAACCTCACAAAACCATACTAAAGTAAAAATGTTCAAATGGTAGTCACTTTGTGATTATTCTCTACTTTTATTGAAACATTCAGTCTAGATTCTTAAATTGTTTTCTGCACATAATCTTCCCTCTCATACTTCAGATGATAGTGAATAATAATAATATGTGTTCAATCTAAATGGATGAGCCAAATTATAAGCATCAAAAAGAAAACAGATTGATAAAATCCTCCCTCTGCCAGTTTGTAGAATTTTCTAATATAGATGATATAATTTCATATAGCAGTATATACACTTTCCAATTATATAAAAGCAGAGTAAATAAAAGAAATAAAGTGGAAGAAATCAATGTTCATGTCACATGCATAGTGTCCAGATACGTTTGGGGGCTAGTGTACCTTTGCAAAGTGCCAAACTTATTATTTAAACTATTTATTATTAATTAATTTATTATACATTATAAACAAATAATTATAGATTTATAGTATACATCCTTTAACATTCATAATTGAAGCACAGAGGTCTAATTAATATATTAACATTTTTACAAGCTAATTAAACATAAAAGGTATTATTATTTAAAATATTATTTATTTAAAAATATTTTAAATGACCTTCTCCTACCCTCCCAACAATATGCCCACCTTTGCAAAGTGCTACACTTATTATCTAAACTATTGATTATCAATTCATGTGTTATACATTATACATAAGTAATTGTAAAATTATAGTATGGATCATCAACATCTATAAATTGAAACACGTAGGTTCAACTAATACATTAGTATTTTTACAAGCTTAATATAATACAACAAACAAAGTTGAAGTCATTGACATTGAGTATTACAACTTAGTATACACTGCTACACTGCTCTTTCTCTTTTTAGCTCTACTAAGCTTTGCTGCATCCATATCGTCAATGTTCCCTTGAAATTTTGATGTTCTGCCTGATTCCACACCATCATTATACCAAGTCTTACCATCTGCCTCGATAATTCTGGATGTAAAGTGGAAATCACCAAAGTATATAATTCCACACAATCTGTATGCCTCTGTGTCTTCATTCAGATCAATCATATGATTAAATTTAATACGTGTACCATTAGTAATAAAGCATACAAAGTTTGGATTTTGTGGAAATTCAACTCGTTGAAACATGTTGCCTTTACATTTGTCATATTTTTGAGCAATGGGTCAGTTGAATAATGGAGTAAGCCACTCTTTTATAGTCCTCTCTCTATGTGAGCCAAGCTTTGTAGGATATTCATTCCATATGACTTTTGAGCAATCCCATAAAATGATATTATCCTCTTCAGCTTCCAAGTCAATATGACAATGCTGACAGCAAAGAGTACGTTCAACACAGCCATCGTTCACTTCTAGCATACATTTTAATAGCAAAAAAAGTTCACTGCCATGATGTCCTGTGAGTGGAAATGATTCTGCATCTATATCATGTAAGATTTGCCATAAGCAATCTCTGGCTTGTTCCATGGTTAATTTACCCTCCCTTACTCGTTGAAATGCAGCAGTAAATGATCTCAAAAGTCCATTCTGATTAACCACTTCTGACATCCACCTTTCTGTAGATTCACAATATACTGAAAATAAGATAGAGAATAAAGTATCATATGCACAGCTATAGTTGTCAGCATCCCACTGAAAAGCAATGGGTGAAGCATAAGTTCACATCTCTTTTGCGCTTGCCACTTTTTAAACCACCTTGATCAATGCTTATGGTGTTTAAAGTGCTGGTACCTTTAGCACTTACAAAAAGACTAATATCCTTTTGACCACGAGGTAAAGATATTTTCTCCTCAATTGCTCTTGATTTTTAGTCTTTTGTCTGCCTTCTGACGTGTAACAATGTTCCAGGGCAACTCTGATTCAGGTTCCTCTTTTCAAATGGCTCAGATTTGGTCCATTTTAATGCTCCATGCATTGATTTGGTACAAAGAGGGAACCTTTCCAGGCTCTGAACGAGTGGATAAGTGCATTTCTTGTGGAGCCTGTAACTTTAGCTGGAAGTTTCTTCAAGTATCGGAGTTTTGTGATCTCATCCAATAATTCAAGCTCACGAAATTCTTGTCTAAGACTACCAGTGATACCACCTGTCATTTTACGCTCATCAAATGGCTGAACAATAATTGTTCCCTCATATGTTGATCCACGAGATAAACAAGTGTAAATAGACTGATGAGACTGCAATTCTGTAAGTCACAAACATTATTGAGACGAGTACGACCCTGAGAGCCAAAGTCAGTCATGGCAAAGTTTGGAATTACAGCCACCTGGTCCCGAGATATTGCAAGCTCCTTTCCATTGGGCATCTTGCATCGTATCTTTTTAGTGCTGTGACTTATTGGAATACATTTTCAGGCAAGCCTTCCAGTTGAATCGATGTTGGTGCAGCAGTTAATTTTATAAATAGAGTGTCTAACCCTAGTTTATTATTTGGCAATGGACGTGACTTCCATCCAACCACTATACCTTCAGCACCATTTGTGACTGAACATTCTGTTGCCTCATTGGTCTTTATCATTACTGGAAGACCCAGCATAATGTTAATTTTCCAGCATGATTATCTGTACTATTATGAGACAGATTCCATAGACACTTTGAAGAATAGGATCAATGACATTGGATGATCGTTTAGGGTCTACCTTCTTTTTTCTAGATTTTTTATCCTTCTCATCATTATCTGTTCCCCATTTATCTAGGGAATAGAATGTAGTCAATGGTTGTGATGTCTTTCGAGCAAATCTAGCACATCCCATCTCATTGATTTTATCCCTGTGTGCATTCCATGCAGTGATAACTGACACATTTCTAAATTTGCGTTGATTCAACTTGGGTTTACCAGGTCCACGACCAGCTACTCGGGAACTGATATCTTTATATCTGCCTTTGTGCAAGACTTATACTGAAGATTGTCCAATGCTGTTCGCAATTTAGCATCATCTGAATTTTGTGCCCGCTGTCTCATATTTTCTCTAATATAACAACAGTTGTTACCTGATGCCAGAGTGCTTTACCAATAGAGGCTTCCTGTTGAGTATAGCTACTAGTCGTATGTATCACACGTCCCACTTTGTGAGAGAAAGAGTGTTGCTATTCACTGGAGGTGGAAGCTGTGCAAAGTCACCTGCAAATATCATATTGATTCCACCAAATGGTTGACCTTCATTTTTGAGTGCTTTGCACATTTTCTCACAAATAGTATATAAGCTATTACAATCAACCATCGATACCTCATCCAAGAATATGTATTCAACATTCTGTAGTCTCTCTCTGACTGCAAGTAAAGTTGCTCAGATTCTGACCATGTTGACGTAATCCTAATATGGAATGATAAGTTGATCCACCAATTAATGCAGCAGCAGAGCCTGTCGGTGCAAGACATATAAATCTATATCCCTCCTTACGCTCACCAAAGAAATGTATCAAGGCTTTGATCACCTGAGATTTCCTGTTCCAGCCATACCGCCTAGATACATTTTCAATTGTTCGCCACTTTGCTGAGATGCATGTTGGCCACAATTCTAAATGCACGTTCCTGAGCTTCATTCAAGCTGAACTTCTTGACGTATTATCAATAAGAGCTTGGGCATGTTTGTCCTTAGCTTTGAAAGATTTGTCCAGATAAGATTGATCAATAACTTCAACGGTGTTAACAAACTTATTTTCTGGAAGGCCTGTTTTTGGATTGACAGGATTCTTCTGGCTTGCTTGAGCTTCTCGCATTGAGAATTTCTTGTCGTTTGTTTGCCAGCAAGGTCTTCCATTCAGTAGCTTTTTTCCATCTCCATTTTGAAATTGATCTTGCTAGATTAGACTCTGAGTCAGAACCATCAATCATTGGATCCATCCATCCAGCACCTAACATTATGCGTTCAGCTTGTAGCATGTGACTTTGTCGAGTGAGCTCTGATTGATGACTTGATCATTAGTCCAAAGTTATCATTCAGAGTGTCCATTAACTCCGTACATCATCATTACTTTCATTTAAATATTGAGTGTCAAAGTCATCAAGTAACTGATTATCTGCTTCAAAGGGAAGATCATTGTTTCCATTATTACGTTTACGCATGGCACAAAAATCATCTCTTGCATCATTGCATTCATATCGTATATGAAAGAATTTCATGATTTCTAACTGACGATCATAAAGTATGCTCTGTGAAAATATCATTCCATCCCAAATCTTTGTCAGATTTTAAGTCATGACCAGTGCGCCATGGCTTAAATAAAGCTAACATTGTCATACAATAATCTTCACGGTTGCCAGTGTCCCGTCGGGGTAATGATCCTCCTACAAAGTTAGGCACAAAACTGTCTTCCTCTGGTAATAAAGAAACATGATGTGTCTGATATTGAGGATGATCATAGTAAATGGTGCATACTTGGATTCATTTTTATTATGTGATTCAGCATTTGAGATATGTATAGCTTCTTTTGCACTTTTAGAAGTAAGTAGGAGTTCATCCTCACTCTCATCATCATAATTAGCTATTATATCCACATCATTATCACCCATCAACACAGATTGAGAATAATTGATATCAAATGTAGGATTAAATCATAATTATCTTCAAAGTCATCGCATCCTGTTAGTTGTATGATTTCGTCTCTCTCTCTTTTGTATTTTCACTTTTCATTGCGGTCACTTATTGCGCCCTTTTCTAGCTATATCGCGTTCCATTTACAGAGCCATATCTCCGTTATTCACTTCTCCACTGTGTCTTCATTCTTCAGCCACAGTTGGTGCCACTTTCCTATTTACTCCTGTTTACATTTCGCTCCATAGCATCTCCGGAGTCCGTCCTCTGCTGTTCTCCTTAGCAGCTCAACACGGACTCCAGTGTCTTGTTCTATTGAGTGTGCTCCTGGCACCCCAGCATTCGCTTTTGGCTCTAATACATCCATCTTCAGCTATGTTAATATCACCATTGACAATTTTGTTCTTGAATATTCTCTGTTTATTGGCCCATCTGATCCAATCATATAATGATATGTGATCATATTTCAAGGGTCGATAAATATAGTCTGATACCGCTGATAGTGCCACCACCTTGCCTTTAACATTACCTAGAACAACTTTATCTGTGTTTGATCCAATGAAGACTGTTCCCAAGCAGAGTTGACCTGTTAAATAACTTCTCCAAAAGCATATGCGGAATTTATGACTTGTATAATGATCCTTATGTTTCAGTAAGTATAACGAGGCCATAGGTCCACCTATTTCAGAACTAGCGTCAAACTATTAAATTTTGGTATAAGTGACCTAGCCTTTTCCTTACTGCTCTGATCACCTGTCACAATGTCTGCATATCGATCAAATACTTTTTGAACAGCCTGAAACATGATGTGTGTCTTCAATGGGGTTTTGGTGATATAATCAGCAACATAAGCAATTACTGATTTGATGGCTGTGCCTGAAAGTAAGCTTGTGACATCGTATTACACCTTAAGAGATATGTCACTTGGGGTCACAGTATTAATCCATGCCTCCCCTTTTTCATATTAAGAGCACCTGTAGCAGGATCAACCGTAGTCTCCAAATATGTTTCCCTTGGAAATCTAGCTTTACAGTTACCCAGCTTATTGATACAACCTCTAGAATTGCCATCTTTATCACCATCCCGATATTTTCTACATGAGTGACGGTTAGATAAATACATTAGCTCGTCCACAATATTAGTGAATTGTTTCCACCAGCTATTGTAACTTTCACAGCATCTTACAATTTTGACAATCTTTATTAGAACATTTTGGAGGTGGAGCATCGGGTAAAGACTCAGTAGGAGGATGTCGCTCAGGATTGGCTGCATTGGTTTCTTCAATTGTTGTCCTCACATCTTCCATTGTGCCTTCATAAATTCACCAATTGTACACTCTCTAAATATTCACCATATGTTTCTGGAAATCAGAGTTTGGATCCATAATGCGATCACGAATCTCTTGTGGAGTTAATCCACCATGAATCCATATTAACATGTGCATGTGTAAAGTGAGCCGACCCTGTTGCTCCACAGTGCCATAGTATCCAGCAGTATCACCATAAATACCTCGACGGTCCAATCCTACTCCTAGTACATGTGTCAGAAATAATTCTACCATCATTTTGAAAAATCTAGCCCCTGCTACTGGATTATTGGCTATAAGTCTGAATCGCTCATCCTTACTTCTGAATTGTGGTTTAAATACCTCATCCTTGTCTGCAAAGTACAATGCAATTGGATGATTGATATCAGCAGGTGAGAATGTTATAAACAGAAGGTGCTCCTAAATATGAAGTTAATGCCCAGATTTCATTACGCATGTACTTCTTACTTGTCATAGAACCTTTGACACGATATGCGACATGATCCAGATCATTGATGATTTTAAAACATGCCTTCTCCTCTTCTGTCTCAGGTTTCACTGGTCCTTCTGATAATGCTTCACCAGATCTGTCAAAGTATCATTATTCAAATGTAAAAGACGATCAGCAATATCTGTAAATTTGCTTCGCTCAGCTAAAAGATATCCTGCAGTGGTGGAATTTTTGATCTGTTCATGTTGAAGGCAACCAATGGAAACAATGGCTCTAGTTGAAAACGCTTGTCATGATACATTAGCAATTGTTGTTTGCGTCTCTCTTCAGAAACTCTCTTTAGCCTGCATTATTCTCCAAGCCTCCCAAACCATAGGGAAAGAGCCAAGGAAACATTTGTGGATATAGTTGAGGATTATGATACAGACTTTCAGGTACCTTTTCTTGGCCAATTCCCAAAACCTTTCCTTGTTTAAAATGCTCAACTGCTCTTGCCCAATTCAGAAGGTCGCATTTTCATTAAATTGTCATGCTTTCTCCAGTTAGCCCATGAACAACAAAGGGACACTCATCATCAGCACCTTCCTCTGCATCATTATCATTCACTGCAGTGGCTTCAGGATCTTTGGTAGAATCGTATGACTGAGTATAATCAACCATTACAGGTGGAACATCTTCGGATAGGATGAGAGATTAGCGTAAGAATGTTAAGGTCGGCATAATCAACATGATTAGTTTGAGCCATTTCAAAGCTTCAGCAACTTTATTACGTCTAACCAACATAGGAATACGTTTATAATCCTGTGATGTTGGCATGTTAGGACCCAAGAATAAAAATGCTAAAACTTCATCTAATTCTTCTCGGTTGGAGGTAAACCGAATAAATTTTAGGCATGGGAATTGAATGACTTAGAACATTGGCCTTCATTTTAGACATACCAGAAACCTGAACCTTGACAATGCAATGATTATGTTTGACCCGAGCAATAAGCATTTTCTCAGTCCATGTTAAATTTTGAAGCTGAGATGGTACTTCTCCAATCCATAAACCATTTGCCAAAGCATCCGGTGGACAATTCCTTTTTCCATATAACTGTTACATTCAAAACATATGTCTTTACAGTTTGACAAAAGTACTGGACCAGCTATTTCTTTGACAGGGTCATCCTCTGAATGGCTTCCAATCTTGTCATGGGTTGATCAGGTGTTAGAATAGTCATGTTGAATTTACAATCAGCCATTTTTTTCATTTTTAAGAAAGAGACTTAATCTTCCGCAAAAGCACAGCCAGACTCACACATTATCAGGTTAATGTCTTGAACAAATCCTTCAATTGTAGAGTGTAGTAAACTAGAATCAGGAATTTCAGGTGGGAACTTGAATTTAGTTTGATTATTTGAAGTATGTTGCAATTGTGTTCTATGATGATGTAGTCGTCAAGATTGCTTTTAACAGACTTGATCTTTTTAATATACAGATAAAATTTGGACATGTTTCACATACATGCTTTAAAAACTTCTTGCATTGCTGCATTTTTCTTAGATGTTCTGTAGGAAACAATAAACCATGAGACTGACATAAGATTTCAATGAATGACCTGGTAAACGTGTGGCTAGATACTGCCAAAGAAAACTTTGCCATCACAGTATCTGCCTCCTTATTCATTTCAGATAACCAGATTTAGGACCATAAGTTATGAACTTATACCGAGCATTATCAGTTAACAATGTTGTATCTTCTACATAAGGACGTATTTCATCTGAAGACCAAGTGCGAGATTTTTTGCTGATGCAGCACCACCTACTTGTTGCATGTTAGAAAATGATTCAATATATACTTTAATAGGTTTGTGAGTAGTGAACTGTATACACCAATCTATCAAGTAAACATATGAATCCATGTTTTTGTTTATGTAAAACAACAAAATCATGTCGCCGATAAACATGACGATAAAAGGAAATTTTGACTTCCAGAATTAAATCTGACACTGACATGTAATAAGAAGCTATTGAATGTATTAAAGGTGAATGTAATAATATAGATGTAGGCCTATTACTATAGAGATACATTCTTGCATGATAAGTTTTATCATATGATCATTACAATCGGCTATGTCTATCACGTGACATAGACAATATTGAGTGATAACCTCATCCCTAGTGAAATACACATTATCTCTGTTCTATGTATGAACGCCTTGGTTGCATCCATAATAATGGTGGTTTTTACTTTGCCTATATCAGGCACGGTCATATACTTGAGAGTAGCTGCCTCTACTCTACCACAAGGGGCACAGTTATATTTTTCATAGTGGCTGCCTCCACATAATTTTTAAGCGATATCAATCGCCTGGTGTCTGTGAAAGATGTGTCATATCTAATGTCAACATTGTAAGACCATATGACTACAAAGCACAAAGTGGCAGGCCATAGATAGAACCAATGAATATGCATGTTGAGTTAATGATGCTGGAAGAGCAACTGTCAAAAGAAAGTGTAAAGGAAAGACGACACCAAACTGGTCAATGGATCAAAAACTTATTTAAGCTCCGCAACTCCAGATAACTCCATCTTAGTTCAATTGAAGAAATGTTAAAGAAAACCATATTTAATCTATGTCTGCTATGGTAGGTAATCTAATAAAGTTATAGTACAGGATGTGAAATGCATCATGCATATCTAAACCTGAATAAGACATAGCAATAAAGCCAGAGGGGATGTTAACTGAATCAGAAAAATTGAATAAAGAATCACCAGGAGATGCAATGACCATGGCATCTCCTTCATCCTCAACATCAACATGACCTCTATAAGATGCACCAGAGGTGTCTGAGCTTGTAAGAGGGAGTGTGACAGACATTCTATGATTTTAATTAATTCAGGAAACATGATAGGAGTATTGAAGATAGCACTAACATGATCACAATATCAGATATGTCTCACAGTGTTTTGACAAGGCCAAAGATGACTATTGGAAATCTGAAACATGAGATGAAGTCAAAAGGGGGAATAACTACAGTCTACAAGCTTACCAGTCAAGTAAATGGACAAGAAGGACAATAGACAGAGATTTTGAGCAATTGTGAGGGTCTATAGGGGTCAAGAACACCTGGTTTGGTCTAATTACAGGCTATAGAGATAGTAGATACATACCTTGGGCCCTATAGTCACTGAGTTCCAAGATAGAAATCAAGGATTGCCAATGAAGATGCTTGGAAGTAAGTTGCAAATTTGCCGAACGTTAAGCGCTGAATAGGCACGCTCGAGCACGCAGTGGAAGCTGGCAGCCACCGAGGATGACGTAGATGCAGTCGTCGATGTATCGAAATGGATGCGTCGATGACCGGATCTACGTCATTGGACTAGACCGGCCTATTCGAGCTCATCAGCTCTTGCCCCACACTCATCACGAAAACAATGCTCGTCGTTGTCGGTCGCTTTTTTTAATTGAAATAATATAACAAAGAATTTATATACTATAACTGTCATAAATGAGAGCTTTCAGACGAACCTAATACGAAGAGAATCTGTCAAGAATTGAGGGAGGAATGAAGGATAAAACATATGGTGGCTGAAACCAAAACATACCAAAAGCGGTATGTTTTCCAAAACATATGATAAATCTAGTATAGACGGATGCCGATGCAGCCACTGGGTGACTCGGCGTATTAGGCGCCCGACCGCCACAGGGAACACATCGGTCCGCCCAGACCAATGACACAGCTCCGGTCGTCGACGTATCGAAATGGATGCGTCGACGACCGGATCTATGTCATCGGACTAGACCGGCCTATTGGAGCTCATCGTGTTTTGCCCCGCGCTCATCGCGAAAACGATGCTCGTCGTCGTCAGTAAGTACTTTTTTAAAAGATAAAAATTGAAATTAAGTCAAAAATAATTACAGCACGCATCGAACGTCCCCCGATGCCTGACGTCCCACACGTTCCCTCAATGCCCCCCATCGTCACATTGCACGTCCGCCCGAGCGTGCATGCGCACAGGTGTCTAACAGTACTCGGCGTTCAGGCGCACACGCGTCAGCTTTTGGCCCTCGACACCGCCGCCGCATCTCCTCGCCGCCATGTCTCCCTCTCCCCCGCTGCTGCGTCTCCCTTCTCACAGCGTCCTTTACCAACCCTGGGTTCCACTTGCACTTGCCGTCGTTCAGGACCCCTGAACGCCTGATCTCAACACCTCGTTCAGTGCCGAGCCGGTCCACGGTGTCCACGGCCACATGCTTAGGCCGTCCGAAGGATGCAGCGCGATGAGAGGGTTACTCCAGGTAAGTGCCCTCACCATGTCTGAACACTCGCCCCGGACGCTCGCATTCGCGTTCACCGCTATTCCCACATGCTTGTCCCTCGTGCCCCACACCTGCCCGTGTCCCTCGCGCCCACACTCCACACTCGCCCGCGCCCCACAGTATGCCCATCGCGCCCGCCTCTCACCCGCGCTCGCGTCTGCATCCCTCGCCCACCTCCCTTACACCTCTCACCCAAGCTCCACACCCGTGTCACATCCCTTCCTGCGTCCTGCCGCACCCACATGCTCCCTCGCCGTGACGTACTCGCGTTGACCGCCGCATCCACACCCATGCGCGGCCCGCACAACTCGCCAATAGGTACGCACGCGGACACGCCGATGGATGACCCGACGAAGCATGGCATCACCCGACGCCCACCTAGTGCACGACGACGTGAGGGGGAGTACAGGCAGCAGGTTAAGAGGCTTGGCGGTGCACAGGTAAGTACAATGTTTTCTTCACGCCGCGCCCAACATTCTGCACCCACGCCCATGACCACCCTCTTTCGTGCCCGTGCCCCTCGTGACCCATGCCCATGGCCACCTCTCGTGCCCCTTCTCCTGGACAGTCCCCGCCGCAACCGCACTGTGGGGTGGTGCACGTAAGCTGTGCATCGGCGTGATCGAGCACGATGGCATCGTGGCACTGCAGCTGCCGATGCAGCGTGCACTCGCCGCAGCCAAGGCGAAGCTCGTGGCATCACCAGAGGTCGAAATTGTGGACTTCTCGCCACTCAAGCACGGTGAAGGCTATGACATTATCGTGCATCTCCGGCTCATGTTCTGCTACCGGCACTAACCTGTATGCAGCGCGAGCTGTATTTTGAGGATGGCGGGAAGGCTATCCGCGCGCAGCTTGCGGCGAGCGGCGAGGACGTGCTCGTGCTCATGGAGTGGGTCATTGCACCCCCGCACATGCAGGACCATGACACAACGTTGCTCTGGGTGGTGTGTCCGCATCCACATCCGCCACACTCCTCCTGATCGCTCATCCTCTTTCTTTCTTTCTTTCCCTCAGCTGCATGCGTGGCGCAATGTGTTCCACCAGGCATACTCGGACCACTGGCGAGCGGCGGACTGCGACGTCGTGCTCTCGCTGCCATTCCCGGGGCCTGCCAACCCGCACGACACAGCCAAGTACTGGGGGTGTGTACCACCCCGCCCAGCTTCCATCTAGTAGCACGCTGCTGATGCTGTGCGTGCAGGTACACTGCGATATGGAATCTCCTGGACTACCCTGGGATCGTGTTCCCCTCTGGCATTGTCGTCGACCCGGCTGTCAATGTTGCGGATGCTGCTGCACAGCCTGCGAGCCCCGCAGACATGTACAACCAGTCGATCTGTGCGTGCGACGTTCTTTTCATGTGTGTGTGGTGGTCACTAAACTAGAGCGTAGACGATCCGCAGGTGATGATTGGTGCCCCGATTAACCTGCAGCTGACTGCACGCTGTTTCGACGACACAATGCTCATGGCTGCTCAAGAGGTTGTCGAGCGTATCCTCAAAGCGTAGACTGTGTATTATGTGTGCATTGTTCTTTTCGACACATGTACCGCCATAATTTGACCAGGCAGTGTAATGTAAACAATGATGTACTGCATAGACTTTGTACCCTCTTCAGCACAGACACAAAACTTTGTCTGTCTTCCCCTTCTGGGTTCATCCTGTGGCTCACTCTCCCTGGCTTATGTTTCGTGTTCTCAGTATCAGGACATTTTGCGAGATGCAGGGTCGCTGATGCTGCTGCAGCATGTGAAACTCGCCAACCCAATGTACATTGCTCATCTGCTCGATCGGGCACACCTCTGATAGTTCATGGTTCAGGAACCACTCTCACACACATCTGCCACACAAGCCGCAAACATCATTGCACAAATTTTTGCTCTGGCTATCTGACGGTGGTGTTGTGCACTCTCCACAACTGTCAGAGCTCACTGTGCAGAGTCTGCACATGAGCATGCACCAGGCCACACTGGAGCACCTGGCGGAGATGTACCGACGGCTTTGCGAGGAGGTGCAAAAACCAGAGAACAAGTATGAGGCGGCGTCAACGCTGCTGGGCAGCAAGTGGCCGTTCGGGCAGGTACATCTCTTGTGGCAAATCTTCAGATTGCAGGAGAAGATGGAGGAAGGAGCAGTATCGTAGTGGCACACCTCGGACAGTATACACTTTTAGTCTCACTGATGGAGTTTTTTTTTCCCACGAGGCTGCAGCGATGAGGGCATTATGGTGAGGTATCGTCAATCATCATTCAAACTGATTCATCACATGTTGTAGCTGCTTTAGCTACACGTGGGCATTGAGCTTGCAGATCCTCCCTTTCTTTCAGTAGATCATGTGGCATGTTGGATACTTTGCTTGGGCTACCTGTGTGCATGTGTTCTATGTATGTATATAAACTCTAGAAGCTCTATATATTATATAGCTGGCTATTTACTGTAGTGACCAAGTATGTCTGCATATTCTAGCTTCTAGAGTAATTAAAAAATATCAAGCAATGGTGCAGGCAGGTGCGTGCTATTTCGAATAGGAGATTCAAGGGAAATTCGAATGAAATGGCTCATTCGATGCTGATTTGCGACAAATTTCCCAGAGAGGAAATTGAAAGTATAACTTCAGGAAATTCTAGATTTGCCGCGGATTTCCCCAAGGGCAAATTTCGCCTGATGTGCAGTGCTGCAGCTTGCCGTCTGCTGCCATCACCATACTACCAGTGTCACAATTAGGAAAAACTGACAATGCTCCAGAGCAATACCTAGGTTCGCAAGCAGCCCTAGCTCCCTCGACAAGTACCCTGTTCCAGAGGCATTATAGTTTCGTGCTTGTTCTCGATAGCACTCGATAGTTTGAGCCATTGTCTATTATAGTACTCACGAGTTCAAGATTGCAGCAATATATTACTAGTGAGGGCCAGATATTAATTTTTAGCCAGATATTGTCGGAGTTCTCGAGTCTCGCTAGCACTAGATATACCAATCAAAAATATCAAGAAATCAGATTTTTTTTGGCTACGATTTGGGATCTACTCATCATTGTCCTCATCAGTTGTGTATTCATGGATTTGATGTAGTTCGCACCATGGGATATGTGATGGGAAGTCAAACTGGCTCAATATATAATAGTAACTGTAAAACAGAAGAGTTCACAAAAAGTGACAAGCAATACTGGATAAATTCCTTAAAATTTGTATGTACTATCAAGCTTATAAAAATGCTATTAGTTAAATTATGTATTCTGGTTTATAAATGTTAATGATCTATACTGTACCTCTACAATAACTTATTTATAATGTATAATAGATGGATTGTTAATTAATAATCCAGATGACGAGTTGGACACTTTGCATATACAGGCGCTTAATCTCCAGCCTTATTGGGATATGTCAGATTTATAATCACATATATTTTTCTCCTTCCACAACATATGTCATAGCATTGCACTCACTTCTAAAGACATTCATGATATGTTTTATGTCATATTTTATCATGCAGAACATTTGTTTTGCGATCAGAGGCATGACAAGGATCACGTGCATCTGACATATGTTTTATCTCTGTATGTTTTTCTCAGCCACCCAATAAGAAAAGTAAGAACCTCACATACAAAATTTTCTTACTGAGTAAGAACAAAGTTGTTATGTGGTTGTATTGGACTGTAACCCTAACCTCGAAATTTCATTCCCACGGATACAAATTTTTGTATTGAAAAAGCTTTCCCACGGCTTTTGCGATGAAAAGTGCGTGACAAGATTTGGCTGAGGACCTCGCCTATAAGAATGATTAATTCGTTCCTCATCAATCGTAATTAACAGGACATTTTGATGATTATAATACAATATATCACTATTATAATATAATATCAAATTATCATAGCATAACATTAGGACATTATAATACAACAGCATCTTTGTAATATAATATTAAATCATTATAATATAATATGGGTTCATCATATTACAATATTAGGGCATTGTAA
Organism: Grifola frondosa; assembly: GCA_001683735.1. Classification (NCBI taxonomy): domain Eukaryota; kingdom Fungi; phylum Basidiomycota; class Agaricomycetes; order Polyporales; family Grifolaceae; genus Grifola; species Grifola frondosa. The sequence goes on from LUGG01000009.1 coordinate 364,128, forward strand.
CACTAATACAATATGAAACCATTGTAACATAATATTAGAACATTGTAATACAATATAATATTATATAATAATATTAAGAATCTGTAGTATAATTTGGGATGATTGTAATATAAATGTAATATAATATAAATTTGTTATATATTGTAAAAATATATCACAGTCATGATATATTTTTTCCTTCATTCCTTCCTCAATTCTCAGACTTCTCTGTACAGCTACTACAATGTTTGCTAGTATACTAGCAGCCAGCATTATAATGTTACCTAACACAGCAAGTCCTGCTAGATATTTTTGGGGCCTGCTATAACTTAAAAATCAATCAATGTTTTTTTATTATATCCAAATATCTTCATATATAGTAAGAATACTGATATGACATTTGCACACCCATGTTCATATGCTGCAGGGCTTTCATCAGATATAGCATTTATCACATGTGGTGGAAACATATCACATTTGATTTCAGCCACTGTATGATTTTCCCTTTGTTGCTTTCTCAATTCTCCACAGATTTTCTTGATCTTGGGCTCATCTGAAAGCCATCATTTAGAAAAGTTAGAATATATATATAGCTTTGTGTGGTAGTAAAATCATTTTGGACAACCATCCCAGACTGTTTTACTGAATTCCTCTCTCAAATCTTTACCAAACTCTTGATTTTTTCACTTTCTTGGTTTCATAAATGTTTCATTCTATAATCTGAAATTATTTAAGCAAATAATGGGATGAAAACATATCATTTCTGACAGCTGCAGGCTCAGCCACACTAGAATTCTGCCCCCTCCTTCCTCAATAATTCATAGATTCCCTTTGTTTAATGTTTATCTTAGTCCTACATATGTGTACCTTAATTATATATACATTAGGGAGCCCCAAACAATGATTAAATTTCATCTCCCCCTACTTTGCTGTCAGATATTCCTCATATATTGGAAAATTAATACTGAATGGAATCTGAGGTGTAGGACACCATCCGAAAGGTGATTTTAAAAGCAACCTTCTTCAAAAAATAGTATATTAAAACTAAAAAAGTAAATATCAATTTAATATTAAGATATCTTAGTTGTATAAGGACATCATATCTGATGGCTTCTGAATGATTATCATCATGAAACCTAACTCACTCATATATAAGATGCTCTCCACAATAGTAATATACTAAAAATTACATCTTCAACTGATATTATGATGGAGATATGAAGTATATACACCCTGGTGAATAATAATTCAGAGTGAAATTCTTTGCACTGAGGGCATGAAGTATTTATTATCTGATTCAATAATTGTCTATAATCTTTCATCTATCATTTTATTTATTAGACTGAATTCAATATGAAGGAGCAGAATATTTAAATGTCAAAATAAAAAATAAAAAATAGCCTTCAATTCATAGTGATCTATACATACAGCATAAACTCACCTAACTGAGTTCTAATCAGCTTACCATATTGGGGAAGTCAGCTAACTCACCTAAACAGGCAACAGCTGTACAGTTCATGTTTGTCTTCCATAGAGAAGAAAAAAGAAGGCTGATGCCCCGAGACCAAGATCAGTTCTGTAGAGAACACACTGCATAATGGCACCTGATGAACACTCAGTAACATCCAATGTTCCTGTGAAACACCCCCACAGTCATCCTAAAGGGTCAAAAACTAAGCCCAATGCTGGACCAACAGGGAGGCCGGTTGAAAGATGCAAGGAGAAGGTGGCATCTGCACCACTTAACAGTGCATCCACAATGAGGAAGGAAGCTCACAGTATGTTTGTCATTTACTATCCTTTGAACTAACTAAAGCGCATATTCATGTGTCATGGGGTGAGAATCTGTGCATGGTCTGTCACGAAGATACATAGTGATGGCAGTGTTGGGGTCAGAAAGTGGATATGCATGTCTGACTGCAACAAATAAAGGTAAGCCTACAGCTGCCAATATCATTCCTCACTCACACAAGGAATTTCCATTCTTGCCTCACATTAGCAGGTCATAGCAACATTTGTCATCCAGCAGTAGTGTTGCAGGTCCAGTCTGGTCTGGTCTTTTACCTGAAAAAGTTGGAACTGGGGACTGGGACCAGACCAGACTGAGACTGCAGTCCTCCGAGGACTGCAGAAGGACTACAGTCTCAAGACCAGTCATGACTGGTCTGAAACCATTGGTCAGTCCTGGACCAGTTATAACTGGTCAGGACCAAGTCTAAGGATTAATGTCTTAAAATAAATTTGTTATTTTCATCTAAGAACTGCTTGTATATACAGATATCATATCTAGACATACTCTACTATCCATCTGAGAGGGAGTCAACATGTAACTACTCACTTTATAAGGGAAAAATGTGTGTAAACAAACAATAGTGAAAAGAAATAGAGATACAAAAAAGGTAAATATCTGACCAAATTGGAAATAGACATGGAACTTAGCTACCATAAGCAAAGTTGGGCTTACCATACTAAAATGGCTTATAGAATTGATCAGAACTGGTTCTGGACTGACTCTTGAGGACCAGTCCTGACCAGTCTTATGAGATTTTTGAAAATATGAGGATGACCAGGACCAAAACTAGACTGCACAAAGACTGGGTTGCAGTCCAGTCCTTGTCAGTTCTGTCCTTCTTGGTCCTCAGTCCTAAGTTTAGTCCTAGGACAGGACCCTGCAACACTATCCAGTGGTCTCATCCACTATACTGAAGCCTTCAATGCTTGGTGAGTACACAGCATCTCTATCTCCCATTGCACACTGCAGCTGACAGCAGTCTTCAGCAGATGCATTAGATCTGAGTATACCATCACCTAAACAGGTAAACTGACTTAATACTATGGACCCTGTGGCCACATGCCAAAATCTCACCGCTGGCACCAGTATGCACCTTTGTTCATCTTTGTCCATCTTTTTGCTAATCTTAATGTGGGTCAGAGAGTTTCAGCACATTGCCAAGCTCATATTTGTGCATCATGCCCACTAAACACATGTTGAAGTAATTGATGTGTCTATCTGTGCATAGTGAGCTAATATTTCATTCATTTTAGCCTTCCTCTCTCTGTTTGATGATAGTGCAGGTGACACAATGGCACCCTCACAAAAATGTGGATGAAGAGGACATGATGCCACCCTCTAATGATGATGAGACCCCACAAATGTTAGTTGTATGATTTCGTCCCTCTCTCTTTCGTATTTTCACTTTTCATTGTGGTCACTTATTGCGCCATTTCCTAGCTATATCGCGTTCTATTTACAGAGCCATATCTCCGTTATTCATTGATCCACTGTGTCTTCATTCTTCAGCCACAGTTGGTGCCACTTTCCTATTTACTCCTGTTTACATTTCGCTCCATAGCATCTCCGGAGTCCGTCCTCTGCTGTTCTCCTTAGCAGCTCAACACGGACTCCAGTGTCTTGTTCTATTGAGTGTGCTCCTGGCACCCCAGCATTCGCTTTTGGCTCTGATAGGTTATGAGCCCTGCGCTCTGACCGCTCCATTTGCATTCTGGTCGATCCCCAGCTCTCCATCTGCCTTCATCATCTCAAGATCGGACTTTCTACATCCTGTCTACACCTCCTATCACCCTCTGCTTCACTCAGATCTCTTCTGATCCCCTCTGATCTCTCCTGATCGCTTCCAATCACTGTCTACACTTTGTTGCTGCTTCCCATGTCTTCTGAGTCGACAAATCGCATCAAACCCCTCACCAATGGCACCTACAACCAGTGGAGTGGAGAGATGCGTGCATATCTTCGCAGATTGGGGTATTGGGGGCTTGTGAGTGGTGCTGAGACGCTTCCACCACCGGATGAGGACATAGAGCAAGGGAGTGGCTCAAGATGCAGTCTAAGCAGCTGGTGAGATTTATCTGGCTGTTGCCCCTGAGCAGAGGACACATTTTGGCGGAAAGGATGATGATCCTGTTGCAATGTGGGCTGCTCTCGAGGCTGCCCATGTTCTTCGTTGTCCTGGGGCGCGTTTTAATGCCTATGACTCCCTCTTCTCCATCCGGAAGCTCGAGGATGAGTCCTTGCAGTCCCTTGTCACCAGAATCGAGGAATCCATGCGCTCCATCCAGAATCTTCGTCCCCCTGCCTTCACTCTCACCATGCTGGATGATGAGCTCGAGTCTATGGCCATGATTCGAGCCCTTCCTGCTGAGTACTCGAATTTCATTTCCCCTCATGCTTCAGGACAAGCTCGACAAGTCCACCATCTTGCAGGCCTTCCAGACTGAGGAGCTCAACAGAACTCGTCGTTCTGAGCCCTTACCTTCGTCTTCCACTGCCCTCCTTGCTTCAGCATCCACCGGCCCACGCTCCAAGTGCGAATTTTGCGACAGGGAAGGTCACACTCAGGCCCAGTGCTTCAAATTGCTCGAGCAAAGGCCAAGGCAACTGAACCTCGCAGCAAACAGCGCTCCGAACGCGCCAATAAGGCCCAGGAGTCGACGGACACTCCCTCAGAAGTCAAGGAGTTTGCTGGCAGTGCAAGTCTTCGTTCTCTTGACCCATCTGATCCTCTCTGCCTCTCAGCTCGATGCTGAGTCGAATGGATTGCAGACACTGGGGCCACATCTCATATGACCCCCATCGCCACTGGCTTCGCAATTACGCCCCCCTTCGCATTCCCATTCTCTAGCAGATGATCAAGTGGTCTATCAGCTGGAGTTGGCTCGGTGGTCTTTGGGCCGGTCATGGGAGGCAGGGAGGTTCGAGCGTCGAGTTTAGCCTGTTCTTCATGTCCCTGTGCTTAGAAACAATCTCCTCTCTGTCCTATTCCTCACCAAACATCGTGATTTCTTCGTCACCATTGGCAAGGAGCGCATGGACTTCACACACTCGAACCGGACCTTTTCTGCCCCTATCAATGAGCACAACACTGCCTATCTTGCGGCACCACTTTCCCTCTCACTGAATTTGCTCGACTCAGCTCGACATTGCCTCTTGACTTGTCTCTCTGGCATCGACGCTTTGCCCACCATCATCTTGCAGGTGTCAAGAAGCTTATCAATGATGGCCTAGTCACTGGTATCGATTTGAAGTCGAACGCACTGCCGGATCCCATTTGCGAGCCATGTCTTTCGGGCAAGATGCATGCCAACCCATTTCCTCCTTCGCAGAATCGTCGCTCGGAACGCGGATTTCTCGTCCACTCTGATGTCCACGGCCCTGTCCCTGTGCGCACCCACTCCGGGTATCGCTATTGGGTCCTATTCGTCGATGATTATTCCCGTTTCCGCATCGTTTACCTGCTGAAGTCGAAGGATCAAGTGTTTGCTGCATTAAAGCCTATTATGCTTGGATCGAGACGCAAACCGGGCAGAAAGTCAAAGCGCTTCGTGATGACAAGGGTGGGGAGTACATTTCTAATGAGTTCAATGACTTCTGCACTACCCACGGTATTGAGCGACAGCACTCGACACGCAATCGCCCTCAGCAGAACGGAGTTGCGGAGGCACCAATCGCATTCTCAGCGATGGTGTTACTGCAATGCTCGCGGAATCCACTTTACCTCTGCAGTTCTGGGGCAAGCACTACTGTCTTATGTGCATGTCCTTAACCGTTCGTCTCCTCTGTCCTCCCTAAGTGCTACACCCTTCGAACTCTGGTACAAGCGCAAGCCCGATGTCTCTCACCTTCGCGTTTGGGGCTGTACTGCATATGTTCATGTGCAGAAGGACAAGCGCTCCGCACTGGCCCTCACATGCAGAAATGCGTCTTCATTGGCTATCCGGAAGGTTACAAAGGCTGGAAGTTCTTCAATCCGACTACAAGGCAAGTAATCATCTCTGAACGAGCAGAGTTTGATGAACGCTATTACCCCGGTTTGAAAAAGTCACTTCTGCTTCTTCAGATTCCATCCCACCCTCCCCTTCTTCTGTCCCTATCCTTCACATCGATGCTCCAGCCCTGCACCTGTGCAAAAGCTCCTGCGCCACATTTCGGGGGGGGAATGCTGTTATTCAAAATGCGCCCGCAGAAGCTCATGTCTTGCCACCTCCACCTGTCCCTCAAATCGAACCTGTTGTTGCCATTTGCCTGTTCCGGGTCCACCTCCTGTTCCTCCACCTATGCCCGAGCCTGCACCTGCGCCTATGCCTCTTGAAGCGAAAATCTCGCTCCGGATTGTGCCTGTGCCGGATGTCCCTCTTGCCCAACGCCGTACACCTCGAAATCGAAAACCTCCTGGCCAGTGGTGGAAGCTCCCTTCACCCGCTCCCGCACCAGTCCCTGATCCTCTCCCTGATCCTCCACCTCAGCCTGCACCACATGCACCATACATCGAAGAGGTCGAGGATGAAGATGACATTGCAGAAGCAGCTAATGCAGCTCACTTTGTCTCGGATTCTGATCCTTTGAGTTATGCGGAAGCCATGCGACGTCCGGATGCGGACAAGTGGCGTGAAGCTATGGAGGAGGAGATTCGGCACATCACACCAATGGGACATGGAAAGTCGTTGATCTCCCTTCGGGCAAGCGAGCCATTGGCAGCAAGTGGGTTTTTCACCTCAAGCGCAAGGCTGATGGTTCTATCGAGTGTTACAAGGCCCGTCTCGTTGCAAAGGGTTTTCCCAGCGTCCCAGGCTTTGAGTACACCGAGATCTTTGCCCCCACCATTCGCATGGCCAGTATCCGCCTCATTCTCGCTATGGCTGGCCTCGAGGATCTTCACATGCGCTCTATCGACATATCCCATGCTTTCATCAATGGCGACCTCGACGAGGAGATCTACATGAAGTTGCCGGAAGGTTTTCCCCACGACCTTCATGCAGTTGCTCTACTCTTGAAGTCACTTTATGGTCTCAAGCAGGGTGCTCGGATGTGGAACAAGAAGCTGCATGCTGCGCTCGAGAAGATGGGTTTCAAACGCATCAGATCCGACCCGGGTGTTTATGTTTATGAGCGAGGTGAAGTGCGCATCATTATGCCTATCTATGTCGATGATATCACTGCTGTTTCGCGCTCGACCAAGGCCTTGGATGATGCAGTCGAGGAGCTGTCTCGTCTCTTCAAACTGCGCGATCTTGGCCCCACCTCATTCTTGCTCGGCATTGAGATCACCAGGGACCGTCCGAAGCGCACCATCGGACTCTCACAGCGACTCTACATCCTCGACATTCTCGAGCGCTCCGGCATGGCTGATTGCAAACCTGTCTCCACCCCGATGGAACCCGGCTCATTCTTGTCCATTTCCCAAGCTCCACAGACTTCTGACGACATCGCCTTCATGCGTACTGTTCCGTATGTCAATGTGGTTGGTGCTTTGATGTACCTGGCCACTTGCACTCGTCCGGACATTGCTTACACTGTCGGCATCCTTGCTCGCTTCAATTCCAATCCCGGTGTTGCTCACTGGAAGGCTGTCAAGCATCTTCTGCATTACCTCAAAGGCACTGTCGACTTGAAGCTCACTTATCGCCCTAATCCTTCGTCTCCTCACCCCTTCGTTGCTTACTGTGATGCAGACCACGGAGGCAACAAGGACAACGGACGCTCAACTGGTGGCTACCTTGTCTGTGTCGGTACCGGTGCAATTAACTGGAGCAGCAAGCTGCAACCAATTGTCACTTTGTCGACTACGGAAGCTGAGTACATCGCTACAGTTGAGGCCAGCAAAGACATCATCTGGATGTGCAACATTCTCTCCGAATTCGGAGATCCTGTCAGTGCTGCATCACCTCTCTGCATCGACAACCAGTCTGCCTTGACAGTGTCGAAGAATCCGGAGCACTTGGATTTGTGCTACTTAGGGTTGCATGACATTGTTGAGGCCGGGACCATCGCTCCGGAATTCCTGCCCACAGAGCAGATGCCTGCTGATCTTCTCACCAAAGCTCTTCCACGAGTTAAGGTCGAGTTATTCAGGCAGATGATGGGCTTAGAGTATTGGGATGAGGGGGGAGCTTCGACATAGAGAGTTGTCTCGTCAGGGGGGAGTGTTAGTTGTATGATTTCGTCTCTCTCTCTTCGTATTTTTACGTTTCATTGCAGTTACTTCTTGCTATATCGCGTTCCATTTACAGAGCCATATCTCCGTTATTCACTTCTCCACTGTGTCTTCATTCTTCAGCCACAGTTGGTGCCACTTTTCTATTTACTCCTGTTTACATTTCGCTCCATAGCATCTCCGGAGTCCGTCCTCTGCTGTTCTCCTTAGCAGCTCAACACGGACTCCAGGTGCGCAGTATATCCTTTCGATATCATGTACATAGCAGCTCAACACGGACTCCAGTGTCTTGTTCTATTGAGTGTGCTCCTGGCACCCCAGCATTCGCTTTTGGCTCTAATAGCCACTTTACAGATTCTGAATATAAAATTACAGTATTGCAGGAATGTCAACCATAAAGCTTGCCATCATTGGTGCCAGTCCATCATCCTTCTATATTGTGTCTTGTTTGCGATCTCTTCTACCACAAACAGCAGCTCCGACACATAACTGTTCCTCTCCTCTTCTGTGCCGAGCCACTGTTTCTCCAAGGGGTTCAGGCTCTTGTCGGTCAGCATATGCTGCAGACATTGTCCGACACATCCTCATTGCTGCATAACCTGTTTGCACCATGTCAAAGTGCTCAATAATCTTGCGTGCCTCTTGTACGGTGTGGAAGATGCATGCAAATACAGGGAGGTTAGGATCTGATTGGTCTGACTGGAGTACTGTAAAGAATGAGTAGAGTAGATTAGAGAGTGAGAAACCCCCCAGCACTAGCTGCTGAGAGGTATAGGTGGATCCTGAGTGAGCTTCAAGTTGAGTATACGCTGTTGAGTTTCTAAGGTGTGCTTTGCACTTCAAAGGCCCTCAAGGTGTTCTCGCAGACAGAGATTCCGAATCAAAGCAGGTGGTGGATTCACTGAAGGGAAGAAAAAAGGGTGCTCAATACATATCTGCCTACTGCTCACATACTCTCACAGCAGTCTCCACAAGGCTCACTAGTGTTCGATCAAGGTACATGTATCTAGGAGACTTCACCGAAAAGGTAGGAAACTCATTCGACATCACATGACAGTGGTTCAGTGGGTGTGCAATACAATGCAGGGCCCTATTTATGCTCGCTCAGCTCTGCCTGCACCGGGCAAGGGTACACCATATGCATCCGCCAATGACTGCCATGGTCTGTGTCCCTCAACCGTTAGCTGTCTGAGAAGTGGAAGAGAACAGGGAATAGTGGATTATGAACAATGAAACATACAGAATGGAAAATTGAGACATCCGTGCCTAGCCCGCCTCCTGCGCCAACAACCATCCCGAGCATGATCCACCACGGTGTTCAGTAGCTCATCCCCTCTGGCTCTTCACTTGGCTGGGACTTTGAATGTGATTTGGAGTGAATGAAGGGAGCCATGGAGTACCGATAGCATAGGCGTGGACGTCGAGAGGATGGGAATAAGAGTAAGAAATAGTTCTAACTTAAATAAGGATTATCAGTAATTTCTATGAGTGGCACTACCACAATGGTTACTCACCATTTGACGCATCCATGTCGACAGCGAATGCACAGTGCGAGTGAATCATGCAGCCAGTAGCGGCTGACTTTGAACAACAGCGAGTTAAGTAGTAGGAATGCTGAGAGACGTGATAAGATGCATCAAATGTTGTGAAAAACCCTGAGGAGAGCATGAAAAGATGTTAGGAGGTGATGAGATGTATTGGCGTCAGTGCAGAAATACCGCGTCGGTAGTGAGTGCGCAGCGCGAGCGAGGCATGCGACTGGTGACCGTTGAAATTGAACGAGATGCCAAGAGACACGATGAGATGTGTCGAATAGCATGGATAGGTCTCGAGGGAGCACAAGAAGGAGAGTCAGCTGCATGCGATCGCATGCTGAGAACCAGACAGCACATGATGATGGCAAGAAGGCCAGCTAGGAAACGTTGAGAGCCAGAAAGACAGCCTGAGAATGCATGCAGTAATATTGGAGATGGGCAGCTCCTCGGGATCCTCGACAACAAGCCAGAGCCGGAGAGGTGCTCGTCGTGGCCAAGGATGAATACCGCGGCCTCTGTTGAGCTCGTAGACAGCACACATGCACTAGTGCTGCACGAAAAGCGGGAAGGAACATACCTGGGCACACGCTCACATGAGGTATGCAGACGCGAGGACCCACGCGTGCGTGAGCTTGGTGAAGTTGCACTGCGCATCACTTCACGATGGCTCACCGCGTGTGCTTCCCCGCACACCACAGTGCGATGTGCGGCATTGAGTGGAGCTATGCTTCATCGGGGTCGTCCATCAGCACATCCACGTGCATGTCCATCAACAAGTTGTGCACGCTATGGACAGCATACGCATGCACAGTGGCCAGTGCGGGCACAGGAGGCGGGGAGTGGGTTATCATAGGGACGGGTGCGCGGGCGTGAGACACATGGCACATGGGGCCCCAGGTGCAGGAATGTGGGTGTGGATGAGGGTGAGGGGCGCGAGGGTCACAACACAGAAGTGGGCACTTACGAGGGTTATGGGTACGAGCATCCTCGATGTTCACCTCCAGCCTCCTCAATGTCCCTCTAACCTTCCTACAGTGCCAAGCGTGAGCAAAGAGCGTGGGGCACAGGCGAGAAGCGTGAATGTGGATGATGTGCGTATGCCCGGGCACTCTCACGGGCACATGCACCGGCATGCAGTGTGGGTGTGATGAATGGCGAGGGATGCTGAGATGGACAATAGAGATACGAGAGGGGAGAGCACGTGCATGCAGTGTGGATGTGTGCATGTGTTGCAAGTGAGGGCAAATGCATGGGGGTTGGTGGTGCAGGCATGAGAGTGGGTACAGGGATATATGAGTGGCGCATGCGGGATGCAGCATGGATGAGTTGCGCGGGCGTGAGCACAGGTGCCAAGCAGGCAAGGGGGGTGGGTGCGAGGCTGTGATGGGCACGTTGTGGGATGCAGGTGAAGGGATATGGACATACCTGAATCCCTACTTCCCTCTCCTTGCCTTCAGGTGGCCTACACATGTGGCATTGGATGCCATGCACGCCTCGGTTGAACATTGAGTAGCGTGGCTGAGTGGCAGCAGAGCGCAACAGCAGTAAGTACAGAGTGGCAGCATTTGCTCAGACATGCCCAGTCATCGACACAAGCATGGTGATGAGAACAGAGAGCCAGCAGCATGGTCCTGAGGAGAGCAGGCATGAGGGGGGCGCGGGCAGATGCAGAGACACATGTAGAGCACAGACACGAGAGACTGGACATAGAGGAGCAGGGTGCATAGCATGAGCGAGACACGGGGAAACGCGCTGTGTGGGCGTGGTGAGGGAGAGTGCAGGCATGGCGGTGGCGCGAGTGCGGGACGGCAAGCACTGCGCGGGGAATACTCGGTAACTTAATTCTAACTTTAATTTCAATTTCAATTAAAAAAAAGCGACCGACGACGACGAGCATCATTTTCACGATGAGCGTGGGGCAAAAGACGACGAGGACGAACAGGCCGGTCTAGCCCAATGATGTAGATGTGGTCATCGACGCATCCATTTCGATTGTCGACGACTGGAGCTGTGTTATTGGTCTGGGCAGACTGATGTGTTCCCTGCAGTGGTCGGTGGCCTAATAGCCGAGTTGCCTGGTGGCTGCATCGGCATCCTCTATACTAGATTTGTCATATGTTTTGGAAAACATACCGCTTTTGGTATGTTTTGGTTTCAGCCACCATATGTTTTATCCTTCATTCCTCCCTCAATTCTTGACGATTCTCTTTGTATTAGGTTCTCTGAAAGCGCTAATTTATGACAGTTATAGATATTAAATTCTTTGTTATGTTATTTCAACAAAAACATACCATTCTGGGCAGCCACCCAGAATGTGCTGTTGAATTCCTCCCTGTGGCGAGGGAGAGTGCGGGCACAGCAGTGAGCACAGTGCCGGATGGCATCAGGTGAGCACCATGCTGTATCTTAATTATAAGTTTAGTTTCAATTTCAATTAAAAAAAGGGGGCTTACTGGCAACGACAACGAGCATCATTTTGCAATGAGCATGGGGCAAAACCCAATAAGCTCAAATAGGCTGGTCTAGCCCGATGATGTACATTTGGTGTCGACACATCCAATGGACATCATCTGGCATGTGCATTTGCTTGGTGGCTGCCAGCTTCAACCACTGCGCGCTCGTGTGCACCTATTGATGCTTAACTTCGGCAAATTTGTGATTTACTTCAAGCATCTTCATCAAATCTTGCTTCTATTGGAATCTTGAATTTTATCTTGGAACTCAGTAGCTATAGGCCCCAAGGTATGTATCTACTATCTCTATAACCTGTAATTAGACCAAATCAAGTTTTTGACCCCTATAGACCCTCATATTGCTCAAAATCCCTGTTTATTGTCCTTCTTGTCCATTTACTTGACTGGTAAGCTTGTAGACTGTAGTTGTTTCCCCTTTTGACTCTATCTCATGTTTCAGATTTCCAATAGCATCTTTGGCCTTGTCAAACACTGTAGAATATCTGATATTGTTATCATGTCAGTGCTATCTCCTGTACTCCTATAATGTTTCTGAACTAATTGAAATCATAGAATGTCTGTCACACACCCTCTTGCAAGCTCAGACACCTCTGGTGCATTTTATAGAGGTCAGTTGATGTTGAGGATGAAGATGCCATGTCATTTCACCTCCTGATTCAGTTAACATCCCCTCTGGCTTTATTGTTATCACCTCTTCAGGTTTAGGTATGCATGGTGCATTCCACATCCTGCACTATAACTTTATTAGATTGCCTACCATAGCAGATGTAGATTAAATATTGTTTTCTTTTACATTTCTTCAATTGAATTAAGACAGAGTTATCGGAGTTGCAGAGCTTAAATAAGTTTTTGATCCATTGACCAGTTTGTGTCGTCTTTCTTTACACTTTCTTTTGACAGTTGCTCTTCCAGCATCATTAACTCAACATGCATATTCATTGGTTCTATCTAAGAGTAGAGGCAGCTACTCTCAAGTATGCGACCGTGCCTGATATAGGCAAAGTAAAAACCACCATTATTATGGATGCAACCAAGGCGTTCATACATAGAACAGAGATAATGGTGTATTTCACTAGGGATGAGGTTATCGCTCAATATTGTCTATGTCACGTGATAGACATAGCCGATTGTAATGATCATATGATAAAACTTATCATGCGAAAATGTATCTCTATAGTAATATGGCCTACATCTATATTATTACATTCACCTTTAATACATTCAATAGCTTCTTATTACATGTCAGTGTCAGATTTAATTCTGGAAGTCAAAATTTCCTTTTATCGTCATGTTTATCGGCGACATGATTTTGTTGTTTTACATAAACAAAAACTTGGATTCATATGTTTACTTGATAGATTGGTGTATACAGTTCACTACTCACATAGACCTATTAAAGTATATATTGAATCACTTTCTAACATGCAACAAGTAGGTGGTGCTGCATCAGCAAAAAAATCTCGCACTTGGTCTTCAGATGAAATACGTCCTTATGTAGAAGATACAACATTGTTAACTGATAATGCTCGGTATAAGTTCATAACTTATGGTCCTAAATCTGTGTTATCTGAAAAGCATAAAGACACAGCAGATACTGTGATGGCAAATGTTTCTTTGGCAGTATTAGCCACACGTTTACCAGGTCATTCATTGGAAATATTATGTCAGTCTCATGGTTTATTGGTTTCTAACAGAACATCTAAGAAAAATGCAGCAATGCAAGAAGCTTTATTAAAGCATGTATGTGAAACCTGTCCAAACTTCATATCTGTATATAAAAAGATCAAGTCTGTTAAAAGCAATCTTGAGTGACTACATCATCATAGAACACAATTGCAACATACTTCAAATAATCAAACTAAATTCAAGTTCCCACCTGAAATTCCTGATTCTAGTTTACTACACTCTACAATTGAAGGATTTGTTCAAGACATTAACCCTAATACATCTGTGGAGTCTGGTTGTGCTGTTTGTGGAAGATTAAGTCTCTTTTCTAAAATGAAAAAAAATTGGCTGATTGCAAATTCAACATGACTATTCTAACACCTGATCAAACTATGACAAGAGTGGAATGTCATTCAGAAAATGACCCTGTCAAAGAAATAGCTGGTCCAGTACTTTTGCCAAACTGTAAAGATATATGTTTTGAATGTAACAGTCATATGGAAAAAGGAATTTGTGCACCAGATGCTTTGGCAAATGGTTTATGGATTACGATTGATGAGGAACGAATTAATCGGTCTTATAGGTGAGGTCCCCAGCCAAATCTTGAAATGCACTTTTCATCTCATTAGTCATGGGAAAGTTTTTTCAATACAAAATTTTGTATCCGTGGGAACGAAATTTCTAGGTTAGGGTTACGGTCCAATACAACCAGGTAACAACTCTGTTCTTACTCAGTTAGAAAAGTTTGTATGTAAGCTTCTTACTTTTCTTATCGGGTGGCTGAGAAAAACATACGGAGATAAAACATATGTTAGATGCACGTGATCTTTGTCATGCCTCTAATCGCAAAACAAATGTTTCAGATGATAAAACATGACATAAAACATATCATCAATGTCTTTAGAAGTCAGTGTAATGCTATGATATATGTTGTGAAAGAAAAAAAAACATATGTGATTATAAATCTGACATATCCCAAAAGGGCAGGAGAGTGAGCGTTTATCTATGTCAAGCACTAAACTCGTCATCTGAACTATTAATTATCAATCCATCTATTATACCTTACAAATAAGTAACTGTAGAGTTACAGTTAGTTTTCATTGTACATAGTCGGGCTGTAAAACTCGGCCTTCGTCGACAGCGTGCTGCATTGAGCATCAAGATTCTCCGCATCGATCTTGTCAAGAGCCATTTGGCGGAGCGCTCGTTTATCAATCTTTTCGTTGCTCCTATGAGGAAACTCGTCCATTGCAATGAAGCACGTAGGCACAGCATAGTAAGGTTGTACGAGTGAGGCGGCAGCCATGACGGACTCACTTGTGACGATTGTCAGTGTGACAAAGCCCCATAGTTCCGCATTTACCTGTTGGCGATGGTCATGAGTATATAATTGTTCCGGAGTAGAGTGAGCGATAACTCACTATGTCGGATAATGGGCGACGAGAATGATGGACACAAATTGCTCATGACCGCTGCTTCGCGATGTCTATAGGACCTTGGGAGGCTGATCTACTCCAGCAGCTGTAATTCCAGCTATTTGATGCACTAACCGTGGCAAAGCCTCATAGATCACCGTGTTTCAAGCTAATCAGTGCATAATGGATCGATAGTCTGACGGGGTTGAGACTCGGAGTGAATGTACCTGAGGATGATTTGCATGGATGAGGTGTAGATGCTAGGGTGTCCCAAGTATCTGGACTGCCTATATGTCTTGGATGGGATGGATCCAAAGGCGCATTTGATGGCGTGCAGTGTAGGGGCGGAAGATCCTTCTCAATGCAGTTTCAGGTGTATGTGAGCTGCTAGCGCATAGGGGTGTATACCATGCAGCTCAGAAGGCATTCTGGACAGTATTGCAAACTCAGCTGGGATGTGGACAATACTGGTGTCACCGCTCGGAAGGTTCTCAGCATGTATATTGGCAGTCTTCGTGACTATCCTGGATATATCACTCCACATGTCAACATGTCAGCAATAAGTGGGGCGAAGGTACTACAGCATGGCGATGTACATACCAAAAATGCAACTGAACACTGAACAGCCAATTATGCAAGTACCCACGTCAGATAGTGGTGAAGTATTTGTCGTCATTCTCTGATCATGTCAGTGCCTATTACACATGGCAGGTGCAATGCTGTGCTGGGATTGGGAACTTCAGGCTTCAAGTATAGTGTGAAGAAGTCAGAACCCTCGATCACTTACGTGAAAGTAGCTGGTAGGAGCCAAAAATTTGACCGCAATGCTGTTTGAAGAATTACACTTCACATTCACAGCAACAGGGAGACGACAGGAGACGAAGTATTGATTTCAGGCATGCAAAATTTATAGTAAGCCTACTTACCTTGCTCTGGCGCTGGAGGTACTGTGATGTGACATGCTGCAGAGGATAAACGAACATCTGTGGGTCCGATGTATGCAGCAAGCTACTTCCCAGTCAGAAGCAATCCATCCTTCTCCTCCTTCTCTTCTCTTTCCAGGAATCCAACATTGAATTCGCAGAATTTTATGGAAACATCAGGACACACTATAGTATCACGCGCATACGCTAGCGACAATATTGCTCAAGAAGACGTTGTAGAGACAAGAAAACAGATTACGCAACACAAAAAGCAAGATGACCAGAACAGGCCTATAGAAAGAAGATGACGATCAAGTCAAACAAATTTAATCAGATGTCACTGTCAACTTCATCGTGGCCTGGTTGTAGATGTACCGTCCGAACACAGCAGAAGAGTGAGACAGAACAACTACAACTTCACATTGATGGCACCAGGCGTGACCGGCGAGTCAGCGCCATCGACACAATGACCATTTCCCTCCGCATGGGTGCGGGCATGGGTGTGGGCGAGAGAGTATGTGCGATGGGGGGCAAACCAAAGCATAGGAATGCAGTGCGGGCGCGAGCTCAGAGTGTGGACATGAGGAGGCTGTGGACGTGGGCCGCAATGCGCGGGCGAGGGGGACAGGTGTGGGCTGTGGTACACCACGCAATGCGGGCGAGGAAGCTGGTACTGCAGGTGTCACAAGCAAACTTTGTGATGCAAACACAGACTCACCTAGATGTATCTACACCCTCGTCGTGCTACATCCTTCAAATGGCCTGCACATGCACATGCCTTGTTTGAGTGGTGGCGGCCGCGACACAGGTGCATGCGGCGGGCATGAGGGGAGGCAGACGAGAAGGTGCACGAGTGCAGATACAGGCATATACGTGAGAGATGGCCATGGGCGTGGGTCACGAGGGGCGCGGGCATGAAAGAGGTGGTGTACTCACCTGTCACCATACCTTGCTTCCACCTGCTGCATGTGCTTCCCAGCGCATGGCCGTGCACTAGTGCAGCATCACCATGCTTCATCGGGGTCGGCGCATTCACATGGGTGTCTATGGGCGAGTTGGGCAGGCCGTGCACGGGGTACACGGGTGTGGATGCGGGGGCGGGTGTGGTGGCGAGCGCGGGCGAGAGCGTCATGTGAGGGAGGCGCGGGGGATGACGCATGATGGCGTGGGCGCAGTTGCATGGCTACAACGTCAGGTGGGCATGGCGAGTTGTGCGGGCCACACAGGGGTGTGGATGCGGTGGCCAATGCGAGTACGTAGGCATGGCGAGAGAGCGTGTGGGTGCAGCAGGATGCAGGAAGGGATGTGACATGGGTGTGGAGCTTGGGTTAGAGGTGTAAGGGAGGTGGGCGAGGGACGCAGACGCGAGCGTGGGTGAGAGGCGGGCACGACGGGCATACTGCGGGGTGCGGGCGAGTGTGGAGCGCGGGCGCGAGGGACACGAGCACAGATGCAGGGCGTAGACATGGACGCGGGCAGGTGTGGGGCGTGAGGGACACAGTACAAGAGGAGGCCATGGCTGAGGCTGCTGGCCACAGCTGCATGCTTGCATGCCTGCCCGCGCCGTGCACGGATGCGCATGGACGCGGGAGACATGCACGAGCATGTGGGCATAGCGGTGAGCGCGAATGCGAGCGTCCGGGGTGAGTGTCCAGACGTGGTGAGGGCACTTACCTGGAGTAACCCTCTCATCGCGCTGCGTCCTTCG
Organism: Grifola frondosa; assembly: GCA_001683735.1. Classification (NCBI taxonomy): domain Eukaryota; kingdom Fungi; phylum Basidiomycota; class Agaricomycetes; order Polyporales; family Grifolaceae; genus Grifola; species Grifola frondosa. Next base: position 381,776 of record LUGG01000009.1, read on the forward strand.
GATTGCCTAAGCATGCGGCCGTGGACACCGTGGACTGGCTCGGCGCTGAACGAGGTGTTGAGATCAGGTGTTCAGGGTCCTGAATGATGGCAAGCGCGAGTGGAACTCAGGGTTGGTAAAGGACGCCATGAGAAGGGAGACACATGTGTGAAAAGAGAGATGCGACAGTGAGGGAGAGGGAGACATGACGGCGAGGAGATGCAGCGGCGGTGTCGAGGGCCAAAAGCTGATGCGTGCACGCATCAATGGCGAGTGTTAGATGCCTGCATGCGCGCGAGCTCGGGCGGACGTGCAAAGTGAGGATTGGGGGCATTGAGGGAACGTGCGGGACGTTGGGCGTCGGAGGATGTTTGATGCGTGCTGTAATTGTTTTTAATTTAATTTCAATTTTTATCTTTAAAAAAGTACTTACTGACGATGACGAGCATCGTTTTCGCGATGAGCGCGGGGCAAAACACGATGAGCTCCAATAGGCCGGTCTAGTCCGATGACATAGATCCGGTCGTCGACGCATCCATTTCGATACATCGACGACTGCATCTACGTCATCCTCGGTGGCTGCCAGCTTCCACTGCGTGCTCGAGCGTGCCTATTCAGCGCTTAACGTTCGGCAAATTTGCAACTTACTTCCAAGCATCTTCATTGGCAATCCTTGATTTCTATCTTGGAACTCAGTGACTATAGGGCCCAAGGTATGTATCTACTATCTCTATAGCCTGTAATTAGACCAAACCAGGTGTTCTTGACCCCTATAGACCCTCACAATTGCTCAAAATCTCTGTCTATTGTCCTTCTTGTCCATTTACTTGACTGGTAAGCTTGTAGACTGTAGTTATTCCCCCTTTTGACTTCATCTCATGTTTCAGATTTCCAATAGTCATCTTTGGCCTTGTCAAAACACTGTGAGACATATCTGATATTGTGATCATGTTAGTGCTATCTTCAATACTCCTATCATGTTTCCTGAACTAATTAAAATCATAGAATGTCTGTCACACTCCCTCTTACAAGCTCAGACACTTGGTTTTAGAGGGCCATTGCTCTGCATGGCAGGTACGATTGATGAGGAAAATGATTAATTTTATTATTATTTAAGTCTTGTTTATTTAAAATATTATATATAATCTTCTTCTACCCTTCTGACAATATGTGTACCATTGCAAAGTGCTAAACTTATTATTTAAACTATTCATTATTAATTCATTTATTACACATTATAAACAAATAATTATAGATTTATAGTATACACCCTTTAACATTCATAATTGAAGCACAGAGGTCTAATTAATATATTAACATTTTTACAAGCTAATTAAACATAGAAGCTATTATTATTGAAATAATATTATTTGAAAATATTTTAAATGACCTTCTCCTACCCTTCCAACAATATGCCCACCTTTGCAAAGTGCTACACTTATTATCTAAACTATTGATTATCAATTCATGTGTTATACATTATAAATAAGTAATTGTAAAATTATAGTATGGATCATCAACATCTATAAATTGAAACATGTAGGTTCAACTAATACATTAGTATTTTTACAAGCTTAATATAATACAACAAACAAAGTTGAAGTCATTGACTTGAGTATTACAACTTAGTATACATGCTACACTGCTCTTTCTCTTTTTAGCTCTACTAAGCTTTGCTGCATCCATATCGTCAATGTTCCCTTGAAATTTTGATGTTCTGCCTGATTCCACACCATCATTATACCAAGTCTTACCATCTGCCTCGATAATTCTGGATGTAAAGTGGAAATCACCAAAGTATATAATTCCACACAATCTGTATGCCTCTGTGTCTTCATTCAGATTAATCATATGATTAAATTTAATACGTGTACCATTAGTAATAAAGCATACAAAGTTTGGATTTTGTGGAAATTCAACTCGTTGAAACATGTTGCCTTTACATTTGTCATATTTTTGAGCAATGGGTCGGTTGAATAATGGAGTAAGCCACTCTTTTATAGTCCTCTCTCTATGTGAGCCAAGCTTTGTAGGATATTCATTCCATATGACTTTTGAGCAATCCCATAAAATGTATTATCCTCTTCAGCTTCCAAGTCAATATGACAATGCTGACAGCAAAGAGTACTTCAACACAGCCATCGTTCACTTCTAGCATACATTTTAACAGTAAAAAAGTTCACTGCCACAATGTCCTGTGAGTGGAAATGATTCTGCATCTATATTATGTAAGATTTGCCGTAAGCAATCTCTGGCTTGTTCCATGGTTGATTTACCCTCCCTTACTCGTTGAAATGCAGCAGTAAATGATCTCAAAAGTCCATTCTGATTAACCACTTCTGACATCCACCTTTCTGTAGATTCACAGTATACTGAAAATAAGATAGAGAATAAAGTATCATATGCACAGCTATAGTTGTCAGCATCCCACTGAAAAGCATGGGTGAAGCATAAGTTAATAAATCAGATTCCTATGTAATCTAGACTTTTTAATTTACGTTCATCTGTGTCTTCCAAGTTTCAGACTTCACATCTCTTTTGCGCTTGCCACTTTTTAAACCACCTTGATCAATGCTTATGGTGTTTAAAGTGCTGGTACCTTTAGCACTTACAAAAAGACTAATATCTTTTGACCACGAGGTAAAGATATTTTCTCCTCAGATTGCTCTTGATTTTTAGTCTTGTTGTCTGCCTTCTGACGTGTAACAATGTTCCAGGGCAACTCTGATTCAGGTTCCTCGTTTTCAAATGGCTCAGATTTGGTCCATTTTAATGCTCCATGCATTGATTTGGTACAAAGAGGGAACCTTTCCAGGCTCTGAACGAGTGGATAAGTGCATTTCTTGTGGAGCCTGTAACTTTAGCTGGAAGTTTCTTCAAGTATCGGAGTTTTGTGATCTCATCCAATAATTCAAGCTCACGAAATTCTTGTCTAAGACTACCAGTGATACCACCTGTCATTTTACGCTCATCAAATGGCTGAACAATAATTGTTCCCTCATATGTTGATCCACGAGATAAACAAGTGTAAATAGACTGATGAGACCTGCAATTCTGTAAGTCACAAACATTATTGAGAAGAGTACGACCCTGAGAGCCAAAGTCAGTCATGGCAAAGTTTGGAATTACAGCCACCTGGTCCCGAGATATTGCAAGCTCCTTTCCATTGGGCATCTTGCATCGTATCTTTTTAGTGCTGTGACTTATTGGAATCACATTTTCAGGCAAGCCTTCCAGTTGAATCGATGTTGGTGCAGCAGTTAATTTTATAAATAGAGTGTCTAACCCTAGTTTATTATTTGGCAATGGACGTGACTTCCATCCAACCACTATACCTTCAGCACCATTTGTGACTGAACATTCTGTTGCCTCATTGGTCTTTATCATTACTGGAAGACCCAGACATAATGTTAATTTTCCAGCATGATTATCTGTACTATTATGAGACAGATTCCATAGACACTCTTGAAGAATAGGATCAATGACATTGGATGATCGTTTAGGGTCTACCTTCTTTTTTTCTAGATTTTTTATCTTCTCATCATTATCTGTTCTCCATTTATCTAGGGAATAGAATGTAGTCAATGGTTGTGATGTCTTCGAGCAAATCTAGCACATCCATCTCATTGATTTTATCCCTGTGTGCATTCCATGCAGTGATAACTGACACATTTCTAAATTTGCGTTGATTCAACTTGGGTTTACCAGGTCCACGACCAGCTACTCGGGAACTGATATGTTTATATCTGCCTTTGTGCAAGACTTATATCGAAGATTGTCCAATGCTGTTCGCAATTTAGCATCATCTGAATTTTGTGCCCGCTGTCTCATATTTTCTCTTAATATAACAACAGTTGTTACCTGATGCCAGAGTGCTTTACCAATAGAGGCTTCCTGTTGAGTATAGCTACTAGTGTATGTATCACACGTCCCACTTTGTGAGAAAACAGAGTGTTGCTATTCACTGGAGGTGGAAGCTGTGCAAAGTCACCTGCAAATATCATATTGATTCACCAAATGGTTGACCTTCATTTTTGAGTGCTTTGCACATTTTCTCACAAATAGTATATAAGCTATTACAATCAACCATGATACCTCATCCAAGAATATGTATTCAACATTCTGTAGTCTCTCTCTGACTGCAAGTAAAGTTGCTATAGATTCTGATCCATGTTGACGTAATCCTAATATGGAATGATAAGTTGATCCACCAATTAATGCAGCAGCAGAGCCTGTCGGTGCAAGACATATAAATCTATATCCCTCCTTACGCTCACCAAAGAAATGTATCAAGGCTTTGATCACCTGAGATTTCCTGTTCCAGCCATACCGCCTAGATACATTTTCAATTGTTCGCCACTTTGCTGAGATGCATGGTTGGCCACAATTCTAAATGCACGTTCCTGAGCTTCATTCAAGCTGAATTCTTGACCGTATTATCAATAAGAGCTTGAGCATGTTTGTCCTTAGCTTCGAAAGATTTGTCCAGATAAGATTGATCAATAACTTCAACGGTGTTAAAAACTTATTTTCTGGAAGGCCTGTTTTTGGATTGACAGGATTCTTCTGGCTTGCTTGAGCTTTCTGCGATTGAGAATTTCTTGTCGTTTGTTTGCCAGCAAGGTCTTCCATTCAGTAGCTGATTTTTCCATCTCCATTTTGAAATTGATCTATGCTAGATTAGACTCTGAGTCAGAACCATCAATCATTGGATCCATCCATCCAGCACCTAACATTATGCGTTCAGCTTGTAGCATGTGACTTTGTCGAGTGAGCTCTGATTGACTGACATTAGTCCAAGTACATAGATTATCATCTCAGAGTGTCCATTAACTCCGTACATCAATGTCATTACTTTCATTTAAATATTGAGTGTCAAAGTCATCAAGTAACTGATTATCTGCTTCAAAGGGAAGATCATTGTTTCCATTATTACGTTTACGCATGGCACAAAAATCATCTCTTGCATCATTGCATTCATATCGTATATGAAAGAATTTCATGATTTCTAACTGACGATCATCAAATGTATGCTCTGTGAAAATATCATTCCAGCCAAATCTTTGTCAGATTTTAAGTCATGACCAGTGCGCCATGGCTTAAATAAAGCTAACATTGTCATACAATAATCTTCACGGTTGCCAGTGTCCCGTCGGGGTAATGATCCTCCTACAAAGTTAGGCACAAAACTGTCTTCCTCTGGTAATAAAGAAACATGATGTGTCTGATATTGAGGATGATCAGAGTAAATGGTGCATACTTGGATTCATTTTTATTATGTGATTTAGCATTTGAGATATGTATAGCTTCTGTGCACTTTGAGATGTAAGTAGGAGTTCATCCTCACTCTCATCATCATAATTAGCTATTATATCCACATCATTATCACCCATCAACACAGTTGAGAATAATTGATATCAAATGTAGGATTAATATCATAATTATCTTCAAAGTCATCGCATCCTGTTAGTTGTATGATTTCGTCTCTCTCTCTTTGTATTTTCACTTTTCATTGCGGTCACTTATTGCGCCCTTTCTAGCTATATCGCGTTCCATTTACAGAGCCATATCTCCGTTATTCACTTCTCCACTGTGTCTTCATTCTTCAGCCACAGTTGGTGCCACTTCCTATTTACTCCTGTTTACATTTCGCTCCATAGCATCTCCGGAGTCCGTCCTCTGCTGTTCTCCTTAGCAGCTCAACACGGACTCCAGTGTCTTGTTCTATTGAGTGCTCCTGGCACCCCAGCATTCGCTTTTGGCTCTAATACATCCATCTTCAGCTATGTTAATATCACCATTGACAATTTTGTTCTTGAATATTCTCTGTTTATTGGCCCATCTGATCCAATCATATAATGATATGTGATCATATTTCAAGGGTCGATAAATATAGTCTGATACCGCTGATAGTGCCACCACCTTGCCTTTAACATTACCTAGAACAACTTTATCTGATGTTTGATCCAATGAAGACTGTTCCCAAGCAGAGTTGACCTGGTTAACATAACTTCTCCAAAAGCATATGCGGAATTTATGACTTGTATAATGATCCTTATGTTTCAGTAAGTATAACGAGGCCATAGGTCCACCTATTTCAGAACTAGCCGTCAAACATTAAGATTTTGGTGATAAGTGACCTAGCCTTTTCCTTACTGCTTGATCACCTGTCACAATGTCTGCATATCGATCAAATACTTTTTGAACAGCCTGAAACATGATGTGTGTCTTCAATGGGGTTTTGGTGATATAATCAGCAACATAAGCAATCACTGATTTGATGGCTGTGCCTGAAAGTAAGCTTGTGACATCGGTATTACACCTTAAGAGATATGTCACCATTGGGGTCACAGTATTAATCCATGCCTCACCCTTTTTCATATTAAGAGCACCTGTAGCAGGATCAACCGTAGTCTCCAAATATGTTTCCCTTGGAAATCTAGCTTTACAGTTCCCAGCTTATTGATACAACCTCTAGAATTGCCATCTTTATCACCATCCCGATATTTTCTACATGAGTGACGGTTAGATAAATACATTAGCTCGTCCACAATATTAGTGAATTGTTTCCACCAGCTATTGTAACTTTCACAGTCGTTACAATTTTGACAATCTTTATTAGAACATTTTGGAGGTGGAGCATCGGGTAAAGACTCAGTAGGAGGATGTCGCTCAGGATTGGCTGCATTGGTTTCTTCAATTGTTGTCCTCACATCTTCCATTGTGCCGTTCATAAATTCACCAATCTGTACACTCTTTAAATATTTCACCATATGTTTCTGGAAATCAGAGTTTGGATCCATAATGCGATCACGAATCTCTTGTGGAGTTAATCCACCATGAATCCATATTAACATGTGCATGTGTAAAGTGAGCCGACCCTGTTGCTCCACAGTGCCATAGTATCCAGCAGTATCACCATAAATACCTCGACGGTCCAATCCTACTCCTAGTACATGTGTCAGAAATAATTCTACCATCATTTTGAAAAATCTAGCCCCTGCTACTGGATTATTGGCTATAAGTCTGAATCGCTCATCCTTACTTCTGAATTGTGGTTTAAATACCTCATCCTTGTCTGCAAAGTACAATGCAATTGGATGATTGATATCAGCAGGTGAGAATGTTATAAACCACGAAGGTGCTCCTAAATATGAAGTTAATGCCCAGATTTCATTACGCATGTACTTCTTACTTGTCATAGAACCTTTGACACGATATGCGACATGATCCAGATCATTGATGATTTTAAAACATGCCTTCTCCTCTTCTGTCTCAGGTTTCACTGGTCCTTCTGATAATGCTTCACCAGATCTGTCAAAGTATCATTATTCAAATGTAAAAGACGATCAGCAATATCTGTAAATTTGCTTCGCTCAGCTAAAAGATATCCTGCAGTGGTGGAATTTTTGATCTGTTCATGGTTGAAGGCAACCAATGGAAACAATGGCTTAGTTGAAAACGCTTGTCATGATACATTAGCAATTGTTGTTTGCGTCTCTCTTCAGAAACTCTCTTGTAGCCTGCATTATTCTCCAAGCCTCCCAAACCATAGGGAAAGAGCCAAGGAAACATTTGTGGATATAGTTGAGGATTATGATACAGACTTTCAGGTACCTTTTCTTGGCCAATTCCCAAAACCTTTCCTTGTTTAAAATGCTCAACTGCTCTTGCCCAACTTCAGAAGGTCGCATTTTCATTAAATTGATCATGCTTTCTCCAGTTAGCCCATGAACAACAAAGGGACACTCATCATCATCACACCTTCCTCTGCATCATTATCATTCACTGCAGTGGCTTCAGGATCTTTGGTAGAATCGTATGACTGAGTATAATCAACCATTACAGGTGGAACATCTTCGGGATAGGATGAGAGATTAGCGTAAGATATGTTAAGGTCGCATAATCAATATGATTAAGTTTGAGCCGTTTCAAAGCTTCAGCAACTTTATTACGTCTAACCAACATAGGAATACGTTTATAATCCTGTGATGTTGGCATGTTAGGACCCAAGAATAAAAATGCTAAAACTTCATCTAATTCTTCTCGGGTTGGAGGTAAGACCGAATAAATTTTAGGCATGGGAATTGAATGACTTAGAACATTGGCCTTCATTTTAGACATACCAGAAACCTGAACCTTGACAATGCAATGATTATGTTTGACCCGAGCAATAAGCATTTTCTCAGTCCATGTTAAATTTTGAAGCTGAGATGGTACTTCTCCAATCCATAAACCATTTGCCAAAGCATCCGGTGGACAGATTCCTTTTTCATATAACTGTTACATTCCAAACATATGTCTTTACAGTTTGACAAAAGTACTGGACCAGCTATTTCTTTGACAGGGTCATCCTCTGAATGGTGTTCCAATCTTGTCATGGGTTGATCAGGTGTTAGAATAGCCATGTTGAATTTACAATCAGCCAGTTTGTTCATTTTTGAAGAAGACTTAATCTCCCACAAATAGCACAGCCAGACTCAGCAAACTTATCAGGATTAATGTCTTGAACAAATCCTTCAATTGTAAAGTGTAGTAAACTAGACTCGGGAGTTTCCGGTGGAAACCTGAATTGAGTTTGATTATCTGAAATATGTTGCAAATGTGTTCTATGATGATGTAGTCGCTCAAGATTGCTTTTAACAGACTTGATCTTTTTAAATACAGATACAAACTTTGGACATGTATCACATACATGTGTAGTAAAACTTCTTGCTTATTGCATTTTTCTTAGGTGTTCTGGAAGGAACAGATAAACCATGAGACTGACATAAGATTTTCAATGAATACCTGGTAAACGTGTGGCCAGTACTGCCAAAGAATATCTGTCATCAGTATCTGCCTCCTTATTCATTTCAGATAACACAGATTTAGGACCATAAGTTACGAACTTATACCGAGCATTATCAGTTAACAATGTTGTATCTTCTACATAAGGACGTATTTCATCTGAAGACCAAGTGCGAGATTTTTTTGCTGATGCAGCACCACCTACTTGTTGCATGTTAGAAAGTGATTCAATATATACTTTAATAGGTCTATGTGAGTAGTGAACTGTATACACCAATCTATCAAGTAAACATATGAATCCAAGTTTTTGTTTATGTAAAACAACAAAATATGTCGTCGATAAACATGACGATAAAAGGAAATTTTGACTTCCAGAATTAAATCTGACACTGACATGTAATAAGAAGCTATTGAATGTATTAAAGGTGAATGTAATAATATAGATGTAGGCCGTATTACTATAGAGATACATTCTTGCATGATAGATTTTATCATATGATCATTACAATCGGCTATGTCTATCACGTGACATAGACAATATTGAGCGATAACCTCATCCCTAGTGAAATACACCATTATCTCTGTTCTATGTATGAACGCCTTGGTTGCATCCATAATAATGGTGGTTTTTACTTTGCCTATATCAGGCACGGTCATATACTTGAGAGTAGCTGCCTCTACTCTACCCACAAGGGGCACAGTTATATTTTTCATAGTGGCTGCCTCCACATAATTTTTAAGCGATATCAATCGCCTGGTGTCTGTGAAAGATGTGTCATATCTAATGTCAACATTGTAAGACCATATGACTACAAAGCACAAAGTGGCAGGCCATAGATAGAACCAATGAATATGCATGTTGAGTTAATGATGCTGGAAGAGCAACTGTCAAAAGAAAGTGTAAAGGAAAGACGACACCAAACTGGTCAATGGATCAAAAACTTATTTAAGCTCCGCAACTCCAGATAACTCCATCTTAGTTCAATTGAAGAAATGTTAAAGAAAACCATATTTAATCTATGTCTGCTATGGTAGGTAATCTAATAAAGTTATAGTACAGGATGTGAAATGCATCATGCATATCTAAACCTGAATAAGACATAGCAATAAAGCCAGAGGGGATGTTAACTGAATCAGAAAAATTGAATAAAGAATCACCAGGAGATGCAATGACCATGGCATCTCCTTCATCCTCAACATCAACATGACCTCTATAAGATGCACCAGAGGTGTCTGAGCTTGTAAGAGGGAGTGTGACAGACATTCTATGATTTTAATTAGTTCAGGAAACATGATAGGAGTATTGAAGATAGCACTAACATGATCACAATATCAGATATGTCTCACAGTGTTTTGACAAGGCCAAAGATGACTATTGGAAATCTGAAACATGAGATGAAGTCAAAAGGGGGAATAACTACAGTCTACAAGCTTACCAGTCAAGTAAATGGACAAGAAGGACAATAGACAGAGATTTTGAGCAATTGTGAGGGTCTATAGGGGTCAAGAACACCTGGTTTGGTCTAATTACAGGCTATAGAGATAGTAGATACATACCTTGGGCCCTATAGTCACTGAGTTCCAAGATAGAAATCAAGGATTGCCAATGAAGATGCTTGGAAGTAAGTTGCAAATTTGCCGAACGTTAAGCGCTGAATAGGCACGCTCGAGCACGCAGTGGAAGCTGGCAGCCACCGAGGATGACGTAGATGCAGTCGTCGATGTATCGAAATGGATGCGTCGATGACCGGATCTACGTCATTGGACTAGACCGGCCTATTCGAGCTCATCAGCTCTTGCCCCACACTCATCACGAAAACAATGCTCGTCGTTGTCGGTCGCTTTTTTTAATTGAAATAATATAACAAAGAATTTATATACTATAACTGTCATAAATGAGAGCTTTCAGACGAACCTAATACGAAGAGAATCTGTCAAGAATTGAGGGAGGAATGAAGGATAAAACAGGTGGCTGAAACCAAAACATACCAAAAGCGGTATGTTTTCCAAAACATATGATAAATCTAGTATAGACGGATGCCGATGCAGCCACTGGGTGACTCGGCGTATTAGGCGCCCGACCGCCACAGGGAACACATCGGTCCGCCCAGACCAATGACACAGCTCCGGTCGTCGACGTATCGAAATGGATGCGTCGACGACCGGATCTATGTCATCGGACTAGACCGGCCTATTGGAGCTCATCGTGTTTTGCCCCGCGCTCATCGCGAAAACGATGCTCGTCGTCGTCAGTAAGTACTTTTTTAAAGATAAAAATTGAAATTAAATTAAAAACAATTACAGCACGCATCAAACATCCTCCGACGCCCAACGTCCCGCACGTTCCCTCAATGCCCCCTCCTCACATCGCACATCCGCCCGAGCACGTGCGCGCACGCAGGCGTCTAACGTTGACGCGCGCACCGTCAGCTTTTGGCCCTCGACACCGGCCGCATCTCCTCGCCGTCATGTCTCCCTCTCCCCCACTTGTACCGTGTCCCTCGGGCCCCACACCTGCCCGCGTCCACGTCTACACCCTGCATCTGTGCTCGCATCCCTCGCGCCCGCACTCCACACTCGCCCGCGCTCCACACTCGCCCGCGCCCCGCAGTATGCCCGTTGCACCCGCCTCTCACCCGCGCTCGCGTCTGCGTCCCTCGCCCACCTCCCTTACACCTCTAACCCAAGCTCCACATCTGTGTCATGTCCCTTCCTGCATCCTGCCGCACCCGCACGCTCTCTCGCCATGCCTACGTACTCGCATTGGCCGCCGCATCCACACCCCTGTGTGGCCCACAACAATTGCCACGCCCACCTGACATTGTAGCCGTGCAACTGCGCCCACGCCGTCATGCGTCATCCCCTGCGCCTCCCTCACACGATGCTCTCGCCCGCGCTCACCGCCACACCCGCCCCCGCAACCACACCCGTGTACCCCATGTGTGGCCTGCCCAACTCGCCCATAGACACCCACGCGAACGCGCCAATGGACGACCCCGACGATGCATGGCGATGCCGCACTAGTGCGTGGCCACGCGCTGGGAAGCGCATGCGGCAGGTGGAAGCGAAGCATGGCGACAGGTGAGTACACCACCTCTTTCGTGCCCGCGCCCCTCGCGACCCACGCCCATGGCCATCTCTCGCACGTATATGCCTGTATCTGCACTCGCGCACCTTCTCGCCTGCCTCCCCTCATGCCCGCCGCATGCGCCCGTGTCGCGGCCGCCGCCACTCAAACAAGGCATGTGCATGCGCAGGCCATTTGAAGGATGTAGCACGACGAGGGTGTAGATACATCTAGGTGAGTCTGTGTTTGCATCAGATTGCTAACAAAGTTTGCTTGTAACACTTGCAGTACCAGCTTCCTCGCCCGCATTGCGTGGTGTACCACAGCCCGCACCTGTCCCCCTCGCCTGCGCATTGCGGCCCACGTCCACGGCCTCCTCGTGTCCACGCTCTGAGCTCGCGCCCGCACCGCATTCCTATGCTTCGGTTTGCCCCCCCGCCAGTGCCCGCACAGAATCCTCATGCTTCCATCCGCGCTCGTCTTTGTGCAACTCTGGTACTCTTCACGCGCAATTTGCACTATAAGACCTGATGGTGGGCAGCAAACAACCACCCCCGTATGGCTGAGCCCCGAGGAAGCAGACAGGGTATGTCTTCTCCTCTCTGATATTGCCTAATATTCTGACTTACTGCCATGCACTCCCAGCATTGTATCGCCGGCGCGTCCGTATGGAAGTCCGCTAGCACAGAGGACGGGACGTCGTGCTCGTGGGCATCGGCGTGGAGGTCATATTCGAAGTCATCGCTGCCGCGGTGCTCCTGCGCCAGCTTGTGCCCGCGCTGCATGTGCGTGTCGTGAATGTGACGGACCTGATGGTAGTCGGGCCCACCAGCTCGCACCCGCACGCGCTGAGCGACATAGGCTACGCATCGCTCTTCACGCAGGACAAGCCCGTGATCATCAACTACCACAGATACCCCAGAGAGCTCAAGGTGCATCCTGCATGGCATCCTGCTGCGGTCGCACCAGGCTGACTGTGCTGTTTCCAGGGCCTGCTGTTTGGTCGGCCAAATGTGGACCATATCTCGATCGAGGGCTACCGCGAGGAGGGCACGATGATGTCGCCATTCTCCATGATGCTGCTGAACCACACGTCATGGTACCACGTCGCGGCGGCCACGATCCGCGGTGCTGCGCTGTCGAACCCACAGGTGGAGATCCATGTGCACGATATCATCAGTTACGTGTTGCACCTCGCGGAGAAGGCCAAGGACTATGCGATTGAGTATGGCGCAGACCCCGAGGGCACCTTCGATGTGCCCAAGTTGGACTGAGCTATGCCCCGAGATTGTTCGTTGCTGTGTTGTATTAGCTAACTCCCGACGGGGTGTGAAACTCCCGGGTATATCACTTCTGCCGTCATCGTATAACTTTCCCCCGCAGCCCAGCATCCGCCCCGCAGATCGGAGCTGCACGGTGAGAGCAGGCTTGCACGAGCCACGGCAGGGCCTGTCGGTGACAATGCACAGCCGCAAGAGCATCCTGCTTGAAGTGCATGTGATCCAGGACGAAGAGAGTCGGCAGCTGAGCGAGATGGCATTCTTGACCTGATCGCTGTGCGGCTCGGTGAGGAACAGTATGTTGTTTATGTGTGCTGTGCAGCTCATTCTGCTTTCATGCTCTTTTTGGGACAGCAGGATCCTTTGTTTCTTATTACTCATGGATAGCATAATTCTACCTCTGTACAAGGTTCTGCTCCTCTCATATACTAACTAGAAATAATTTATTTGATGATACTTGTATATCTTCTTTCTGTTCATGTTGAGTGAAACAAAAATCTTGATTAAGTGGTCGGAGAACCACACACACCATCAAAACATGGGCTCAGTTTGCACTAGGGCTCCGAATCGTAATGTAAATATGCTGTACGGCCTGTTCGTAACCGGTTACGCTCCATATCGTATACGGTTCGGAAGTTGCCGAGACGCTACGGGTCCGGTACGCATTTCCTGTATTGTTTCTGTATCGTTACGGTTCGATGACCGTATTTACGATTTCTACAAGCTTTCCGAGTCCTTTCAAATGTGCGGTTTTTTTAATTGAGCTCTTATAATCCTCAATCACATCTGCTTCTCGTAAATACTGCAGTTGAGCTGAAACCAGTATGAGATCCACACTTTTGAATTTTTCATGTGACGCTATCATCGCCAGCTGCTCTCTAGGTCCATGTCACGTATCACATACAGTTCAACATTTTATGGTGTGACTAGTAAGATATCCCCCGAGTCCCATGACTGGCACCATTCATCCCATGCTGGTGTCCATGTTAGTGTAATCTAATGGTTGTTACTGTGTATAGATGGAAGACCTCGATCAGGGTCATCTAGTATTGTCCGATGTGATTGTTCAAGCGTGGAGCAGCGGTAAGTACTAAGTGGTCCAATATCATAAATCTGCTGTAACATATAACAGCAAAATGAAACACAACTGATGTCTTGATGATACCCGGTATGCTCCCTACCTTTTTTTGGTGTTTTATCTTCTCCGATTCAGCTACGAGGCTCCACCGTTGCTGTCGAGCACATTTTCCGTGGTGATTGTGATACAATCTCTTTGCGGCGAGCAAGTTTAAAGCTGGAAACTATTTCGGAAGTTGATGCAAGTGAAACACAGCTTATTGCTTGGTCGTCAGGAGTTCAAACGGGCGGTGTGCACAGATGAAGCTCTACCTAGAATACTTCTAAGTTACAAATATTGCTAGAGACTCGATTACCGTAAATACGGCTGTCTGTACGGTTATGGGGACATACGGGCCGTCCCGTATACAGAGTCACGCATAATTTCTTAGTAATTTGATGGGCCGTATAAATTACGCAACATAATTTCACGCCCGGATGCGTATACGGTATGCTCGGAGCCCTAGTTTGCACATTCACTGCACATGTGGCGTGCTCAGGACAAGTTGTCCTACTCAATCAATTACTTGAACCTTGTATATACTATCAAGTTTATAAAAATTGCTAACCTATTAATTCAACCTGTGCATTCACATTTATAAATGTCAACAATCTATACTGTAACTCTATAATTACTTATCTATAATGTATAATAGATGGATTGATGATTAATAGTTCAGATGATGAGTTTAGTGCTTTACATAGATAGGCGCTCAATCTCCTGCCTTTTTGAGATATGTTAGATTTACGATCACATATGTTTTTCTCCTTCCGCAACATATGTCATAGCATCATACTGACTTCCAAAAACATTGATGATATGTTTTATGTCATGTTTTATCATGCAAAACATTTGTTTTGCGATTAGAGGCATGACAAAGATCATGTGCATTTGACATATGTTTTATCTCCGTATGTTTTTCTCAGCCACCCGATAAGAAAAGTAAGGATCTCACATACAAAATTATCTTACTGAGTAAGAACAAAGTTGTTACCTGGTTGTATTGGACCGTAACCCTAACCTAGAAATTTCGTTCCACGGATACAAAATTTTGTATTGAAAAAACTTTCCCACGACTAATGGGATGAAAAGTGCATTTCAAGATTTGGCTGGGGACCTCGCCTATAGAACGATTAATTCGTTCCTCATCAATCGTAACCTCTGGTGCATCTTATAGAGGTCATGTTGATGTTGAGGATGAAGGAGATGCCATGGTCATTTCATCTCCTGGTGATTCTTTATTCAATTTTTCTGATTCAGTTAACATCCCCTCTGGCTTTATTGCTATTCCTTATTCAGGTTTAGATATGCATGGTGCATTTCACATCCTGTACTATAACTTTATTAGATTACCTACATAGCAGATAGATTAAATATGGTTTTCTTTAACATTTCTTCAATTGAATAAGAAGTTATCCGGAGTTGCGGAGCTTAAATAAGTTTTTGATCCATTGACCAGTTTGGTGTCTCTTTCCTTTACACTTTCTTTTGACAGTTGCTCTTTCAACATCATTAACTCAACATGCGTATTCATTGGTTCTATCTATGGCCTGCCACTCTGTGCTTTGGTGTAGTCATATGGTCTTGCAATGTTGACATTAAATATGACACATCTTTCACAGACACCAGGCGATTGATATCGTTAAAAATTATGTGGAGGCGGCCACTATGAAAAATATAACCGTGCCCTTGTGGGTAGAGTAGAGAGTGGCTACTCTCAAGTATGCGACCGTGCCCTTGTGGAGAGTAGAGACGGCTACTCTCAAGTATGCACCGTGCCTGATATAGGCAGAGTAGAGGCGGCTACTCTCAAGTATGCGACCGTGCCCCTGTGGGTAGAGTAGAGATGGCTACTCTCAAGTATATGACCGTGCCTGATATAGGCAAAGTAAAAACCACCATTATTATGGATGCAACCAAGACATTCATAACATAGCAGAGATAATAGTGTATTTCACTAGGGATGAGGTTATCACTCAATATTGTCTATGTCACGTGATAGACATAGCCGATTGTAATAATCATATGATAAAACTTATCATGCAAGAATGTATCTCTATAGTAATACGGCCTACATCTATATTATTATGTTCACCTTTAATACATTCAATAGCTTCTTATTACATGTCAGTGTCAGATTTAATTCTGGAAGTCAAAATTTCCTTTTATCGTCATGTTTATCGCGACATGATTTTGTTGTTTTACATAAACAAAAACATGGATTCATATGTTTACTTGATAGATTGGTGTATACAGTTCACTACTCACACAGACCTATTAAAGTATATATTAAATCATTTTCTAACATGCAACAAGTAGGTGGTGCTGCATCAGCAAAAAATCTCGCACTTGGTCTTCAGATGAAATCTCCTTATGTAGAAGATACACATTGTTAACTGATAATGCTCGTATAAGTTCGTAACTTATGGTCCTAAATCTGTGTTATCTGAAATGAATAAGGAGGCAGATACGTGATGAAGATATTTCTTTGGCAGTACTGGCCACACGTTTACCAGGTCATTCATTGAAAATCTTATGTCAGTCTCATGGTTTATCTGTTCCTTCCAGAACACCTAAGAAAAATGCAATAGGCAAGAAGTTTTACTACAGCATGTATGTGATACATGTCCAAAGTTTGTATCTGTATTTAAAAAGATCAAGTCTGTTAAAAGCAATCTTGAGCGACTACATCATCATAGAACACATTTGCAACATATTCAGATAATCAAACTCAATTCAGGTTTCCACCGAAACTCCCGAGTTAGTTTACTACACTTACAATTGAAGGATTTGTTCAAGACATTAATCCTGATAAGTTTGCTGAGTCTGGCTGTGCTATTTGTGGAAGATTAAGTCTCTTCTTCAAAAATGAAAAAACTGGCTGATTGTAAATTCAACATGGCTATTCTAACACCTGATCAACCCATGACAAGATTGGAACGCATTCAGAGGATGACCCTGTCAAAGAAATAGCTGGTCCAGTACTTTTGCCAAACTGTAAAGACATATGTTTTGAATGTAACAGTTATATGGAAAAAGGAATTGTCCACCGGATGCTTTGGCAAATGGTTTATGGATTGGAGAAGTACCACCTCAGCTTCAAAATTTAACATGGACTGAGAAAATGCTTATTGCTCGGGTCAAACATAATCATTGCATTGTCAAGGTTCAGGTTTCTGGTATGTCTAAATGAAGGCCAATGTTCTAAGTCATTCAATCCCATGCCTAAAATTTATTCGGTTTACCTCCAACCGAGAAGAATTAGATGAAGTTTTAGCATTTTTATTCTTGGGTCCTAACATGCCAACATCACAGGATTATAAACGTATTCCTATGTTGGTTAGACGTAATAAAGTTGCTGAAGCTTTGGAAGGCTCAAACTAATCATGTTGATTATGCCGACTTAACATTTCTTACGCTAATCTCTCATCCTATCCTGAAGATGTTCCACCTGTAATGGTTGATTATACTCAGTCATACGATTCTACAAAGATCCTGAAGCCACTGCAGTGAATGATAATGATGCAGAGGAAGGTGCTGATGACGAGTGTCCCTTTGTTGTTCATGGGCTAACTGGAGAAAGCATGATTAATTTAATGAAAATGCGACCTTCTGAAGTTCGGGCAAGAGCAGTTGAAGATTTTAAACAAGGAAAGGTTTTGGGAATTGGCCAAGAAAAGGTACCTGAAAGTCTTTATCATCCTCAACTATATCCACAAATGTTTCCTTGGCTCTTTCCCTATGGTTTGGGAGGCTTGGAGAATAATGCAGGAAAGAGAGTTTCTGAAGAGAGACGCAAACAACAATTGCTAATGTATCATGACAAGCGTTTTCAACTAGAGCCATTGTTTCCATTGGTTGCCTTCAATCATGAACAGATCAAAAATTCCACCACTGCAGGATATCTTTTAGCTGAGCGAAGCAAATTTACAGATATTGCTGATCGTCTTTTACATTTGAATAATGATACTTTGACAGATCTGGTGAAGCTCTATCAGAAGGACCAGTGAAACCTGAGACAGAAGAGGAGAAGGCATGTTTTAAAATCATCAATGATCTGGATCATGTCGCATATCGTGTCAAAGGTTCTATGACAAGTAAGAAGTACATGCGTAATGAAATCTGGGCATTAACTTCATATTTAGGAGCACCTTCTGGTTCATAACATTCTCACCTGCTGATATCAATCATCCAATTGCATTGTACTTTGCAGACAAGGATGAGGTATTTAAACCACAATTCAGAAGTAAGGATGAGCGATTCAGACTTATAGCCAATAATCCAGTAGCAGGGGCTAGATTTTTCAAAATGATGGTAGAATTATTTCTGACACATGTACTAGGAGTAGGATTGGACCGTCGAGGTATTTATGGTGATACTGCTGGATACTATGGCACTGTGGAGCAACAGGGTCGGCTCACTTTACACATGCACATGTTAATATGGATTCATGGTGGATTAACTCCACAAGAGATTCGTGATCGCATTATGGATCCAAACTCTGATTTTCAGAAACATATGGTGGAATATTTAAGAGTGTACAAATTGGTGAATTTATGAATGGCACAATGGAAGATGTAGGACAACAATTGAAGAACCAATGCAGCCAATCCTGAGCGACATCCTCCACTGAGTCTTTACCGATGCTCCACCTCCAAAATGTTCTAATAAAGATTGTCAAAATTGTAAGACTGTGAGAATTACAATAGCTGGTGGAAACAATTCACTAATATTGTGGACGAGCTAATGTATTTATCTAACCGTCACTCATGTCGAAAATATCGGGATGGTGATAAAGATGGCAATTCTAGAGGTTGTATCAATAAGCTGGGTAACTGTAAAGCTAGATTTCCAAGGGAAACATATTTGGAGACTACGGTTGATCCTGCTACAGGTGCTCTTAATATGAAAAAGGGGAGGCATGGATTAATACTGTGACCCCAAGGTGACATATCTCTTAAGTGTAATACGATGTCACAAGCTTACTTTCAGGCACAGCCATCAAATCAGTAATTGCTTATGTTGCTGATTATATCACCAAAACCCCATTGAAGACACACATCATGTTTCAGGCTGTCCAAAAAGTATTTGATCGATATGCAGACATTGTGACAGGTGATCAGAGCAGTAAGGAAAAGGCTAGGTCACTTATTACCAAAATCTTAAAGTTTGACAGCTAGTTCTGAAATAGGTGGACCTATGGCCTCGTTATACTTACTGAAACATAAGGATCATTATACAAGTCATAAATTCCGCATATGCTTTTGGAGAAGTTAATTTACAGGTCAACTCTGCTTGGGAACAGCTTCATTGGATCAAACACCAGATAAAGTTGTTCTAGGTAATGTTAAAGGCAAGGTGGTGGCACTATCAGCGGTATCAGACTATATTTATCGACCCTTGAAATATGATCACATATCATTATATGATTGGATCAGACGGGCCAATAAACAGAGAATATCCAAGAACAAAATTGTCAATGGTGATATTAACATAGCTGAAGATGGATGCGAGACTTTGAAGATAATTATGATATTAATCCTACATTTGATATCAATTATTCTAATCTGTGTTGATGGGTGAAATGATGTGGATACAATAGCTAATTATGATGATGAGAGTGAGGATGAACTCCTACTTACTCTAAAAGTGCAAAAAAAGCTATACATATCTCAAATGCTGAATCACATAATAAAAATGAATCCAAGTATGCACCATTTACTCGTGATCATCCTCAATATCAGACACATCATGTTTCTTTATTACCAGAGGAAGACAGTTTTGTGCCTAACTTTGTAGGAGGATCATTACCCCGACGGGACACCGGCAACCGTGAAGATTATTGTATGACAATGTTAGCTTTATTTAAGCCATGGGCACTGGTCATGACTTAAAACTGACAAAGATTTGGATGGAATGATATTTTCACAGAGCATACATTTGATGATCGTCAGTTAGAAATCATGAATTCTTTCATATACGATATGAATGCAATGATGCAAGAGATGATTTTTTGCCATGCGTAAACGTAATAATGGAAACAATGATCTTCCCTTTGAAGCAGATGATCAGTTACTCATGACTTTGACACTCAATATTTAAATGAAAGTAAGATGTTATGTACGAGAGTTAAATCTGAATGATAACCTTTGGACTAATGTCAGTCAATCAGAGCTCACTCGACAAAGTCACATGCTACAAGCTGAACGCATAATGTTAGGTGCTGGATGGATGGATCCAATGATTGATGGTTCTGACTCAGAGTCTAATCTAGCATAGATCAATTTCAAAATGGAGATGGAAAAACAGCTACTGAATGGAAGACCTTGCTGGCAAACAAACGACAAGAAATTCTCAATGCGCAAGAAGCTCAAGCAAGCCAGAAGAATCCTGTCAATCCAAAAACAGGCCTTCCAGAAAATAAGTTTGTTAACACCGTTGAAGTTATTGATCAATCTTATCTGGACAAATCTTTCAAAGCTAAGGACAAACATGCCAAGCTCTTATTGATAATACGTCAAGAATTCAGCTGAATGAAGCTCAGGAACGTGCATTTAGAATTGTGGCCAACCATGCATCTCAGCAAAGTGGCGAACAATTGAAAATGTATCTAGGCGGTATGGCTGGAACAGGAAATCTCAGGTGATCAAAGCCTTGATACATTTCTTTGGTGAGCGTAAGGAGGGATATAGATTTATATGTCTTGCACCGACAGGCTCTGCTGCTGCATTAATTGGTGGATCAACTTATCATTCCATATTAGGATTACGTCAACATGGATCAGAATCTATAGCAACTTTACTTGCAGTCAGAGAGAGACTACAGAATGTTGAATAATATTCTTGGATGAGGTATCATGGTTGATTGTAATAGCTTATATACTATTTGTGAGAAAATGTGCAAAGCACTCAAAAATGAAGGTCAACCATTTGGGAATCAATATGATATTTGCAGGTGACTTTGCACAGCTTCCACCTCCAGTGAATAGCAACACTCTTTTCTTCACAAAGTGGGACGTGTGATACATACACTAGTAGCTATACTCAACAGGAAGCCTCTATTGGTAAAGCACTCTGGCATCAGGTAACAACTGTTGTTATATTAAGAGAAAATATGAGACAGCGGGCACAAAATTCAGATGATGCTAAATTGCGAACAGCATTGGACAATCTTCAGTATAAGTCTTGCACAAAGGCAGATATAAACATATCAGTTCCCGAGTAGCTGGTCGTGGACCTGGTAAACCCAAGTTGAATCAACGCAAATTAGAAATGTGTCAGTTATCACTGCATGGAATGCACACAGGGATAAAATCAATGAGATGGATGTGCTAGATTTGCTCGAGAACATCACAACCACTGACTACATTCTATTCCCTAGATAAATGGAGAACAGATAATGATGAGAAGATAAAAAATCTAGAAAAAAGAAGGTAGACCCTAAACGATCATCCAATGTCATTGATCCTATTCTTCAAGAGTGTCTATGGAATCTGTCTCATAATAGTACAGATAATCATGCTGGAAAATTAACATTATGTCTGGGTCTTCCAGTAATGATAAAGACCAATGAGGCAACAGAATGTTCAGTCACAAATGGTGCTGAAGGTATAGTGGTTGGATGGAAGTCACGTCCATTGCCAAATAATAAACTAGGGTTAGACACTCTATTTATAAAATTAACTGCTGCACCAACATCGATTCAACTGGAAGGCTTGCCTGAAAATGTGATTCCAATAAGTCACAGCACTAAAAAGATACGATGCAAGATGCCCAATGGAAAGGAGCTTGCAATATCTCGGGACCAGGTGGCTGTAATTCCAAACTTTGCCATGACTGACTTTGGCTCTCAGGGTCGTACTTGTCTCAATAATGTTTGTGACTTACAGAATTGCAGGTCTCATCAGTCTATTTACACTTGTTTATCTCGTGGATCAACATATGAGGGAACAATTATTGTTCAGCCATTTGATGAGCGTAAAATGACAGGTGGTATCACTGGTAGTCTTAGACAAGAATTTCGTGAGCTTGAATTATTGGATGAGATCCAAAAACTCCGATACTTGAAGAAACTTCCAGCTAAAGTTACAGGCTCCACAAGAAATGCACTTATCCACTCGTTCAGAGCCTGGAAAGGTTCCCTCTTTGTACCCAAATCAATGCATGGAGCATTAAAATGGACCAAATCTGAGCCATTTGAAAACGAGGAACCTGAATCAGAGTTGCCCTGGAACATTGTTACATGTCAGAAGGCAGACAACAAGACTAAAAATCAAGAGCAATCTGAGGAGAAAATATCTTTACCTCGTGGTCAAAAAGATATTAGTCTTTTTGTAAGTGCTAAAGGTACCAGCACTTTAAACACCATAAGCATTGATCAAGGTGGTTTAAAAAGTGGCAAGCGCAAAAGAGATGTGAACTTATGCTTCACCCATTGCTTTTTAGTGGGATGCTGACAACTATAGCTGTGCATATGATACTTTATTCTCTATCTTATTACGATTGATGAGGAACGAATTAATCGTTCTTATAGGCGAGGTCCCCAGCCAAATCTTGTAACGCACTTTTCATCGCAAAAGCCGTGGGAAAGTTTTTTCAATAGAAAAATTTGTATCCGTGGGAATGAAATTTCTAGGTTAGGGTTACGATCCAATACAACTAGGTAACAACTTTGTTCTTACTCGGTAAGAAAATTTTGTATGTGAGGTTCTTACTTTTCTTATTGGGTGGCTGAGAAAAACATACGGAGATAAAACATATGTCAGATGCACGTGATCTTTGTCATGTCTCTAATTGCAAAACAAATGTTCCAGATGATAAAACATGACATAAAACATATGATCGATGTTTTTAAAAGTCAGTGTAATGCTATGACATATGTTGCGGAAGGAGAAAAACATATGTGATTATAAATCTGACATATCCCAGAAAGGCAGAAGATTGAGCGTCTGTTTGTATGAAGCATGCAAACTCGTCATCTGAACTGTTGATTATCAATCCATCTCTTATACATTATAAATAAGTAATGGTAGAGTTACATTATAGATTGTTGACGTGAATGCTCAGGTTGAATCAACATGTTTAGCAATTTTTATAAGCTTGAGAATGTGTACAAAGATAAAGTAATTAATACTGAGTTCATTTGTAGGTCTGGATTACAAGTAATATATTATCAATATCCTAGTAATTAATTGTCATCACCCCAGCTAATATCTTATTTTCCTTGTCCACCTCAATATAACTTTCCAATCCCCACTTTTCCATTGATCTTCGCTTCCTGTGTATGTGTCTGACTTCAATGGCATCATACAAGGGTTAGGGTTTGAGATGGTACTGGATTCGGCATAAATGGGGCGAGGAAGAGGGGGCATGGCATGAAGAGCACAAGCATGGACAGGTGTGGGAGGGGCAGAGCGGGCAGATAAAAGATATGAATTTGCACCTGGTGCCCCTGTCGCCTCTTGCAATCCTCTCGCACCTGCATGCACGCACTTCTCGTGTGCCTCACCTTACCCGTGCCCACACTGTGCCCGTCCCTCCCTCCTCTCACTCATGCTCATGTCTGCACCACCCACACATGCCTGCACCCGTGCCCACATGACTCGTCCGCTCCTGCAAACTGTATTATCACTAAACCACTGAACCATTGAATTGTTTCATAGTCGAGCCAAGGCAGAGCGAGTGAGCAGGAGGAAGGCTGTGCAGGAGCATGCGGAAGGGACTCCCGCTCAGCGACAAAGACAAGGTGTGTTGCAGAGGGAGACGGGAAGGATGACTGCCTGATTATTGTAGCCTACACTTCTATTTAACCACATGGACATATGGATATCTCTACACTATATGATTAGTTGTCGTTTGCGATTCGCTGTTGCACATTCAAGTATAAGGAAGGGACCACGATTGTGAGCATCAATGGTGTCCAGCTTACAGTGGCGTTAAACATCTTGCTGAGCTAATACTTCCCTGCTACCCAAACGACGTTGATAGTCTACTCTTTCATTTCACTCTCGCTCTCTGCTTGTGCTCTCGATGTCTGACTCAGATCAGGACATGTCTGTGCTGGGCAAGTGGTCACGCAATGGCCAGAACACTGCTGAAGATCAAGATGCCACATTACCAGACATGAAGACCACTCAGCAGGTGGATGCTGATGAGGATGAAGACGAAGACGTCGGTCCCATGCCTATGCCAGCTGAAGCCCCTGGTTGGCAAAAAAGAAATGCAAAGGTATGCCGTGTCTCAAGCCCGGGCATTGTTGCAGTGCTTCCACATGAGAAGCTCTATCTGGACCACCTCCTGAGCACAGACCGATACTCTAAAAGCTTTATGCACCGAGATGTGGTCAATTTCTGCGTCATGACCAAGTATGCCGTCGCCTCTGTGCCTCCATTCCATAACTAGCTGGTGCTCTCCACGTGTGCAGAACGGACTTCCTTCTGATGACCTCAGTGGACGGGCACCTCAAGCTATGGAAGAAGCAGGATCAAGGTATCGAGTTCGTGAAACACTACAGCGCACATCTCGTGCCCATCATTGCAGTCTCCGCGAGTGCGGATGGGCAGCTGTTTGCGAGCGTCGCTGAGAGCGTGAAGGTGTTTGACGTCATGAACTTCAGTGCTGTACTCCCCGTCAGTGACGTTCTGCTCATCTCTCTCATGCAACTACTCTCCAGACATGATCAATATGATCAAATTGGGGTACACCCCACATGGCTGTTGTTGGGTGTATCAATGGGGACAGGCTGAGGGACTCCTGGCCATGTATATTGTCCTATGAGCCACCTTCTTCAAGCAGGATTGATGATCTTGCAGCTTGGAACAGGGCACCGGCACCATTCATCTGTACAAGGGATGCAGCGATGGAAACCCTCTAGAGACTATCAACAGTCTGCATCGATTCCCCGTGCACATCATGACGGTCTGTATTGCTTTGGCACTCAGAAAATCATGTTTCACTCATTCAGCACGACACACAGTATAGCGATAGGTACAACACTGTCATATCTGCAGACGAGGGCAGATTCGTCGAATACTGGCAGCCATTCGAGCTATTTGAACCACCAAAAAATGTGCCGGGCATGTGGACTTATAAGAGCACCACTGATCTCTATGAATTCAAAAAGGTGCAGTTGGAGAAGCTTGATTCTCGTTTGTTGTTTGCTAACGATGTGCCCTGCAGTCAAAATCAACACCGACATGCATCACGCTCTCTCCCGATTCGTCCTCCTTTGTCACCTTCTCCTTGCCCGATCGCCAAATCCATATCTTCTCATTCCTGACTGGTAAGATGACTCGTCGGTACGACGAGTCGCTTACTGCCATCCAGGAGATGCAGCAGGCCGGTACGGCAGTGTACAAGGTCGAAGACATGGAGTTTGGGCGCCAGCTAGTGGCAGAAAGAGAGCTCGAGCTCCCTGGTCCCGACGGGCGCACACCGGGCATGTGGATAAATGCTATCTGGGACGAAAGCGGCGCATTTGTGCTGTATCCTACATTGCTTGGGATCAAAGGTACACGAAGGTCCATATCGCAAGAGGGAATCCGCAATTAACGCTAATTGCATTAATCAGTCATCAACACCGTGACGAATCGTGTCGTGTGACTTCTGGGCAAAGACAAGACAGTACAATGGTTGAATTTGATGCTATATCAGGGAGCTCCTGCGAGGAAAGGTCTAACGACTGTGGTACACGAGCCACACCAAGAGAGTATTAGCACCTGTTCACTTTGATTCATGATTACAGGCAGCAGCGGCATCCGCCAACCCTCTCTTGGCTGAAAAGAGCATGTGGGACCCGACACTTGTCTGCACAGGCTACAAGTGACAGGGGTTTTACATGTTCACCCGGACCGAGCCTGAGTGTGTAGTTCTCTGACCTTTCCTTTTTCCACTGCTGAACATATTTCAGAGATGACAAGTCCGGTGATCGCGATATTTTCAATGAATGCCCGACCCGCGAAGAGCAGACTGTTGCCTCGTCCATGCCAGCGCTTACGGGTGCACCGTCGCCGCTCACAAATGCTGCCACCATCCATACGATGTTCGGGGACATGCACCTACGGCTCTTCCCACAACAGGCACCGAAAGCTGTGGAGAACTTCGTCAGCCATGCGCACAGCGGGTACTATGAGGGCGTGATTTTCCATCGTGTTATTCCAAAGTTCATGATCCAAACGGGTGACCCGTTGGGCGACGGTACTGGTGGAATGTCGATCTGGAAGGGAGTTCGAGGATGAATTCTCAGATGATTTGAAGCATGATCGGTGAGTTCGAGTGAAACGTGCTATTAACGAGGAGCCTGCTGATGCGTGGTGGCAGGCCGTATACTGTGAGCATGGCCAATGCGGGGCCAAATACTAATGGCTCGCAATTCTTCATCACGACGAATGCGACGCCGTGGCTGGACAAGAAGCACACGATCTTCGGGCATGTTCTGTCGGAGCTGGAGGTCGTCCATGCCATCGAGAATGTGAAAATGAACAAGATGGACAAACCTTTTGATGATATCAAGATTGTCAATATCGATGTGGAGTAAATAGCTCATGTAGTACGATATTTTGGTGTAGCATTATATCTGTAACAAAATATTGAGAACATTGATATACCGCATCCCGATCACAGAGCAACCCTCGCGAGTGTCTCTGTATGATGTCGAACAACCAAACTGCCTAGGAAGCCTGCATGTTTCAACCGAGGTTCGAAATGGGACTGAAGTATCTCTGGCAGTCGGGAAGGTGATAATGTTTCTTGGGCTGCACCTATTATACAGGGCCAGGAAAACTTGAGCATAGTGTGTTCTTCTCGAGTACAATCGGGGTCCAGGAGGACACATTCGTACACATCGAGCGGCACGCCGGCCAAGAACGAAGTTTGATCCGTCGACGCAGGAATATATGCAACCGGATACTCGAGAATGAATCCGGCAAAAGGGACTGTCTCCGTTACCAGGATCAGATCTGTAAGTTGAAGGTTTATCTACAGCATGAGTGTATGAGTGCGAGTGCCGTCGAGTGGGCGCGCGTCGCGGGTGAGGCACGGGGAGATGCACGGAACGGGCGAGCGCGGCGGGTGTGGAGCTTGGCGATGGGCATAAGAGGAGGTGGGCGAGAAGGTACACGAGCGCGGATACGGGCATGTGGGCATGAGACGTGGCCGTGGCCGTGGGTTGCGAGGGGCGCGGGCACGAAAGAAGTGCTGTACGCACCTGCCGCTATGCCTCGCTTCAATCGGCCGCATGCACTTCCCAGTGCGCGGCCACATGCTTCGTCGGGGTCGTCCATCGACGCGTCCGCATGGGTGTCTGTCGGCAAGTTGTGCGGGCTGCGCACGGGGTACACGGGTGTGGATGCGGGGGCGAACGCGAGTACGTAGGCGCGGCGAGGGAGCGTGCGGGTGCGGCGGCGAGGGCGAGCGAGAGCGTCGTGTAAGGGAGGCGCGGGCCATGAATCAATGACGGTGTGGGCGCGGTGGGCGCATACAGTAAATCGTCGTCATGCAGGGCGAGGGAGGGCAGCGAGGGAAGAGAAACAGTCCAAACGCGGGCGCTGAACGTGGCGTTTGGGTCGGGCATTCAGGAGGCGCGCGGTAAGCATATGGATGAGTTGCGCGGGCGTGAACGCAGGTGCCGAGCAGGCAAGGGGGGTGGGCACGAGGGTGTGGTGTGCGCCGTGTGGGACGCGGGCGAAGGGACGCGGACTCACCTGAATGCCTAGTCCCCTCTCGTCACCCGATGTCCTTCAAGTGGCCTACGCGTGTGGCCTCGGACGCCGCGCACGCCTCGGTTGAACATTGACTAGCGCGGGGCTGATGGCAGCAGAGTGCGAACACAGCAAGAAGAGTGTGGCAGCAATAAAAAGAGAGAGCCAGCGGCGCAGTGCTGAGGAGAGGAGGGGTGGACGCAGAGACACGTGTGAAGCGCAGACGCGAGAGACTGGGCATAGAGCAGGCGCGTGGCACGAGTGAGACGGGGAAACGCGCTGTGCGGGCGCGGCGAGGGAGCGTGCGGGCACGGCGGTGAGCGCGAGTGCGGGACGGCGAGCGCTGTGCGGGGAATACTCGGTAACTTGATTATAACTTTAATTTCAATTTCAATTAAAAAAAAGCGACCGACGACGACGAGCATCGTTTTCGCGATGAGCGCGGGGCAAAAGACGACGAGGACGAACAGGCCGGTCTAGCCCAATGACGTAGATCCAGTCGTCGACGCATCCATTTCGATACGTCGACGACCGGAGCTGCGTCATTGGTCTGGGCGGACCGATGTGTTCCCTGCAGCGGTCGGGCGCCTAATACGCCGAGTCGCCCGGTGGCTGCATCGGCATCCGTCTATACTAGATTTGTCATATTTTTGGAGAACATACCTCTTTTGGTATGTTTTGGTTTCAGCCACCATATGTTTTATCCTTCATTCCTCCCTCAATTCCTCACAGATTCTCTTCATATTAGGTTCGTCTGAAAGCCCTCATTTATGCGCATTATATTATGTAAATACTTTCTCATGTTATTTGAATTAAAACATACCATTTGGGGCAACCATCCATGTGCTGCTAAATTTCTCCCTCAAATATTCAGCAAATCTCTCAATTTCTTTGTTCCTTGCTCATATATATATTACCTATTTAATGTTCTAAATTTCATTTCTCAGAATATACCACAGAAAGTATACCATTTCTGATGAGTCCTGGCTCAGCTATACCAAAATTTATTCTCTTGCCTTTTCATCAGTTCTTCATAAAATTTCTTCATGATCATTTAATCTTCTCAACATGCCTAAATATGTACATTTTTATGTTCCATACAGCACAGAGCACAATAGTAATAATATGTTGTCTCCCCCCTGCTTTGCTGGCTAATATTCACCCCAAATTAAAATATTAATACCTGACCAATCTATGCACATGAGGCATCATCTGAAAGGTATAATATGTCCAAATAATGTGATATTCATATGGAATGCATCTATTTAGTATTCACTTCACAATATACACATCAGTCTTCAAGAATGATGAAAATAACTTCTGCACATATTTTTTTAATAAAACTTGACTCAAAACTTGATGTATTTTTGCCAGCATAAATTTGTGAGGTGAATAAAGAGAAATGGGGGAGAGTCAAATTCCTCTCTGATAGTATGTAGTAAGATAATTCTACTCTGAAATGATCTCAGCTATAAATATCAGCACACCTAAGGGTTCAGCTAGTTTAGATTATTTATGAGACTTATCTTGTAGAGATGAGAAAAAATATAAAGCTGTAAGCAATGAAGATGGTCAGCATATGAGCTCAAAGAAAAAATGCTTTACATTTTATGTGAATAGAATTTTAAGTTAATAGATCAAAACATGGCAATCAAGATGGTTTTTTTAATTATAATCAATTGTTATTTTGATAATCTAAATTTGTGTTATAGAGCTAGAACAAGGAAAAAATAGTCTATATATACTAAGCTGTAATATTCAGTATTAACATGAAATTTGTGCATATTATCAAGCTTATAAACACTGCTAATATATTAGCTAATCTCGCGCGCTCAGGATGGCCTGACGCGGGGCGCAAGGTGTAGCCGGGCCCAGCACAGTCGGACGGCTTTTGCGCATCGCGGCTGGCCGCAAAAAGAGACATTTCGACGGGCACACTTACATGAGTAACTACTTTTAGGGATAATTAATAGGATAGGGAAGGCGAAAGAAATTGAATACAAGAGAATGAGATTTCGGGGTTAACAGAATAAGGAAGAGGAAAGGAAGTGAATACGAGAGAAGAGTAGGATGTATAGTCAAAGGTGAGGAAGGTCGGCACAGTGGGTTGGATGGCGGGTGGCACAAAGCGCGACGCAGAAACCTGACGAAAGAACGCGCGAGTGGCGCGGTTGGTTAGTGAGGCTGCAGGGGGAGACGCGAGGTCGCTCACCTGGCGAACGTGGGAGCTGGTGGTTGCGAGAGAGGCTGCAAAGCCCCTCTCGAACCCCGCTGTGACCAGGTGAGGGGCTCCCTCCCAAGCGTCCGTGCCGGAGCCGGAACGCCAACGAACGCGGCAGCACGCGAATGCGCCGCAGCCCACTGTGGAGTGGGATGATCAGTCGAGGTGGCCACGTGTGGGACGCTGCAGCCCCTGAGGCGGGGATGACGTGGATTGGCTAGGCGCGTGATGGCGAGTAGGCGCTTGCGCTCGATTAGCCTCGCGAAACCAAGCCTGTTAAGCCCGACTAATCTCGCGCGCTCAGGATGGCCTGACACAGGGCGCAAGGTGTAGCCGGGCCTGGCACAGTCGGACGGCTTTTGCGCGTCGCGGCTGGCCGCAAAAAGAGACATTTTGACGGGCACACTATAGGGCTAATGGATTGAGGTGGAGTGAGAGTGAAGATGGTAGAGGGAGAAATGGTGGAGGCACTAAGGAGCGTGCGGCGCAGCGAAGAGGAATGCGTTGAGTAAGACGGGGTGCTTGCAGATGTAGGCATTCCAGGAGTCGGAGGACCAGCGCCCGAGCGCTTGGATTGCTGCGGGAGGTGTGCCAGATTCCGCGAGCGCAGTGGCGCCGCCAGCACGGAGGGAGTGACCTGCGAGATGAGTGGTGGTTGGGAAGAAAGTGCGGAGTTTGGTGAGGAACCAAGCTTGGGTGGGTACAGCGCCTGAGGCACACAGCCATAGCTCGGGGTGAAGCGTGAAAGCGTGGTCGCGCATGAGGAGATAGCGGGTGAAGGTGGTGTGTGGGTTGGGGGATGCAGCAGTGCTGCGGATAATCACTCGGTTCCCTTCGAAGAACAGATCGGCTTTGTGGTGTGGGAGGAGGAATTGGTATTGCGACGCATCGCACTGCACGGTGTGATGCAAGGTGAGCTTCTTGAACTGACGGAGGTCAAGTTGATCTGGCCAGACGAGCTCGCCGAGGCGCATGAGCGTGTGAAAACCAGTTAAGATTATGGCGAGGAAGAGAGCGTCGTCGAGCAGGTCAGAGGGGTGCAGGGCAGCATAGATGAGTCGAAGATGCTTGGCAGTGAGCGGTAGCTTGCGCTGAATGGGCTTGCTGCGCATGCGCTTGCAACCCTTAAGGCATCGAGTCACGAGGCACGAAGCACGGATTTGCCGGACATTGGGGTAGAACTCCTCAAGTTTGGAGCAGATTCCTGAGAGGTAGGCTTCGACGGAGTGCGGCTCAATGTGTGCGCACATGAATACTACGTAGAAACTTAATGTGTCTTCTGTGGGTAGGATGGGACGGCCGTGGAGGGAGCAGAAGTTGAGGTACGAGTTGAGAGCTGACAAGTAGGTCGCTTTGGTGGACCGGTCAAGAGCGTTGCCAAGCACGAGTGCCCACTCATGGACTAATCGCTCAAGTGGCCAGGGCACACGTGCCAGTTGGCGCGAGCACCTGAGAGGTGGAGTCATTGTCGGAGACCCCCACGGAGATTGTGGGGGTATAAATGGGAAAATTTGCAGACCTGGTGCTAGCGTTTGAGCCTTGTCTATCCAACCACGAGAGAGGGCATCGGCGACGACGTTGTCTGCGCCAGGGGCATGATCGATGCGAAGCTGCATGTGATGCTGAATGAGAAGGTCGACTGCGAAAGTAAGGATGGGGTTGTAAACTGGTTCGGCCCGCAGAGTGTTGAAGATGGCAACAGCGTTGGTGTTGTCTGAGAGCACGGCGAGCCGGGTGATGCAGCGGTGAGCCTTGCGCCACGAGACAACTCGGTGCAGAGCAGACGCAATAGCGAGAGCTTCGAAGAAGAAGATGGTGTCCGAAGGAGTGGAGCGTGGGAGACACAGTGGAAACCGAAGTTGGCCCAAGGAAAATACAGCCCCATTCCTATCCCGGAGGCATCCACAAGGACGAACTCGTCACCGTGGGCACCCTGCATGAGGTCTGGTGGTCCCCACTCGAGCGCATCCAGCATGTGCACACCATCTGATTTAGCAATGTGGGCTGCCATCCAGGATAGATCCTGGATGATGGCAGTGTTCAGGTAGATGCCGGCGCGCTTGTTAGCCTTTCCTGCCATTTTAGCGTAGAGGTTACAGAGGCCTGGCTTGAGAAGCGGGAAAACATTGAACACCCAGTTTGCGTACCCGGCAAGTGATTGGAACTCAGCAAGTGTGTGCCGACGTGATCCCGATGGAGGATGGCAGAAAGATTCGATGGCATCTAGAAGTTTGCATCGACTGTCACCGGGCATGGTGACAGTCATAGCGTTGGGGTCGATAGCGAAGCCGATGACAAGAAGGACTGGTGCATATTCCTGCTTCTTTTGCTCATGCAGAAGGCCGATCTCATCCCAGAGTTTTAACAGCTGAGCCTGCTTTGTCAGCAGGTATGCACGATAGGGAGCGTAGAACTCAACGCGTCCTTCCAGCTCAAAGCCAAAGTCGTCGTCCACGTAGTTGAAGTGCAAAATTGCCCGCTCGACAACAGCTATCCAGACCACCAAACACATGAAGGCTGCAAAGAGACGCTGTCCCGCCCACGAACCAAACAGATTGCATCGGTCGACGTGGCGCTGCTTGTCAAATGTAGCTACCTGCTTTACTTGCCAGTAAGGGGACATCGGGAGGTGATGGTAGGCTTGGGACACATCTGATTTCCAGACGATCAGCCTGACGTTGCCATGCATGCAGCGAAAAGCATGCAGCGCTTCCCGAATGCCAGAATGCCATCCAGCACGACTCCTTTGATAGATTCTGGACGGATTAGCGAGTTAAGCGAGAATTCCCTGGCGCTGTGGTCATTGACGAGTCACAGCTTGTCCGAGCGTGGTTTGGGACAGCATGGATTGGCATGGCATACATGCCAGGAAGGAGTTCAGTGCCGAACGCGGCTGAATAATGCCGAGCACAACTTCTTCATCACGCTGGTCGCAGAGGAACTGCAGTGCTGCTTCGTCTCCTGGCGGTGGCCTGTCCTCATCCCAGGTGATTGGGTAATGAGCAGGTGCCGCACTGCCCATGGTCAGAAACCTTCACGTAGCCCTCGAATCACTGACACGACAAACTCCGGATTAGGGTGATTTCGCAAAAGGAATTGGAAGTGGTCAACATTGATGGGAGTCACAATGGCAAACAAGTCTGGACGTCCACGAGGGTCGCATTTACGATGGGATTCCGCTGCTCGATAGCTGGGACCTCAGGCAGAGGCGACTGCTGAGCGACGCATCAGCCGCGATGATGAACTGCTGCCCCTTCTCGCTCCAGATGAGTCCACACATGTAACGCGGACGCCGAGCATCAGCGAGCTCACTTGGCCACATCCTTAGTGCATTGGCTTGATGAGTGCCTGACAGAGTGACAGGTTGTGCAGATGTGCCGGAATCGACAAGAGGAAGCCTGGTTGGGACAGTTGCCAGCATTCCAGCACCGACATGCCTCCTTTTGACGCTTGGAGGTCCTGACGCTTGAAGATCCAAAGGCCACGTTTCCACTCTGCACTTCCCGGTACACGCTCGCACCTGAGGAGTCGAGGAATTGGATTTTGAGGTCTGCAAAGTCGGAGAAGTCGTGAGGAGCAGGTCGCAATGGGATCCGACAGCTTTCGCACGGCGCGGTCGAAATCGAGGACCCGACTGTGGAGCGGGTTGCGAGTGCTCCGAAGAGGTTTGTAATATATTCTCCATAGCACACCAACTCATCATGCCGGTGCGGGAATGCATAAGCTGTGGCCGGAATAACTTTTGACCAGGCAAAAACCCAGTCCCCGAAGGTAGCAACCTTCTTCGAGGGACACTTGGCAGTATGAGAGCTCGACCTCCCCCACCTTTTCGATATGCTTCTCGTCCTGTCCGGCTGAGTAGCATCCTGAGAAGACATGACGAGGTCGACAGAGCGGCCGGCGAGACATTTGTCCACTCAGAGTCTGGGAACTCAGGCGCTCCGAAGGAGTTGATGAGATCCGCTTTGACAAGCTTGGGTCGACGACGTACTCCCTGAGGAGTCTGATACTCTCCTTGATCTCGGGGCGTGCGGAGACTCCACTGAGTAAGTCTCGTGCAGCCCACACGAATTTTGAGGGTCAGCGCGTGGCCGCTTGCTGCGTGCTCGCTGGCTTCAGTTGATGCGGATCGCGACCGAGTCGCTGCAGGAGCGGGACCCCCCAGGCAGGCATCGTCGCCCGGTGGCACGGCCCTGGTTGATGTGCTGACTTCGACTCCAGCGTTGTCTCTCTCCGCCTCGTCGAGCATAGCCAGGTAGGTTCCGAGCGCTGCATCAGCAGCTGCGGGTCCGAGCGTGCTGCTTGATGCGAGGAGGACTTCCGAGAGCGAGAAGATTGCGCGAGATTTTGACAGGTTGCCGCTCCGGAATTGATCGATGATATCTGCGAGGCCAGCAAGGGGGTCTGGTCCAGTCCCTCTATCCTCTGGAGTAGGCTGCGTTTGGCTTCGGTCGGCATCACTCATGATAGAGTAGATGCAGCGAATGCAGCGGCGAAGATAACGGAATGAAATGGGTTTGATTTGCGAGATGGGAGCTAAACATGCGACGAGTAATGGCGCAAAGCACGACACAGAAACCTGACGAAAGAATGCGCGAGCAGCGCGGTTGGTTAGTGAGGCTGCAGGGGGAGACACGAGGTCGCTCACCTGGCGAATGCGGGAGCTGGTGGTTGCGAGAGAGGCTGCAAAGCCCCTCTCGAACCCCGCTGTGACCAGGTGAGGGGCTCCCTCCCAAGTGTCCATGCCGGAGCCGGAACGCCAACGAATGCAGCAGCACGCGAACGTGCCGCAGCCCACTGTGGAGTGGGACGATCAGTCGAGGTGGCCGCGTGCGGGACGCTGCAGCCCCTGAGACAGGGACACCGTGGATTGGCTAGGCGCGCGACGGCGAGTAGGCGCTTGCGCTCGATTAGCCTCGCGAAACCAAGCCTGTTAAGCCCAATTAATCCTGTCTTTTTTTTTTATAACAAATATGAATAATCCATATTATAAGTCTATAATCAGTTATATATTACATATAAGAGATGAATAAATAATTAATACTTTAATACTTTAAATAATAAGTTTAGCACTTTGCAATGATAGACACATCGTTGAAAGATGGAAAAAAAGATTATATACAATATTTCTAGATAAACAAGCTTTAAATAATAATAAATCAATATTTAATCATTTTCCTCATCAATCGTATGTGCCATGCAAAGCAATGGCCCTCTGAAACCAAGTTTTCAGTATATTGTGAATCTACAGAAAGGTGGATGTCAGAAGTGGTTAATCAGAATGGACTTTTGAGATCATTTACTGCTGCATTTCAACGAGTAAGGGAGGGTAAATTAACCATGGAACAAGCCAGAGATTGCTTATGGCAAATCTTACATGATATAGATGCAGAATCATTTCCACTCACAGGACATCATGGCAGTGAACTTTTTTTGCTATTAAAATGTATGCTAGAAGTGAACGATGGCTGTGTTGAACGTACTCTTTGCTGTCAGCATTGTCATATTGACTTGGAAGCTGAAGAGGATAATACCATTTTATGGGATTGCTCAAAAGTCATATGGAATGAATATCCTACAAAGCTTGGCTCACATAAAGAGAGGACTATAAAAGAGTGGCTTACTCCATTATTCAACCGACCCATTACTCAAAAATGTGACAAATGTAAAGGCAACATGTTTCAACAAGTTGAATTTTCACAAAATCCAAACTTTGTATGCTTCATTACTAATGGTACACATATTAAATTTAATCATATGATTAATCTGAATGAAGACACAGAGGCATACAGATTGTGTGGAATTATATACTTTGGTGATTTTCACTTTACATCCAGAATCATTGAGGCAGATGGTAAGACTTGGTATAATGACGGTGTGGAATTAGGCAGAAGGTCAAAATTTCAAGGGAACATTGATGACATGGATGCAACAAAACTTAGTAGAGCTAAAAAGAGAAAGAGTAGTGTAGCTATATATACTAAGTTGTAATATTCAATGTCAACGACTCAAATTTTGTATATTATATCATATCAAGCTTGTAAAAATACTAATGTATTAGTTGAACCTACGTGTTTCAATTTATAAATGTCAATGATCCATACTATAATTTTACAATTACTTATTTATAATGTATAACAGATGAATTGATAATCAATAGTTTAAATAATAAGTGTAGCACTTTGCAAAGGTGGGCATATTGTTGGGAGGGTAGGAGAAGGTCATTTAAAACATTTTCAAATGAATAAAATTTAAACAATAATAAATTTTATGTTTAATTAGCTTGTAAAAAAGTTAATATATTAATTAAACCTCTGTGCCTCAATTATGAATGTTAAAGGATGTATACTATAATTCTATAATTATTTGTTTATAATGTGTAATAAATAAATTAATAATGAATAGTTTAAATAATAAGTTTGGCACTTTCCAAAGGTATACATATTGTCAGAAGGGTAAAAGAAGGTTATATATAATATTTTAAAATAAACAAGACTCAAATAATAATAAAATTAATCATTTTCCTCATCAATCTTACCTGCCATGCGGAGCAATGGCCCTCTAAAACCAAGTAAAAATGTACTTT
The DNA here is from genome assembly GCA_001683735.1 of Grifola frondosa. Lineage (NCBI taxonomy): Eukaryota > Fungi > Basidiomycota > Agaricomycetes > Polyporales > Grifolaceae > Grifola > Grifola frondosa. Next base: position 418,512 of record LUGG01000009.1, read on the forward strand.
CTGATAAATGCTATCAGGATCATCTGAGTACTATAAAGTTCCCATTAATAAATATGAAATGACCCAACATTAATACAGGAGATCCAAATATTGATATAGGAGATTTGAACATTTATACAGAATGTTCCAATAGTAATATTATAGAGAAGGACCTGATATTAGTATAGGATGTCCCAATAGTAATATAGGAGGTCCCAATAGTATTACAGAATGTCCCAACAATGGTACCAGGATGTCCCAATATTGATATAGGATATTCCAACATTAGTATAGGATGTCCCAATAATGGTACAGGATATCCCATTGACACCAATGTACTTCCCACAAATGCTATTAGGAGGTCCTAATCATCAGTAATTGATCATAAAATAGTTATTGATCAATAATGAAATTTCCTTTTATTCCAGCTACAGGTGTCCATATTGACCCTAATACCCCGTGACCAGTATGGGAAGATCTATGTTATTGGAAAGACTTAGGAGTTCAGGTCCTCTATCTACAAAATATTTCAATAGATCCCATCATAGGATCCATAAACCTTACTCTGATCCCATGGGTGAACCAGTCTCTGAGAGACTATTAGCATTAACAAACAATAGAAATTGTCAAGACTGAGAGCTTGGGATAAAAGGGCACCCTAAAGTGTAATAAAAGCTAAAGTGGAAAGCCCAATCTGATGGGTAGGAGCCTGGTGAAGCTGAATATCATAGTCTCCTATGGTACATCTAGTCCCCTATTTATCATTCTCTTTCTTTACTTGGTTTTAGAGGGCCATTGCTTTGCATGGCACATACGATTGATGAGGAAAATGATTAAATATTAATTTATTATTATTTAAAGCTTGTTTATCTAGAAATATTGTATATAACCTTTTTTTCCATCTTTCAACGATGTGTCTATTATTGCAGAGTGCTAAACTTATTATTTAAAGTATTAAAGTATTAATTATTAATTCATCTCTTATATGTAATAAATAACTGATTATAGACTTATAATATAGATTATTCATATTTGTTAAAAAAAGACAATATATTAGCAGTGTTTATAAGCTTGATAATATGCAACAAATTTCATGTTAATACTGAATCTTACAGCTTAGTATATATATACACTATTTTTTCCTTGTTCTAGCTCTATAACACAAACTTAGATTATCAAAATAATAATTGATTATAATTAAAAAAATCATCTTGATTGCCATGTTTTGATCTATTAACTTAAAATTCTATTCACATAAAATGTAAAGCATTTTTTCTTTGAGCTCATATGCTGACCATCTTCATTGCTTACAGCTTTATATTTTTTCTCATCTCTACAAGATAAGTCTCATAAATAATCTAAACTAGCTGAAGCCTTAGGTGTGCTGATATTTATAGCTGAGATCATTTCAGAGTAGAATTATCTTACTACATACTATCAGAGAGGAATTTGACTCCTCTCCATTTCTCTTTATTCACCTCACAAATTTATGCTGGCAAAAATACATCAAGATTTGAGTCAAGTTTTATTAAAACAATATGTGCAGAAGTTGTTTTATCATTCTTGAAGACTGATGTGTATATTGTGAAGTGAATACTAAATAGATGCATTCCATATGAATATCACATTATTTGGACATATTATACCTTTCAGATGATGTCTCACATGCATAGATTGGTCAGGTATTAATATTTCAATTTGGGGTGAATATTAGCCAGCAAAGCAGGGGGGAGACAACATATTATCACTATTGTGCTCTGTGCTGTATGGAACATAAAAATGTACATATTTGGGCATGTTGAGAAGATTAAATGATCATGAAGAAATTTTATGAAGAATTGATAAAAAGGCAAGAGAATAAATTTTGGTATAGCTGAGCCTGGACTCATCAGAAATGGTATATTTTCTGTGGTATATTCTGAGAAATGAAATTTAGAACATTAAATAGGTAATATATATATGAGCAAGAAACAAAGAAACTGAGAGATTTGCTGAATATTTGAGGGAGAAATTTAGCAGCACATGGATGGCTGCCCCAAATGGTATGTTTTAATTCAAATAACATAAGAAAGTATGTATATAATATAATGCGCATAAATGAGGGCTTTCAGACGAACCTAATATGAAGAGAATCCGTGAGGAATTGAGGGAGGAATGAAGGATAAAACATATGGTGGCTGAAAACCAAAATATACCAAAAGCGGTATATGTTTTGCAAAACATATGACAAATCTAGTATAGACGGCTGATGCAGCCACCGGGCGACTCGGCGTATTAGGCACCCAACCGCTCGGTCCGCCCAGACCAATGACGCAGCTCCGGTCGTCGACGTATCGAAATGGATGCGTCGACGACCGGAACTACGTCATCGGGCTAGACCGACCTGTCCGTTCTCGTCGTCTTTTGCCCCGTGCTCGCTGTGAAAACGACGCTCGTCGTCGTTGGTCGCCGTTAAGTCCCTGTTTTTAAAATTGAAATTGAAATTAAACTTATAATTAAGTTACAGCACGGGCGTCTAGTATTCCCCGCACAGCGCTCGCCGTCCCGCACTCGTGCTCACCGCCGTGCCCGCACGCTCCCTCGCCGCGCCGCACAGCGCGTTTCCCCATTCACTCGTGCCACGTGCCCTGCTACCGCTCTATGCCCAGTCTCTTGCGTTTGCGCTTCACACGTGTCTCTGCGTCCGCCCCTCCTCTCCTCAGCACTGCGCCGCTGGCTCTCTCTTTTTATTGCTGCCACACTCTTCTTGCTGTGTTCGTACTCTGCTGCCATCAGTCCCGCGCTAGTCATTGTTCAACCGAGGCGTGCGCGGCGTCCGAGGCCACACGCGTAGGCCACTTGAAGGACATCGGGTGACGAGAGGGGAGTAGGCATTCAGGTGAGTCCGCGTCCTTCGCCGCGTCCCACACGGCGCACACCACACCCTCGTGCCCACCCCCTTGCCTGCTCGGCACCTGCGCTCACGCCCGCGCAACTCATCCATATGCTTACCGCGCGCCTCCTGAATGCCCGACCCAAACGCCACGTTCAGCGCCCGCGTTGAGACTGTTTCTCTTCCCTCGCTGCCTCCCTCGCCCTGCATGACGACGATTTACTATATGTGCCCACCGCGCCCACACGTCATCGATTCATCCCCCGCGCCTCCCTTACACGACGCTCTCGCTCGCGCTCGCTGCCGCACCCGCACGCTCCCTCGCCGCACCTACGTACTCGCGTTCGCCGCGGCATCCACATCCGTGTACCCCTCTGCGCGGCCCGCACACCTCATCGATAGATACGCACGCGGACGCGCCGATGGACGACCCCGACAAAGCGTGGCGTCACGCAGGAACCCGGCCGCCCCATCCCCCGTGCAAGCGCAGCGTCTTGCGGTTTCCCCGAATAACATACAGGGCACAGCTGGATGGATATCTCAGCAGGGCTCCTCGCCGGTGCATCAGTTCGGCAGCCCCAGCACCACCCGTCCGCGTCGCAGATGCTGCCGAGCGGGACGCCGCAGAGTCAGAATATTCAGGGGACCACTCCGCAGATGGCGCCCCAAGTTGCAGCCGCGCAGATGAACGCGCGTGGGGCCAAGACACCGCTCCCGATGGTGAATCCTGGAAGCGGCAGTCAGCCCGTACCTCACGCGTCCCGAACATGATGCCGATGCAGCAGTTTCCACCGAAGATGGCTGGTCCTAGCGGAGCGCCTCTGGAGGACTACTACGTGGGCCTCAGTCTTATCCAGCCCTGCCGCACGAACAGTTCAACGCTGCGTACCAGCAGTTTCGCTCGAAGCAGGCTGTGCAACCGGATCTGGGAATGTTGCAGTTCGAGAGTCGGCAGATCTCGCTGCACATGCTGCATGCTGGTGGCGCTGCCCGCGTGAGTCGTAGAGTCGCTCATTATGAATAGAATCTGAATTGCATATTGGTGTCCATTTGTACAGGCCACGCAGGCGGACCAGTGGCCTATTATTGGTGCTAATCTTGGGTTTGTGCAGTTCCCTGGGAGCGAGACAGAGCCGGCAAAGTGTGGTCCTCGCTGTCGCACCCACACACTGGCCCTCACTGCCACGCCCCCGCCGCACCTGTTACGCAATGATGCCAACGTCTCACATATGCCCGAAACCGAGCACTCGAGCGGGCGCGCCCTGGTTGTCGGATGCGGCCAACTCATTACTTGCTGTGCCCGCATCCGGCCCCAGACACAGGCGCAGTGTATTCTCGTGCCTATGCTCCACGCTCGCACCCGCAAATGGTTCGTGCCCGCGCCTGTACAACAGCGCGCTGTTTCTCGCACGGAACGGCAATGCACCAGCGCCCGCACAGAATGTAGTGAACGTTGTGCCCTTTTTTTGTGACGTTGTGTGCAACATCTGGAAAGTAATTGCTCCATAAGTTGCTCAGTATTATTTGAACTGGCATCTGATAATTTTGCACTATTAACTGGATTGTTGGCAGAGCAGCATCTGCACGCTCGCGAACTACGGTACATCCTTCTCCCTGCCTGTCCAAATGTTGCGCAGCCCGCACAACTCGCCGATAGACACCCACGCGGACACGCCGATAGACGACCCTGACGAAGCATATGGCCGCACACTGGGAAGTGCATGCGGTCGGTTGAAGCAAGGCATGGCAGCAGGTGAGTACAACATTCTTTCGTGCTCGCACCCGTTGCAACCCATGACCATGGCCACATCTCACGTCTACATGCCCGTATCCACGCTAGTGTACCTTCTCGCCCACCTCCCCTTATGTCCATCGCCAAGCTCCATACCCGCCGCGCTTGCCCGTTCCGTGCATCTCCCCGTGCCTCACCCGCGACATGCGCCCACTCGATAGCACTCACACTCCTCGTGCGCCTCGTTCATGGCCGCATCCCGCACTGTGCCCGTCCCTCCCTCCTCTCACTCATACTTGCTTGCATCTGCACCACCCACACATGCCTGCACCCATGCCCACGTGACTTGTCCGCTCCTGCAACTCCGGGATCAGGTCTGTGACTTGAAGATTTATCTACAGTGCGAGTGTATGAGTACATGCATGCAGGCGCGAGAGGATCGGAAGAGGAGGTGGGGGCACCAGGTGCGAATTCATATCTTTTATCTGCCCGCTCTGCCCCTCCCCCACCTGTCTGTGCTTGTGCCCTTCATGCCATGCTCCTCTCTTCCTCGCCCCATTTATGCCAAATCCAGTACCACCTCAAACCGTCAACCCTCACATATTCTCATCGACGATCCCATCAACCCGATCATGACCTAGTGTTGCTGCAGCTAAGTCAGGCCGAAATGATATATGACTCATAACTTCTGCATTTTTTCAGATATTACAGTGATCTTACATTCATTTTGTAGCCTATATATAGCCGCATAATCTTGCCACATATCAAAATGTTATACCTTGTATTGATGGATATATGGCCAAAAAGCCGATTGCAAAGTCCGACTTTGTAGTCAGCTTTTTTACCAATATAACTGAAATTGAAACACATTCAAGATAATTATGCAAATGGTGGTGTTACATTCAAATACATATACATCTTAGCTATTAATTTCAATTAAGATCATGCCATTATCTGTAAAACTCATGTCAGAATATCTAAAAAGCTGAAACAGGTGTGACTAAGCCATGGCAACACTATCATGACCACGCTTTATGAAATCATTTATGTGGCTACCGATGTAACAAACATGTCACTCAACCAGCTCACCACGAACCTTAAGGTCTGCGAAGGGCTTGTCCAGTGTGTTCAGAACATTGGCAAGGTGTGGGACGAGCACCCCGATGGCATGGGGACAACTGGTATGTTCAGGTGCTGCTCACAGTCGGGAGTCTCAGCTGATTGTCGAGTGGTGGGAGGCAGAGAAACAGTTTTGAAACTTCGACAATAACAATGATGAGCAGGAAGAGCTGCTCATGTCCATCAGGAAGCCCGCAGATGAAGTGGTTCCTGCGCCTGTGCCACCAACTTGCCCTGAGCTGGAAGTGAGTGCGCTCAAACTTTCTGCTGAGGATGAGAGCCGATTGCAGTCTTATCGGACTACAAGCCAGGGTTGCCAGTCTAGGGATGAGGTGACCAAGGATCTGTCTGTGATGCCTTTGCATAAAGAACCCGAGCATGCATGGCTCACTTCGAAGTTTTCAGACAAATAGAGTCAGTGCGGGTGCTAGCAATGAAATATTTATGATTGCAAGCCAAGACAGCTTAGAACCAGAACATTGTTATGGAGCTCAGTCTAGATGGAGATAACTTAATTTGGATCAACTATGCTTGGTGTAGCATTGTCGGTCTTATGCTCCTTCCCCAGCATGCTTCTCAGGTGAACCTGAAGATGCAGCTCACCAGCAGAGGTGGGAGCAGAGCTGGTAAAGTCATAGGCATGAATGTCCTTTGATACAAAGAAACCAAATGGTCAGACTGACATTGAATGTAACTACACTCAGATTGAGGAATGAGACAGCATGACTTTTGTGTGTGAATATTTTACACCCCAATTATATTTGACGATGCCACTTATTTGTCTAATTGTTTCAGTATGTACTGCACCAAGATGTCAAAGGGTGATTCTGAATACTGGGTCCATCCTTACAAACGTGGATATGGTGAAGCATTATTCAGAGAATGTCATTAATATTATATATGCTGCACAAGAAGAATCTGCTTCTTTGGGGTGAAGATCAGTATCTCATAACTGTGATGCTAAAAACATTCCATACTATAACTCTACCATTACTTATTTATAATGTATAAGAGATGGATTGATAATCAACAGTGCAGATGACGAGTTTGCACGCTTCATACAAACAGACGCTCAATCTCCTGCCTTTTTGGGATATGTCAGATTTATAATCACATATGTTTTTCTCCTTCTGCAACATATGTCATAGCATTACACTGACTTCCAAAAACATCAATCATATGTTTTATGTCATGTTTTATCATCTGGAACATTTGTTTTGCGATTAGAGACATGACAAAGATCACGTGCATCTGACATATGTTTTATCTCCGTATGTTTTTCTCAGCCACCCGATAAGAAAGTAAGAACCTCACATACAAAATTTTCTTACCAAGTAAGAACAAAGTTGTTACCTAGTTGTATTGGACTGTAACCCTAACCTAGAAATTTCGTTCCCACGGATACAAAATTTTGTATTGAAAAAACTTTCCCACGACTAATGTAATGAAAAGTGCGTTACAAGATTTGGCTGGGGACCTCGCCTATAAGAACGATTAATTCGTTCCTCATCAATCGTAATCACATTCATCCCAATCAGAGTCATCAGTGCTTTCACACTCACTGTTTGTTCCATACTTGCACTTGTACATGTCAGCCTTCTGTACAAATTCCCCAGATCAGCTGCACTCATTATAATTACATGAACTTACTTCAAACAGAACAGTCTTGGGTAGGATATGGACTTTTCAATGGTGCAGACATATTATTGCAATATATCTGGTCTTCTGCTTGCATTGTCATCTCCAATTCTATGTGCTTTATGGTTTCAATGGTGGCATGACTTCATGTGACAAAAGACAGCCTGCATTTGATCCTGTGAGTAATAGAGTGTAGCTTCCCAGGATACCTGAAAGAATGAAACTGCATGAATAAAACAAGGATGGGCTCTTTTGTGAGGGTTGCTATTGACCAGAGTGACAATATATCCACCAAGATGCTTCTGTACATAATGTCTAGTTTGTGAAATGCAAGAACTTTTTAGCATCACACTTTCATTTTTTTATGCTCTCTCTTCTGCCCCAGATGTCAGGCTTGTGCACTTGTCAAATATCATTATCATGCTAAATTTATACACTGATTTTCAACTTCTTAATCATTTATAAATTTATGCAGTCTATGTCACACCTCACATAAGAAATATAGCAATGTTTGGGATAGCTTCAGCAAAGTGTCCACGAATGGTGACAAGTGAATCATTGATGTTTGTTACTAGATCTGTAGAGTAGAGTCGGTACTAGGGAATGACAAGAAGGGTATTGAAATTGCAAGTAAGATGCTGGGCAACTAGGTTCCATAAGCCATACAGGGGTGCTTCAAAATGTCTTCTATTGAATTGATGGCTGTAGGTAACAGCAGCAGTAAGCATGAGCTTTGTGTTTGTATATCCTCCTTGGAAAGGTGAGCATTGTTGCCAAGACCAGGGAGAGTAAATTGCCACATTCTACAGCCATAAAATTCAAAAAAAAAACATCCATTGAAAGCAATATCAGCTTAATTTTTTGTCAAAAAAGTCTCCATGAGGTTATTCAAAGTAATACTCATACCAGCAACAGCAAGATTGTTGAGAATCAGAAAATAAATCAAACTACACTTGCCAATTAACTTAATAGCAAGAATTGACATCCACATAGATTTTACCTTATTTTAAGATAGCTTTTGTCATGATACTAAAATTGTTGCTTACATATATTTGATGATTGTGCACATTGCCTACTTTAGTGATGATAACATCAATTCATTGGTTTTACATATAATCATTCATAGAATAATGGAGATGTAGAGTTAACACATGGAAAGGGTTTCCATTTATTGATTTTTGAGTATGGACATCTTCATAATGAGACAGAAGTCAGTCCATCTGCATGTGAAAAGAAAAGAAATTTAATGATACACTGAATAATGTTGATACTTACATGATATATCCTATAATAATTATATTAATATATTTCATTCTAGTGATAATATGAATATGCACGGAAGAAATGAAATTTGAGTGTCTGTTCCAGATTGTGTGCATGAGTACTTATCATGAATTATAAGAAAAGAGACATATGAATCATGGATAGTGATTTGTGGACATTGCAGTGGAGTGTTGGCTAAACAAGTATATAATGTGTCATACCTACAATATGTCTGATCTTGTCACAGATTTTCCCTAAAGTCCCATATTTAGTATTTATCCAATCACACTTATACATCACAATTCTCTAAATGTGCTTTTAATTATAAGTCTTTATCTTATCTGTGCCACATAGATTACAATTGATGAGGAACGAATTGATCATTCTTATAGGCAAGGTCCCCAGCCAAATCTTGTCATGCACTCCACATCCCATTAGTCATGGGAAGGTTTTTTCAATACAAAATTCTGTATCTGTGGGAACAAAATTTCTAGATTAGGGTTACAATCCAATACAACCACATTACAACTTTGTTCTTACTCAGTAAGAAAATTTTGTATGTGAGGTTCTTACTTTTCTTATCGAGTGGCTGAGAAAAACATATGGAGATAAAACATATGTCAGATGCACATGATCTTTGTCATGCCTCTAATCGCAAAACAAATGTTTTGCATGATAAAACATGACATAAAACATATCATCAATGTTTTTGAAAGTCAGTGTGATGCTATGACATACATATGTTGCGGAAGGAGAAAAACATATGTGATTATAAATCTGACATATCTCCAAAAAGGCAGGAGATTGGGTGTCTGTCTATGTGAAGTGCTAAACTCATCATTTGAACTATTGATTATTAATCCATCTATTATACATTATAAATAAGTAATTATAGAGTTACCATATTAATGGTTGACATTTATAAATTTATGGAAAACATACTGCATTTGATATGTTTTGGTTTCAGCCACCATATGTTTTTTCCTCCATTCCTCCCTCAATTCTTCACGGATTCTCTTCATATTAGTTCGTTGGAAAGTGCTCATTTGGTAGTGTTCAAATATATAAATTATTCCTTTTCTATGACAATAAAAACATACCATTCTGGGCAGCCACCCCAAAATGTTCTGCTGAATCCTCCCCCCCCCCAAATATTCACCAAATCTCTTGATGTTTTCATCTCCTTGGTTGCATATACTACCTATTTAATGTTCTGAGTTTTATTTGTCAGAACATGTCACAGAAAACATACCATTTCTGATGGGTGCAGGCTCAGCCACACCAGAATTCCTCCCCTTGCCCTCCATCAGTTCTTCATCAAATTTCTTCATTTAACATTCCTCTTACTCTCATTAATGTACTCTTCAATATTATTTACCATACAGATCCCCATACTATAATCAATTTTTGTTTCCCCCTGCTTTGCTGGTCGTATCCACCCCAGATTTAGAAATTAATACTCCACCAATTCATGCATATGAGGAGTTGTTCTGAAAGCTAGAATTTACTCAAATAAGATGATAATTACACGAAATAAATCAGTTCAGTATTCGTCCTTGTGAAGTCAGATGTCTAATGCACCGAGTAGCCCGGTGGCTGCATCAGACAGCACATCACAGCAACAATGCATAGGTTGGTCTGGACCTATGACCTACTAGTGGTCATCGACATGCCAATGTTGGCCCATCGTTGACCACTAGTATGTCATTGGTCTAGATCCTTCATCAATAAGCACTTTTTCAGACATAAAATTAAATTAAATTCAAATAATTATAGCCCTGACAAATGTCAAATATTTGACATATTAACATCTCCCACTCCCTCATTACTTATATGCTCATGCTAGACATCTACACTCATGCTCACAATCACCGCCATACTCATACCATTATGCTCACTATATTTGTTTCAGCCACCATATTTTTTTTCCTATTGCTTCCTCAATTCTCCACAGAATTTTATGATCTTGGGCTCATCTGAAAGTGATCATATAGTATATTGAGAATACATTAATAACTTTGTTATAATGTAAAATAAAAACATACCATTCTGGACAATTCCACCAAAATGTTTTCCTGAATTCTCCCTCAAATTTACAAATCTCTTGATTCCTTTATTTCTTGGTTGCCTTAATGTCCTATTTGATGTTATAAATTTATTTTGGCACAATATGTGATGAAAAACATACCATTTCTGATAGGTGCAGGCTCAGCCACACCAGAATTCCTCCCCATCCTCCTCCCTCAATACTTCATGGATTCTCTTCATTTAACATTCCCTTAGTCCTACATATGTGTATTCAATTTTATGTACAGTAGATAGCCACAAACAATGATAAATCATCTCCTCCTGCTTTGCTGGCAGAGATTCCTCCTAATTTGAGAAATGAATATTGAACAGAATCTGGAGCGAAGTGCACCACCCTCTGAGAGGTGTATTTTATCCTAATAAGGCAATGTTTATGTGGAAAGATTTTGTCCAGTACTCACCTCAGAGCACACAAAGCAGTATTCAGGGTGGCTGAAGCATTTTCTCCATCCTTTCTGAATGGAATTTGCCTCTAATTTCAAGCAGAATTTTGTGGCATATTTCTACGCATTTGAATATTTTTATGAGCCACACTCATGCTTATCAAAGATGACCCCATGTGATAGAATCCTTATCAGCTGCCTCTGTAGATTATGCAATTGCTCTACTACATGAAATGTAATTAAAGATCAGATTGCAGAATGTGATGGAGGTATATTATGGCTTCAACAAAGCCCATGATCATAAAATGTGATGAGAAACTGAGGAAGATATTGAGGAATCAGCATATTTGTCCCTGATTCATCATACAAGGGTACAGCAGTATTGATGCTTCAGCCACAGTTCACACTTCCTTATGGATTCTTGTGATATTTGTTGTATATTGTAGGTATATATGACAACTATATGTTTGGCACTTTCTATATTTTTTATAGCTGCCAAAAAATTACCTGGCAGGGGTATTACATTTCAGTGTTTGGAATGCAGTGTTATCAATTGTGCCTCAAACAATAACATAGAAGACTGGTCTGATAGAGGGGATACAATGAAAAAAGTATACAAAAAGGGAGCACCTGGATGGAAGAATATTAGGTGATCAGTATGGCAACTGCCATCCAAGGTTGTTGTGTGTCTTCTTTAATCTGGGTGGTGCACAGGGAGTCCAACACTAATAGCCCAAATTAGGAATGGTCAGTGGCTTACGCCCACCACAGCTTGCTGCCAAGAAACTTGCATTTTTTGCACAGGAAATGCTAAGAAGGCTAATGAAAGGTGTTCAGAATGATGGTTTAAGATGGTGAGATATGCAAAAAAGTGGAGTGGTTGAGGATAGCATGCTGGTTGAAGAGAAAAGCATTGAGGAGTACTGGGTGCTTATGAATGTATGCTTGTCAAGAATCTAAGGTTCAGCAGCCAAGTACTTAGCTCCATATGAGGTCTCTGAGATATTGAGGATAGCTAGCATTGACTAGGTTACTTAAGTAAAGTCTTAGAGCATTAGCTAAGGCAACCCAGTGATATAGCAGTCAGAACAAATGTGGTGATAGTATGATTCAGACAGTTTCCAGCATTCCATCTTTAACATGCATCCTTTTCATGCTTTGAGTTGCCAAGCTTTGTGACAGGGTTCCATTTATATTTCATAATAGATGTTGGTGTTCAAAGAGTCACAAAACTGGATTTAAAGGTCAGCAAACTTGGGATAGTCAGTAAGTAGGAGGTCTTGCCTTGAACTGACATTTTCTGCAGGTGTGATTAAAGTTGAGAATATGGCAATGAAGGGGATAGCAAGGACCCAAACAAGTTGGTGATATATTTTTCATAGTGAGTGAGTTCATTATGTCTGTGGGGGAACACATAGATGGTTGCAGGGCATGTGAAAACCCAGTCTCCAAAGGTGACAATGCATTTAGAAGGGACTGCAACTTGATAGAAGAGTTCAATATCTCCAACTTTTTTGATATGCTTCTCATTCTATTCTGCAGAATACCAGCCAGCAAAAATGTGATCAAGGTTGATGACTCTGCCTGCCAGGAGGTTTGTCCACTCTGCATTGGAAAACTTTGGGGCTCCATATGAGTTGAGCAGATTGGCTTTTGCAAGCTTATAGTCAATCAAGTATTCATGGAGGAGGCAAACTATTTTCTTGACTTCTGGTCTCACTAAAATACTCTCAATGAAACCTTACATGGTCAAGATGAACTTGGAGGGTTCAGTGTATCTGCACTTGCTATTATAGTCATTGCTTTAGATAAAGATTTATGAGATCAAGTTAGTCAAGGAGCATTGGCCACACATTTGACAAAGTCATGTTCATGTGCCCCAGTCAGTCTCTCGGGGGTCTTGCATCCACTGTTCTCCTGATTGACCTCTTGGAGCATCTGAGATATGTTTTGAGTGTTTCACTGCAGCTCTGAGTGAAGAAAAATTTTCAGTTGAAAGAAGGAGTTCTGAGATGGTGAAAACTGCTTTGAATTGGATAACTCCTCATGTTTGTAGTGCTCAACTGCATTTGGTGAGGTTGACAAGCAGGCTGATGCTGGATTTCATATTCTCAGGCATAGACTGGGTGTAGCTTGCAGCAGCATCACTCATAATGGTTAGAGGCAGCCTAGAGCTCAAGACAGCATTGACTTAGTAGATGGGAGTGTTTAATTATGAGTTTAGTGGCTCCAATGCTGAGTACATACCTGTCAAACAAGTCTGTGACAGGAGATGAAGTTGCAGCTCACCTGACAAATATGAGAGCTGATAGTTGAAAGCAAGCTTGCTAAGCTTTTCTCAGCCCTGCTGCATCCAGGTGAGAGGCTTCCACTGAGAGTTCATGCTGGAGCAGAAATAATGAGTTGCAGTGATACTCTCTTGCCAACTCTGACCTATAAAATACCTAATATGTATTCTACAAATTGTCAAGTCAGTAGCAATGAGATACAGTATGAATGGGCTCCCAATTTCTTGCATAAGTTAAATTGTACTCGAAGTTGCAAGTGAATCATGTGTCTTGGAAAATGCAAAACAATATAAAAGGAATGCTTAACAATGTAGTTTCTCCATGTGCTCCATGCATATTATGACTAATAAGGTCTTCTTGATCACAGGGTTTGCAGTTACAGTTTGTATAACAGTCTACATGTAGAGTTGCAAGTATTGCAGTCACAGTTTCGCAGTATAAGTTGAGTTAAGTGTGGAGTATATGCAATTGCAAGTGAAGCTGACAATTTTGAATACTGTACTTGTGGGGAAAACTTGTATCTGATTCATATCATACTATACATGAATTTTTATAAATTATTTTATGCATCTGAAACAGAAAAAGATCTCAGTATGAATCAAAAGCTGATTGCAAGTGCCTTGCAATGAACATGTCCTGTGAAATATACTAACTAGTAAGGAAAAAGGTCAGTGGCAATATTAATGAAGGTCTGGGGGAATACAGAATATATAGTGGCTGAACTACTACACCTGCTGCATATAGCCATGCACTACATCAGCATGCAAAATATGCAAAAGGTATATGAGAGTAGACATGTGGCCTTCTCAGGGCATTAATTTGAAAGGAAGATGTGTCACATCAGGGTATGGTCCAAGATGTGCTGCAAACAATAGTTGCAACATCATATTGATGTGTGGAGTCATGTGACATGAGTCACTGGGTTTTAGAATTAATCTGAGACTGGGTAAGAGCTAAAAAGACTAGGATCTCACATGTTGTTATATGGTGAATGTGAATAGAGATATCATATCACATGAATATTGAGTGTGCAAAGCATTAAAGCTAACAGTAGGTGTAATTTGGCTGACCATGCATCACAATAAGATATAAGGTTATTGTTTAAATAACCTGCAATAATGTAATCACAGGTGCAATCCTACTGAATTCAAGTATAGCTCCTGAAGAATTGTCAGATGTTCAAAATGTGCAAATAATTCAATTTGCATAGCTAAGGCCATCATATCAGTGATCACATGCAGGAGACACTGCAGCCCACTATAAAGTGGGACAATCAGCATAACAATGCACAAGAGGCATTGTAGCCCACAAAGGGGATGAGGAGCATACAGACCATATGATGCAGAGAGGAGTATATTGATAGGGATCAGGTCCTTGATTAGCTTTGAGTAAGTTAAAACCCTTAAACTGCAGTAATTAATGACTGAAATAATAAGTTTAATACTTTACAAAGGAGGCATATTGTCAACAGGATAGAAAAAGGTTATATATAATATTTTAAAATAAATAAAACTTAAAAAATAATAGAATTAATCATTTTTCTCATCAATCGTACCTGCCATGCAGAGCAATGGCCCTCTAAAATTAAGTGATTATACAGTTAAGCTCCAGAGTACTCTGACTGCAATATGATTGCAGAATGTTTTTTGGAGTTCTGCTCCATGAACCCTGCCTGCAATGTACAGATTAAACTTCATTGCTGCAACTGGCCAAACTGCTTCATCAAAGTCTGGCCACTCCTTTGTAACAGGATTTTTTCCCCGCAGGCTGGCCTATTAACCCCACATATAATGCTCAGATGAAAACTTTGGGCAATCTCTGGCTTGTCTGCTATCACAGTCAGAAATCCTGTTTCGGCTTTTTTCAGTCACAGAATTTTATCCAATCCCAGCTGGGACCAGTGGGGCTATGATAATAGAGTTCTCTGAACACAGGCTGGCTGTTGGTAACAGAAACATGTGACTAAAAGGTGTGCTATAATAAGAAACACCTCCCCCTATACTTCCATAAGGTTCATGTCCTCAGCAACATAAGAAAAAGAAGAAAAATAATGCTGACAAATAATCTCAGCCTCAAATTCATGCAACACTTTTTACCACACTTAAAACAACATCAAGCTCTTACTATGAGTGGTCAATATAGCTCCCCTATGAACATTCCAAAAGCATTACTTCTAGTTAGCATTTTAAAGAAGAGACTTCAAAAGTATGCTAATGCAGATATGTCTACTACAAATCTCCTGATAAGTAATCACAAATGCATTGAAGAACTCACAACTTATTACAGCACATCAAAAATTGCAAATCTTACCATCATCAACAACCCCATTGAAAAGCTCACTACTGTGATCCTTGAAATGTCACTATTCTTAGCTATCTGTTCCAAATGTCATTTAAAGTCTACAGATCTTAACTTTTTTTATCATGTTGGCATCTCCATACACTGTAGTTTGCTGTCAGACCTCTTTTATATAATCCTTAAAGAACCATCAAATATGCATGAGCATATCAGATCTCATCTGAAATTATGCAATCATAAAAACTCAAAAAAATCCTCTGTCTGTAAAGTGTCCTATGGTACTTGGTTACTCACAGTATAACCATGTGAAACGAGAAAAAATATCTGGCTTGACTCGAATAGTCTGTCTCATCAGTATACTTCAAACTTCCTTCAAAGCCACTGCCTTCTTATAGTACTTTGTCTTTCAAACTAACTCTGCATGCAGATTAGAAATGCTCCTGAACCTCTTTCCAGAGACTTATACTTCATAACCATATACAAGATGGACTTTCAAACCAATACAATGTAGTGTTGCTATAGGTCTGGTCTAAATTATATATAACTCATAACTTGCATATTTTTTCAGATATCATAGTGATCTCATCTTTATTTTGTAGCATAAATATAGTGGCATAAGCATGCCAAAGAGCAAAATGGTAGGCATTGTATTGGTGAAAATAAGACCAAAAAGTTAATTGCAAAGTCAGACTATATAGTCAGCTAAATTGCCAATGTAACTAAAATTGAAACATACAAAAAATAATTATGCCAATGATTGTGTACCATTCCAGTACATATGCATCTTAGCTTGTGCTGCATCATGACCTGCCTGCCAATACTTCCAGATACTCATTTATTATGGCTACTCCATGTTCTTTGACTGAGAACTTGTACAATGGATGGACTATTAGAATGAAGGCCACTCTCGATCAAAAAATTGACATGGCTTTCATAAATGGATGTGTCTTATTCTAGCCAGATGATGTTGTTAATAACACCAACAGAATGTACTAATGCTATCTAGCTTAGAAAAATTGAGGCTGTGGACATAAACATATATTAACAACACTGTGAGGCCTTCAAAAGACATTATACCTATAAGACATGGAATGAAGACAAATTGCATTAAGAGTGAGATGCATAAAGTCAGCCACAGGCTTAATGGCATAATGCCAACCAAAGCTGCAACAATTATCAGATCACATCCATGAAAGGTATCGGACATACTCATGGGTGACATGTCAGTTCAGCTCTTCCAGAACATAGGCCTGTCAGACATCTCTCGAGGTCTTTCACCTAATTACAATTAAGGTCATGTCCTTATCTGCAAAACTCATGTCAGAATATCTAAAAAGCTAAAATAGGTGACTCCAAGCTGTGACAACCTAAACTAATAGTGCATATCTGATGCCCTTTATGACAGAATTATCTCCACTGTCCAAACAAAAGTCTTGTGCTTCCAAAATCTCTTGTCTGAACAGTTAACAATTCAGAAAAGTGGGATGCCCCCATTGTGACAGAATTACTTTACTGTCCTATAAATATCCAACAATATTTTCATCTGAACTTGTGCTTCCATAATGTTGCCTGGCAGGTTGACAATTTAGGGAGGAAATATTTTACAAGCACGTAAGCCTAGATCACACACACAAGTGGACCTCCAAGTCTGAAAAATAAAGTCTGATTTAAAGCTAAGGCTGGCTGAGGGATGAGAGCTTTGGGAGGAAATTCACTTAAAATTTTCTTTCTTAAGCTTTATATACTCTTCTCTAAAAAATTCTATTCTGTGGCTGACTAATGCTCCTCCAACTTACCAATCCACTCCTCCTGCCTTATCAATGCACTAATTCTTCTGCTAAAAAATTGCATTTGAAAGTTGCTGGAGGCTTCTGAGACCTGCTAGTGCATTTTACACAGGTCTTTCTTCTTCTGTGACCTTGATCCTCTTGACTGTCCCTAAATTCCCTACAATAGCTGAATCAAATATCTCCCAGGAAAATGACCATGTTTAATCCGAAAGTGACAAAATCATTATCTAGCTTCAATGCTTCTGCTATCCAGCACACCATCTGGGCTGCCCAAGTTCACCATCCCCACCATCTATAGCACACAAGCTCATTTGACACTGTCAATCCAACTTCCACTCTGCTATCTCATGCTTGGCCATGATGATTTGGTATGCATGTGATGCCTTCTCAATAAAATTGATATGATAACCCGCAATCTGAATTGGGCCAGGAAGTGGTGCAAGATCAGAGTGTTCTTGGTTCTGATCAAGTATAAATGAGAGGGTGGTTTTGAACCAAGCAGACTGCAACAGGTGAGGCTCAAGGATAAAGTGTGTAAGACATGATGAGAGTGTGACAGGAACTTGTTCCATTAAAACATGATGTGCTATCAATATATATGCACAATTAACTTGGTTTTAGAGGGCCATTGCTCTGCATGGCAGGTACGATTGATGAGGAAAATGATTAATTTTATTATTATTTAAGTCTTATTTATTTTAAAATATTATATATAACCTTCTCCTATCCTGTTGACAATATGTCTACCTTTGCAAAGTATCAAACATATTATTTAAGCCATTAATTACTGAAGTTTAAGGGTCCTAACTTACTCAAAGCTAATCAAGGACCTGAGCCCCGTCAACATAATCCTCTCTGCATCATGTGGTCTGCATGCTCCTCATCCTCTTTGTAGGCTACAATGCCTCTTGTGCATTGTCATGCTGATTGTTTCACTTCACAGTGGGCTGTAGTGTCTCCTGCATGTGACCACTGATATGATGGCCTCAGCTATGCAAATTAAATTATTTTCACATTTTGAACATCTGACAATTTTCCAGAAGCTATGCTTAAATCCAGTAGGATTGCATCTGTGATTACATCATTGCAGGTCATTTAAGCAATAATCTTATATCTTATTGTGATGCACAGCCAGCCGAATTACATCTACTGTTAGCTTCGATGCTTTGCACACTTAATATTCATGCAATATGTCATATCTCTATTATGACAATATGTGATGCATCCAAATACTTGCTACCCAATTGTTCAGTGTCCAACATGCATTTGCCTTGCAAATCACACATGTTGAACCTGATCCTAGTCTTTTTAGCTCTTACCCAGTCTCAGATTAATTCTAAAACCCAGTGACTCATGTCACATGACTCCACACATCAATATGATGTTGCAACTATTGTTTGCAGCACATCTTGGACCATACCCCTGATGTAACACATCTCCCTTTCAAATTGATGCCCTGAGAAGGCCACATGTCTACTCCCATGTGCCTTGCATATTTTGCATGCTGGTGTAGTGCATGGCTATATGCAGCAGGTGTAGTAGTTCAGCCACCATATATTCTGTATTTTCCTTCACCCCAATTTCTCATAGCTTACTTGTGTCACATTTCACCCCAGACCTTCATTAATATTGCCACTGACCTTTTCCTTACTAGTTAGGATATTTCACAGAATATGTTCATTGCAAGGCACTTGCAATCAGCTTTTAATTCATACTGAGGTCTTTTTCTGTTTCAGATACATAAAATAATTTATAAATATTCATATATAGTATGATATGAACCAGATACAAGTTTCCCCCACAAGTACAGTATTCAAAATTGTCAGCTTCACTTGCAATTGCATATACTCACACTTAACTCAACTTATACTATAAAACTGTGACTGCGATACTTGCAACTCTATGTGTAGATTGTTATACAAACTGTAACTGCAAACCCTGTGATCAAGAAGACCTCATTAGTCATGATATGCATGGAGCACGTGGAGAAACTACATTGTTAAGCATTCCTTTATATTGTTTTGCATTTTCCAACCCTCCAAGACACATGATTCACTTGCAACTTGTGAGTATAATTAACCATTCAGGTTAGTGCAAGGAACTTATGCAAGAAATTGGGAGCCCATTCATACTGTATCTCATTGCTACTGACTTGACAATTTGTAGAATACATATTAGGTATTTTATCACTGCAACTCATTATTTCTGCTTCAGCATGAACTCTCGGTGGAAGCCTCTCACCTGGATGCAGCAGGGCTGAGAAAAGCTTAGCAAGCTTGCTTTCAACTATCAGCTCTCATATTTGTCAGGTGAGCTGCAACTTCATCTCCTGTCACAGACTTGTTTGACAGGTATGTACTCAGCATTGGAGCCACTAAACTCATAATTAAACACTCCCATCTACTAAGTCAATGCTGTCTTGAGCTCTAGGCTGCCTCTAACCATTATGAGTGATGTCACTGCAAGCTACACCCAGTCTATGTCTAAGAATATGGAATACAGCATCAGGCTGCTTGTCAATCTCACCAATGCAGTTGAGCACTACAAACATGAGGAATTATCCAAGTCCAAAGCAGTTTTCACCATCTCAGAACTCCTTCTTTCAACTGAAAATTTTTCTTCACTCAGAGCTGCAGATGAAGCACTCAAAACATATCTTGGAATGCTCCAAGAGGTCAATCAGGAGAACAGTGGATGCAAGGCCCCCGAGAAACTGACTGGGGCACATGAACATGACTTTGTTGAATACATGGCCAATGCTTCTTGACTGACTTAATCACACAAATCTTTATCTGAATCAATGATCATGACAGCAAGTGCAGATACACTAAACTCTTCGAGTTCATCTGGGCCATGTGAGATTTCATTGAGAGCATCTTAGTGAGACCAGAAGTTAAGGAAATAGTTTACCTCCTCCATGAATACTTTGTTGACCCTAAGCTTGCAAAAGTCAATCTGCTCAACTTATATGGAGCCCCAGAGTTTCTCAATGCAGAGTGAACAAACCTTCTGGCAGGCAGAGCTATCAACCTTGATTACATTTTTGCTGGCCGGTACTCCACAGAACAGGATGAGAAGCATATCAAAAAAGTTGGAGATATTGAACTCTTCTATCAAGTTGCAGTCCCTTCTAAATGCATTGTCACCTTTGGAGACTGGGTTTTCACATGCCCTGCAACCATCTATGTGTTCCCCCACGGACATAATGAACTCACTCACTATGAAAAATATATCACCAACTTGTTTGGGGTCCTTGCTATCCCCATTCATTGCCATATTCTCAACTTTAATCACACTCTGCAGAAACATGTCAGTTCAAGGCAAGACCTCCTACATACTGACTATGCCAAGTTTGCTGACCTTTAAATCCAGTTTTGTGACTCTTTGAACACCAACATCTATTATGAAATATAAATGGGAACCCTGTCACAAAGCTTTGGCAACTCAAAGCCTGAAAAGGATGCATGTTAAAGATGGAATGCTGGAAACTGTCTGAATCATACTATCACCACATTTGTTCTGACTGCTATATCACTGGGTATGCCTTAGACTAATGCTCTAAGACTTTACTTAAGTAACCTAGTCAATGCTAGCTATCCTCAATATCTCAGAGACCTCATATGGAGCTAAGTGCTTGGCTGCTGAACCTTAGATTCTTGGCAAGCATACATTCATAAGCACCTAGTACTCCTCAATGCTTTTCTCTTTGACCAGCATGCTATCCTTAACCATTCTGCTTTTTTACACATCTCACTCTCTCAAACCATCATTTCAAACATCTTTCATAGCCTTCTTAGCATTTCCTGTGCAAAAAATGTGAGTTTCTTGACAGCAAGCTGTGGTGGGCCTAAGCCACCTGGCCATGCCTGGTTTGGCTATTAGTGTTGGACTTCCTGTGCACCCCAGATTAGAGGAGACACACAACAACCTTGGGTGGTAGTTGCCACACTGACCACCAAATATTCTTTCATCCAGGTGCTCCTTTTTTGTATACTTTTTTCATTGTATGCCCCCTATCAGATCAGTCTTCTATCTTATTGTTTGAGGCACAATTGATAATACTGCATTTCAAACACTGAAATGAGATACCCTCTGCTAGGTAATTTTTTGGCAGCTTTAAAAATATAGAAAGTGCTAAATATATAGTAGTCATATATACCTACAATATACAACAAATATCACAAGAATCCATGAGGAAGTGGGGGAGATGTGAGGAAAATACCCAATTGTGACTAAAGTCTCAATACTGTATGGTGAATCAGGGACAAATATGCTGATTCCTCAATACCTCCCTCAGTTTCTCATCATATTTTATGATTATGGGCTTTGCTGAAGCCATAATATACCTTCATCACATCCTGCAATCTGATCTTTAATTACATTTCATGTAGTAGAACAATTGTATAATTTACAGAGGCAGCTGATAAGGATTTTATCACATGGGGTCATCTTTGATAAGCATGATGTGTGACTCATAAGAATACTCAAATACTAGAAATATGCCACAAAATTCTGCTTGAAATTAGGGGCAAATTCCATTTAGAAAGGATGCAGGAAATGTTTCAGCCACACCTGAATACTGTTCTGTGTGTTGTGAAGTGGATACCAGATCAAATGTTCCACAGTAAACACTGCCCTATTAGGATAAAATACATCTTTCAGCAGGCTTCCCTGTAGTAACATTGTAATGTTACCACTAGTTACTGCAGATCATATTACAATGCCCTACTGTAGCAGGTAGTACTCAGTGGGCAGTAAGCTTACTGGCCATAAGAAAATACATGAAAGCATATTTAGGTATGTTTGTATGATATTGGTATTTCCAAATGTGGAGTATGTCAGGCTTTCTGAATGTACTATGACATTTGTCATATGTTGCGGAAACATTGCGCATTTGGTATGTTTTTGTTTCAGCCACCATATGTTTTTTTCCATATTGCTTTCTCAATTCTTCATGGAATTTTATGATCTTGGGCTCATCTGAAAGTGATCATATAGTAGATTGAGAATACATTAATAACTTTGTGTGATAGTATAATAAAAACATACCATTCTGGACAATTTTACCAGAATGTTTTCCTGAATTCCTCCCTCAAATCATTACCAAATCTCTTGATTCCTTTATTCCCTTGGTCGCCTTAATGTCCTATTTGATGTTATAAATTTATTTTGGCAGAATATGTGATGGAAAACATACCATTTCTGGTGGGTGCAGGCTCAGCCACACCAGAATTCCTCCCCATCCTCCTCCCTCAATACTTCATGGATTCTCTTCATTTAACATTCCCCTTAGTCCTACATATGTGTAGTTCAATTTTGTGTACAGTAGATAGCCACAAACAATGATAAAATTTCGTCTCCTCCTACTTTGCTGGCAGAGATCCCTCCTAATTTGGGAAATGAATATTGGACAGAATCTGGAGTGAAGTGCACCCTCTGAGAGATGTATTTTATCCTAATAAGGTGATGTTTATGTGGAAAGATTCTGTCCAGTACTCGCCTCAGAGCACACAAAGCAGTATTCAGGGGTGGCTGAAGCATTTCCTCCATCCTTCCTGAATGGAATTTGCCCCTAATTTCAAACAGACTTTTGTGGTGTATTTCTTTGTATTGGGGCATCATTATGAGCCATACATAATGCTTATCATAGATGATCCCATATTGTGAAATCCTTATCAGCTTCCCCTGTAGATTATACAATTGTACTAGTACATGAAATATAATGAAAGATCAGATGGCATCATAGGATAGAGGAATATAATAGCTTCCAAACAAGTGCAAGATCATAAATATTGATGAGGAATTGAGGGAACCATTGAGGAAACCTGATTCACTGTAGGTGACTTCAGCCCGGTACAGCAATATGGAGGTTTCAGCCACAATTGGGTATTTTCCTCATATCTCCCCCACTTCCTCATAGATTGTTGTGATGTTTATTGTATATTGTAGAGCTATATTAGTACTATAACTATAGGACCTTTCATATTTTTAAAGCTGCCAGAAAAATCCCTAGCAGGGGGGTATCACATTTTAGTGTTTGGGATGCAGCATTATCAAATATGCATCAAATAGTAAGATAGAAGACATGTCTGAGAGATATATACAATTTAAAATGTATACGAAAACAAGCATAAAAAAAGAGCAACTGAGCAGAAGGATATTGGGTGATCAGTGTGGCAACTGTCACCCAAGGTTGTTGTGTATGTCCTGAAGCAAGTACTGGACAGAATCTTTCCACATAAACATCACCTTATTAGGATAAAATACATCTCTCAGAGGGTGCACTTCACTCCAGATTCTGTCCAATATTCATTTCCCAAATTAGGAGGGATCTCTGCCAGCAAAGTAGGAGGAGACGAAATTTTATCATTGTTTGTGGCTATCTACTGTACACAAAATTGAACTACACATATGTAGGACTAAGGGGAATGTTAAATGAAGAGAATCCATGAAGTATTGAGGGAGGAGGATGGGGAGGAATTCTGGTGTGGCTGAGCCTGCACCCACCAGAAATGGTATGTTTTCCATCACATATTCTGCCAAAATAAATTTATAACATCAAATGGACATTAAGGCGACCAAGGGAATAAAGGAATCAAGAGATTTGGTAAGATTTGAGGGAGGAATTCAGGAAAACATTCTGGTAAATTGTCCAGAATGGTATGTTTTTATATACTATCACACAAAGTTATTAATGTATTCTAAATCTCCTAAATGATCGCTTTCAGACGAGCCCAAGATCATAAAATTCTGAAGAATTGAGAAAGCAATATGGAAAAAACATATGGTGGCTGAAACAAATATAGCAAGCACAATGGTATGAGTATGGTGGTGATTGTGAGCATGAGTGTAGATGTCTAGCATGAGCATATAAGTAATGAGGGAGTGGGAGACATTAATATGTCAAATATTCGACATTTGACATGGGCTGTAATTATTTGAATTTAATTTAATTTATGTCTTAAAAAGTGCTTATTGATGAAGGATCTAGACCAATGACATACTAGCGGTCATCGAGGGTCAAAATTGGCTCGTCATGACCGCTAGTAGGTCATAGGTCCAGACCGGCCTATGCATTGTTTGTCGATGCAGCCACCGGGCTACTGGTGCATTAGACATCTGACTGCCGCAAGGCGAATACTGGACCGATTCATTTCGCGTAAACGTCGTCTTATTCGGGTAAATTCTAGCTTTCAGACGACTCCTCATATGCATGAATTGGTGCAGTATTAATTTCTAAATCTGGAGTGGATATCAGCCAGCAAAGCAGGGGAGAGAAAATTGATTGTGTATGGGGTCTGTATTGTAAATAATATTGAAGAGTACATTAATAGAGTAAGAGGAATGTTAAATGAAGAAATTTGATGGAGAACTGATGGAGGGCAAGGGGAGGAATTCTGGTGTGGCTGAGCCTGCACCCACCAGAAATGGTATGTTTTCTGTGACATGTTCTGACAAATAAAACTCAGAACATTAAATAGGTAGTATATGCAACCAAGAGATGAAAACATCAAGAGATTTGGTGAATATTTGGGGGGGGGAATTCAGCAGAACATTTGGGGTGGCTGCCCAGAATGGTATGTTTTTATTGTCATAGAATAAGGAATAATTTATATATTTGAACACTACCAAATGAGCGCTTTCCGACGAATCTAATATGAAGAGAATCCGTGAAGAATTGAGGGAGGAATGGAGGAAAAAACATATGGTGGCTGAAATCAAAAATACCAAATGCGGTATGTTTTCCATAACATCAATTCAACCTGTACATTCACATTTATAAATGTCAACCATTAATATGGTAACTCTATAATTACTTATTTATAATGTATAATAGATGGATTGATAATCAATAGTTCAGATGATGAGTTTAGCGCTTCATATAGACAGACGCCCAACCTCCTGCCTTTTTGGGATATGTCAGATTTATAATCACATATGTTTTCTCCTTCCGCAACATATGTCATAGCATCACACTGACTTCCAAAAACATTATATATGTTTTATGTCATGTTTTATCATGCAAAACATTTGTTTTGCGATTAGAGGCATGACAAAGATCACGTGCATCTGACATATGTTTTATCTCCGTATGTTTTTCTCAGCCACCCGATAAGAAAAGTAAGAACTCACATACAAAATTTTCTTACTAGTAAGAACAGAGTTGTTACCTGGTTGTATTGGACCGTAACCCTAACCTAGAAATTTTGTTCCCACGGATACAAAATTTTGTATTGAAAAACCTTTCCCACGGCTTTTGCGATGAAAAGTGCGTGACAAGATTTGGCTGGGGACCTCGCCTATAATAACGATTAATTCGTTCCTCATCAATCGTAACATGATATTCACAAGTCAAGATTTCAGATTTGAGATGTGTAGGCTTGAGGATATTCTCAAATTACCCTGAGCTTTTTTCAGTAGCCTTCTTCATCATCATCAACTTCTTTCCCATGAAGAATATGATTGATAAGGAATAAATTAATCATTCTTATAGGTGGAGTCCCCAGCCAAATCTTGTCACACACTTTTCATTACATTAGTCATGGGAGAGTTTTTTCAATATAAAATTTGATATCTGTGGGAATAAAATTTTTAGGTTAGGGTTACAATCCAATACAATCAGGTAACAACTCTGTTCTTACTCAGTTAGAAAATTTTATATGTGAGATTGTTACTTTTTTTATTGGGTGGCTGAAAAAATATATGGAGATAGAACATATGTTAAATTCACATGATCTTTATCATACCTCTAATCACAAAACAAATGTTTTGCATAATAAAACATGACATAAAACATATCATCAATATTTTTGGAAGTCAGGGCAATGCTATGACATATGTTGCAAAAGGAGAAAAATATATGTGATCATAAATCTGACATATCTCAAAAAGACAGGAGATTGAGTGTCTACTATGAGAAGTAATAAACTTGTCATCTGAACTATTGATCATCAATTTATCAGTTATACATTATAAATAAGTAATCATATAGTTACCGTATAGATCATCAACATTGATAAACATGATTGCACAGCTTGAAATGATACATTAGCAATTTTTAATAAGCTTGGTAGTACATTACAAATATTAAGAAATTGATATCAAGTTTTTTGACATCCTTGGATTACAAGTAACATTTTGTCAGTATACTAGTAATTAATTGTCATCACCCCAGCTAAGATTTTATTTTTCTTGTCCACCTCAACATAACTTTTCAATCCCCACTTTTTTACGATTGATGAGGAACGAATTAATCGTTATTATAGGCGAGGTCCCCAGCCAAATCTTGTCACGCACTTTTCATCGCAAAAGCCGTGGGAAAGTGTTTTCAATACAAAATTTTGTATCCGTGGGAACAAAATTTCTAGGTTAGGGTTACGGTCCAATACAACCAGGTAACAACTCTGTTCTTACTTAGTAAGAAAATTTTGTATGTGAAGTGCTTACTTTTCTTATCGGGTGGCTGAGAAAAACATACGGAGATAAAAACATATGTCAGATGCACGTGATCTTTGTCATGCCTCTAATCGCAAAACAAATGTTTTGCATGATAAAACATGACATAAAACATATGATTGATGTTTTTGGAAGTCAGTGTAATGCTATGACATATGTTGCGGAAGGAGAAAAACATATGTGATTATAAATCTGACATATCCCAAAAAGGCAGGAGGTTGGGCGTCTGTCTATATGAAGCGCTAAACTCATCATCTGAACTATTGATTATCAATCCATCTATTATACATTATAAATAAGTAATTATAGAGTTACCATATTAATGGTTGACATTTATAAATGTGAATGTACAGGTTGAATTGATGTTATGGAAAACATACCGCATTTGGTATGTTTTGATTTCAGCCACCATATGTTTTTTCCTCCATTCCTCCCTCAATTCTTCACGGATTCTCTTCATATTAGATTCGTCGGAAAGCGCTCATTTGGTAGTGTTCAAATATATAAATTATTCCTTATTCTATGACAATAAAAACATACCATTCTGGGCGGCCACCCCAAAATATTCTGCTGAACCCCCCCCCAAATATTCACCAAATCTCTTGATGTTTTCATCTCCTTGGTTGCATATACTACCTATTTAATGTTCTGAGTTTTATTTGTCAGAACATGTCACAGAAAACATACCATTTCTGATGGGTGCAGGCTCAGCCACACCAGAATTCCTCCCCATCCTCCTCCCTCAATACTTCATGGATTCTCTTCATTTAACATTCCCCTTAGTCCTACATATGTGTAGTTCAATTTTATGTACAGTAGATAGCCACAAACAATGATAAAATTTCATCTCCTCCTTCTTTGCTAGCAGGGATCCCTCCTAATTTGGGAAATGAATATTGGACAGAATTTGGAGCAAAGTGCACCCTCTGAAAGGTGTATTTTATCCTAATAAGGCTATGTTTATGCGGAAAGATTCGGTCCAGTACTTGCTTCAGGACATACACAACAACCTTGGGTGGCAGTTGCCACACTGATCACCCAATATCCTTCTGCTTAGTTGCTCTTTTTTTATGCTCATTTTTGTATGCATTTACCATTGTATATAGCTCTCAGAAACATCTTCTATCTTACTGTTTGATGCATATTTCATAATGCTGCATCCCAAACACTGAAATGTGATATCCCCCTGCTAGGGATTGTTCTGGCAGCTTTAAAAATATGAAAAGTGCCATAAATATAGTACGTATATAGCTCTACAATATACAATAAACATCACAAGGTTCCATGAGGAAGTGGGGGAGATATGAGGAAAATACCCAATTGTGGCTGAAACCTTCATACTACTGTACCGGGTTCAAGTCACCTACAGTGAATCAGGATTCCTCAATGGTTCCCGCAATTCCTCATCAATGTTTATGATCTTGGACTTGTTTGGAAGCTATTATATTCCTTTATCCTATCCTGCCATCTGATCATTTATTATATTTCATGTAGTAGTACAATTGTATAATCTACAGGGGAAGCTGATAAGGATTTCACAATATGGGATCATCTATGATAAGTGTGATGTATGGCTCATAATGATGCCCCAATACAAAGAAATACACAACAAAAGTACACTTGAAATTAGGGGCAAATCCCATTCAGGAAGGATGGAGGAAATGCTTCAGCCACCCCTGAATACTGCTTTGTGTGCTCTGAGGCGAGTACTGGACAAAATCTTTCCACATAAACATAGCCTTATTAGGATAAAATACACCTTTCAGAGGGTGCACTTCACTCCAGATTCTGTCCAATATTCATTTCCCAAATTAGGAGGGATCTCTGCCAGCAAAGAAGGAGGAGATGAAATTTTATCATTGTTTGTGGCTATCTACTGTACACAAAATTGAACTACACATATGTAGGACTAAGGGGAATGTTAAATGAAGAGAATCCATGAAGTATTAAGGGAGGATGGGGAGGAATTCTGGTGTGGCTGAGCCTGCACCCACCAGAAATGGTATGTTTTCCATCACATATTCTGCCAAAATAAATTTATAACATCAAATAGGACATTGAGGCGACCAAGAGAATAAAGGAATCAAGAGATTTGGTAAAGATTTGAGGGAGAAATTCAGAAAAACATTCTGGTGGAATTGTCCAGAATGGTATGTTTTTATTTTATTATCACACAAAGTTAGTAATTTATTCTAAATCTCCTAAATGATCGCTTTCAGACGAGCCCAAGATCATAATATTCTGTGAAGAATTGAGGAAGCAATATGTAAAAAAACATATGGTGGCTGAAACAAAAACATAGCAAATGCAGAATGTTTCCGCAACATATGACAAATGTCATAGTACATTCAGAAAGCCTGATATACTCCGCATTTGGAAATATCAATATCATACAAATATACCTAAATATGCTTTCATGTATTTTCTTATGGCTAGTAAGCTTACTGCCCACTGAGTACTACCTGCTACAGTAGAGCATTGTAATGTGACCTGCAGTAACTAGTGGTACAATGTTGTTAGAATTCGAGAGCAAGTGTGAACAATAAGTCTGAGTAAGGAAAGTAATAAGATAAGATTGTGTTTGTACCTATGGAGTAAACGAGAGATGTAGGCAAACACATAAGGTAATATAGTGCTACCAGGTGACTTATATGTTGAGGTTCAATCCGGTGAACCCAGGTGATTAGCTGTGTCGGGAGTCAGGAGTCAGGGCTTCTGGTCGATCTTTATATTTCCTTTTTGGTCATGTTCACCCGCTCACATACACTGAATGCCCCACCACTACGTGCCTCAGTTGTTATGTTTACTCCCCAACTGAGGCACAGTGCATATTCCTATATTCTATTCACTTCATGTGTACTTACATTACTGTAGCCACATCTTCTGCACATTCTACAGGTACTTAATTGAGTTGTTACGTTTACTCCCCAACTGAGGCACACCGCGTCTTCTGCTTCTGCGCGTTCTACAGTCCACTCACTCCGCTCATACTTTTGTCAGCTCTACCTACTAGATTATATAGGTATGTGCAACTCATTGGAGGTATCTAGAGCCTGAGTGATAGACCAAAAAGGGGAAATAAAGGGACAGTCAAGATAGCAAGAATGTCGAACTGTTTGAGCTCACAACCAATAAGCACCAAGAAGCATGCCAAAATCCAACAAATGTTACTACAGGGATGCCTGCTGAAAGATGTATTTTATTCTAATAAGGCAATATTTACTGTGAAACATTTGGTCTGGTATCTGCTTCACAACACACAGAACAGTATTCAGGTATGGCTGAAACATTTCCTGCATCCTTTCTGAATGGAATTTGCCCATAATTTTAAGCAGAATTTTGTGGCATATTTCTATGTATTTGAGTATTTTTATGAGCCACACATTATGCTTATCAAAGATGACCCCATGTGGTAGAATCCTTATCAGCTGCCTCTGTAGATTATACAATTGCTCTACTATATGAAATGTAATTAAAGATCAGATTGCAAGATATGATGGAGGTATATTATGGCTTCAACAAAGCCCATGATCATAAAATATATGAGGAACTGAGGGAGGTATTGAGGAATCAGCATATTTGTCCCTAATTCACCATACAGTATTGAGACTTCAGCCACAATTGGGTATTCTCCTTACATTCCCCACTTCCTCATGGATTCTTGTGATATTTGTTGTATATTGTAGGTATATATGACTACATATATTTAGCACTTTCTATATTTTGAAAACTGCCAAAAAATTACCTAGCAGAGGGTATCTCATTTCAGTGTTTGAAATCAGTATTATCAATTGTGCCTCAAACAATAAGATAGAAGACTGATCTGATAGGGGGCATACAATAAAAAAGTATACAAAAAAGTATACAAAAAAGGAGCACCTGGATGGAAGAATATTTGGTGGTCATGTGGCAACTACCACCCAAGGTTGTTGTGTGTCTCCTCTAATCTGGGGTGCACAGGAAGTCCAACACTAATAGTCAAACCAGGCATGACCAGGTGGCTTAGGCCCACCACAGCTTCTGCCAAGAAACTCACATTTTTTGCACAGAAAATGCTAAGAAGGCTATGAAAGGTGTTTGGAATAAGGGTTTGAGATAGTGAGATGTGCAAAAAAGCAGAATGATTAAGAATAGCATGCTGGTCAAAGAGAAAAGCATTGAGGATTACTAATGGTACACGCATTAAATTTAATCATATGATTAATCTGAATGAAGATACAGAGGCATACAGATTGTGTGGAATTATATACTTTGGTGATTTCCACTTTACATCCAGAATCATTGAGGCAGATGGTAAGACTTGGTATAATGACAGTGTGGAATTAGGCAGAAGGTCAAAATTTCAAGGAAAATTTGATGACATGGATGCAACAAAACTTAGTAGAGCTAAAAAAAGAAAAAGTAGTGTAGTTATATATATTAAGTTGTAAAATTCAATGTTAATGACTCAAAATTTGTAGATTGTATTATATCAAGCTTCTGTAAATAGTAATGTATTAGTTGAACCTACATGTTTCAATTTATAAATGTCGATAATTCATACTATAATTTTACAATTACTTATTTATAATGTAGAACAAATGAATTAACAAGCAATAGTTTAGATAATAAGTTTGGTACTTTTTAAAGGCAGGCATCTTGTGAGGACAGTAAGTGAAGATTATCTATAATATATTAAATAAATATAACTTAAATAATAATAAAATTAATATTCAATTGCCTTGTAAAAATGCTAACATGTTAGTTAAATCCACATGCTTCAATATATACATGTGAATGATCTATACTATATTTCTACTTATTTATAACATACAATGAATTAATTGATAATCAATAATTTAAATCATGAGTTTAGCACTCTACAAAGATAGATATATTGTCGCGGAGGGTCATATATAATATTTTAAAATAAACATAAAATAAAATAATTATAAAGTTAATCATCTTTCTCATCAATCATACCTGCCATGCGAAGCAATGGCCCTCTAAAACCAAGTTATTGATTTACACTGTCCATATATACATCTGACTTCAATGGCATCATATAAGATTTCTTCAGTAGTCATAATAGGCCATAGGCCATTTGAAATACTCCAGATAAATGTCTGATAATGCTCAGGCTTTATTGAAGAGAAATTCTGCCATATGGTATTCATTGTCATCAAAGTCGGATTGTTAAGCACATAAGCTTTAAACTCATAAAGGTTGTTTAAGCTTATGGCAGTTAAATGTTGGAGGATAGAAAAAGGAAAGACAGGGGATTTGATGAAAATGATATGAATGTTGGGAAAGAATAGGAGGTGGAATGTGAAGGATTGATAGTTGTCCATGGTCTCTGTTCTTATATCAGAGATAGCTGGTGAAATAGATAATGAGCTAATATTCTTATTGTGATATTATTACTCATCCTAGGCTCTGAACATTGATTTATAAGTCTCAGTTTTTTTATTAGGCAGGGTTCTCCCACCACTGTCTGATTCTTCCTAGGATGATCTGTTGTGTTTGATAATTTATAATGACATTGAGCTCCACCAGCTGTGTCATGTATTTCATCACCTTCCTTGCCAGTTTCCATAACTCTGGGCCATTATCATCCTCCAGAAAATCCACTTTCAGCAGATAGATGTTTAGAAAGTTGTAATGGAGGTGTGAATTTATATATCCCCCTGAAGAGCATTTACAGTCAATTTTCTCATAGTGTATGACATCTATAAATAACTGAGCAATCATCTCTAGGCTGTCAAGTCATACACTCCCCCTCAAGCCAAGGTACTTTAACTGCTATGCAAGAAAGTACCTACATGTGCAGGACTGACACAAGTCATCAGCAAAATCTCAATTTGACTTATCATACTTTTTTCTCTTAACTAACTCTTATAAATTTACTTTTTAGGTCTTATATCTCTTTTTCTTCTGAATTAAGAACAAAAAGAGCGATTAAGAGATAAAAGAGATCTCATAAGGGTTTTTAGATGCCCAAATAAGTGCATTTAAGAGCAATTAAGAGACAAAAAGTATGCTAAGTCAAATCAGATTTTGCTGATGAATCTGCTGCATGCTTTGCTGGGTGCTTGCCCTATCTGGCCAGACACATGCAGTCTGGTAGCCTCATGGTCTCCCTGGCCAGATTGCACATGTCTGGCCAGATGGTGCATCAGACTTTTGACTTTTGCTGACCACTACATGCCTCAATTGTTATGTTTTCTCCCAACAGAGACACAGTGCATATTCCCATATTTTATTCATTACATATGTGCTTACAATGCTGTAGCCACATCTTCTACACATTCTACAGGTACTTAATTGAGTTGTTACATTTTCTCCCCCAACTAAGGCACACTGTGCTTGTATGTTCCATCCACTCTACCTCCTAAACTAAATACTTATACTGATCCCACAGTTCAAAACTCAACTGTTGCACCCAATAAATATACATGTGATCATGTTGATCCCAATCACATACAGCTGCAAGGTCTTCGAGCCTCGCAGTGAGGTATAACTGCCTGTGCCAACCAGCCATTCATCGAGTTATGCAGGCTGATATATATACTTGAACCAAATCCGATCAATCGTCATTGTGCGACATGGCTACATCACTGGGAGCATTCATAACAGGTTCGGGCTTTGGGGGCGGCATGTCATCTGACTTTTTGCTCTTGGCGTTCTTCCACGCACGGGCCGCCTGCAAGAACTTGAACGACGTCGGGTTTGATTGACGCTCGTCGTCTTTGAACACCATATCGTTATCTGCTCCAGACAGTGAGAAATGCTGAGGGATGAGAGTTAGGATGTACATGTACGTACCTTCTACGAGTTGGCCAGTCTCTTCGTCTACGCGCCGTGTCACACATGATACGGGCATCATGGCTTCAACCTCGGCTACGTCTGCTGGTGTGCCGTGCTCTTCTTCGAATTTTTTCCATACCAACAACAGAGCCAATCGCTAGAAATTGTGAGCATGAAGGTACATATAGAAACAGAGTAGAGACGAACCTCTTGCTTCAGACCCTTCGACTTGAAATCTTTGTACCCCTGGTCAAATACGCGTCTCGCAAGGTCAACGTCCCCTTCGACCATCTTGACCTCCGTCTCCCCGCCTTCATCGTCCTCCCACGTGCTCCTCGGCATAGGCATCGACCCCGCCTCAAACAAAGCGTATGATATCCACACTTTCACGTGCCCACTCAATACCACAAGCCGCTCATACAGTGCCCTCGCCCGCTCCCGCTCCCCCTCCTCCACCTCAAAATCAATGTATTTCTTCCAGAGCAACTCGGGCATCGACAGCGTCGATTGAGCGATGCCGAGTTCGAATATCGCACGGGCGCGGGCGTAATCACCGAGTTGCGATTCGAGCTCGGCAAAATTGATCCATGCACTGGAGTTCGTAGGGTCGTACTTTATATAACGGTTTCAGGTTCAGAGGCCGGGCTGGGAAGTGGGACGAAGCTTACCTCTATGTATTTTTTGTAGAGTGTGCGTACGCGGTCGAATTCGCGGAGCTACAATCGGGCGGATGGTGTTTGTACTAATGCTGATAGTGAAAGGGCTGGAGGCTTACGTCAATTTCAAGCTGGATGTACCCTTTAAAAAGTGCCTTTTTAGGACACATCCCAACTGCTGTCCCTAAGATCTTCCTTGCTGCTCCCAGATCCATGCGTCGAACTTCGAAGCGGGCGAAGAGAATCCAAAGTTTAGCGAATGTGAATTGTTTGTGTGGAACGAGTTTCAGTGCTGCTTGGTATACCTCGCTAGCCCGGGCGTAATCCTCACAAAATGTCAGCCGGAAGAAATACAGAAGCAGAGCTGATTCACCTTAGTTTCTATCTCCTCGAAGAGAGCATAATTTAGCCATAGAAAGATGTAGCGTCGCCAATACCGCTTCTCGTTTCCGGGGGGAGTCTGAGCAATAGCTCGTTCGTAGACCTCTCGAACACGGCCGTATACTTGCTCTTCTTCCTCTGCGGTGGCATCCTCACCGCGCAGATCTTGAAGTGCACCTTCTTCCAACCTTGCATAGTCTAACCATACATCATAGTTTCGACCGTCGTGCGAAAGCTCTTCCTCGTATTGAATACGACCTTTGCCGAGGACAGTCGCTTCGAGAGTAACCCGTGTACCGTGCTGTTTCTCGAATTGTGTATATGCTGCGTAGAGCGCATTTGGCTTTGATCGTGGAAGCCGCGATAAGGCAAACTAAAGACCACTCAGTAATGAATCGCCAGGGAAAGGGTTGATCTACCTTATAAATAACACGAGCCCGTTCGTACTCCTTTTGTCGAGTCTCCATCTTGGCAAAGGCATTGAATATAGCTTGAGCTTTCTCAAGTTGCTCCTCTTCGTTTCCGACATATTCAAGGGCAGTCTGGAATACCTCTCTTGCTTTGGTCAGTTTACCACATTCTTCTTCGAATTTACCCCACTTGACCATACACGGGGCTCTGGCCGGATTGCAACCCAGCGCTCATAGATCGTGCTTGCCCGGTCATGTTCTTCATAACGCTGCTCGAACTTCGTATATGCCTGCCATGCCTTGTCATCTGGCTCCCACTGCATCCATCTTTCAAACACCTGCCGTGCGCCGGCGATATTCTGCAGCAGCTCTTCAAGATAGACGTATCTGTACCAGAGCTGGTCTACACGGGGGAGAAGGTGACAGCGCGATCAAAGAGGTTGCGCGCGTGCTGGACGTTGCGGGACTTTAGCTCCATATCAGTATAACTGAGCCACAGCTTGACATTTCGTGGATCCACATCCAATGCTCGCTCAAAGACAGAACGCGCCCGAAGAAACTCGTTTTGGCTTGCTTCCCAGTTTCCATACTGCAGCCATTCTTTACTGTTGAAACGGTCACATTGTTGTTTGGGAGATGGAAGTGAGAGGACGTACATGTTTCCCCTGGTTTGTCTGATTCTCTTTTCGAATTCCTCCCGCTTTCTACCTCGATACTCGTGCAGCTCTTCAAAGTCCTGTATGCGCTGTCCCGGGGAGCGAAATTGGGATTCCTGGCGTTCTTGAGCATCTCGGAGCAGTTGCTCGGCTGTAACTTGGACTGCTGCGGGTGCGCGGTTCTTAATGCGGGGTACTCTTCCGTCTTGCATCCTAGAGAAGGGTAGACCGACGGTGTCAAGTGCGTATGAAGCTTGAAGCTTGAGCTTGAGGCTGTGCGCGTGAGAGATGATGAGGGGAAAGCCAGGGATGACCGTGTGATCGCGGCCGGGCACGTGCCGGAGAGAGTGGGTCGAGCGCTGCGCCGCTGCGATTCGGATGTGAGCTCAACGTTGACCACGCCTGCCCGACTGATCAGTACTCAGTGACAAGTGCTGCTAGTCACTACCAGTTACTCGCAGCTGTCTCTGAGCTCCCCGCTGTTCCCATCAGCATGTACAGCACCTCCAACAACCCTTACTCCGACATCCAAGCGTTAGTTCCCGACGACAGGTCCGCCTACTCCATGGCGACTGTACACGACCTTCCCTCCCCTACATCCCGCACTTCACTTCTCTCCGCCGCTCCTTCAGACTCAAATTACGGTGCCACTGCTCCTACTGCTCCCTCCACCCGAAAAATACTATGGAATGCTTCGCTCAAGATGGCCGCCATCTTCGTTCTCAGTACCCTTTTCTTGGGCGGCACTCTCTGGCTCGCGTTGCCTCCTCTCGATGAGTACGTGCACTCTTTTCCCCTAGCAATACCTACTAATTCCCACGCAGAGAGGACAGACCATCGCTGAGAATACCGAAGAGTTTTGTGCAATTGCAGGCCCTCAACTCCCTATTAAAGAAGTACCGTGACATTTACCCCTACCGGATCGTCATATGCTATGTGACGACCTACTTTTTTGTGAGCATCAGTGCAATTTTGAAGAGCTCAGCCGACGCTCACATTGTTGCAGCCTACAAGCATTCTCCCTCCCCGGATCTATGTATCTCTCCATCCTCGGTGGTGCTGTCTGGGGCGTTCCCCGTGCGCTGCCTCTCGCTTGCGCTTGCGTCGCCACCGGCGCAACCCTCTGCTACCTCATTAGCGCCGCCCTCGGCCCCGCACTCCTTACCATGCCCAAGTGGAAGGCTCGTCTGGAGGTCTGGTCTACCAAGATCTCTGCCCACAAGGACGATATCATTTCATTCCTCATCGTACTGCGCATAGCGCCGTTCCCTCCGCATTGGGTCGTGAACGTCGTGTGCCCCCACGTTGGTATTGGTATTGCACCGTTCTGGATGAGTACATTCATGGGCATCTTCGGCGTCACCGTCATACACACCACGATTGGTGGCAGCCTTGACGATATGACTAGCGCAGACGACTTCCACCTCATCTCATGGAAGAACTTCCTCGGGCTGTCCGCCGTCGTCGTCGGCGTCATGATCCCCGTCGGCCTCCGATATTACTTCAAGCGCGAGCTCGAGTCGGTCGCGGACGCCGAGGCTGATGCCTCTGCCGCCGTCGAGACCGAGACGTTGGACGGTGACCGTGTGCTCGCGGAGGGGCCGCGCGTCGCAGCAGGGAAGGGCAAGGACACGCGCGCTCATCGAGATCGACGACGAAGATAGCTTATATTCTGACGAAGATACAGACGAGGATGTCATCCTCGAGGCTGGCCCCGCGCTCGTCGTCAAGCGCAAGGACGACGACGACGAGCGGCGTGACTGGCGCGCAGAGGACCTTCTGTTGTAATATCTCCTCTGCTGATGCCTCTCGTCTGACCCAGACCTATCTCATGTGCATATGTGACGACTCATGTACGTAGAGGACCTTGTATACTCAATTCCCGTGTTCAACTTCGATCGCTTGCCATGTTCGCCGCAGCGTGTTTGCGTTAGAGCTTATCCACAAGGGAGGTGGACTCCTTGAATCCGTTCGTTCGTGTACATCCTATAGCTAGTACTTAATCGTTTTGCCCGGCGCTGTACAAGTAGAAACTTTTTTGCGCTTGTGTTGTATACCGAGGAATAAATGACTTCATGACTGTGCTCGATGTGCTTGACTTCGGGATCATATTGCATGACTTCCATGTGCTGTTCGGACTATTTGTAGTGCTCGACGCTAGTAGTTTCGCCTCCATGTAACCAGACGTCAGGAGATAGTGATGTGAATGGGACGAATCATGGCAAATTTATACTCAACGAGAATGCGCATGATCGCCTTGCCCTTCCGAATCTCAAGGCGAGTTCGGATGGACTAGATGATCTTACGTCTAATTGGATCCGCGGATTCAAAAGAACAAAATTACGTACTTTCGGGTGCACAGACGGCCACAATTCATATTGGCGATAACAAATTCTGGTACGTTCTTGAGCACTGGATGACGTGACTACAAATAGTGGAACCGTAAATCTGTTTAACTGAGCTATGAGTAAGTCATCGGCGGTGTTGGATTCTAGTCATATCATCATGTCATAGATAAAGTCCACATACCTTTCTGTAGTCGCTGTGACAGGACCTGAGGTTTAAAAGCTTGAGGGCTTGCTTATAAGCAATTCAAGCACACCATAAATCTGGCTCGATTTGATTAGCTAGTCACAGTATAAAACGATGCATCGTGAAAATAGGTATGTGCTCAATTGGAGTTGGCATCGTGCGGACAACTGATAACCTGATTTTTTATCGCTCGACATACATTGGGCTCCTTGGGATATGTCTAGTACTGTGTGATGGGCAGGTTAGAAAGATATACATAGCTCCAGATTAATATTTTCCGAGAAAAGCAAGGCGCTGAAGATCTATCGATCGCATCGATCAACTTGAACATCCTAACCAACATTAATGTTAACTTTGAACAATTACGTTGCGTGTGCTCAGGCGCAGGGTCCCCAACGAGGACTGTAGACATGTCTTGTTCATTTATTGTAGTTTGATAGTTGGTCTATACAGATAGGAATATTCTTCGTGCACAGAATGTGTACTAAACATAATGATTTCTATAAAAGTGGGGTGACCGGGGACACACCGGGCATTGTAGATTTTGGAAACATTCTCTGATGCTTTTCTCCAGTGCAGCCTCCCTCGTCGTCCTCGAGCCTCTCTGACCGATGCATGACCCACCCGATGCCTCCACATGCAGAATTGAATTTGTGAGGGGATTTCGATTTAAACTATCAGGCCATTCAACGCAGAGAATGTCAAACCTTAATCCATAAACTAAGTAGAACCTCCCGGCAATTGGCGAGTGGCTGCTCCCGCCACAGTTACGCCCATTATAGTATCGGTCAGAAATTCAGCCCGACCCTTCGCAGTCCCCGTTCGTCATCAAAATGCCTAAAGGTGAGCGTAATATACTCTTGTAGAGTTCGGTGCTGACGGTACGAATAAAGTCTATAAGCCCGGCAAAGTAAATTTTATCTGATATATCGCCGGTGCTAGTCACGCTGACCCGCGACCCACCAGGTCGCTCTCGTCCTCCAAGGCCGCCACGCAGGGAAGAAGGTCGTCGTCATCAAGCAGCTCGATGAGGGAACCAAGGATCGGCCATACCCGCATGCGATCGTTGCTGGCATCGAGCGCTACCCGCTGAAGGTGACCAAGCGGATGGGTGCCAAGAAGGTTGCGAAGCGGAGCAAGGTCAAGCCCTTCATCAAGGTGCGTTGTATACCTTCGGTGGATAGCGTGGTTTCATAGCTTGATTTTAATCCAAAGGTGGTGAACTACTCACACCTTTTCCCCACACGGTATGCACTGGAGCTGGAGGGACTTAAGGGCACCGTTTCAGCAGAGACATTCAAGGAGGTTTCCCAACGGGAGGATTCGAAAAAGCAGATCAAGAAGCTGCTTGAGGACAGATACACCAGCGGGAAGAACAAGTGGTTCTTCCAGCCTCTTCGCGTAAGTCATTACCATCCTGTTACACATTATCGTCTCTCTCATGCGTACGCCTTTCCAACAGTTCTAGTTCCGTACTTGTCCCTTGCTTTGCGGTATTGTTTTCAAAACCACTATGTACATCACATAAACCCTCTATGAAGCATGATATCTCTGTCTTCTACCTTTTGGTCTGCTTCTCTTGCGACATCATCGCGCACCTGTGGTCGGTGATTTCTCCAGTAACGACTACAGCTCGATTCTAAATAGACCGTCCTCGGCCGAGCTGGGTATAGTTGTATCAGGTATCTACAGGTGGGTGTGGCCATAATTGGCTCTGCTCGAACTAAGCAGTCAGGTGTGTCTCCCATTACGTTCTTGGCCGTTGTGGTTTTGCCCGTCTTCCTTGTCTTTGCTGCAAGCCGTCTCTCTCTGCTCGACCATCTGACTCCTTTGCTCGTTCTCCTACGTGATCTATCTTACGTCGTCTTTGCGTTCGCGTTACTTTATTCCCTTCGGACTTCGGCAAATGAACGTCACCGTCTCTTATTGGCTTCCTTCACTGGCCCTTTAATGTCCAGAACATGTAGGTATTTTTGCAAACGTTGCTACCTGCCGCGAATGGAACTTCATGTTGTCCAAGCACTCCATCGGAGAATATACAATACTCGCTTCTGATCTGGGAATATTGCACGTCGAACCGTTCGTGGTCTTTGTGGGAGTGGTGGGACTGCGCTGTTGCGCACGTTGATTGCAGATGTCGAGGCTGTATTCGGAGCGGAATGTTAACGAGAGTCGTGAATCGCTGCGCCTCTTGTAGAAATTCTGTGCGAATCGTTTGGATGTTCCATGCATCAGACACCTCGATTTTATGATGTGCACATGGGTGACCGGGGAACGGTGAAGCGGTGACCGGGGACGCGGTGTGGGAGAGGAATGGAGATGGGATTGGGCGCTGCGCGAGCGCTGTGACTTCGACGTTGATAACATCCTCTAGCAGCCTTGCAGCCTCCTCAGAGCCTCGTCGTCCCATCATGACCCATCTGCTGCCCCCACATGCAGATCTCGCCCTTTCCCATTCATCTCTGCAATCCGCGCTCCAGATCGATCCCAATCAGCAGCAGCAACCCCCCAACAGCAGCCGCAACAGCCCGCCCAAGCACCACCGCAAGCACCCACCAGAAAGCGCAGAAAAGTAGATACAAACGGTGATGAAGCACCCCATCCAGCGGAGCCGAGACGTCTGAGGCGTTCACACGAAGCATGCGCACGCTGCAGGAGCAAGAAAATTAAGGCAAGTCCCGTCGGGCGACACCGACGGCAAACTCCCGTCTCACCTCCGCTCGCCTCGCTCGCCACTCATCATCTTCCTCCTAGTGCGACTCCAAACATCCAAGATGCACCGCCTGCGCTACCGCCGGCACTCAATGCCACCAAGAGGACAGACACAGGCAGACCCTTACCCCTAGAGGTCACACCGAGCGCATCGAACGCCAACTCCTCCAATGTGCTGCCCTCCTCAAACGCCACATCCCCGGCTTCGATCTCAACAACCTCGATGACATCCTCGTCAGGGAAGGCATCGAAATCGATACTAGCGATAACGCCCTCTCAGTGACATTCCAATTCACGCCCAACTCTCCGCAGGCCGCCGAGCAACAGGGCTTCCCTCTGCGGTCAGAGGGTCCGCCTCCTCCCATGGGCGGGTCCCCACCCGAGGTTATCCCTATCCTCCTCCTGGACAGCCCATGATGCCTCCTGGTTACCCTGGTCCTATGCCCATCCACTATGGTCCTCCTGGCTCCCCCTATGGCCCCCCGCCTCATATGTCTATGCAGGGTCCCCCACCGCCTGGCTACGGTCCACCTATGTTGCCCCCCTTTCAACACCCACTTGCGCCTCCTCATCCCGGCGTCCCACCGCGCCCTCCCTCCCCGCACGACATCAGGGGCCAGGACCCGCTCTCGCACGACATGTCCAATACACAGGTGTGTCTATCTTTTCTATCATTCTATTTGTAATATTAATACATATGTTCATCAGGCGTTGGCGAAGAACTTTGGCGTTTCAGCCGCAATTGTGAGCGATGTCAAGATGCCTATCGTCGACAAGGAAGATCTCGCGGTTGGTTCTAGTGGTTTAACTTCAGGCCGAGATCGCGACGTAGGTGAGGCGGTCCCTCGTGACGCCAGCAAGTGGGTGTCGGTCGCTATGCGTCGCAACAGCATCATCTCTCCCACCCCATCCTCCCCCAGTGCCGCATCTGCTGGGTCGTCGGTGACGGTCTGGCTCCCCAAGGACAGGAATGTAGTGCAGGACACGCTCAATGCTTACTTCACTCGTCTCAATTTCCACCGTCCGGTCTTCCTGCGCAGCGAATTCGAACAGACACTCACCGCGCTCTACGAGGGGCAGACGCTGCAGCACGATCCCGGCTTCGTGTGCAGCGTCTACCTTGTCCTGGCGCTCGGCACGCTGAGCGAGCTCAACCACCGCGTGAGCAACCTGGAGAAGAACGGCACACCGATTGGCGCGAACGGACCCAATGAAGTCGATCATGCCGCCCGGATGGCCCGAGCACGAGGAGTTCTTCGAGCGCGCTCTCGCTGTGAAGCCGGACTTGCGGGTCACGGTATCCAGCCTGCAGGCACTCATCTTACTTCACTGGTACTTGTATACTGAGGTGCGTGTCCTCCGCTTGGGTACATGACTGTTGTCTTTAATACTGATGGCCCGATAGCGACAAGGTCGGACGCTGTGGCGCCTTGTCGGCAGCCTCATCCGCCTCGCCATTGAGCTTGGGCTCCACCACGACCCTACGGTGCAAGACAACACCTTCTCGGACGAAGAGTGCCAGAACCGCATACGGCTGTGGGGCATCGTCCTCCTGCACGACCGTGGCACGTCCATCCTGCTCGGCCGACCGCTTGCGATCGCGCCGTCGGACTCGAACACGCCCCGCCCGACGCGTGGGAAGGGCACAGACATCTCGGAGCACTTTGTGCTGTCCGCCCGATTGCAGAGATACAAGCGGATATCATCAACTCTTTGTATGCACCGACGAGGCAAAGCGCGGATGCGATCATGCGTCATGCGACGCGCATCATTAAGAGTATGGTCGAGTTCAGGAGGCAGCTGCCTGACAGCTACAGGTCGTTCTTTAGCGGTACGGATGAGTGGCCTACCGAGCGGCGCGTGAAGCTCGTGCAGGAGATCACTGAGGACGAGGGGTTGACACTCTTGAAAATCGGTATCACCAGGGTCTTGCTGTTACGAGCGCTATTCAGCTCAAAGGAGCTCGAATACAACCAAAGGCACCGTGCTCTAGTTGACGGTACGCTGTAGCCTTTTACGCAGGCTCAAATATCTGACGAATGATGTTTTTACAGCTATAGTCACGTCACACAACATCATCGTCGTGCACAACCAGCTCATCCGATTCCCCGACATCGCCTTCTTCGTCTCGCCTATCCCGCTCCACATCTCTGCCATGGTCATCCTGTACGGGCACATGTCGCGCTGCGACGCATCGACCGGCAGATCGCGCTGGAGGACGTGTGGATGGCGCTCGACATGCTCCCGAGCTTCCGCTGGCGCTGGGAGCGCAAGGACCTCAACGGCGGGCACCCGCTCATCGCGAAGCTCGCTGAGAAGGTGCTCGACGTGCACCTGCACCTGGTCGCGCCGACGTGCGCGCCGATGCTGCTCTCCGAGCGCGACTGGGAGTCTTCGTCCCCGCTCGGACCCGGCCACTCGCCGTCGACGCCCATGATGGGTCCCGCGCCGTACCCGGGCCCGCGGCGCCGCAGGGATCGCCCACCGGCGCGGGCTCGCCGGCGAAGAGCAGCCCCGCGCGGCCCATGAACGGCGCGCAGGCGAGCGGGGCGGACACGAAGCACTGCCGGACGTCCCGAACGCGCTGTTCTACCCGTTCTTCCCGGCCGCGAACGCACAGGACGGTAACGGCAACAACGGTGCGGCTGCGAGCAACGGGGGCCAGGATTTTGATCATTTGCTGGCGGAGGCGACGCAGCCGCTGCAGGCATATGGGTACCACCCGGGCCAGGAGTCGTACATGCTGGAGGAGAAGGACTCGACGATGGCGGCCAACGCGGGGATGCAGACGTGGATGAACCCTGTGAGTTGAGAGTGCAGATGTGGGCTGTTGCGTGCTGATGGCACACTCGTCAGAGGCACATGGCGCAATTCGGCATGCAGCCGCAACAGCAGCCGTGAAGAGGTTTCGAGAAGGGTCTCGTACTTGTACAGTGAACCATATATACGTGTATACTCCGTGCCTTGTTCTGTGTTGAAGCTACGCTGTGTTTTTGCTCTCCTCTCGTTTTTCTTTGGTTTTTTGCTCCGCCTGTATAACTAGTGTGCACGACTGCCGTGTTTCTGCGATATAGCTGGTATGGCGACGGCCGCCGTCGCGTTTGTAACTCTCCAGAATCAGTATATTGGCCGTTGCTACCGCGAAAGAGCCCCCGTGCGACGTACAAATAGATACCAGCAAATTGGTCTAATGGTGCTACAGATGGAAAAATATGTCTAGGAGATCATAAAAAGGAGATCAGAATAAAACGTCCATACAGCGTGTCATAGTTGTAGGCGGCCGGTCGGGGATATCGAGCATAAAGATAACAATGTACCCGTCTATGTTATCGTAGGACGCGCTCCATGCGTTCGAGGACGGCGACGAGGCTGCGCAGGAGACTGTAGACGCGTCTGTTCAGGATAGCGGTGCGGTCGTCGCCGGCGACGTCACAGCCCATGTCCTCGACCTGGCGCCGCTGGAGGGCGCGCTCGAGAGCGATGGGGAGACCGACGGTGAGACGCGCGATCTGGAGGGTGAGGCAGGAGCGGCGGC
The DNA here is from genome assembly GCA_001683735.1 of Grifola frondosa. NCBI lineage: Eukaryota > Fungi > Basidiomycota > Agaricomycetes > Polyporales > Grifolaceae > Grifola > Grifola frondosa. Next base: position 463,086 of record LUGG01000009.1, read on the forward strand.
GGATGTCGAAGTAGGAGAGCTGGCGGAAGGCGCGCTGCGCCTCGAGGAGGCGCGTGAGCTCCATGTGCAGCGCGAGAATGCACGTGCGGCATGCTAGTGAGGGGGAGGTGAGCGGAGCGTCAGCATCAGTGCAGGAAGGCCGTACTTAGGGCACGGTCGCGAATGGAGTGCAGCGTTAGGAGGACGGCGTTGATGCCGTCCTCGCCGAGCCGCAGGGATGGGTTCATGTCGTTGACTGCTTCTGTGGGTGGGGCGGTGAGCTTCCTTGTGAGGGGAGAAAGGGGGCACGCACTGAGGAGGGTCCGGATCATCTCGAGGTCTCCGTCGAGCATGTCGTTGAACACGCCAATGACGACGCTGCGGAAGGTCTCTTCTGCCTGAGGGAAGGGGCGCGAGGAGAAGAAGTCGTACGGGGTGTGCGGGGGGCGGGCGTCGTAGGAGCGTTTTGAGGACGGCTTGCTGAGGACGTCATATGCGACGGAGACCTTTTGGAATGCGCAGGTGGCTTGGGGGTTCCCGGGAAACTTGCTGTGTGGCACCGAGGTTAGCATGGGACTGGTGCAGGGCTGGACTATGGGCGTGCGTACTCTGGGTGACATGCCTTGCTTCGGGAGAGGTAGGCACGTCGGAGGGTGAGTTTGTCTATGCGGGAGGATCTGTGGATGCCGAGGACCTGGTAGAGGTCGTCGTGGGCGAGGATCTCGTTGATGACCGTCTTACTTCTTTTAGCCGAAGGGAGACTGGTTCTGAGTGGAGTGCTCGAGGCGAGGACGAAGAGGAAGAGGCGACGGGGGGCGCATCGGAGTCGTCAGAGTCTGTAGGATCTGAGGATACCCAGGATATGTGTTTGGCTGTGAGGTCGGGGTCGTCGGAATCATCTTCGTCGATAGGAAGATGAAAATATGTGCTCGCTGCGGGGAGATATGTGAGAATGCGATGAAGTGAAAGAATACTGACTGGGACACACCGGAGCTCAAGACATACGAGAACATGGTCGTCTACTTCCAACGAGTGCATTGCATGTGATTCGACATACACTAGCATGAGGTCACGTGCTCTAAATGCTTGACAACGACTATGCTACTCTAGCCTCTAGCATTCCTGCAAACTTCCGAGCCGCTCGCTTGACCTCGCCGCGCTCGCCCATGACACTCAGTCTAATGAGATCCCGCTGCTTCCGCCCGCGACAAGTGCGGTCAACTCGTAACGGCCAAATGCCCAGTTCAAGATGCAAACTCAGTTGCCGAACTTGACAAATCCCTTGACTCTCCATACTGTTTCCTTTGAAAGAGACTCTAATGCGGTCTTCAAATGCTCCTCTTCTATGTGACTTGTTTCTATGTCCGTGATGACGCGTTGTTGATGCTCGTGGTCGCAAGAACATGCAGCATCGCCATGGCCGCCATGGTGGTGTTCATGGGGGCAACTGCTCTCGGGTGGGTTGCCCTGTATACGGTGACTGTCTCGACTTCATTGTGATGGTGGTCGTTAAAGGATTCGCTACGGGAGAAGAGTTTGGAGTCAAGCCCCAAGATGAGGTTAGGGTCTACGCCGCTGCGTCCGTTGCAGCGGATCTTGGGCGTCGAGTCGTTGAGTGTGTTGAGGTGGTCGATGAGAATGTCCAGTGCCCGTTCCGAGATGTGTTCCGACTTGTTCTGTCTCCTACCATCAACTTTTCTTGGCACGTGCTCCGCAAAGACCACTACTTACGATGAGGATCACATCCGTGTAACTCGCCTGCATCCGCGCAGTCGGCGACGTATCCTCGTATCCGCTAAAGTTCTCTGCGTCAACCACAGTGACGATGGCGTCCAGCTTCAGGTCGCCTTCCGTTTCCCGCTCCAGCTCCCGGATCTGAAACGCCAGCGTCGCAGGGAATGCTGAACCGCTAGTTCATGCATGCGAACGAGTGAGCATCGCATATAACACGGGAGGAGAAGTGTGACGAACGAGCATTCAATAATGATCCGGTCGGGCCGGTACTTCTCTGCCAAACAGACGTTTAAATAAATGTCCTCTTCTGTCGTCCTACGTGGCTCACCTCGTATTTCCAGCAAGGCCGTCTTCATCTGTCCAACTAACACACAACACCTGATCTTGTTTTATTCCCGCTACCATGTAAATCGCACACGTCAATCCACTCACATACAGCCATTCAGGATCTCGCTGACCGCAGTCAGACTAGACTGCTTCGCCAGTTGGCTATCAACTATGTCGTCAGCCAGAACAATGCTCGTTAGAATGTCTCCCTGCGCTTGGTAAAGAGGCTCGTGTGTACCTTCGACATCCCCGAACTCGTTCTTCAGTAGTACGACTCTGTAGTCTTTCGGCAACTGCGGAAGGAGCGACAAGATGATGGACGTTTTCCCTGCACCGAGGAATCCAGTAAAGACCGTGATCGGGATGTGGCGATGTGACTGATGTGTTGCCGCTGGAGGGGAAGCCATGGTATAGGTTGCAAGACAAGGAGTAAATCTCCAGCGCTCGTACTTAGTGGCTGGCGCTAACGGAGACCCGCGCAACACGCAGTAGCCACTCTGAGCACGGCATGGTATAATATTACAATCCAAAAACGTATGGCTACAACCTCGTACAAGTACACAAAAAAATCACGCCCGACGAATCAGACTCGCCTTCGCATCAGGAGGCTTCATCCGGCTGGGACCACCTAATGAATGCGACTGCCTCGCGTGTTCTCTAGAATCCGCGCCCGCAGCGAGCTAACCGCACTCGCAGACGTCCGATCATCAGCCTTCGTCCCTGTACGCCGCAATCCCGTCAACCCATTCGGGACCACGCCAATCTCGTCCAGCCTCCGCCGCTTCGCCCCTTCCTGCGCCTTCAGCGCCTGGCGCCCCTGCACCCACTGCTCCTTCGCGTCCGCCCGGCTTGTCGCGCTCTCCTCCGCAAGCGCGAGCACCTCTGGCAGCCCGTACGTGCTCTTGATCCGCTCATCCGCCTCCTCCTTCGCCCGGTCCTCCTTCTTCTGCGTGCGGAACCGCTTCCGCACCATGCGCGACAGGCCGTAGGGGTCCGTGCTGTAGTGGTCCGACAGCGCCTGTAGCGCCTCCAGGCGCGGCACCTGCACCGAATTCATGTGGTTTTGCGCATCCGTCGACTTTTCCAGCGCTGCGAGCGGGTCGACGGGGCCCTGCGACGGGTCCGTTTCTGAGGAAAACGTCAGTCTGTGGGTCGTAGCAAGGTGCCGGGACACGCACCATGGACGGCAAATCCGCCATTCTCCTCCGGGTCCCAGTCTTCGTCTTTCTGTCGTGCGCCCGAAGTGACGACGTATCGTGTTCTGCAGGGTGTTCAGTTGGAGGCACATTCGTGACGGACGGACGGACGGACGGACGTACCTTCGGGTCTGTCTGGATCTCGAACCAGCCATCGCACAGGTGGCATTTGCAGCGAAACGAGTATATGGGGTAGAGTAGTAGTTCCCGATCTTCTTCTTCTCCGCATTGTACCGCACGCCCATGCCGATGTGGTTGTTACACGTCCCACTGAAAAAGGGTTCGCCGTTAAGCCTACCAAACTCGTGACAAATGGGACGTACCACCAGATGTTGAACGGGAGCTCAAATCGGACGATCAGGATGCCCTGGTCTATCTTTCGTGCTCTATCTCCGAGGGCGTGTTTGCCTGCCAAGGTGGGTAAGCGTGGGTAACGACCCGAGTGTGCATGGACTGACCTCTGTAGGCGTTGAGACTGCCATGCTTCTCCCCATCATAGTCGGGCGGGTAATATTTATTGAATCCTAACAGGTGGTGAGAACAAGGACGGCACAACTAGCGACGAATACCACCAACCTTGCATTGCGAGCCAAGTACGATGAGTGGGGGAGTAAGATGCTAATTAAGCGCCCGAGCGTAACTTAACTTAATAATATTACAATTATCCCTTCGGCACATGCCGAGACCTTAGCATTTGCACACATCAAGCGAGCGTAAACCTTATTTTTCTCTGTCAACACCAACTTGCCCTCAGGTATGCAAGCAAGCTCGCTCTGCGTCTGCGTGATTCGCTGACAACCGGGGCATCCAGTCACCTTCTAACTCTCCAGCAAGAACCAGGATGAGTTACGTCGCTAAGGGTGAAAAAGAATACGACGCTACCGGTGCCCCCGTGCCCGCAGCCAAGATCCACAAAATCCGGATCACGCTCACGAGCAGCAATGTCAAGAACTTGGAGAAGTGTACGCTCCATTTACTCTCGTCCCATTGGCATCGTTGTTGAAGAGAATGGCGCTGTGCAGTCTCGTCGGACCTCATCAACAGGGCAAAGGACAAGCAGCTCCGCGTGAAGGGCCCCGTCCGCCTCCCCACCAAGGTCCTCAAGGTCACCACCCGCAAGACTGTGAGCTGTTCTTTCGTATATGTTACCATGATAGGACGCTGACGGATGTCTTGCCACCAGCCTTGCGGTGAGGGTTCCAAGACCTGGGATCGCTACGAGCTCAAGATCCACAAACGCCTGATCGACTTGCACTCCTCCAGCGAGATCGTCAAGCAGATCGTGAGTCGCTTCGCTGCATCGTGCTGTTCCCTGCGCAGTTCTAACAGTATGCCACAGACCAGCATCAGCCTGGAGCCCGGCGTCGAGGTCGAAGTCACCATCTCTGCTTAAGTGCTCGCTGTCTGTCACGCGCATCCATGTATACTTAGGCTTTACGACGTGAATGCTATTATATCGATGTTGCTGCAATACATATACTCGTGATGCCATGTGAGAAATCTAGATATAGAGGGCATAGGAACCGATGACTGGGCGATGGTCGCTGCGGCCTTCCAGCCTGCGCATGCCGCGGTCATCGAGGGATCATATCCGAGACACACCACTTCGCCTCGGCGAAATCGGCGTGGCGGCGGCGGCTCGGGGAACGGCGGGGCAGCAGATACCTGTGCAGCGCCGTCGCGGCTCATGAACGGCCAAAAGCTCCGCCACCGAGAGCTAAGGGGAAGCGGCGTCACCGCAGATGAGAGCCCCGCGAATATCGAGTCGTCGGACTTTCTTGCTCTTGGGCTGGGGCCGGCAAGGGGGAGGTGTCGACAGCGGCGATGGTGTTGCTTTGGCGCATTGGGACTGAACGCTTGCCGGGCTGGTGGTCGTGGTGTGAATGTGCGCGGGTCAATGTGTTCTCGGTCGGCGAAAGATTGGATTGCACATGGGATGGCCGGGTAGAGGAGAGGGACGGTGATGCATCCAGGAGGAGACGGAGGTGGATATGTTGCGTCTTTCATCGGTGCTTGCACGAGGTGTCGCTTGATCGTGGTCTGTTGCGGAGGCCGGATGGCCTGTCTCGTTTGTTATCGACCAGGTGGAATCCTTGCGACTTCGCAGCGACGACGGGCGCAGGGCCTGCCAAATCCGAGCTCGCAGTGGCTGGGAGGGATGTTCGTCTTCGTCTTCGGACTCGGACTCGACGGTCGATTTCCACAAAATCCGATCGCACCTGTGAAGTTCGACAATTAGTGGGGACTACTGAGGTCGTCAGAGCGCACAGACCAGCTGGGCACACGTTGCTTGTTGGAGGAATCATACACCCCCTTGTCTTCGTCGATGTTGACATCGTTCTCGCTCAGCGCAATCGAATGGCTGTTTTCAGCGCCGAGCAAGGTGGCCTTCGGTTCGGGCGAATGGCTGGGCTTGTGAGATCTGTTCGCTGCGTCGTCACTAGAGGTGGCAGCCGATAAATCAACAACCGAGGATCCCGCGAAATCCTTGACGCTTGGTGTTGCCTTGTGCGATGGAGTGAGACTGCGCCGCCATCTCGACGGCTTGCCGTCCTTGAGGTCCCCATCCGAAGCGGCCCATAGCGCCATCCACTTCTCCTTTGCCTTGCGCGCCGCTGCGGCAGTCCACACTTGTGTGCCAGGGCACCAGATGATTTGGCTGAGGCGGAGGAGGCAAAAAATCCCTGATCTTCGCTGTCGTCAACGCCTCCTTCGATGGTATGTCTGGATTGTGTGGATGTCCACATCGAAGAGGCCACGGATGCCGATTCTGCGTCGACATCCCCGTCATCATCCACGCCACTCCCTTCATCATTGGCGGGTGGTCATCCTTCTCTTCGATTTCAGAGAGAATCTTCTCGTGTTGGACGGCGGCTGCGGCGGAGTTATATGAATCCGCTTGAACTCTTGTGTCTGTTCCGCTTGATGGTGCGTAGGACGTCGTACTTGAAGGTGGGAGGGAAATTGATCGGCGCCTCATTGAAGCCAGCGAAGGCTTCCCCGCTTTGCATGGCTCGGCGCAATTGATCGAATGCAAGGGCTTGCCCGTATTCTACACTATTGTCATGAAAGAGTTGAACAAAACATGGAGATGTCCATACCCTTCCGGGATATTAGCCAGTCGGCATGGAGGCGGGTAATATCCAAACGAAAGTTTAGATCTCCGAAGACGAACGTGAAGTCGAATCTATCGGTAATGTCTATAGTGAATTCGAGTTAATAAGCGCGGCAGCAATGATTCACGCAACCTCAATCACACCTTCGGCCATGAGACGCGGGTCGTTAGCGGCCAGAAAGTCGTCAACGGCGAGTTCAGCCTTCAGCGAGAACGACGAACGTTTGGATATGACTGTCAAGGCAAAGCAAGAGACAAACCTTGATCTTGGTCAAGTCTGCAATGCGATGATGCATCCGGCCTTCGTGCGCTACAAAAAAATCAGCTTACACGAGGATATTCGGGAAGGACCAACGCGCCTGCCAAGTGGGCATTTATGAATAGGAATGTTGTCCCGTTGATGTTTAGGCTCACACCAACGCCGCCCTTGTTTCCGACTCTGCCCCCTATGAGGCCAGCAGTGACGGCAGACTTCGAGGTCCCTGGGAGGTGAACGATCGTAAGACGTCTCTCACGCACGGAGATGAGATATACCTTTGACGAGATGTTTGACGTCTCGATGAATATAAACAGCAAGATATAAACCCATCATACGCTCTTTGCTCAGCAATTCATAAGGACTTGTTCTTGGCGTGCCACCATTATTCAAGGTTGGATCAGAGGCAAAAGCATTGAGCGCGCGCCCTGTTTTAGCGCCACCAGCCGAATTACAGTACCAATCTTCTAAGATCGAGGACCATCCCGAGGGTGGATGGTGGGAGTTCTCGTGTGGGGACGTCGGATCATTCTCGTAGCTTCTGCGATGGAAAGCTTCTTCGAGGTCTTGAACACGGAGAGAATGACTAGAGCGTGACAATTCTTTATCCTTGTCTTTATCCTTAAGCTTGAAGCCTGCACCGAGCGCCATAGGGATTCCTGTAAAGAGACATGTTCTCAGAAGTGAGGAGGAGGTATTGACGACAATGACTACCGGACACGCTGGGACACTCCTGTCCTGCACTGACACAAATAACATCAGTGACCATGGACATGAGTGTTTGGTACTATGACTTACACAATAACGATGTGGTAGGGATGTGCTGCTTCTGCAGGAAACGATGGCGGTCCGGGTCGTGCGTCGGGAGGATCGAACCCTTGAGTCGGGATGACTCCTAAGAGCTCTTCTAAGTCTCCCTATTCAGAGTAGGCATCAGATATTGTTGCACAATGAACATCATGTAGGATACACACCTTCGGCAACGAATCATGCATATTCCACGTCAAGATTCTGACTTTGAAGAACTGTTGCGGCGGAATATTTCTACCCAAAGCTGGAGATCGGAGGTTCGAACTGTCATCTTGGGCAGAGATTTCTTGCGGCAAAGGGCTCGTTATGGCATGCGGTGATGAAGGGAACAAAGCCTGCAGACGAGCGAGGACATTTGAATGCCCTATGTTATTGTATATAAGCATTATCATATACATATAATAAGAACGTGCAAGATAAGGTCTGACGGACCTGTTCTGCCTGCATTTGGTACAGAATCCCTAACAGCGGGTGCTTCTGGAGGCATAGACAAGGTGAAGTCCTCGTTAGATGCGGGGCAAGTTGGTTGCCTTGTAGTCATTTCGATACGAGCACATATAGGCCAAGCAGTGATACGGGAGGCAATTAGGTGTAGAATAGTACTAGAATTATTCGCAATGCAAGCAGCAGTGACCGTGAGGAGACAAGGCGGAACGAGGAGGTGCAGAGCTGAGCTTGACAAGCACGTGTGGCGCCGACGCGACTTCATCACCGCGTCTCAGCGTCTATGTAATCACTTCAACTCTCTCCGGCTCTTGCTTCACGTCTCTCACTTACGACATAAAAGGGCACGACTATAACGATATTACTGCTCTGATATTCCCTCCAAAAGTCGAGCCCTCACCGAGCAGCTGGCATCATGATTGTAAACGCACTACCTCCGCCACCGCAGACACAAGTACAGAGGATCTCCCGTGAAGCATCGGTGAAGGATGCAGATGTATGTCAATTTGTTCATACTTCCGTCATATTTGCTCGTATGATATTCATATGACTCTTCGCACAGTTTCTAGCATTGCGTCTCCTGAATAAGCGGGGTCGGCTCAGACTCTCGCCGGAACCAATCGAACTCGATGTTCTTCCAGGACGCGGCCCTCTATTCGCAGTTGCTAATTCCAAAGGATGGTTTGTGGCTGCAATCGTCGATTCCAACTCCAAATGCAGTATGTGAAGGACCCCTTTGGTTGAACGATCACTCACTGTGTTTTCTAGGTCTTATACTCTCGCCACTCTCGGAGCTTCATCCTACGTTCTCCTCATCTCCATCCGATTCCGGGGAGATACTCTTGAAGCCCCAACGGACCGTTCCTCTCCCTGGCGTTCCTAATACACTCGTGTTCGCTCACAACGACACACGATTACTAGTCGAACTTGGTGAAGGATCGATCAGAGTCTATGATACTGCTAAGCTGTTCTCAGAAGGCGCTGATGTGAATGCTCTTCATTCCTTCCCTGGCGGTGGAGAGGCGTCAAAAGAGATGTTACCCAATCCTGGGGATGCGTCTGAACTGGTAGCGGTCCTTCGCCGACCACTCGAGGGCAGTGACATTTTGCTGGTTGAGATCTTAGACGTGCAGAATATGTCTTCCCTCGGTGGCTGGAGAAGTGCTGGAACGTCCAACACAATGCCTACAGCTAGTGAGCGTACTATCATTGTTTTGCCATTCAATTTACTCATCACTTCACCAGTTTCATGGTCTCCAAAGGGCAAACAACTAGCGATAGGCCTTGAAAGTGGGGACATCGTCACATTCAATCCCACACCCACTTCTGCGATCAGGAGCTTCATTCCGTGCCCACCTGTGGCTAACAACCTGAGCGTCATTTCGACCGTATGGCTCTCCAACCCCGAGTTTCACACCATCTATGCTGCGCCAGGGAACCTGACTACCGATGCAGCTCAAACTCACGTTGTTTTATCTTTTGACCATAAAACCAACACGGTTGGAGATGTCACGCTGAACACTCCATACATGCCGTACCCTGCGTTACGGCCACCAGGATCATTCACCGTTGTTTTGCGAAGTTGGGAACCAGCGAGGTTTTTGATATTTGTTGGCGACAGCTCCTCGTCCGACATAGGACTTATCGGCAGCCTAGCAGAGCCAGGCGTTCCTCCTCTGCAAACCTGGTACAATCTCGATTTGGAAGAAACGTCGACGCCGTCAGTCCCATTGGATAAAGAAATGTTTGATACGGTCCTCCTGGGTCTTGCTCTTGACCTTACTGCGTCCGAATCGGTCTCGTATACGGCCCCATCAGGCGAGGAAGTCGACGTTCCCCCTCCACCAATAATGTACGCGTACTCAAACGACGGTACTCTTAGTGGCTGGCATATCATCAATACCAAAGGTAGCGCCTATCCGGGAATGGTTGTTTCGTCAGCAGGCAGTATTCCCTCCACGACGCCTGCTGCTGACTCCACACCCACGGTCATTAGTTCAAGCCTCGCACCGTCCATGTCAAGTTCTTCTATCCCTGAAGAACCTATGACGACGGATACAGACAAAGATGCTATGACGACAGATACAGATACCGGCTTCGGAGGTTTATCATTAGGAGGAGGATCTACTGAACCGAGGGCTGGATTCGGAACTAATACAATGTTCGGACAACCAGCTCCTGTGTCTAGCTCAAGCTCTTTGAGTGCATTTGGATCAAGCCCTCTCAAGCCTGCTGTAGGGTTTGGGGCTTTTGCTAACCAGGGACCCTCGCCGTTCGGCGCTTTTACTCCCAAGCCTCCTGGAGAGACCACTGCGATCCCGACACCCACTCAGACCACATCCCCTTCCTTTGGCCAGACTGGATTTGGGAAAGCCGCGTCCGGGCAGGGTGCTTTTGGGCAAGCCGCGTCTGGTCCCGGTGCTTTCGGGCAAGGTGCATCGGGGCAATCTGCTTTCGGCAAGCCTTCGTTCGGACAGCCGGCCTTTGGTCAGTCAGGATTCGGACAGCCTTCATTTGGACAACCTGCTTTCGGCAAATCTGCATTTGGAGCTGTGTCGAGCTCACCCACACTGTCAACCCCAAGCTCGTCGGGCGGTGGTTTTGCAGCCTTCGCACAGGCTGGACCCACAGGCTTTGGCGGTATAGCGCAGAATGCGCCCAGTGCTAATGCGAAACCCGTGTGGGCATTATTGGACAGCTCAACAGAGAGTAAGGCCAATGGGCAACCCAGCTCTGTCTTTGGTGGCGGTAGCGTCGGCATATCTCCAATTGTATCTGACGGTGCTTCCGTTACTCTCCCTTCCACTACGCCAGCAACTTCCCCTGTGCAAGCCAAAACTCCATCAAGTGGTGGCGCCTTCGGAAATCTAACAACCTCAACTGTGGGCTTTGGAAAGATTGGGGCAGGCTTTGGTGCTTTCGGAAGCAGCACTAACATCTCTTCTCCGTTCTTCCAAACTGCAAAGATGTCTGAAGCCTCTCAGCCTGTATCGGTATTTGGGGCAGTGTCTCCGTCCTCTGTTCAGAAAGGTGCTGCGACTCCTACATTCGGCTCGCCATCAGCACTCGGGAAGGCACCGTCTATATTTGGGAAGCCCAGTCTTGAGACATCCTCAACCACGCCAACTACCACTCCTATGAAGACCGGTGCGTTTTCCGCATTCAGCGGTGCCACATCTGCCTTCGGCTCGTTGGCTGGTTCTGGGAAGTCTTTCTCAGATTTGTTGCGAGAAACGAGCACGACATCTGAAAATCCACCTTCCGTTTTTGGCAAGCCTGCCGCCCAGACTAGTGCAGCTGCAGGTAGTGGACCATCGCAGCCCCCAGTGTCCGTGTTCGCCAAGTTGAAACAAGATGCGGAGCGATTATCGAGCCAAAGTAAGGATATTTTTCTAACGAATCATGTGCTGCGAGGCTTATCTATACTTCCTAGCGAGTGAAGCGGCAAATCTGCCTGAGGAGGGTACTTCAGCGGTGTCGGAAGATGAGGACGCTGAAGGGGAAGAGTTTGAGGAGACGCCTGAGGATGACGTTGGCTTATTCCTGACGGATTCGGAAGAGGAATCGGAGAGTGAGGAGGGGGATATCTACGCAACAGAGTCGCCACCGCGTTCTCCTACCGGCCCCACCAAACCTTCCTTGCCCACTGCCGCACAAGAGCCTTCTGTTGTGGCGCCAGTGGAAACTCCCTCTGACGTCGCTGCACCTTCCTCCCCAGCGCCCACTCTTACATCTGAGCAAGGTCCTGCAGAGCGAGCTCTCGAGGCCAGCAATATACCTTTTGAATCGCCTACCGGCAATGAACCGCCTGCACCTTCCGCCATCCCGACTTCCGACTATGTAGAGAAGGGTGAATCACCAGCAGCACCGGAATTAACCAAAACACCTACTGGTCCTCCAGCAAAAACAGCACCAGGTGACTTTGCAGGCCGCCCCAGTTCCGCTCCGCCGGTCCTTACTCCATCGCCGTCGCTCTTCTCAGGGTTGGGTGTAGGCAGACCCTCTACTCGTCCTGCACGAAGTTCTCCTTTGGCAAGCCAACCAATCACAAACGAAACTGAAGGTATAGAGCAGTCCCCAGCGGCGAAGGGGAAGCCGCCTGAGCCTCCCGTCCAGCCCTCCCCACCTCCAGTCTTATCCGCTTTTGCAGCGCCCTCCGCACCGAAACCAAGAGTTCAGACACCTCCTCCATTATCGGCATTGGGTGCGACTCCTCTTCCTTCAGCAACCCCATTCTCGTTGGCTCCTCGTACTTCTCCTGCTCCTGCGCCCCAAGTATCGACACTGTTCGGCGGTGAGCCTACCCCTCCGGCGGCGGCCTCTCCAGTTACATCAACACCGACATTCGGCGGTACGGGCGTCTTGGGTGGGCCAGCAGTTTTCAAGGCCAAACCACCACCTGTCGCGGCTGACAACAGCTTGGCAGAGGGTATGCAGTCAGAATGCGCTCACCTATATGTCACTTTAGCTAAGGAGCTCGAAGACGTACGTCCACCTCGACCTACTCACCGGCGTGATACTCATACACATTTACAGCTACGGTCATTGGCTTTAGAGGCAAGCGCACGCAAGGAGCTGCTAGGTCGAGCCGGAAACGGTTCACGCAGTAGGGCTGACCTTGGAGACCCTACGAAATGGGTCGTTGGCGACGCGACACAATTTGCGCAAATCATGAAATCGGTTGAGAAAGACATAGCTGTATTTGAGACCGAGAAAGCAACGTATATCGGTGGCATTTGTGATCTCGAGAGCAACATGCTGAAAGGTGTGGAACATAATGATTATCACTGCATCCACATAATAATTAGATTTCTTTCAGCGACCACCCGCAAGGAGGAAGTCATAAGGTTTACCAAGGCATCCCAAGATGCAGAGTTTGCGAAGATGCTCAAAGCACGGACTTTGGGCCCAGAGCATCTTGAGACGCAGAGTCAGCTGCGGAGAGACATTCGAGTATGTTGTTATTTTTATTGATGATATTTCTCGAGCTAATATTAGACAAACTAGACGATACGTGGACGAATCCAACAGTTGGAAGATCATATCCAGGCATCGAAGAAGAAACTCAACAGTATGAAGAGTGGCAAAGCTGCGTTCAGGTAGGCACATGCTTGCGGTTGAATCTGGTTCGATTGCGGTTGACGAATGCATGCTAGACCTCCGTCTTTGGATACAGTGAACCGGACGTATCGCAATATCGACTTGGCCATCGAGCAACAGGAAGATGAAGTAGCCAGCTTGGCTTCTCGTATGGTCAAGCTCGAGTTGAAGGGAGCGCAGACATTGCTTCCTGAGCGGGACAAGCGGCTGCCAGATAACAATAGGGCATCGAAGATCACACCCAGTGTTGTAGTTTCTACCGCTGCCGCTCTGAATGCGGAGGTGGCAGCGCAGAAACTGAAGCGTGCACTGTTGCGGTCGCGCAAAGAGCCCCTGCTGAATACTCAGGCGGTTTCGGCGCCGCAGGTGCCAAAACTTGGGGAGACGCCCCGGAAGACGATCAAAGCTGAACCTACTACGCCCAGTCTTTTCACCTCTCCCTCGTCGGGCTTAGCGTGGACCCCTCCATCTGCAGGCCAACCAGAATGGTCACTCCCACCTTTCGAACCAGACAACTTCTCGCCAACACCCTTGTCGAATTCACGGCATCGCTCGCCGGGGAATAAGCTCCACGCAAAACCGATTCAATTGAAAAAGGCCCCGCGACCACTGCACCTCCCCAGGGTTTAGTTGGGGACCGGTTCCTGTGATCACTCCAATGAAGACCCTGTCGGCGGATGTCAGAACAGGGAGTTCAACAACAGAGTTTGTTCCGATCTCTCTTTCTAGTTCATGGGTTACCGAGGGATTCGGGGAGAAAAAATGAGTTTCGATAGGTTCGAATAGTCAGATCTGGTCAATAGCTTTTACATCGTGTACAGTAATACTTCATGTGGTGTCGTGCTTTTGAATACCGTTTGCAGCGGGTTTGTCGCTTGCCTCCTCCGCATCCTCGAATTGTTCTGACTGGTCGAAGGGATTGTAAATGATAGATTCAAGATGAGCGAGTGCGGCCTAGGGGAAAAAAGAAATGCAGACCAAAAACAGGTCTAGTATGGCGCGTAACGGTTATCATTGATGAAATTGCTGCGCACCCTCCCTACTTCACTGAGCTCTTCAGCCTCACTGCCATTGAACGTCTCGAACGTATTTTCGTCGGCGTCGATGAACGCGTCGTCCATGTCGTCGGAGAGAGATGCCGGATCTGGATGTAAAGATGCACATAGGGAAAGACTCTCGAAGATGGGTTCGACTGTAGCGTGACGTTAAAATGAGGATCGCTGCAAAGATGGGAGAAGAAAGACGTACGGGCGGAGGCATCTTTTGGTATAATGATGAGTTCCTTCATCTCGCTCGCCGCATCTTCGTCGCCTTGGGTTTCAATTACGGTTCCGATACTATCATCGAGTTGGCAATATATAGATGGACCAGAGTCCGCACGGGATATGGCATGGAGTGTTATCGAGGGATATTCGACCTGAAACCCTCGGCCAGTGGCAGACATGAACACGAGAACACTACAGAAAAATCATTTGAAGGAGAAATAACTGCAGAGAATCTAGGAACTTACCTCTCAATGACATATAATGTTCCGTTGGCACAATCCTCAGGAGTGAAGCCCTCGATGGGAGGATCAACAGTCACCGATACATTTTCTTCTTTGTGGCGAATGACGGGTGGGATGTCGCTGAAAGACGCAGGGGTCGAAGCAACCAAATTCCTGTGCTCCTCCGGAGATATGAAAATAGGAAGAGATGTGATCAAAGTGGGAGGAGCCATTTGAAGTGCCCAGAGGGATAACAGTCAAAGTCAAGCACAACTTGTCAGCAGAGTCCGTGACTGCCGCTCCGGACCAGCATAGCCATCTGAGCTCTCCTCTCCTTTCTCCAGCTCATTCACACAACTCTCTCTCCTTTGCCGGACTCTGACTATATAGATTCCAAGGTCTCTGTCTACCCATGTCGACGCCTTCTGATCCTCAAGCTGCCGCTCTGTTGGCTCACGTTGTCTCCCAGACAGAGCAGAATATCTCGTTCCTCGCCTCCCAGAACTACATCTCCTCCACAGAAGCGGCGGATATCATCGCTCGCTTACCCAAGCCGCAAAGCAAGGGCGCAATAGCGAACAGCATGAGCTCGCTAACCCTAGTGCCTGCCCGAAGTCCTTCCCCTTCTCGCCGTAATATCCCACCACCTCCCCCTCGTACGCGGAGAGCGCGAGCATTGTGGGCATACAATGAGAACGGACAGGCACGCTTCATCAATATGACCTTCGAACCGCTGTCTCAGCTAACTCTTCCAGGAACCCAATGATCTCTCATTCTCTTCCGGAGAGGTCATTGAGATCATCGACGAGACGAACACGGATTGGTGGACTGGCAAATGCAGAGGGCGGCAGGGACTGTTCCCCTCAAACCACGTAGAGAAATTGGATTCTACTCCATCTCCGGCACCTCCTCCGCCCATGATGATGCCAATCATGCCTTCTATGCCCATGCAGCCCATGCAGCAGCAGCCACCATCGTACCTCCCCGAGAAAGCAGGTTATGTACCTTACGGTCAGGCACCCATGCCCCCGCCGGCGCCGGAAGTGCAGGTGGTGCAGGTGCAGCAGGAGCCCAAGAAGCACAGGTTCGGAAAGCTTGGCAACACGGTGAGCCATGGGCAATATTCGACGTTTGAGCTCACTCAGCTTACGGACCTCGATGATCTAGATGGCGAACTCGGCTGCAGGTGGTGTCGGTTTCGGAGCCGGTAGGTTTCTTGTCCATCTTTTACACTTCATAACCGACCATATTTCTTGCCACAGGTGCTGCTATTGGCAGTGGCATCGTGAATGCGATATTCTGATTGTAGTAGCACCGCCGCTTCTTGGATTGCACACTTCCATGGCTCCCTGTAAATATCCTCTTCCTTTTCCCTCTGCTGTTGAGCTCTGGGGTCTTTCCCCAATCTGTTGCAGCTCTTCGCCAGGCGACAACAAACATTACTCGTATAGAACTTCTTCAGGACATTAATGTGAATGCATCATATTTTCTCGCGATCGCCTTGCTCGCCCAACAGCTGTAGTTCGGGGTTCCAGAGTGGAGATGGCCAGGGGGGTATATATTACAACTATCTATCATAAGTAACACAACGAACGCCACTCAGCGTCACGGTCTGATCTCTGTCCACATCAAAGGCAAGAAGACAACGCAGGCCGTCCAAAACTATATGCTGGTGAGTATCGAGATAGGGCGAATATGCTGCAGCAGGACACGTACGACATGCACACTTTTCAAGAATAGCAGAGGGTATTCGTCAGGGCGCGGCTTAGCGAATATGGGCTTTCCCTTGTCGACGCCAATTTGCCGGGGATGGGTGAACAGGACCCAGATGGAGTATAACGCGACGGCGAAGAAGTGTCGGAAGAGCATGAAGGGCGCTTGCTCAATGCTACGTCGAGAGATTAGACACAGGCCAAGTGCAGTATAAAACCGACGTACGCTGCAAGCAGAGTTACTGGCTCGCGGATACAGTTCCCGCCAAGCTCAAAATATTTGAAACAGCCAACTCGTAGAACCTCCAGTGAAGGATCTGACAGCGTCCATGAGTATACTGCATTGTAAGAAAGAAGGGAAAAAAACATACCTTCGGCGCCGAAGAGGTCGTACAGCGCGACACTCAAAACGTTGACGGTTGAAGCAAGCGGCTTCCGTGCCCAGTGCCATCGATGCAACACACGAGAGACTTGCTGCCAATCTGCGAGCTCTTGTATCCGACGAGCATATCTGTCAGCAGGACGACATCGTTGAAAGCGACGGTCATGCCACCACCGGTGAGCGGATGCCGCATGTTCCAGGAATCGCCAACAAGGATCACGCCTTCCTTTGAAAGATGACCTCCCTGCTCGGCAGGGGGAAGCCACGAGTTGGGCATACGGCGAATACGGTCGTTAGCGAGCGCCCTCTCCACAGGAACCTGCAACGCTGAGGGTAGTTGAGGGTTGATTTGCGTTAAGATGTGATCCTGAACGACTGCTGAGACAAGAACGCGGCGCACGAGCGACATATGACGTACCTTAATATCAGATGGAACAGGCTCCTTGAGGTCAACGAGCATACGAGTCTCATGCTCCGCAATCTGATACAACAGTACAGGACCCTGACCTCGTACGAGGACAACGGTACCATGCTTATCGATGGGCAAGTTCGCATCCTCCAGCACGACGCCGACGAAGTGGCTGCGCGTCGCAGGCTTGATGCCCGCCTTGCCCATGACCAAGTTCCGGAAGTTAGAGAAACATCCGTCCGCGACGACAGTTAGGTCGGCGAAGAATGGCTCCTTCTCCACGGGTTCCGCATCTCCGGCGGCGAGCTTACGCGTCGCACGCACGCCTAAGATTCGGCCGGTCAGAGGACACTCGATCAACTCGGACACGGTCGCCTCGACGACCTCCACGCAAGTCGCCTTCTTCGCTTTCTCGCGCAATGCCTGGATGAACCGACCGTGGTGGAAGCCGCGTCCCTCGTGGCCATTGGGATAAGGAATTTGGACGGGCTTGCCGTCAAGGACGACACAGTAACCGTACGTGGGCACCGCGCCGATGCCTTCGAGACACGACTCAAGCCCAAGCTTCTTGAGGGCCATGATGCCACCAGGCTGCAGCAGCTCTCCGACGATGCGATCTGGCTCGGAAAGAGAACGTTCGAGGAGGCATATCCGGAGCGGCTTGGATCTTTGGATGGAGACGTTAGAGAGAGCGTGCGCAAGGGAAGAGCCGACGACCCCAGCACCGACAATAATTATGTCGTACGAAGTGGACCACATTTGTGCGTGGTTCTTCATTCCGGGCTACTTGCCTTTTGAATGGCGGAGACAGTGCTCCAGCCCTCTTAACGTCGGTCTCGACTGAACAGCAGCGACGGTGTCGACCCACTCTTTATATTTGCAGCTGTTTAAGTCTACCTTCAAATCGTCCCACGCACTGATCGTCCCGCCACCGATCACCACTCTCTCGTGCTCGAATTTATACCATTTCATCGTCCTGCAATGCGCAGAGAACATGACGACGACCAAGTGGTCTTGTCAACGCGTTGGCATCATCAATCGTACGTAGACTACCGTCGTACGTAGGTTACCATACGTGCGTCTTGTACTAGGAAAGACCTGGCTTCTTACTTTACGTCTCGAATTCAATTCAAACAGCGCTGTCAAGCGCACTAGTTTTGCTACAGTCCTTTTGACTTCACCTGCAAATTATCTAGACTTCGTTGTGCAACACTGCAAGATCCCAACGTACCCGCTCTGCCCTATGGCGACGGCGGCGTACAAGGCAACCGCAAACCATGGCCGAATTTGTGAGACGTGCACTGGATGTCCGATGAGACTTGTTGCTACTATACAGGCAAGATCGCAGCAACTCGGGACCATTTTCCCCGGAGACCTGCAGTAAGAAAAGGAAAAGCACTTTCGACATTCACTGCAAGAAGCGGTTCCTGTGCCTCCGGCCATAGGAATCGCATCCAGCGACAGCTTAAAGCGTACAGAGCGCGCTCCGAGCGGAGTGGGTGGCAGTGTCCGGCGGTGAGGATACATTCCGTGACTCACGGCAACGGCGCTCGCGCTCGAGTGGCAGCAGCCCCGCCACCTGGGCAGCGCAGTGGTTACCCGTCGTCACCAGCGCATACCGGAGGCTGCTGCGGTCAGCATCAAAAGAATTATTCCAGGCATGCAATGTTTATGGGCATGTTACGAATGTTACGCACAGTGGTTCGCGCACCGGGCAGCGCGCCGATGAATCGCCGCCCGTTCTGGTGCGGGTCGGCGCCTCGGACAGACACGACTACTTGAGGCGGAGCCGTGACTGTGAGCATGGGACATGCGAAAGACTTCGAATATACGTGAAGGGTCATATGCCCACGCGCGCGATAGCAGATAGCGAGCATGAGGCGTGTATTTCCAGACGGCGAACATTGCTCGATATTTCGAAACGGACTGCCTGCCTGCAAGCAGCCTCCTTTCGTGAAAGCACAACGGGCACAAAGCGCTGGCTGGAGACGTTACTCGTCACGGTCACACTCTATAGCACCAATATAGCACTCGAGTTATTCTCGGCGCTAACTTGAACGGTGAAAAGCTTGTAAATGGACCAAAAGCAGTGCGATGGTGTAGATACTAGCAGAGACAAGAAGAATGCAAATGGATGAAGGGAAGAAGGAGATGAGAGCAGAATTTGAAGGCGGAGAAGGAAAGTTTTTGTGTGTTGGGCGTTCAGGCTCCGCCAGAGCCACAGAGCCAGTGTATGCGAGTGTGTATACTCTTCAGGCCTTCGCCGAACTCACGTTGCTCCCGACCGCTCTTCCCTCCCACCACCATTCTCCTCCACATCTATCCCTCCCTCCTCACTCTCCCCTTCTCCCTTCTTTCCATTCCCCCGAGCATCGACCCCAACCCTTACCCGCCCCGTGCGGTTTCCGTCCCCCCACTCCCACCCCTGCGCCCGCGCCTCCCCGCACATCCTCGCGACTGCCCCTCCTTCAATCTCCTCCGCCATGGCTGATCGCATTCCTCAACAGTACACTCCCATCCACAACAATTTCCTAGCCGGTCTTGCCGCGCAGCAGGGCATGTCCCAGCAGCAGCCACAGCTCGACCCCCAACAGAATGTCCCCGCCCTTGCAAAGTCGGATTTAAATCGCATGTGGCATCTCCAACAACAGCAGCAACTTCAGCAGCAGCAGTTTAGAAATCAAGCGGGGGGAGGCATGGCTCCTCAGGCCAACAGTCAGGTGTGTCTTCCATCATGCTTTTACCCGCCTCTCTGCTGCCTCCAGTCTCCACCTGTCTCTCTCTACTCCTCCCTGACCACCTATGCCTTCCACTTCTCTCTTTCTATGTGCATATCTATGTGATTCCTGCCGCTTCTGCATTCCATCGCTCTCCCACTGTCTTCATTTCAGCAGTTGCATTACTCACGCCCATCGGCTTACGTCATCATACACGCGCGCTTCTGTCTTGTTTCCAGTCGTCTTGCCCATACGCCCAACAGCGCTAACACATGAACTCTTTCTCCCTCTCCACACAGATGATGGACTTCATGCGCAGCCAAGGCCTCGCACGGATGCAGCAACAACAGCAGATGGCTCAGAAGCAGCAACAGCAGCAGCAGCAGATTCCTTTCATGGGACCTCCACAGATGAGCGCCTCAGCATCTTCCTCCGGCTTCCCCCACGAACCCCAGCCGCACAGAACATGCAGACGCACTTCACCAACGCCGTTTCCGGGGGGCGGACACAACTTCACCGCGCTACAGCTGCAGGCGCTCGCGGCACAGAACCCGCAGATGTTTCAGGCGCTGCAGAGCCAGGACGGGCAGCTTCGCCAGCTGGGCCTGATGCGCCTCGCACAGACCCAGCAGAAGCAGAATAACCTGATGCACCTCCAACAGCAACAACAGGCGCACCAACAGCAGCAACAGCATGCGCAGCAGCAGTCGCATCAGCAGCAGCAGCTCTCTATGGGCGCTCAGGCGGGCGTCATGCAAGGCCAGGTCCCACCTGGGTTCTTCACCGGATCTACCATCCCGACTGCATCGGATGGGTCGCACGGATCGCCCGGTGCAGCTAACCTCCCTGCCAATATGCAACAGGCTAACATCGCAGGCCATTCACGCGCCATGGTTCAGCAACATAACGCCCAACAGCTCCAGCAGCACCAACAACATCAGGTCAGCAACACAGGCGCAACAACAGCAGGTACAACAACAGCAGCAGCAGAGCAGCAAGCAGCAGCAGCACAACAACAGCAGCAGCAGCAGCAGCAGCAACAAGCAACAGCACCAACAACAGCAACAAGCTCAGCAGCAGCAACAGCAGCAGTTGCCTTCCACATATACTGAGCTACGGCGACGCGCCTTCATGATCCAGAGTTCTATCAAGGACTTGGAGCAAAAAAATGCAGTGCTCGGTGCGGACCATCTGAACAAGCCGGACGCTGTCACCGCACAGATACAGATCAACGTTGACGAGATCGCCCGCCGAAGGGCATTTCTGTCGAAACTTGCGGCGATGATGCAGCAAGTGAACAACACTCATGCAGCTGCCATGGCGGCTACAGCGAATGCGTCGAACCGGTGAGCTCCTCGGACCTCTCTGTTTCTTGTGTGTTTTCTGATCGTATCGCAGGAACCCGGCCGCCCCATCCCCCGTGCAAGCGCAGCGTCTCGCAGTCTCCCCGAACAACATACAGGGTGCAGCCGGATGGATATCTCAGCAGGGCTCCTCGCCGGTGCATCAGTTCGGCAGCCCCCGCACCACCCGTCCGCGTCGCAGATGCTGCCGAGCGGGACGCCGCAGAGTCAGAATATTCAGGGGACCACTCCGCAGATGGCGCCCCAAGTTGTAGCCGCGCAGATGAACGCGCGTGGGGTTAAGACGCCGCTCCCGATGCTGAATCCTGGAAGCGGCGGTCAGCCCGTACCTCACGCGTCCCCGAACATGATGGCGATGCAGCAGTTTCCACAGAAGATGGCTGGTCCTAGCGGAGCGCCCTCTGGAGGACTACCACGTGGGCCTCAGTCTTATCCAGCCCTGCCGCGCGAACAGTTCAACGCTGCGTACCAGCAGTTTCGCTCGAAGCAGGCTGTTCAACCGGATCTGGAATGTTGCAGTTCGAAAGTCGGCAGATCTCGCTGCACATGCTGCATGCCGAGGTGTTGAATGTTGGTGGCGCTGCCCGCGTGAGTCGTAGTGTCGCTCATTATGAATAGAATCTGAATTGCTTATTGGTGTCCGTTTGCACAGGCCACGCAGGCGGACCAGTGGCCTATTATTGGTGCTAATCTTGGGTTTGTGCAGTTCCCTGGGAGCGAGACAGAGCCGGCAAAGTGTGGTCCTGGTGTTGCGCAGCATCTGCAGCACGTCTACAGGGAGTTCTTGATGATGTTCGACAATGCGTACATTATGTCGATCAACAAGCGGCGGCACCAGTCTGCGCTGGAGATGCAGGCGATGCAGGCGAATCAGCAGGCAGCGAACATGGCGCAGAATGCGCCGATGCAGAGCGCCCAGGCACAGAACAACGGCGCGCCTGTGCCCCCGCCGAACGTCCCCCAGTTCAATGGCGTCCCGTCCCTCCCTGGCTTGTCCGATCCGAAATTGATCAACGAGCTCGTGAATTTATCAGCTTCGTCATCGGCTGAATTGCGCCGTCGTGGTATACCGCAGAACATCATCGACACGGTGGAGAACCATCGACCCAGGTTACAGGAGGCGCGGCAGCAGCAGCATGATTTCCGCAACCGCCTCGCGCAAAATGTGCAGCCGCCCAATGGCGCACCGCAGCAGCGCATCGCAGACGGGCAGCTCATGAATCCTCGTGGGCAGCCCGCCATCGCGAACACTCCTAACCCTCTCCTCGGAATGCGCCCCGGACAGCATGCACAGCATGCCGTCAACCAACCCACGCCGGTCCCGCCGAATGCGTTTGGCGATGGGGGGTCGCAGATGCAGAACAACTCCCGTGGACCGCTGATCCAGATGCGCCCGCGCCCGACTCTGCAGGACGTGGAGAATTGTTCGAAGTTCGTTCAAAATATCCGGGCGGAATACCATGCGCGCAGTAAGTGGTTTGGGCGACCTAGTCGAATTGGTATTGACGTAGATGCGCTCCAGGTGTGGGTCAGATTCAGCCCCAGTTTGTCCCTGATAACCAAAGGCTGGAGTACAATACTGCGTTTGAACAAATGTGGCGGTATGTGCATGAGGTGGAGTCGAAGCTGCACATGTATGCGTGTTTCATCAAAGAGGACGCGATTCGGAAACTTATCGCAATGGTTCGTTGCCTCTACATCGTCCCAACTCATGTTTCTGAAGTCCTATTTGTATCAGGTCACGACGGCTAACCAGCAGAGGGAGCTGCTTTCATCTGGCACGCCCAAGTACATCATGAATCTTGACATGATCCGGGCTGTGACCAGGCAAATGCAGACTGCTAAGGACGCCTTCACAAACTTTAATGTGAATCCTCCACCTGAAAACTCATCCCATGGTTTCCCAGCGCCGCCTCCCGGCGGACTTGCTGGACCTCCTGCCCCTCATCCGCAGCGTCCCATAATGCCCCCGCAACAGTTACAGCCTCCGCAGTCTATCCCACAACCCTCTACAATCCAACCCCTTCCCGTCCAGCCCCCTACCGTTCAGTCTATCCCATCTATCCCAGCACCCCCGCCAGCAGTTCCGCAGCAACCACCCCACCCCAAGAAGAAGCAGGCAGCCCCACCCGCTGAGAGCATTGCCACTTCGACTCCTCCCGCATCTACGCCCGCTGCAAACGCACCTACTCCTACGCACGTCGCCCACTCTCCCCGCACGCCCAAGTCCCCGAGGACGAAGGCCGCCTCGAAGCCGAAGCCAGCCCCCAGGCGCAAGGCGTCGAAGGTTACCTCCACTCCTACTGTTGCGCCTGCAACTATACCTGCTCCTGCCGCTGCGCCTCAGCCGGCGTCTGCGTCCGCTTCCACCTCAGCTCATGCTTTCGCACCTACCCCGGTACCAGCATCTGTGTCGACACCAGCACCAGCACCCACTCCTGACGTGAAACCTTCGACACCTGCTGCTACTCCGGGGGGAAATGTAGAGGTTGGAACCAAGAGGCCGCGCGAGGAAGAGCTGCCGTCCAGTTCGACGAGCATCGGCGCTCCTCCTGCAAAGAAAATCAAGAAGGAGTGGACTGAGCCACCAAGCGACGTCTTCGCGAAGCGGCAGGAGGAGGCGGACTCGATAAAGACGGAGGATGATGCCACGAAGTTCTTTGAGCAGATGTCTGACTTGCTGAAGATGGTATCTTCTGGCGAGGCTGACGAGGGTCAAGAACAGCTGACGATGGAGATCGCGGGCACCTTGAAGGAGATTTTGAAGGCATACCCTACGCCTCCAGATCCGTCGGGTTGTCGTCTCTAGCAGGCTCAGACGACTTGTCACCGCCAACAACCACGTTGCCCAGTATAGATGGGGATGAATTCTTCGATTTTTCTTTGTATGGGATCGTTGAGGATGACGCAGGATCGAAGGCGGCGACGCCAGACCTGATGCAGACGGCGTCGATAGGTCCAAGTCCGGGCTCGGCCTCGGAAACGGACGGCGCAGGCCCATCCTCATCCACTGTACTAGACACCGCCAAGATCGCCGACCCAAAGAGTGAGGAGATCGACGGTGCGGACTCATTGCGACATAATATGTGGCGGGAGATCGACGGAGGCGAGGCTGGATACTACAACTATTCGGACACCTGGAAGTGGGATACACCGATGCCCCCGGCAGAGCAGCCTTGGGCGATATACAACTTGTAGATGCGCCGATTGGTTTGAATGGCTGCTGGTATTGTTTCTGTTCGTTATATTTACATATCATTGTGCGGATCTCATGTCTATCTCATTGTCTCTGTCGTCGCATCTGCTGTTGTCTCTTGATTATAATCGTAGTGTGCGCTGTGTATTTTTACTCTCGTCTGGCTTGCTATCGATATATCGCTTACCACAGCTAACTGTCCCATCTCTATCCCTTTGGTTTGTTTGAGAATTATGATGCGCGGTTTAGAGACGGACGATACCAGCTATGCAAGTTGATATTTCACGGAAGGAACTGCACTCGTCGTTTGACCTTGGAGATACTCATCCCCGCTACGTAATTTCACAGCAGAACAGTTACCCCAAACGCTCCGTGAAATAAACAACGGCACTTCGACGCTGACTGCAGGATATCTGCCAGGGAATGTCATAGTGCTGCAGCCACAACATTCGCTCAGACCATGTTGCAATGATCTTGGTCGGCCAGAAAAGGCAAGACGCGATCGGCACACGTGACTCCAGTACGGACGAGAGAGGCGATTCGCGAAACTCTGAACTTTGAAGCTGCCAGCTTCTCGCGCAGTTTGAACGCAAACTTGCACGCATCTCCCATTGCCATCTCCTCTGTTCAAATGTCTTCACTGAATTTGAACAGTCTTACCGAAAATGCGTCTCGATTGGGCATGCGCCTGCAGGAGACGTTCTCGGAGCACACTAGGGACCTGGCAATAGCTCGTGGCTCGAGCTCATCCTACTTAGACAACCCGGAAGAAAAGGTCAAGAATATTAGGAAGCAGTTGGATTCGAATAGCGACAGAGAGAAGCTGGATGCGATGAAAAGGCTCATTGCAGTATGTCCATGGAATATCTCGATGTCTTCGTTGCATTCTTACACACTCGCAGCTGATTTCTAAAGGCCGGAACGTCTCAGAATTCTTCGCCCAAGTTGTGAAGAATGTAGCATCTCACAACCTGGAAATTCGGAAGCTAGTTTATATCTATCTCCTCCGCTATGCGGAACAGGAGCCAGATCTTGCCTTGCTATCCATCAACACCTTTCAGAAGGACCTATCAGATCCAAACCCCCTCATACGTGCTATGGCCCTCCGTGTACTCTCTGGAATAAGAGTCCCCATGATTGGCAGCATCGTCGTGCTTGCTATCAAGAAATGCGCTGCCGACATCAGTCCGTATGTTAGAAAGGCCGCTGCACTTGCAATCCCCAAGTGTTACAGGTCTGTTGCTTGCCGCACAGCATAAATGCAATATTCATGATGAGGTTTGCACAGTTTAGATTCTAGCCATCAGCCAGAATTGATTAACATCATCTCCACCCTCCTGCGCGACCGTTCACCACTCGCCGTTGGTAGCGTAGCCATCGCATTCGATGTAGTCTGTCCGACGCGCTTGGACCTCTTACATCAGCATTACAGGCGGCTGTGTAGAACTCTCATTGATGTCGACGAATGGGGGCAAGTCGATCTCCTGCATTTACTAATTCGATATGCGCGCACCATGCTTCCGCGCCCCACTGCGACCTCACAAGCAGATGGCACACCAGAGGTCGAGATCGACAATGACCTCAGGTTGCTACTCAGCTCATCAGAGCCGCTATTTCAATCTCAGAATCCTGCTGTGAGTCTATTAGTTTTGATGCTGCGACAGTGAAGATAATTGGTGTCAGGTGGTAATTGCGGTTGCCCGTGTGTTCTATTACCTCGGACCAATACATGAACTGCCGAAGATTGTCGCTCCTCTTCTTAGGCTCCTCCACTCTTCACCCGAAATTGAGCGCGTCGTGCTCTCCTACCTGGTTATAACATCACATTCATTATCGGTAAGGATATCTTCTAAACATGATCTTCCTCAACTGAGACCTCAGCAAAATAGCACGTTCTTGCACAGTCGTATACCCGCCTCCTAGTCCGAGCAGACGACATGCGCCAAGTCAAGAAAGATAAAGTAATATTGCTACGGGCGGTGATCACGTCAGACAACTATCAATCGCTCCTTCGCGAATTTATCGTAAGCCATACCGCAATCAATGCAACTGTGATTCTGAAACGCATTGTAGAGCTATGCCGATGACGCGGACGACGAGCTTGTTGCGGACGCTATTCAAGCCATCGGCTACTGCGCGCGTCTGGTGCCTGAAGCAACACAACAATGTCTCACTGCACTTATGTCCTTCATTCAGAGCAAACATGGTTTGTCTGCACTCATCACCAGCATTGTCTTGCTGACGCCGATCACTCGCCACAGACATCATCGTCACCAATGCCGTACTCGTTCTCAAGTCCCTCGTACAGATCCGGTTACAACGGCAGCAAGAGAGCGAGGCGCTGTCTATTCCTGCTACGTATTCTCCTCTGACTATCATATCGCGCCTTGCGTATCGTATCGACGACATTCGCCACCCGAAAGCACGTGCATGCGTTCTCTGGTTGGTCGGTCAATACGCCTCCACAGCTCCATCACTGGAGAATGGTGGAGCTCCTCGAGCGAGTCCAGTAGGTATCGTTGAGTGGGCGCCCGATGTCCTCCGTAAATCCGCGAAATCGTTCGCGCAAGAGTGTGTAGTAATGCCCTCATGCCCTCATTTGTCCTTCTTTGGATGTCTCAACTCTTAATTCCATTTCTTGACAGACCGCGCTTGTGAAGCTCCAAATAGTGACGCTTGCGGCAAAGCTACTGGTGCTGTGTCCAACTGACCGGACGCTGGGACTTCTTACTCGTTACGTCTTCACTCTCGCGCGGTATGACCTCAATTACGATGTGCGAGACAGGGGACGGATGCTCAGCGCTCTCCTATCCGGGGTAGGCTCGACTCTATATGACAATAGCGAGGACGCATACGAGGACATGGGTGGCGTTGTGCTGCGCCGCGAACAAGTCCGGATGGTCCTCTTCGAAGGTAAACGCGGGCTATCTGAGGATCTAGCTAAAGAAGGTAAATATTACTTCAGCGCACCATGCATAAAGGCTGATTCTCCTTTCAGATGATACAGGCGTGCCATTCGGTTCCTTGGGGGCCATCACGGGCAAGACAATGTTGGGAGACAGCTATATGCCAGATTGGCTGGAAAGAGGCACAGAACCCTCACTCCGCGATTCACCAGACGATGCGCCTCCGCCTCCGGTGTATGCTCAAACCGCGCAAACATCTGCTGTGCGCTTCGTCGGGCAGTCTAACCGGGCTTCACCTGTTGTGCTGACACCTACCGGCGGTCTCTCACCCTCCGGGTCGTTTGTCCGTCAGGAGGACTCAAAAGCCCCGTGGATGGACCTGGATAAATTTTACGAAAACACAAATGACGAGGAGGCAGAGGAGAGCGAGAGCGAAGAAAGCCAAGAAGAAGAGCAATCGAGTGGGGAGGAGGCGTCTACAGAAGAGGATGATTCGGAAGAGGAGGAAAGTGATAGTGGGGATGACAAACGACTACTACATACAGGGTAGTCTACAACAATTGATGGTGATTTACAGCAGTCACAATTCAGCGCCTTCAGGGAGCTTGTAGTACAACGGCTGGACAGAGCCGGTCAGGATTGCTCAACAGCATAACAGGATGACTCACTGTATTGAACACATGATAATGATGCCCTCTTCGACCACCATGTTCAAGGTAGTATTCCAATGGGAACCACTATGCACAAAAAAGTATCAGTCTTGTTCATCGGGAAACATTTTTGACCAACATGATCAACTGGCAGCTCTTCCTTCCATGCTCGAAGATATCGGGCCTCTTCAGTGTCATTGGTTACTCCTGAACCATGGCGCGGTACGACGAACTGTCCTATCTGCAGCTCCGTATCCGTGATGGTGCTCCTTGACACCCGGGCATACGCGGTCCGGTATAGCCCACGGTAAAATATATATTCGCACCTGCATCTTTTTGAGCAACAAGGTGAGAACATGACGATCTTTTTGCGTACCAGCGATCCCAGTCATCTTTATCAATATCGTGAACACGTCCATCGGTCACCATAATGTCATAGGGCGCAGCTGCCAGTAGATTTGTGAACATTTGCTTAACGCTACAGTTTACAAGCCACGCACGTCTAGCGGCCAGTGGATTCGTGACCACGTAACCCAGGAAAATGACCGGCTGCGGGTAGGACTTTGACATGATATGGGCCAACTCCGTGGCCTGCAATTCGCGATCAAGTGGGGTTTCCTCTGAATGATATTATCAACAAAATGTGACAGCCGAGTGTTGAGGCATCACCTTGTCCATTATGAGCGACAACGACGGTTACTTCGGTTCCGTACATGTCCAGCACTGCCTCGATGGCTGGTGCGAGCTCACCATCAGGGGAAGGGAGCAGATGGTGTGTCGAATTGATGATCGGGAACTACAACCGGCGATCAAGTTTCAGCATACAGAGAAGGTCATCGTACACACCTTAGATAATAGGACAGCACCCCATGTATGTTGATTGGGTGCGGGGCCAATATCTACAAACTATTACCGAGAACCAGATCAAGTTGAGACTGCAGAATATACAACAAAGATCCACTAACATAGCCAAGTTCCTCCGCCATTATGCGGGTCCTATCAAATGGTAAGAAATGGGGTTTATTCTGGGATGGTGGTGACTTACAGGTCGCGATTGCCAAAGACCACGCGCTGAGATTTCAATAGTAAGAAGATAATCACGCCATAGAACAAATTGGCGTACGTGTAAATCAGTCTCAAGCAAACCAACGACATCGAGCTCCATATCCCTGCATAAAGCCGGTCAATAATAGCGGATGATAGATGAATGGCATACATACTTGATTAGGTCTCTCATACGGCGCTGGCTATCTCTGCCTTCGTTATCTATGCCAAAATGTACGGTCCAAATTCCAGCGCGAACGATTCGCGGACCAGGTCTATGCGGTTGTGGCACAATGCTTGGCCACCGGTATAGCGTCGCAAGCAATGACAGTACGGATAGGATCGCCAGCAAGTGCTGCACATACGACTTCAGCGATTTTGGGAGAACAAGGGTTGGACGCCCAGAATGAGCCGCCGGCCATCGGAAGCCCAATGCGAGACACGCCATCTGGGCAATCAGCACTCTACATGTCGGAATAATGAATTAATAGACGATCAATGAAACTCCTAAAAGCGTTCTTACATGTCTGTGCGCTCTCGTAAATATACTCCGCCCGGCACGAAGGCATACGCCACCGTCCAGACGGTGGCGAGGTCGAACAAGCAAACGACAAGCCATGCCAAGAAACAAGTGACTGCTACACGCCCCGTAGATGCCGAACGCGCAAGAATGACAGGCGTGACCGACATGAGGAAAACAGCAAAATTCAACCCCCCTGCATAGCCGAGCCAGTCCTTGTAGCTGTACATGACATATGCGCTTGCACTGCCGTACGCGAACCAGAGCGGGTGAGAAAAGACGTCCGAGTTAGAGGAGCCGGCGACAAGAGCAGCAAGTGAAAGGCCTAAGGCCTGCGCGACGTGCGTTAGAGATCCGTGCAAATTAGGTACGGGACCTTGGACTGGATAGCCAGTCCACGACCAAGTAATGAGTGTGCTTGAATCAGAAAGGAGATGATGCAGAGTGAAGATCAAGGAACCGAGGGAGATAGCACCAGGAAGCCAATATCCTCCGCGCGATCGTGCCTGAGGTCGTGTGTTGGCCTTTGATGCTGTGGGAATTTCTGAGCGCATGTAGAAATTGAGAACAGCCATATAGGCAAACATGATGCCTATCTTGTTGAAGCCACCCGAGCGACTATCAACAATAGGCCACACTGTTTGATATCAGGAAAAGAACTGAGGAAGAAACTTGCAACAAGCGTACCAGGGTTATTGGCATGATTGGCATGCTTCAATAGCGAGGACAAAAGAAATCCTAAGCCCATTACTGTTCAAACGAAGCGCATGAACTGGGGTTGACAAGGCATGCAAATGAAAAACAACGCTACAAATTCCTTGGTATGCGATAGCTTTTTCTTCAACACAAAACCAGTCCACAGCAGCGCCGATGCTGACCACCGCGTTCGCAAAACTGACAACCAATAGCCTATGGAGCGGATTGGTCAAAGCATAGGCATACAACCCCGCAAAGGAGAGATTATGCAGAATAGTCCGGCCTTCGCGGGAACGACACCATTCCAAGAATGGCGTAATTGCAAGCAAGATCGGCGACAAGGACGAGAGAAGTGAAAGCTCTTGTCCCGCGATACCAAGCTCCCAGACGGAAAAGTAAAAGAGAGTAGGTGTCAGAGACGTGAAAATTGACCAGAAAATAAACGCTATCAAAGACGTCATTGAGTTAGCGGTGATCACAAAATGTGTTGGAAACACGGACACAAGTAGACGTCGCTCAGAAAATTGGCGATAGGCCTCAATCGTTTGAATCCCATTACACCATAGGAGGCACTTCGTGGCTTGTCTTCGAGTACACTGGTGCCTTTCTCATTTTCAGGTTCCTTCGGTAGTTGGGAAGAGTTTGGTTCGGTCGTTGCGATGGGCACGAATTCTGTAGTGGAGTGATTTCTACATTATGGTACAGTCAATAAATGCTAGGCGAGGCGATAAAGTCGTGTGTACATGTTTTCAGTCTCTGGAGCTCCGGGTAATAGTGTTCCTACGGTGATCTGATAAAGGGAATCATTGTTATTGACATTAGGCGCATTTCATGTCACGGAGAACGTGCCTTGAGATCTGCTGCTGTGAAATCGAGCTCCGCAGATGAATCGAATAAGATATCAAATAAAATAAGGCCCCATTCGAAGAAGCTGTATCGAGTATATGCTGACGAAAAAAAAAAAAGAGGTATGACTCAAGGGCATTAGAAAATAAAGCTCTGCATACCTCCTGGCACTCGATGCACCTTGTGTTGAATGAAGAAGTAAATCATTGGTATGATAGAGATGAAAAACCTGTAGAAGACCGCTGAGAATTATTAGGTCAGTAGCGAAGAGGATACGTACGCGGAAGCCATCAAGCGTCTATCATGCAAATTGTGAGATTAGAAAGCTGGCAATGAGTGCAGCGTACCTCCTCCGGCGAGCTTGAGTATACTGAACAGGTGTGCAAATGATAGAACCAAACATCCAAGGAATATTGAGTACAATGTAGGCGATCATGAGGACATCATGTATGTCATGATCGTCATTCGATGTGATGTAAACCCAACCGCCACAAGACAGTGTTCTGAGGATACCGACAAGCATAACAAAACCTGGGACACTAGATTTCGCGGTTCGATGAAGATAATACTGCATGAAGACCAACACAAAGCGCGGCCCTACAGGACATAGCTCCCTTCAGGAATACCACGTCACATGGCTGAGCAATACTGCGCACCTGAATTTATAGCAATGAGAATCTGGAAGATATTCCGTTCAGGATACCAATCTCCGATACTGTCTCGAAGAAGACGCATCGTTTCAGCCATCCATCGTTGTTCCAAGAGCACAGTACTCACGTCGCCGAAACTGACGGAAACCATTCTTCCGGATATCCCGCAACGCCATTTTTCACAATTTTCCTGTAGTGCAGCAAGCAACCAACGATTAAGGCACTGAGGAATGCAGTCAAGGCAAAGTATGTATGAACGCGCGCAAAGCTTGCGGCGCGAAGTACTAGAGGACCTGGTCTTCTTTCTCTAGATGCCATAGGTCGGAAAGAGGATACCCTAGACAGTGGTGACCTCTGCTTGTATGTTTGTTGCTGGCGCTCCGGTCATACAAATTGGAGATGCGTAACGGTAATGTCAATGAACCAACCGCTGAGCGCTCAGCGCTGAACGTCAGTCGGCCGTTACACGTGCGTCGCGTCGGACGCGTATACAGTCGCGTCTAGAGTCCACAGAAAATAGCTGGAGAGAACTGTCTTCGCTCTCGCTTTGAAAATACCCAGTGGTTCCTGCAGTCACTTGACAGTCTGAAAAAGTGCTGATAGAAAAGAGACGGAGGCAAAGCAAATTGATATCTGCACGTGACTGTGTTTGATACTTACTCTTTCTGCGGGTTGAGACTCTTCGCAATTGCTTCGCAAAATCGGGTTCAACCATTTGCAAGTAGCCTGTGTCGAGCTGTGTAGTTAAAACTAGATGTATTGCAGCCGAATCGCCTGCGGAAGGCAATGATGCTGTGTTGGAGTTCGACCAAAATGGAGATATCGCTTACGGAAGCAATTAATAGCGATTCGGTTTCACCCAAGCTCGCAGCTCGCAGCTCTCAAGGCTGTCCTTATCGCTGTGCAAACATCTTACTTTTGCTAAAGTCCGCACTTTGACGTTTAACGATTGTCGTCTCTTTTATCACGACGACTTAATTTCAGAACGAGCCTCACGACGTTGATCTTTACCCATCACTAGTCCACCATCGACACTCCACTCCGGAGGCAAATTATAGCCACCAGCCCATTACCCACCCCGAATCGCTCTTACTTGGGCCTGCCTCGTTCCATTCGCCTCGTTGAAGCACCATGCCGTTTCTAGACACCATACAAAACACCATGAACCGGGTTCTACCTGAGAAGAAACCATCATTACCAATGCAAGCATCCACCACAGGAGGCATAGGCAGCGGGGGGATGGTTCCATTCGAGGACGACGTAAGTGCAATTTCTTCGCTCACTGGGCTCAACGTCCATAGTAGCTGCGCCGCGTAGAACGACCGTTGAACGTCGTGGACCGGATTCACATCTGCATTTGCGGCGTTCTGTGCTGCGCGTTACGTAATGTTCATGTTCATGTTCCTTTCAACTTCTCCCCCACCGTGCATATGGCCCTCGCGGACACGGGAGGCTATCTTGTATTTCTACTTTTTATCCCGCTCCTGTCAACACTATGGATTTGGGTTCATCTTTCCCTAGCCTTGTACTGATCAGCACTGACGCGTCCACAGATGATTGTCTCGAAACCGGCTATTATCTTCCACCTTTCTCAAGTATTCTTCAACTTTCTCGCTATGTGCTGTATGGCTAGCGTGGCCAGTTTTCAAGCCAAGTGGGGTGTAGGCCCGTGTATGTACCTTTCAAGTAATCTGACTGGGATAGTCGCGTTAACTTGGCTCTGCAGCAGGACTCTCGGGCTTCGCGGTCTTCGTGTCCGTTGCCGGCATCGTTTATTCACTATTCATGCTACTGGTGCCAGTGATTTACGAAAAGTACGATAAGGGCGCACGTCTTGCGCGTGCTCTTAAGGAGGTTCGCGTTGGATTCATCCTCGCCACCACGGGGACGGTCGTCAGCCTGCTCATCTCATTTATCGTAACAATCTCTGCGTGGACGGAAGCTGGATGCAAGAATGCTGACAATGATCCTCACGCTGATAAGGGCGATGACTTCAAGAAGGGTCTCAGTGGTTGGTGCAGCACGAAGAAGGCTGGCGCCATCTTTTTCTGGCTAGCCTTCAGTGAGTCTTGATGTCCTAAGCGCATTGTATTTCACGGGCGCTGACGCGTCCTAGTCTTCTGGCTCGCTACATTGACCCTGGCGATCCTTGACTGGCGCAACGGCAAGTCTATACGACCGCGTGACCCGCCTTTCGCACATCCCCTTGAGGCTACTGGCGAGGGCTCTATCTATTCTCGCGCGGATGGAGACGACGACTACACAGACGAGGAGGCTCAGTATCAAAAACCAACTGTGGATAATTCCAATGCACCACAATCGCCATTCAGTGACAACCGCTATGCTGTGCCCGCAGCAGCGCCGCCATCGAGCACATACGTGGCACCTCCCGCACAGTCTCGCCCCAGTATCGACGCGTACGGTGCGTTTTCCGATCCCGCACCCACCGGATTCGGCGCAGGCGGCTTCAGCGCGCCCACATCTACATCGCCAGCCAATGATGGTCCACGCGTCAGCAGGACGATGCAATATGCCGATCCGTACGCCGCGGTTCGCGCAACCATCACTGCCGGACAGCATTCTCCTGGACAGGTTACAACGCCGCCACCGGGCGCGGCACCGCCAGGCTACTCGTACGGCGGGTACAGCTAAGCTATTTTAATGGACATGGACTTCATCGGGCGTTGTATGTAGTATGATGTGGTGCTCAGCTGCGGGACAGGCTTTTCGTTCGTGGCTGCCGGGAATACTCGGTTGGATGTGCTCGTTCATAGCTATGCTATACGTTAATTTATGACCGCGACGGATTTCTACGTACATTTCTTGTAGTTTTTTTTTGTATAACTACACTACAACTCTGCTCGAGTCTGCGCACAATATCGCGCTGATAAGCGCCGATGCCGTGTGGCGTTGTGTACGGTTGTTTACCAAACGCCTTGTTCCGTTCTTTCATCTCCATGGCCCCGAGACAGCGCGACCCACCGCCCCCAGGCATCCTCGCCTCCGCATTCAGTTTCGTATCGCGCGAGATCGAGTCATTCGTCACCGCAGCCACAGGTGGGGATGTGGAAGGAAAGGTGGGTGGTCCTTATCTTGCTTGATCACCAAAACAGCTGTTGAACGCGTTCAGATCCAACCGCGTCCTCACGCGTCAACATCACGCGTTACTTTGGATCTAGGAGTACCGTCAACAGATAACAGCCACGAGTGTGAGAAGGATGTCAAGAAGAAACATGTCCAGGATGGAACGGGAAGGGAAGCCGTACGGAGTCGCAAGCGCAGACCAGTCCACAGCGATAACGAAAGCGAGTCCTCATCTCGCGTCATGCGGAGGAAGTCACCATGCCATGCCGACTTCTCATTCGTCTCTATTGGCGATGATCTACAGCACAAGGTGAGTGGCTAACATTCATTGGTCGTCGTTGGAGACAGGTCAGCTCAATTGATGGTTTCTTCAGGAATCGTCCCTGCAGGCGTCGACGTCGCGCACAACTCTCGACGCAGAATTGAGCAAGAGGGACGATCGCGGAGGCCCAGACCGCAGAAAACGTGCACGTAAGATTTCAGACAGTGATCCGCTACAGAAGTGCAAACCGAGAGCGCGTACAAATGAGAGTGACGCGGATGACGAAACTGACTCGCCTTCGGCGCGATCTCCGTCTTCGAAGTCATCCCGTGTAGGTGACAACGTCACAATTCATAAAGGTCAGTTGGCGACCGCTTTATGCAAGGTTTCCACGCTGAGCTTGCAGTCCAGCCTCACCTGCGCCATCTCGCTCGCCATCCCCTGTGCCACTGCCTCTCAACATCCCTCGATCAACAATGCCCGGCTCGCTTTTTCCTCGCTCTCCGTCGCTCATGCCGGACACTCCGTCTCCCGGTTATATCGCTCGTCGCGTCCGATTCATTCCTCCCAGCAGTCTTTCCGCATCTGTAGAGGAACCCACGGAAGAGCCCTGTAGCCGGCCCTTCCGGCCCCGTCACGCCCCCAGAAGAGCAGTAGAAGAGACCAGGGTGATCACGGATGGTTAAAGATGCAGCGAAGAAGTTTGCACCGGATGCGGACCCATCGTTAATGCTTCCATCGTCTCCCGCTATTTTGAGTCCCCGGAGAATGGAGAAACAACCAGAACAACAGGCATCACAATTACCTCTCAAAACAAGGAGGAAAGAGCGCATTTGGGATACATCTGGAGAAATCCGCGTTCGCGGAAAAGAGAGTGAAACTGCGAGCGGTACGCGAGGCTCAGGTGCGCAACGAGTCTGAGCCAGACGACACAGAAAGAGGACACGACAAGGAACGAATACGTGTGCTTGAAGAAGAGATGCGCGACTCAAGGCCGAGGTAAGAGTTCACTACATCGAAACTATACTAATAATCTGATCTCATGAATAGCTCGCCGTTCGTAATAGCCACCTGATGCCTCCGCCGCCTCCTCCGCCGCCGCCATCAGCGCGCTATCTCGGCCCTCTTCCACGTCGCAGCGCTCCGCGTCTTCATCATCCTCTTCATCTGTTGCCTTTCCGAGCATTATCGACCCGAACAGTCCGCACGCACGAGCTCGTTTCTCATTTCTGCTCGTGCAGGACTGAAGCCCACGGCCCGGCCGATGGAAGCGCCCATCAATGCCGGGCCCTATGCTTTGCGGAAAGCCGGTCACCCCACTGTGAATGTACCGACAGACAAAATGGCTGCGTTTTTGAACGAGGTGAAGACTGCGTGTTTGCGCAAAGTAAGCGACGGCGCTTCAGCCAGCAATCTCGGGCGGAGTATCAGCGGCAGTGGAATGAGTACTGCGCGGCGGGCCGCAACGGTGGGCGATTTATCGTTTGACATAGGTATCGCCGCTAGACTTGGAGAAAAGAGGAAGCGAGATTTGAATGTGGCCGATGACACGACTGGTATGTATTGAGTGGGTCAGCTTCAATATCAGGATTCTAACTTATCTTTAGGCGCTCCTTCTGCCAAGCGTCGATATACCACGTTTATAATCCCCGACAATACGAGTGCAAATTCTTCGTCGTCCAACACCTCTAATGAAACTCGATCAACCGCTCCTGGCCTTTCCTCTTCGCCGCCCAATTCACAGTTGATGCATCCCAGTTCACAGACATGGCCATCGGTGTCGAGCACTGAGACAGACATTACAACGCCATCGCTCTGCTCCGACAATGACAACGAGCACGAACGCGAGTTGCCTAGTCCACCGACGCCTGATCAGCACGGGAGTCCAGCTCACGCGGACACTACGCTCACGAGGCTCACACCCCCACAACCAGAGCGGGAAGTGATCGATGTGGATCAGGACTCGCCCGAATCTCACATCGTACATCCTATCGAGCAGCCATTGCCTATTCTGGAGCGAAAGGACGTGCAGAGTGCGTTTGCGCGCAGGGTGCCCTCATCACCCATGCCTCCGGACACACCCCGCAAACCTCTTCCGCCTGCCCGCTCGCGTCCGCGTACTAAGCCCACGCGGAAGCCTATCCCCGTAGAAGATGAGGACGCATCAGATGGTGTAGACCCGCTGTCGCTCACATATTCTCCACCTTCGATGAAGGTTGTGCGTGCTGCACCGCGTATTGCAGACCCACCACTGCAACCCAGAATAAAGAAGGGAACTAACAAAGACTCGTCGAGACTGCCTGTACCCGCGCGAGCCTCGCGTGTGCCGGATACACCACCTATTACGCCTACGATCTCCCAGCAACAGCAGCAGCAACAACACCAACACCAAGAAGCCCCTACTACATCGAATACCATACGGCGGAGACGAACCCTAGACGAAGAGTTGCGACGGGCTGGCGACAGCTTGTGGCAGGATACTCCGGTAGCCCCCCCTCGTGACAATCAACAGCACGCGGACGTGCAGGAGGACCTGGATAGCAGCGAGCTAGTTGGGGTCGGCACAAAAAGCAAGCGGCGAGGCTTTCTCTCTGGGGGTGGCGCCGCTGGTGCGCCAGTCTTCATGGGTGTGGGATATGTTCAAGGCGCAATGGACGACGATGAAATCCAGATCATTGAACCACCCCAGAAGAAAACAAGCAAGACAAAGACGAAGCGGTGATATCCTGGGCTATTTTTTTCACTACGATCTTGTCGTTCCGGTGGTGTATATATCACAGATGTGTATTCTTATTTTCCTATCTCATGTGGACGTATCTCGGTGTCATGTATCTCGACAATTTGTACCGGAAATGGGATCGCTTCCTTGATCATTCTTTCACTGCTGACACAATTAAGAACCTGCGAATGTAGCCAACTTGCTATAGTAAAGATACACGACGATATGCCTTCAAAATCCTTCTATTGCAACGTACGTTATCATGAAGCTATTGTTTGTTTGGAGTTGTTTACCAAGAGCCTCTAAATTCAACAAGGCCAAACCATTCGGAGATTCAGTGCCGGGAAGCCGGGGAGGAAAGCCAAAGTCGATTGGGGCTTCGAGTCTTAACTTCATCCATGCGCTAAGACCTCTGCCATCTTGCTTCGGAGACCCATATGTTATGTCTTTGCTTTTTAAGAATCTCCGAGTACACCAAATATTTGGTGCAAATACCGATGTCGGAAAGACAATACTAACTTCTGCTCTTGTCCGTGCTTCCGCGTCCAATGGAAATGCAGTATATTATCTGAAGCCCGTCAGCACGGGTCCCATGGAAGATGCTGACGACGAGTTGAGTAATTTTCTCTCGTATTAATGTGTCTAATTAAATGTCGCTATGAAGACATGTTAAGCGTTTTGCTGGTGAATTCAAGGATGTTGTACACGCGAAATGTCTATTCCGCTTCGACGAGCCAGTCAGTCCTCATCTTGCTGCTCGTCTTGCCAATGACAGAAGTGCCTCGAAGGTAAAGGAATTCGGTCCCTTCATTATGCCGTGACCAATTTTATCTCTAAGATTCCGGTACCCACGGACGATGCCTTTGTGAATGCTGTTTCGACTCATATACGACAATGCGCCGTGGACACCAAAAATCTGGCTCACATGTACGTCGAGACAGCAGGAGGTGAGGATCTCTGCGACCAGTGAGTGGCAGAATTTATCTTCGCACTTGTCTACTATTTCTCCAATCGACGGCTTTGCATACCACTGCTACTGGTATTCGGTCATTTGTCGCATGAGAGCCCCTTCAGCACTTGGCCGAATTTTTGTTAAAACACGACCCAAGCTATCATGTCTCACTTACTGATTGTGTGTGCCCGCGGATTATATTGACAATTTCCGACAGGTGTACACAGTCCTACATTATCTGGTACTACCCAACTGGATAGCTACAGACCGCTCTTTCTGCCAACGGTCCTGATCGGAGATTCAAAACTCGGAGGCATCTCATCCACCATCTCTTCATATGAGTCGCTACTCCTCCGTGGTTACATCGTCGACTCCATCCTGCTGTGCCGTGACGAATATTACCGTAATTGGGAATATCTTATCCCTTATTTTGCTGAACGTGGTGTGCACGTAGCCTCGGTCAATCCTCCACCAGATCGGGATGCCAACTTTCAGGAAAACTTCCAGTTGACGAACAAATACTACCAGGACATCGTACCTTCCTCCAATGACAGTCCCATTTTCGACGTCATCAAGCATCTGGACGATTGCCACACCCGTCGACTCTCAGAACTCGACTCTTCGCCTCGCCGCGCACTGGATACAATTTGGTGGCCCTTCGTGCAACACGGCCGCGTAAAGGAGCAGGATGTCAATATCATTGACAGCGCGTGGGGTGACTTTTTCACGGTATATAACGGACGTCGTGCACCTTCGCCTTCGCCTTCATCGCCCTCATTGCTTGAGCCCCAGTTCGACGGCTCGGCATCATGGTGGACGCAAGCCGTCGGTCATGCACATCCCTCTCTAGCACTCGCAGCTGTTCAAGCCGCAGGTCGGTATGGTCACGTTATGTTTCCAGAGGCCGCGCATCTCCCCGCGCAAGCTTGCCGAGCGTCTTGTCAGCACAGGACCTGGTAAGGGCTGGGCTTCCCGAGTCTTCTTCTCAGACGACGGTTCCACGGGCATGGAAGTCGCAATCAAAATGGCTTTGCGTGCGTTTGCTACTCGAGAGCGCGGTGCCTTAGGTGGTGCACGGCGGAAGGATCTGGGCGTGCTCGGGCTCAAGGGGAGCTACCACGGAGATACAATCGGCGCTATGGACGCGTGTGAAGAAGGCGTATATACGTGCGAGTGGCATGAGGCGAAGGGGTATTGGTTCGACCCTCCTAGCGTGTCGATTCGTAAGGGCAAGGTGGTTGTCTCGCTTCCTCCTGCTATTGCTGCGGAGACGGATGATGGTGCTTCGGACATCGTGACCGGATCTCTTGCGTGGACGTACAATATGCAAGAACGCCTCGGAACGCCGCTGGCGAACGTGTATCGCACCTATATTGAACGTACTTTGCACAAGCTTGAAACCAATGGAGGTCCGAAGATCGCTGCTCTTGTCCTTGAACCTCTGGTCATGGGCGCTGGAGGGATGATCTTCGTTGATCCCCTGTTCCAACGTGTCTTAATTGATGTCGTCCGGCAAAGTGCACCGTCTGCACTTGCACAACCGGCGTCGCCATGGTCCGGTCTTCCCGTCATCTTTGATGAAGTATTCATCGGGTTGTATCGCCTCGGCGTGCAGAGCTCAACATCTCTCCTTGGAGTGTACCCCGACATCTTGGTCAATGCGAAAATACTCACAGGCGGCCTCGTGCCAATGGCGACTACCCTCGCGTCA
This sequence comes from Grifola frondosa, assembly GCA_001683735.1. Lineage (NCBI taxonomy): Eukaryota > Fungi > Basidiomycota > Agaricomycetes > Polyporales > Grifolaceae > Grifola > Grifola frondosa. Next base: position 503,353 of record LUGG01000009.1, read on the forward strand.
GACTCAATCTACCAAGCGTTCTTGAGCGACGACAAGGTCGATGCGCTTCTTCATGGGCATAGTTATACCGCATACCCCGTAGGATGTGCAGTTGCGAACGAGACGCTCGACATCGCGGAGAAATTGACTACTAGTGATTCCTGGGTGAATGCCCGGGAGCAATGGAAAGTCCCCCATCCGGAGAAGGCAGACGAAGTAGCCCTCTGGAGCTTCTGGGATCCTGGATTTGTCGATGTCGTCTCCCGTACTGCCGGTGTCAGCGAGGTGATGACGCTTGGTACCGTGCTTTCCATCAAGCTCCAGGACGACACTGCAGGTGAGCTCGCTTGTTTGTAGTTCTGTGAGACAATTTGACTCGTTTATTATAGGATATCAATCACATTCTGCCCAAAAGCTGCTAGAGTCAATCAAATTTGGTGTCGATTCTGAGACACTTTCAACTGCTCCCGGCGGATCTCCATTTGGCATACATTATCGGACGTTAGGGAACGTCGCGTACTTCATGTTGAGCTTGAACACACCCCACGCGGTTGTTCGTGCTATAGAGGAGAGAGTGTGGGACATCTTGAGTAACCGTGGGTAGAATAGTCAGAAAAATCGGCAGGACTTGCCGTGCAAATCACAAAGACTTCACCATGGCCCATTCAAGCTCGAAGTTTGTTTGTTGCAAAACGTGTACAGTCAAAACAGACCCCAATCAAATCTTGTTATTGCAATCAGTTCATTGTTTGTTCTTCACTTGCGGAGAATCTTTACAATTCAATTTCGTGTCTGTTCTGTGTTAGATCCCGGGATGCCAATTTACGCGCGGAGAATTACATGAGACATTGCTACAATCGAGATTATCCGCAATGAGGACATATATAAGAATTAGCTCCTCCAATACTGTGCCCAGTCGTGCATCCTATCCAAAACAGCAGTGAACGGAGAGATATCATTCAGCAACTTCTCGAAATGTTCGATCGCCATCTCCTCCGTGAGGTCTAAGCAAAATTTCCCCAAAACCTGCTCGTGTACATCACGATGCTTGATATGCGGGATGTTTGCGTCCACCATCAAGGTCACCAAGTTTAGAATCAGGTTCGCGCTCTTGCGGAGGATCGTGAACGCCGTGAAGCAGAAGTTTTTGAAGCGCGTGTAGTGGACAGACTGCACCCCGCCCATGGCTTCTACCATCTCCTTGCAGACTTTGACTGGCGGTGCAAGGGGTTTGGGATCTCGGCCGAGTATGTAGCCGAAGTCCACTAATGACAAAACATTGAGTAATGTATGGGATCATTGGAATGAGAAACGTACCGTGGAAGAAGTGGCCTACATAGGACGACCGTCAACATCAACTATAGTAGATGTTTGAAGTACGTACCATCAGGGGCAAGTAACAAATTGTCCAGGTGACGATCACCAACTCCAAGCAAATAGGTCACAACGCAATATCCCGCTGGGTGCGAGGCATTATCACTTTTCCGAAAACAAAACGCAAGTAACTGCAACGTACCACAACTGCGGAGGAAGGTGTCAATCACGCCAGGTTCGACACCATAGGTCCCGACGCTACCCTCATCCGGATAATTTGCCCGCAAGTAGTTCAACAGCGAACCATTCTCGCTCACGATGGCAGCGATTGTCTTGCTAGGAATGAACTGTACCATACCCTGGGATGGCCCGGTCGCCAGGACATCATACGGACTCAACTTCAAGTCGAGGTTCTCCTTTCGCAGCAGCCTATCCATGAGCGTGAAAAGCTGTATCACTAGCTGATCTTGGCGCATGTCGTCGCCATCCTTGAACATGATTGGATACTCGGAGCCGTCCGTACACTGGAAGTATAACAGCATCGGAAACATATTCGACTTGAACACGCTTGATTTCTCGGCAATGATGCCGGTGACCTCGATGCGCGCGTTGAGAGGTAGTGGGAGTGGAGCCATGGAAGCGAGACCGTTCTTCGAGTCGGCGAGGAAAGTACGCAGTTTCTCGATCTTTTTGGGGCGAGGGTCTTTGGATGTGCGAAGTTCCTTTGCGCGCTTCGAGAGTACATCAATGAGTTCCCCTTGACGCCGCATCAGATCCCGCCTTTCTACGCCATTCTCACACTGCAGAGTTGGATTAGCCAGTTTCTTCCATTCACACTTGAGGACCAGACAGTTACCTCAAGAATTTTGCCCATGAACTTGTAGACAACCCTTCCGTACATCTTGGCCATCATTCTGTCATCCAGTGAAACTTCGACCATTAGATACCAATAGAAACGATTCCCAAGTATGCGATTCCGGACTGCGCGTCCTATGAGGAAGTCTGAAAGTCCACTGTCATCATACGATATTCGCTCGTAATCGACCGGGACGACCGGCTGATCACTAGCCGTGCTCTCAAATTTCAGCGCCTGAACTAGCTGCAGCAAGTATAAGAGCAATTCCTGGGAAGACCAGCAGAACATTAGATGCCATTTTTAGGACATTAGATGATCTGGAGGCTCACATCGTCGTCCGCACGGCCAAGTTGCTTGACTGCGAAAGCTCTCACGCGAGAATCAACGGTGTTCGGGCCAAGCAGCTCGAGTGCATCATCCGTGTCGATCTCTGTCCATTGTGGCAGTAACTCTTCCACTGCTTGCTTGACTTCAGATGGGTCGCGCCAAGTGACGGACTTTAGGAACTTCGTGAGGCCGCGCTTGTCTCGTGTGAGTAGAAACGGAACTTCCATATGAGATCTTTCTCCTCCGATGTAAGAGGTTGGCTTGGAGCGTAGTTCAAGATTTCCTGAGGATTCAGAACATGAGATGATTCTCAGAAATGAAAATACAGGGAACGTACCCCGAGTTCGTCTCTGATCTTAGCGTTCGGTTTCAGTTCTCGGTCGTATGGACTACTTCGATGACTGCGGACGAGACGGCGGTGCTTGTCTTCAACTGGGTTCTCACGAGCAATATCGGGATCGACAACTGTCCATAAATGGATGTCGGAGGCAAACGTAGACGATATTGTTGGAGCTGGTGTTGATACAACGGGAGAGAGCGCGGAGCTTGACGGGACATTGGATGCGTCCTATCGTGTGTTCGCGAAATCAGCTTTGTTGACTGTACCAGAGTATTGACTTACGGGTTCATAAAGATGACAGGGAAGTCGAATCGAGGAGTCAATATACAAGAAGAGGTTCTCCGATTTCTCCGTTTCGGCCTATGATCATGTCGACACACGTCAATATGTTTCCGTTTCCTTTACTGCTCTCTACTACTCACCGCATGGATTTCTGCCATTTTACGGAACGCCATGGCATCCAACCAGTCAGACTTTGGTAGGTCGCCACGTTCATACTTCTTCACGAGCTGTGGAGGCGATGAGCAACGCCTGCATAGTGTGTGACTGGACACTATAGTGCACCTTCTCTAACCTGCCCATCTCGTCTCGTGTACCAATCTTACTTGGAGTGGTGGTCTCAATTGATCCATCGGCCTCACGATCTGGCCACAGCAACAAACGGTGTTTTCCTCGTCTCAAGGTCCTAGAAATCAGTCGTAGTTAATAAAAGATACCCTGATCACGAAACAACCTACCATTTCTTCCCAAATAACCGGAACGTGGATCCACCTACGGGTACTGCTGACCTTGGACCTGCGATGTCCCATACAGTGAACGTGATCTGGGAGCTTAACGGCAGGTCGCAATAGCGTATAGGTAGTGTTATCCACTCGTTCCATCTATATATAAACATAAAAATCAAAGCTTGCAGCGAGACTTGAGACTCACGTATAGTCCTTCTTAAAGGCCTTGAATGACGTCCGGAAGGGTATAGTTAATGGTTTATTATCTGCAATCAACTGACAAGTGACATAGATGTCCGAAAATTCCCTTCACCTGCGGTCATTGAGAGAAACTAATGGAGAGGGAACCCAGCTAAACTCACGGAGACTGTTGAACTCCATGAAACCGCAACTCAGGCTTCTCCAACAATTCCGTGAACGATCTAGGTTTCCGAGTGCCTTCTAACTGGGAACGGTATGACGCGTGTGCTCAGAACATTGGCATATGAAGATGATTGGGAACCATACATGCGGAATGTGACTGCAGCTTGAGATCGCTAAGCTTCGCAAATGAGAAATCGTCGCGATTATCCTTGTCCATAGCTCAGCCTGATGAACGTGAACTTTAGAATAGATGTTTGCAGGGTTTTGCTAGCTAGTTCTCAAAATATACACTAGTCGAGAGTATCTATGTTCTATGTTCGTTCCAGGTAAACCCACCAAGAATGGGAGGAGAAGGCGTAAAGTTGAAGCACGCCTAGAGAGGTTGCCACAATCAGGATACATTATGGCAACACGTGACTAAGACGCGTCGGTTAGATCGCCTCATCCGGTGTGAAGGGCAAGTGAAGGGGACTCACCTCCGACCCCCCATTTCTAGCTTGCGTCTCAAAGTATCTTATGATGGGTACAACATACGAGTTACCTCACGCGGCCCTCTTATCTTTGCCCTCCAAAGCCCAGGATTGTATCGAACGACTCAGACTTCACGAGCCTGAGAAGGTTGACCTGTCCGTCAGTGCTACAATTTCATTCTACAGATAGTGCCGACAAAATACTAGATCAGGATATCCTGTAACCAAACTCGCAGCAGTCCTCATTCTCTTATATGAGAAGGCCGGAGAGCTCAGAGTGCTTCTCACTACCCGTTCAAAGTCTTTGCGAGCACATCCTGGTCAGACAGCTCTCCCAGGGGGCAAAGTAGACACAACCGATGCGAATGTGGTTGTCACTGCGGTGAGCACACATGTCTATGCCACAGTTTAAATATTGGAGTTGCTCTCTTGTAGTATCGAGAAGCATTCGAAGAGGTCGGTTTACCCCTGAACTGTCCCGACGTTCATACCGTGTGCATTATGAGGCCATTCCTGTCCTCAAGCAAGTTATTCGTCACCCCAATCGTCGCCCTCCTTTCCAATCTTTCCATCCTCGATCAGCTCGTACCTTGTGAGAGTGAAGTAGACTGCATATTCACCCATCCACTTGAAGCCATATTGGATCCAAATCTAGCGGAAGCCGAGCCATTGGTTCCTAAGGGGAGCAAAGATTGGCTTTATGAGCCAGATTACCATGTACGTATGAAGGCCAGTAGCGGTAACCCGACCCACCATGCTAATTTTCATACAACAGAGTACTTCCGATATCTTTTTGTCGTGGCTTGGCAACAGCACATACCGCATGCATCGTTTCCGATCATCCGCTTCCCCAATCAAGGGCCTCACCTCTGATATCCTCGTAGGTTCTCCAGTGTATCTACTACATGGCTGTATGGCTTAAGTCGGTCTCAGATTGCAGCAGCAGAAATTGCTTACGACAGACAGCCTGCATACGAGCGGTACTCCCCCGGACAGCTGGAAGGATTTGCACCGATCCTACGTATACTAGAAGCCGAACTTGACGTGCAGCATGCGGCCTCCGGAACGTCCACGCCGACACCAAAGATCGAAATTGGTGTGCAGACCAGTCATGCCAGCACCGTCTTTACCCGAAGCAATTGATCCTTGTATTCGCGCCTGTTCAACAATAATATAATCGCATTGCTAAACGCTGCCGTTCGACAAGTCTACGCAGAGTGTCTATCGCAGTTTTTATCGAGTTACTACCGCACTTACATTTGTTTTAATAATCAAGGGTGCCAAAACCCACCGCTATGCCTGGCTATTGCGCCTTGTGCAAGGTGATCGACATATATTAGCCTCCCTTTGACTGATAGCCGACCCATATTTAGTCCTCGTTTCAATCAAATCCGGAAACTACGACAAAGGAATATTCGAACATGGATCGGAAACGGTTTAACCGGAATTGACTTCTTTGTGGCTCATTGAACTCAGTTTTATAGTGGGGATATATAAACTTCCTAGCTCTGTCGTCTCTCTCTTCTACGCATCTCCAACAATGTTCAACAAGGTCTTCCTCTCTTCCTTTCTCCCTTCCAAATTCCTCGGTCGTCGCAAGCGCACCTCCTCCAAGCCGCCGCTCGACCTCTCCCTCTACACCGACAAAGATGCGCCACCCCCGGAGCACGAAGGTTGGGGATGGAATGCAGACATGGGCGTTTGGATACCCCCGCACGAGTACCAGCGTTACAATCGGTGCCAGATATTGGGCGATGCTCCCTTGAACGCAGAGCCTTTCTATTCTGATGCTGGGCAGCAGAACCGCCGCCGCCGCAACATCAACCGGCTCAAGTCGCAAGACGCAAAGCCTAGGAAAGGCTGCACATGAGAAACCGTTCAAGCCAGCCCGCTTTGCGGGTGTGACACATGCGAAGCTCAAGCTTCTATCCCTTCGCGGAGCGCAGGCGCGTGGCTGGGTACGTTTTTTTTTGCCTTTGTCCGTCCCTCTATATGATCCTTACCTTAATGGTGTCGCCTTTGCCTTCATAGAGTCCGAGCATGCGGAAGAGATGGTGTAGGAGGCCTTATTGAGGCGCGTTGGTCTCGTTGAGGCATACCGATAACTGACTTCTGCAAAGTCCCTTCGCGTCATCGGGTGTGATCTGCGTCAAACGCTACTTCACAGACTTCGTTCTCTGCCACTTCTTTTCCTCTCATCCGCCACCACACTGCTCAACTCTCCTCTATCTTTCTTTAACTTCTCATACATCCGTTACTGCCGATGAAACGGCTGCAATTGCGACCCGTTGCTGTATATCTAGGACTTCGCCACACTAATTACTCTATCCACTTATAGCTCTCTGGATGCCAGATGCCTCCAGCTCGTAATACTGATTGTTATATAGTGTGATCCGTCTGAGTCAGTATCCGATCACCTACTCGTATACTCGTCTCTTTTACAGAAGAAGACTATGCAGATAAAGCACGAACGAAAGAATAATAAAATGGTGAGCGACTTAGTCCTTGTGCTCATAATATTCATTGCTGATTAGCTTTGCACGCCAGAGCTACTATACGGGGCCGTATTCTATCTCATCGAACCTTGAAAATCCACCTATGCCATGTAACCCTCTTCCGATTGTATTGTCTTCCGTGCGTCTCGTTTGTAATCCATTGTTATGGTGTCTATCGTTATCGCACCTAATTGAAGTGTCCGCATGTGCATTTATAATAAGCGTTTGAATTATCCAATAAGATTGTCGCAAACTTTAGATGACAGTAGAGTCCATGCCCTGCTAGTGAAGTTCTTCATCTGTTGCAGCACACAGGTAGGACAGAGAGTCCGTTGAGTGTCCATGTCCCCGGCGCGGCAATATCTTATACTTTCGCACTCATTGCTGAGCTTTTCTCTGAAGGCCAATCTTGGGTAGACACACACAACCATATACTCTAGCATTCCCCACAACTCGCATTGCATTGTACTGAATAACCTTCCAAGCAAACTCACTACATGTAGATGACGTAAATCAAGCAGTGCATCGTGATGCTTTTGGGTATGACCGGCAGTCATCGGTGACGACTGCGACGACTCTAGGACTGGTTGTCAGGGCGCAGGGAACGCACGACCTTGCCTATGCATCGTAATCAAAATCAGATCGCCAGATCAAAGGGAGTAAGTGTCAGCACGCACCAGCTCTCCAGATCTCCTGCTCATCGATCTCCTTGAGCTCCTTAGCGAGGTCCTCACGGTACGTTGAGCGACCGTTGAACTCAAGGCTGCGGCGCGTCTCGGTGCCGTCGCGCACGCTCTGGTAGAGCTTCTCGAACACGGGCAAGTTGGTCTCCTCGAAAACCTTCGCCCAGTCGAGGGCGCCGCGGCGCGCAGTGGTCGAGCACGCATTGTACATGTAGTCCATACTATAGCATAGTAGAAATGTCAGAAAGCAGACATAAAACATGTGAGAATGGCAACGCACCCGTGCTGGCCAATGAGGGGGTAGAGGGACTGCGTGGCCTCCTCGACGGTCTCATTGAACGCCTCAGACGGGGTGTGGCCGTTGGCGCGGAGGACCTTGTACTGCGCGCAGAACAGTCCCTGGATAGCACCCATCAACTGACAAAGTCCACTATATCAGCGAGAGTCTCAGCATATAGCATTGGATCGGGACATACCACACCACGTTCGCCGTAAAGGTCAGAGTACACCTCCTTCTCAAAGGTCGTCTCGTACATGTAGCCAGAGCCGATAGCGACACCGAGGGCAATCGCCTTCTCCTTCGCCTTACCGGTGACATCTTGCCACACGGCAATGCTAGAGTTGATACCCCGGCCCTCCTTGAAGAGGGTGCGCACAGTGCGGCCGGAGCCCTTGGGCGCAACGAGGATAACGTCAACATCGGGCGGAGCAACGACATGCGTATCATCCTTATACACGACGGAGAAGCCGTGGGAGAAGTAGAGGGTCTTGCCCTTGGTAATGAGCGGCGCGACCTGCGGCCAGGTCTGCGACTGCGCTGCGTCGGAGAGGAGGTTCATGATGATAGTGCCGCGCTTGATGGCCTCCTCGATGGGGAAGAGGGTCTTGCCGGGGACCTATAACCACTATCAGAGACTGTCACAGATTCAAGTGGGCTGAGCTTACCCAGCCGTCCTCCAGCGCCTGCTTCCAGCTCTCACCGCCTTCCCGGACACCAATGATAACATTGAGACCGTTGTCACGGGCGTTGAGACCCTGACCATGACCTTGGGAACCGTACCCAATGAGAGCAAGAGTGTCATTCTTGAAATAGTCTTGGAGCTTCGCCAGGGGCCAGTCGCTGCGCTCGTAGACAACCTCCTTCGTGCCTGCGAAATCCAGGGTCTTCATTCCGCGTGTCGCCTAGATGAAGAAAATGCACTATAAGCCCTCGTGTACGATAAAATGAGGATAGTAGGTTGCTGGAGGAAGCGAGACTGCCAAGGTGGCGATGCACAGAGCTCGCAATTCGTGTCAGACCGTCATATATATAATCCAGCGCGTTGAGATAGGTGCATTTAAATTCCAAAAAACACTTCGAATGCGCGTTGTGCAGCTGGACATGGTTGAATGAGATACCTACCATTGCAGCAGACCTGGGCGCTGAGCTCGAAGCGGCATTTCGAGCAAGGAGGGAGTAAGACGCTGCCTGCGCAGTTCTAGAAGTGACTTTCACCGCTGCGCGGGGCGCACGACGGGAGGCAGCACGGGCAGCACGGACGGCGAGGGACGACATGGTGTGAGAACAAGGGCAGGTTGGAAACTCAAAAGTTCAAAAGTGACTCGAAGTCTTTTTTCAAATTAGACGCTCATATTTGACTCATCCCAATTTAGTAACTATCGTGATTCAGTCCTCCTTCAGCGACAACTCGGAGGTTTAGCTAGAGATTCGTATTTTTTGGCCTTAAGCTAGCTCTGCGGGCAGAATTCGGCTCTTATCATTGTTGAGCCTTTTATTCATAACGTCTCCTCACTTATATGTTTAAAAAGGGCAGACCGCTCACGGAAATGCAACGCGAATTTTGACGCAGTGATATCACATGCCAGTTCTCTTACACTGTGGTTCTGTGGAAACATGGAATGCTCCCAAAGTCTACAGCAAAAATCTGCAGAAATGAAATTGAAGCTAGAGAGCATCTTAGGCGGAGCGAAAGGTGATCAGATGGCGTAGTACGATGCGGACCAGGAGGGGTGATGTATTGGAGAATTGAAATGAGGTTCTAACCCTCCAATTCACCACCCCAATGCAGTACTCCTAGAATGTCATGACAGTGAGCATCTGAATGAGGATTCGAGGAGGTGAAATAAAACTCATCTTCTATGCCCTTATATTGCCTCACGCTCGCCCTAGCGTAATATCAGAATTGAACTACAACACATTTCTTTTGCTACTTATCTTTTTCCACGAAGGTCGTGAACAGCCCAACGAAGCTGGAAAAACTCCTGATACATATAATGAGCAGCTACTCTCACTTGACGGCAAGAATGACGAGTGACTCACCTCTTCTTCGTGGGCTTTGAATAATGTCACTTCCTCTGATGATTGGAATCACAGGAAATACGCAGTGGGAGAGGCCATTCCCCCACCACGTAAACACGCATCCCCTCCTATCCCCGTACCGGCAATGAGAAAAAGTACATAGACGGAGCGGTCGTTCTCCATCTATATACTTCCCCCCACCGCCGGTGCCCCACAACATCAGCAAAACTCAAATTTCGCTTTATTACCTTTCTTGAACTTATTTTCCTTATTTTAAGACAAAAAAGGGCAAAAAGAAATATCAAGTGATATCAGAAGCCGAGCTATGATCGGAAATAAGGAACTGAAAGATAATTAAGACTATCCAAGAACTCAAAGGAAGACAAGGAAACACATTTAGGCACAAATATCGCTATTATGAAGAAATTGAAAGGGTAATAAGACGCTCTCAGGCCATCCAGAGGCAGAAGAGCAATAATCACGATGTGTCCTTATTTTCCTTATTGTTCTAGGCGACCTTTGATGACTTTTCTTATTCAAACGAGGGAGGTAAAGAAAGAAAAGAGTGAAAAGTTGGATAAGTTGATTTCAAAACTTCCTAGCGCATACTGAGCCGGGATGTGCGGATGCCGCTAATCGCACGACGTGCGACGCGCAATGCTCACCATATGCTACTTCACCATATGCTGCTTCTCGCGGTCAAAACAAATGCGCTGTGCGGTGAGCCGCATGCGGGGTGTCACACGAGACCCACGGTATGGCGACTCAGTCCCGACATCTGCAGCTTTGCATGCACAGCAAACCCGGACTTCCTGTTCCTGATGGAGACTGCAAAGTAGAAAGTGACACTGAAAAAGAACCGCACTACTATGGTCTGCCGGCGGCATCCACGTGAAGCGAACGCGGATGATGACTAGGACGAGGGCACGCCACATAGGAAGCTGATGGGCGAGCGACAGCGATGCATGAATGTCAGGCCAGCGCGGAAGATGGCAGTATGTGGCGCGGGAGGCAGCGTGCTGTCCGTCAGTGCGCTGAAATAAAATATTACAAATAGCAGCGCGAGGTCGTGCACAGACACCGCGCTGCGCGCAGGCAGCCCGAATGCTGCCGGGGTCCCCGCTGCACCCGTGCTCACCGCTGTCGCCTTAGGGTAGAACAGCGGGAGGAGCTCATCGAGCAGCTGCGTGCGCGCGATGGCACCGGAGGACCAGGGCACCTGCACCAGGTACAGGTCGCACAGCTGGGCAGCGCGAGGCCATGGCAGGAGGTGTGCGTGGATCTGGTGCAGAGAGGACAAGTCGGAGGGGAGACGGGGAAAGACAACGCGAGGCGTGTCACAGCAGCGGGTAGTATGGGTGAGGTTGGGGAGGAGATCGAGGTCGGCGAGGTCGGTTCGTTCTGTGGGTGTGCGGGTGAATTGAGTAGTCAAAGCAGTAGACGGAGAGGATGTACATACCAGTAGGAGGCTGTGAGAGACAACGAGCGGGAATGGTTAGACAAATGGAGACACGAATGACATGGGGGACGTACCTCGGAGCCCGCAGAGTGGCCGTAGGACATCGCCGCACCATCGTCGCGCAGTGCCAGCGTGCCGAACGCGAGGTGCCGCGCATGAAGCTCTGGGGTTGCTGTCGCCAGCGACGCGGAAGGGGGTCTCGCCCGCAGTGGGCAGCTTGCATGGGGGACACAGTAGTAGGAATTAGGTCATATCGGGTGGGAAGGGTAGCTGATAAGTAACGGAGGTGAATCCCGCCAGGACAGGGAGGGAACGGAGTTTGAAAGACTTTGTGTGATTTGTGCGTGTGAGTCATGTGCACACTGCCATATTTGGAAGTGTATGTTGAACTTCATGCAAGTACTCTTCTCTTGCTCGTCTCCAATGCAGGCCTTGTCGCCGCACGAACAAGGATGCAATCATGCCCGTTGTTGTGAAGGAGAGCAGTGCCGCGCACTGCACACGGTATGTGCTTTGGCTTCGGATTGGGTGTTGGCTGACTCGACTGCAAGTCGTGCGACGACTTCGGCGTGTTCGTGCTCGTCGTGCAGACGTCCGAGTTCTGCACTACGAGCCCGTCATCGGGTACCCGCTGAAGGCGCATGCTAGCATTCCGCGCGAGATCCTCGCAGAGCACCCGGAGGTGGACGTCTGCGACGACCTCATCGACTGCTCCATAGACATCTGCTCGGTCGAGGTGCGTCGTCCTGCTCACCCGTTCGCTCGATCGTGCCCAGCTGATGGCCCACGTGGCGCAGGTGCCCTGGCTGTTCCAGGACAACTTCAACCACGCGGACACCCGGTGCGACTTCGCGTATGGCGTGCCCACGTCGGACCTGCTCATGAAAAATATATTCTGTTACATCGTGAAAGACGGCTACGCTGCGTGTATCGCAGGTACTAGGAGCTATGATGCTGTCAGGTGTGTGCACTTTATCTGCTGGACATGTATCTCAGTGCGGTGGCCGCGTACAGTGAGGATATCCTGTCGCGCTGAATGTTCCCGCTCGTGCCAGACGACAACCACCTAGGCGGGCACTTGTACGAGCACCTCCGTGGGAACAGATACATCACAAAATGCAACTCCGTCATCCTCTCCCGGTATGTCCCCCTCCCTTCCCTCTCTCCACCCAGCTCACCCGCCCACAGAACATGCAAGATCGGGCCGAACACGCTTGTCGGTGGGTGCATGCAGATCACGATGGGCGCAAGCGTACACGCGTCCGGCATTGGGCAGCACTGCACGGGCAATGGGTGGCATGGCGGGGTGAAGAAGCAGCATGAGCAGTGCGAGAATGTGAATGTGGAGAGTTGGATATACTTTCTAGTCTTAGCTGTTTGAATGTAGTTGGTGTATCTTTAATTGATTTTTGTGCTTGACTTCCTTAAAATCCTGAGCAGCCCTGCAGTGGCTAAACATTTTGTGTGCTTGAGTTCATTTTCGGTCTTAATTCACTTATTTTGCTTACTGAAAGGCTGCAACAAATTCGGCCATTTCCAGAAGAAAAAGTATCGAGCCCTCTTTGGATTACTTATTTCTCTTGTACAAGTAAAAAAAGCGCCAAAAAGGATAATTCGACTTTTGCTGATGAATACTTTCCACGATTTGTTTACGAACCGGGTATAGTATTCTCATGCGGACATTGCATGAAATGGACTCCTACATCATGCATAACACGACGACGCAACGAGAGCCTGAAATAAATGGTAAAAAGGTAAGCGAACACGCAATAGTTGTGGCCGCAATACGATCTACAGACTAGTCTTGGGCGCTAACCTTCAATCCATCCGCCCAAAGGTGTCGAGTCGAAGTAAGCCTAGAGTAGTCCGGTATATCAGCACATGTGCACGTCATCAAGAACATAAGAATAGTCTACCTCATTACCGTCTCTAGGGAAGTCGAGATCAACGGGGTGATCAGGCCCTCCTTCGACTTCACCGCCGCATCCTGTCCTCCGACGCATCACCAGCGACGGTCCTCCGGGCTGTCCCTATGGAATTCCGCGGACCTAAACAAAAGAAAGGAAAACCGAGAAGTTCAGCATGCATTGATGACGTAACAATGATTCTTAACGGCCTCGGGAACGTGCAAAGGTATGAAGGTCAACGGGGTCATGACTTCCTCGCTCCATACCCTGCGACGCCCGTCGGCCATACCTCTGTTAGTTTCTCGTGTTCAAGCCTGTCCGTCTTGTGGCGTACGCATCACGGTATGAATGGAGGCTGACCTATCAAGCTCATCGAAAGAAGAATAGTCAGGCGGTAGCGTAGCAATACGGGAAATGTCAGATATGTGTAAAAAGGGATGTATGAAAAGGAAGCGGCAAGTGAAATAGTCAAAATGGTTTCCTTACTTCGCACGAGGAAACGCACGATACGCAATATCAGTCCGCTGCTGGGCGACGACTAGCGGGAGGAGCGTGTGGTCATGGGGTCTGAAGCCGGCGATGGGGACCCAGTCCGGCTGGGCCCGCCGAACATCGTCGCAGAGCCGGATCTCGCGGAAGGCTGCAGCCTGCTTCTTCTTGCGTGAAGAAGAGAAGCTGCGCGCCTTCAAGAACTTCGCAGTGCATGCGCGAGCAGAGTGCTTGGCCGGGGGCGACCTGAGCACCTTGCGCTCCGCTGACTGAGAGCGAGTGGAGATGGGGCAGAAGTGCACTTTGACGGAGGGAGGGACCAGCCCGTCCTGAGTCGCAGCGCGAAGAGCAGAACAAGAGGTGTAGAAAGACATAGTGTCTGAGTTATTGAAATGAGAAGAGGTATAATGCAGATGGTGGTAGTAGGAAAAGGCGTATCGAGGGTATTCGTGTTAGCCGCAACGATTTGTACAGAGGATGATTTAGGTTCCAACTGTTGGGCTTCAAGCTTCATTGATTCAGGGTTGTCGCTAGACACCCCGCCGATTTAATTGCAGACTGGGCTATACCCATGGAGAATCTAGACATCCGCGGACAACTATACATTTGACGATCGGGGTTCCGAATATACAGTCCATCGAGGTGGAACAAAATCTGAGAACATTGCACACAGTGGAGAATACTGGGACAGGCAAGGAGACCAATCATACCGATACAACAAAACATGGATTATTCACAATCAATCGTCTTTCTCATCCGTCGCCCGTCCCTGGCCAAACAGTAGCTCGTCTACTTCATCCTTTTTTCCTCTTATCTTCAACAACAAGCCCCACACTGGCGTCAAAAGCGGGACGAACATTGCCACCCGTGATTGGTATGCGCGGTAACCCTCGGGATACTTTGAAAGCGATATGTCCTCCGTGAAGCGGGTGGATGAGAAAAATAGCATACACAAGACAAGAGCAGGAGTGATCGGCCAGAGCGGAGTGATCGAAGAGATGGGAAGCGAGGGGAGCTGTGGAGACTCGGGGGCGAGCAATGGGAACAGATTAATCAGAATCTACAACAAGGCGACAGCTCAATATAGCTACAGGATTGAAGCCGATACACTTACCCAGAACGTCTGCTCGCACAAGAAGTTGGGATGCCTCGACCATGCCCACAAGCCGCGCGTGACGAAGCCTCTCTTGGCGTCGCGGGGGTCCACTGAATGCGTGCACCAGGCCAATCGTTTTTCACGAGAACGCCCCGCTGCTTGTATGTTTGGAACGAATATTGCTGATTATCCGCGATGAATTCGACAATAACATCGAGGACGGCAAGGGTAGCAAGAATGTAGTCAGAGGTGCTCAGCTGACTCGGTTGTTGCAAAGCAGCGATTTGTGCAGGTATTCCAAGAAGGAAGAGAATGATATTTTGCATCACGGCTGATTAAGCGGTGAGTACTCGTTGACCTGTCAAAGAAACAGTAATACCGATAAAAACGAGATTGAAGACTTGAAATAACCAAGTTGGAATTTTGCTCCGAACGACTATCCAGCGATAATCCTCGTCCTTACTATAGCAGAATAAGAGGGAGATCGTGACATAGACGTGAAAGACCAAAACTAACAGGTTGAAGAGTCCTCTTCTCCACGTGTTGTAGGAAAGCCTGCACAGCAAACGTCAACTTGGTCTACATGTGATGTAGCCAGAACTTACCGGCACATCCAAAAGGACTAGAAAAGTTAAAGCACTTAGTATATGCTATCCTATCACCATCATAGTATATAGTACATACCACAAGTCCCAGCATGAGTAGAGCTCTAGGACTGAAGCTCTCCACTAAGGCTGAATCTATAACCTCTGGGGTATACGGGAGCAGCGGAAGTGGGGACCCACGGGGCCAGAGGGGCAATAACGCATAGTATGCGGTATATATGGTGGGCAAGAAAGTCCAGAGTCTGTCCACTTGGGAAACATTCCCAGTGATTATGGATAGGACATAGGACACCAAGGTGGTATAAATACAAAACGTCACGGGCCAATGGAAAACGGCTGGAATGCCTTTTTCCACTGCAAAATTATTCATAACGGTTGCCATGATGAAGAAAAATAGGCTTCCCGTTCGAAGTAAATGAGTAGAGCGAACGCTATGGAGCGAAAGTTAAGCGTGCACGTTTCTGAACACCGTTGAAATCCAGGAATACACCGCAGTGCTGGGGTTTCGATGGACTACACAGGTCAGAGGGTGACTCGGCTGTTGTTAATGGTGAGTTCTGTGGACCCAGCGACCTAGCTTTAGATATCTTAGAAGTCGATAGCAAGTCGATTTGAACTTGTAGGAGCTTGCCGCGTCTTGGTGGCGTGAGAATCTATTTATGGTCACGTGAACGAGACATTCGTCACGCTCGGCTGTGACACTAGTACCTGCCACCAGAGTCCTCCTCGACGAAATCCTTGCAACCTTTATCCTCGAAGTTGAATTTGCCTGTCATGTCGACGATATCAGTCTTAATATCTACGTTTGCTCCTTTCCCCACTCTTACCCTTTCTGCACCGTCAGACGCATCGTTCTCTACCCTCTACGACCTCCTCGCCGATCGATACCCTGCACTCCCCCTTCATTCAAGCGCATCCCTTGACCTAGTGCTATCTCCTACTACAGGTTGCATTCCTTCCTCAGATACCCTGCTTTCATCCTTGCATCATGATGACACAGGAGAACGACCGCAGCTGGTTAGCTTGCGCCTTGTTCCAAGGCTCCGCGGCGGGAAGGGCGGTTTCGGCTCTCAACTCCGTGCAGCTGGTGGTCGAATGAGCAGTCAGAAAACGAGCAACAATGACTCGTGCAGAGACTTGAGTGGGAGACGTCTTAGTACCATCAAGGAAGCGAAGAGGTTTGTCTTCATTGATACCTATCATTTTCGTATATCCCCTGACTGTTTGATAGGCTGGCGGAGTACATAGAGAGCGAACCTGCACGAAAAAAGGCTCAACAGGAAGCGCAGCGGGCAAAGATCGATGCTCTGGAGAAGCAAGTTGCTGAATCTGTTGCAGGGAAGAAGCACCGCTTTGATGACACGGAGTACTTGGAACAAAGTCGGGACATCGTCGAGAATGTCAAGAGTGCTGTCTCTGCAGGTACGCTGTGTTGCTGATTCTTACTTACTGGCGTGTTTAACCACCCACCATGCAGGCTTATTAAAGAAAAGAAAGAAAGCCAAAACTTCACACAGCCCTCCAGCTTCCGACAATGCTGCTGTCCCATCAATCACTACCTCAGCTGCTACCGCTGCTATAGTAGGCTCGGAGCTAGTACTCGATTCCGCTACACCTTCGTCTACTGCTGCTGGTTTAGCTAGCGCTTAATGACATCTGTAAATCCTATGTATTCAGTGTATGCAACGTTCACTTCCATCTTTCTGCCACAATTCTAGTGTCTACACGGCGCAATCATTAAACATTTGTATGTATTGCGAACACGTCAGCTCGGTGTGGTTAGGACCGTAGTCGACACACCTGCAAGAGACTGAATCGCCCGATGTGTTTGTTGGATTGTCTTAAGCCCTCTCGAATGTCGACTGCTGCTATTGACGCAAGATCTGCGCATCATTTCGGAGTTCACTAGCACTGCTCGCCAAACTTCTGACCTATCTTCAATCGGCATATTGATCACCATTGAGAGTCACCAAATTCATGTTTCCCACTATGGTCCGCTCCGAGCACCGGTGAACCACTTCCTGCCAAAGGCCAACGACCGACGAGCACCTCTCTGATACTCGAATTTACACTTGGTGCACGCTGACGGCTGCCGAGATGATAGATCTGAAGCTTCTGAAGCTTAGCTTGAACCCAATAGGATAGCGAGCTGAAGAGATGTGGCACTTCGGGCGTTGGCGCGGGCAATGTGACCTGGTGCGATGGACGCAGTTCGGTCACAAAACATCGCGTCTCCGTGTTTGCCGCGACCCGTCGCGACAGCGATCAGCCTTAGCAGGCTATGCCGCAACTTGACGACCAGGCGTAAACAACGTTCCTTAGGTTCTAGCGTTATCAAGTGTTCCGATGAGGAAAAAGTTCGACCGCGGTTGGCGGCTGGCGGCCGTTGGTCTTAGATCCTTAGGTAGACGAAAGTCGTCAGCTTATGCTCTCACTCTCATCGCTGATCATTATCAAAATTAGAGCTCTGGTTCTGTTTGTGACCAGCTGCAAGACGACTGCAGTGGGTTCATGAACACGCAACATCTGCTTACATTTTTTGATTCATAGGTCAGTGAATATCTCTGCGGTCATCATCCTTTGGTAAGTCTTTATCCATCACGGCGCTTTGTTGATCAAAATCCGATTAGATCTGCCATGGGGTAGTGTGTATATCCCATCCTATTCCCGTTATAAATTCAGCGATACGTCGGCCACCATGCAGACACGTCCCATAACTCCCCATCCCCCATTGACCCACCCCCAGCTAGGCTTGTGTTAGATCTTCCGCCATGGCGACTGAGTCTTTTTCCTTCTCTAACAACTTGTGCGTATGCTCTCTGTCATTCTTTGACATTTAAGTGCTCCGGACGGCTGTGGATCTCACGACCTCGGCCATCCATGGCTCATTGTTTGGGCAAGCATGGCACATTTGCGAGTTTAGCTGTGCACTTGGGATTCCATATATTCTCTCGGATGAGAGTATATTCACATGTTACAGCCTCAGACACAAGGCTGATATTATGGCGACCCCCATTCATTCGTGGTTTTCCATGTTGAGCTTATCGTCGTGGGATGTTTACTAATACGTTATGCTATTAGCACCCACATCATCGACGGCAAGAAAGTCGGTTCTCAGAAGACTCTGCCAGTCATCAACCCTTCAACGGGGGAGGTGCTCGCAAACGTTCCCGTAGCTACCCGTGAGCAGCTGGACGAGACGGTCAAGGCCGCCTCGCGCCCTTTCCGCCTACGCGGCCACGCCTTTCGCAGAGCGCCAAGCGATTGTGGAGCGTCTTGCGGGCTTTATTGCACAGCACTTCGACCAATTCGCCAGCTGCTGAAGAAGGAGGCCGGTAAGGACACCACATCCGCGTAAATGCTGTTTTTATGGTCTATGCGGCATTTTGGTCTTATAGAGGTACAAACAGGACATTTGAGGTGACCATATCTCTGGGATGGCTTCAAGGTGTGGCGAAGCAGACACTGGAAGACGAGACGCAAATCGATACCGACGAGAAGAAAGCTGAGGTTCGGTACTTGCCTCACGGAGTTGTAAGTCAACCCATCCATTCCAGTCTCATTATCCTGCTAATCCCCAACAGTGTGCCGGTCTGATCCCTTGGAAGTGCGTCTCATTAGTGCTTAAAGTACAACGGTACTGCGCCCAACTGACTCCGAATCAAGCTTCCCGCTTGCCTTGGTGATACTGAAGGTTGCTCCTGCACTACTTACGGGTAACTGCCTCATTATCAAGCCATCTCCATTTGCGCCGCTCGCCGCGATGAAATTTATCGAGCTCGCACAGAAAGTAGTCCCTCCGGGTGTCCTGTCGGTGCTTTCTGGGGACGATGAGCTGTAGGCTGAATTCTTCTTTCGCCAATACTCCTCTCACAGTGAAATTATCTAAAATAGTGGCCCGTGGATCGTTGAGCACCCAGATATCCCGCGCATCTCCATGACTGGCTCCATTGCCGGTGGGAAGGCCATCATGCGAAACGCCGCGACGAACCTCAAGGATCTCACGATGGAGCTTGGTGGTAACGATCCAGCCATTGTTCTCGACGACGTCGACCCTGCGAAGATCGCTCCGTACGTCCCAGTGCACCGTCATACAATGTGTTGCTCATTACTTGTGTAAAGGCTGCTTTTCAGGGTGCCTATGCGAACGCAGGTCAGATCTGCTTCTCCATGAAGCGGATTTATATCCACGAGAAGATCTATGATGCTGTGCGAGACCAGGTTGTCGCGATTGCGAGCCATCTCAAAGTCGGCAACCCGTTCGACGCGGACGTTGCTGTTGGCCTGTCCAGAATAAGGCTCAGTACGAGATCGTGAAGTAAATGTTTCCATGCCGTGATATCCGCCCGACTAACACCGTCTCTGTGAAGGCGTTTCATTGATGATTGCCACAAGAATGGATACAAATTTGCTCTCGGGGGACAAGTTGACACGAGTTCAAAGGGATACTTTATTCCGCTCACTATCATTGACAACCCTCCCGAGGATTCAAAGATTGTGCAAGAAGAACGTGCGTTAGTTTTGATGAAGTTTCTGGAGGACTTACATATGTTTTTTCACGCAGAGTTTGGGCCCATAGTGCCTTTGCTGAAGTGGAGCGACGACGATGAGGTCGTGAAGCGAGCAAGTGAGCATTGAGCTACTCACGTCATGGAGCAAATCTGACTTTCCTTCATAGATGATACCGTCTACGGTCTATCAGCATCCGTATGGGGACACGATTTGAAACGGGTAGAGAGCATTGCCAACAGATTGCAAGCTGGCTCAGGTGATGCCATCATACAATGCAATATTGATGGTGCGTACTAACGATGACGGTCACTGCCAGTCTGGATCAATGAGTGGGCTGCTTTGACGCCTGACCTGGTAAGCAAACTCGCTGATCCTCCGCGATGAATACTAACGATGGTCTGAATACAGCCTATGAGCGGGATCAAAGTAAGGATCATTTGTGCACTCTTGTTGACTTCAGACTTACTCTCCGCATAGCAATCTGGCATCGGCTACGAGAACTCAAAGCATGGCCTCTTCTCGTGGACGAAGATCCAAGCGATTACGCGCAACAAAGCCTTCTAGAGATACTCAGGACAACCCATGGCGATATTCGACCTACCATCTTATCTACTCATTGGAGAGCAGTCATCCAGTCCGACCATGCCACTGGTCGCCATATTCCAGGTCATACGGTTTATTCACGGGAAATCGGGGAGTCATTGCAGAGAGCAGATACGAATTGGTAACAATCCATAATGTGTACAACCGCAACAGAGCTTCGCGTAATGATTGCTGGCGGGCCCGATCGCAATGCGGTGTGCTGTACCATGAGAGAAGGATAGTCGGTCACCAAAGGGGACGGCCGTCAAAATCACGGCCAGAATGTTCCGAGTGACTCGCGACGCGTTATGAGCACGTGGCGTGACTGATCGCGCTCGTGACACCGTGCTGTCGTGAGTACGTATTTGCTTCTTGAAAACAACTCCGACAAGTTGACCTGCTTGATGAGAACGACAAAACTCTTTCTGGTTGAAGCTCTGATTTCATTGGAATCTGACACCAGAATATGTAAAGCTCAGTGGAATCGTAGCTCCGAATCGAGACTCTGACACGCTGCACACGCAAATTAGGCTGCTAAGTACTATTAGTGAAACCATCACACTCTTAATTACTCTCGGCATTCGGCTATTGAGGTAAAATTTTCCAATTTTCCGCGTAGGCAGAGACCGTCTAAATCACATCTATGCCGCAGCATGATGTAGCTAGGCTAATCACAAGCATTCTCGAACTTCATATCCGCCGACATTCCTATCAATCGAACAATGCGCAGCGCAGTCTATCGACGCATACGAGCCGCCGATACGGCGACAAAGGTCGCCGCAGTAGTTGATGCTCTCCTCTCATCCGCGGTATCGAAGCCTGTCCGCAGACACACGTCTTCCGCGAGCAATATCTCTTGCATCTATAAAGGAAGATCCAACCCTCGCCAAGGCAACTTACACTCAACTTCCACTTCACAGGAATCTCATTCTTCTTCCTGAAAAACTGCCTCATGAGCTATACGCCGCTCCGAACCTCCAATAAGCCCTCTCTGCGTCCCGGAACTTCCCCTTATCACTTCCCATCTACCTCCGACCATCTATGATACCCAGACACTTCGTGAGACATCGCCACCATTAGATTCTCAACGGCGAACGATAGGCGTATGTGAAACCGAACGTGCTCGCAGTGCGTCACGGCCGACGACACGATGGCGTCCACGCTTGCACTCTACATTAATTGCTATGCGCGCCGGCTATCGAATCCTGCCGGTTTCATTTGCGGATGAAGTGCAGAACATACGGCAATGCCCGAAGAATGTAGCTTGACGGTGGTGTCCGCGGAGGAAGTTTCATCAAAAGCACTTCTGTGCTGTGTCCATGTGTGTCACTGGGAAAGGCGAGGAAGCTGGCGCCGTCTTATTCTCGCCGCCTGTGCATCCGCGCTCAACATACTTTCACCAGAATTGACTGTCAGAAAGATGGTTGCGGAGTGCGCAATGACGAACAATAGAGTTAATAATCAAGCCAGTGAGATTACATCACTCCGTGCTCATTGCAATCAGAAGTTTCAGGAATATTTGTATTACGGAGTGATTTCCATGGGGAAGGAAAGTCTAGGCTCCCATACAAACATTCTACTACTTGACGAGTCAGAATCCATCCCCAACGAAGCGAATACCGGCGTCCGGGAAATGGACGCGGTAGACGTCCGACGCCCAAACAAAGAACCACATAGTCCCCGACGCAAACGAACCACGACGAAAGAGAGACGACTTCGACAAATGCAAGGTATATGATATGTCCGACCGACTACGGTACAGTTCCAATTACGATCAATGTATAACCACTCCATCCCGAGAACGAAAATAGCATTCAGAGTGTGACTAAAACAACATCGCCCCAATCAATATTAGAGCTCGGATACTAGCCGAATACGTACTGGGGATGCAACCAATGGAAATGAGCGAGCCGTTGCTGTTGTTCTCGCAGCAGACAGGTCTGGCGGAGCTGAGATGATTCGACCGCTAATTCAGATGACGACACAATTTAGACGAACGGAACACCTCACCAAGCGCTGCCACTGCCGACGCCAACTACGCTGAGAGGAGAGCACTGGAGGCCAACGGGGACATCAGCACCCAGGACAATGCCAAGCAATCCGAGGAGCAAGGCGGCGACAGGATCATCAGCGGTGGTCGTCTGATTGCAGCACTGGATGGGACCAGTGTTGCAAGAGCCTCCGGACGGAGGGCTGCCAGAAGGAGACGTCCTCCTTGCATCTACAAACGCGTATATGCGCGTAAATAAGAAGGGTAGGAGAGTACGGCAGTCAAAAATGCGGCTCACGTTCCATGCGCGAAGGGAGATACCGCTTGCGAGGTGGCATAGGCGGCAAGCCGCGGGCAAGGCGTTCGCCGTTGGTCGAAGTTGCCTCAACAGAGATGACGGCAGCAACGAGGGCAGTCAGAGCGAATGTGAGCTTCATTTTTCTTTAGGTGGCTGCAAAAGGTGGCCGCAAAGATGGATTTTTGAGAGTGACTGAAGTGGAAGCCTGCGAAGTAACGACTGGGAAGAACGAAGGAGTGACGTTTACCGCAAAGGTAGGGGAGAGGAGGAGGGAGAGGATGCAATGAAATGAAGGACGTTGAGCTTTTATATGCGGATGCCGTAATGAGTTAAAGTTCGACAGCGCTGCTTCTGACGCCGGCTCCAGTCTCGGCCTGCTGAAGTCCGTTCCCACCGTTGCTTCGCCGCTCCTCCCTCGAGAATTAGAGAACTGGTTACCAATGCACATCTCAACAAACCGTCAGCAATACGTTGTCGGAACCGTTACAACCCGGGAGCAGAGCGTCGAGCGCATTGATCGGCTAGTGAAGAACCCCGCTCGATACGTAAGGGGGACAGCGCGGAAATCGTAAGCTGTGAGCACTGTAGCAATATGCAGAGCATCACACTACCATGTCCCTATACCATGCAGTTTTGCGAGCAATGGTGAGCTTATATCTTCTGCTCAGTTCAAGCTTAGCTTAAAGACGACGAGAGAGAAACAAATATGTAGATCACCGAATCTGAGATGGATCTAGATTGCTCCGTCGCCGCAAGTCTCATTGCTTAATTGCACGGACAAACTGGAAGTCACTTCAAATTTTTGGACAACGCCGTGCTAGCATTTCATTCACCTAGCCAATCAAGTAGTAGCGAGTGCAAATAACTTGGCTGATGCACTTCATCGGGTTGGGATTCACAACTTGGCGAACACATATGAGTCCCGAAATCTGAAAGGTGTACTAAATACCAACGAAGCACTTGGAGTGCTATTCAAACATCCGGAAAACCGGAACAAGATGAAGTGGGACGGAGTGAGAAAGCCACATCTTGCGCCCATTTCCGAACAGGTCAGATGGTTTCCTGAAAGAATGTGTCGAATCCCACGAAATGTCCACATAAATTGAAATAATCCACGAATATAAACAACACGAGCATATTGTGAAACGCCAAGACTTGTCCTGCAAGCAGCAACAAATTCAACGTGTGCATACTAATCATATCTGGACAATTACGATATTTCGGCGCGTCGCCATCCCAGTGCGCACCATCGGCTACTCATCAGTATACCAAGCCGAGTAATGTCCATAACGTACCGCATATCGATGTCGGAACTCCAATTAGGCACTCGCAGGGATTGATGTGCGGCGATTACGAAACTGTCAGCAGTAAAGAAGGATCGTTGTCTTGGCGTTTCGGAGCCCATCTGTGTCAGGCTGTAAAGAGGGTAGTAATACAGTCACAATAACACATAAACACATAAAATGGCGAAGCGGGGCAGTCGCTCCAATAAGAGCCTTCCTGTGCGAACTAAATGAATAGCAACGCAAGCTATGCCCCATTCAAACGTTCGAAATTCTTTCAACGACCACGTAGTACGCAAGCCGGCGACCCAGAAGTCTCCTCGCGTTGTTGACAGGAGGCTTTTGAATATGCGTGACGTCGCAAGAACAGTACGAGCTGGGATCAAAATGTGCGATCATATTGCGGCGATTGTCGCCTACAGGAAGTAGTAATCGCTGGAATTGAAGTGCTGTACCACAGAACTCCGTTCTTGCTGCCTGCAGAACAACGTCATGAATTTTTAGAATGCAAAGTCATACCTTGCGGTGGCTCAAGTGCACTTGGCACAGTGGGCGGCCCGGGCATCGGGATCCGACATGAGATATCTATGCCAAAGTGAATTTATGTCGAAACGCCCTAAACTGAACGCGATGCCAGAGCATACAGAACAAGGATAAAGACTGCATCAAAATCCGAAAGCGCCATCCTCAAAATCATAAATGAACACATCGTCCACGATATCCTGTACAGCCACCTGTGCGAAATATGACGTCAGTCTCTCATCAGACATTGCATACAGTAATTGGACATTACCGCGAAAGCACCATGCTCGGGACCAGCCATGAATTGGTCTCGGCTTTATCCGACTAAAGCAAGCAATTCATTTGCATCGTGCACTCCAGGAGACGATGACCATTATACATACCTTGAATTGCGTGATGAAAGCGACATCAAACCCTTTGAACACTCAGGACTGGTATTCTGTCCGCCTAGATAAACCCCGACATGAAAGCGAGCCTCTACGCCGCAAAACACGACTCACCGATAGGCCGTGGTTCACGTAGTGGGCACACTCCTCGTACATCTTGATGAAGTGGTCAACCGCTCCTCGCTTGCGTCATCTGGTGCCTCCGACTTATACTTGAAAGCAACGAAGCGATTTACAGGTGCCATGATAGGATTTGGGGAAGTGCGTGGGGGCGGTGTGAAGTGAAGAATTCAAAAGTCACGTCTTTATACCTTGGTGAGGCGCGTGTTGTCCGAGAGTTGGACCATAACCTCATCGGCACTCCCGTTTTCCGAGCCATGCAGGGTCACTTGCGTAAAGACCATTCCTATCATGACGACCGAACAGCGTCAATTGACGAATGGACTCACCGCGCCGGTTGAACGCCAAGGCTCGTCCCGCACGCAGTGTGATCAGCGGTATCAAGAATGTCCACCGTCAGAGATGACAAGCGTTCGAGATGCCTTTGATACAGCCACTTTGATCTGTCGTAAGTTGCGATGTCCTGAAAGTGCCCGTTAGCGAGGTGGATATAAAAAACTAAGAAATATCCGCGGCGCGCACCGGACAAGAGTCGAGAACATTCACGAACTCCGATTAGGCATAGGCGAGGAAGGGCGGAAATTATCGGCAATAGAGAAAAACTGGGAAGCATGTCAGGGCAAGCAAACGATCCTCCGATTTACACGTCGGAGGCTATCAAGAGATCAACATTAGCCGTAATGCCATTACGCCTGGCTCGGAATAAGTCGACGAGGTATTCTTTGGATGAATGGTCGCGATCCGGCGTGCTCTGAATAAATCACAAAATAATAAGGAACATTGACTTTGATGGCGGCGAGTGTGCGCACCTAGGTCGCGGGGCCATCAGCCCCATCGAGCCTCCTCAAGGCGGCTCGAGCGGAACAAACCACTGTACCCGAAGCCCCTGGAACTGCGTCATCAGAATTGCAAATTTCTCGCCAGTCTTGTCAATGTACAGATGGAAGAGAGAAGCTAGGCACGACGCAAGCCGACAACAATCGTCACCCAGCAGAGCGCTGGGCACATTATCGTCTGCGAATGATTCGGGGTGCATGGAGCCTGGATGAATAGTAAAGAGAGTCAATGTCAGGATAAAGGGTGTGTTCGTATGTCGCGTCGAACGAAACTGAACTGAACCACGAGCATTGCGACATTGCAATGAATGCTTGAAGCACTCCTCGAAAACGCCGAAGAGATAACACCTCGGGGTATTCCATTCAACATGAGGCCATTTAGCGAGCGGCAAATAACACCTTCGCTTGGGGTGAGATGGGGTGACAGGCCCGAAGATATAAGAAAGCCTCGAAAAGAAAATATGTTTCACCTGTACTCCAAAGGACTCCAGAGCCCCAATCCATCAGCTATCAATCCACTACAGCGCTGGCCCATCAAGCAGGGGTAGAAAGATTTTGCTGGAATTCGTGTATACGCAATATTGAGAAAGCGAGACGGGCGCCAGGGAATATATAAAAGTCGGAAAACACCGAAGTAATACATAGGTTAGCATGACCGTGAAATGGAACCTTCAGACGCTGGAATATTAGACAGATCCGAGAGAGTGACATCTATCATAACGTAGTTCGCGACAAAGAATGGACACAGAAGCTCAGAAAATACAGAGAGAGTACTACTCCGTAGTAGTAATAACCTCCGTGATGAGGACACCCCGCATCCAGGCATAACTATTGTCGCTGGAGGAACTGTTGAACTAACTCGGGGGACACCACGGCCAGGGAAGGGTAGAAATTCTGATTGCAGAAGGACCAGAATTGTAAAATCTTGTAAAATCATCGATAAATCTGGAACGACATACCGTAATTGTTCATCACCTTGAGTTGCTGAGAGGATTGGGACCACTTCCAATTTGAGAATCCCTCTCCGAGTCAGTCTCGGAATGTGATGCTCAATCTCCTCGAGGACGGTTTCAAGGCGGATCTGCAGATGTTCCGGAACCGCTATCAAGGCCATGACTTCCGTAAGGCCTTTGAAGTCCTCCCGCTCCAGAATTTCTTGCAGAGCAGTCATTCCGGTGTAATCAAGACGGTCCCATGGTAGCCCATTAATATTCCCGTCTATGCACCAAAGCTGAAGCCTCAACGAGTTGATGAGTGGAGGCCCAGTAATGCTCAGCAATGTGTTTGCGATCGTTATCCAGGGGCTCTGTTTTCCAAGGTAGTCAACAGAGATCGTTAGCGACTCTAGGTTGACATTGTGTGCCAAGCTGAATCCGTTCACTGGGAGGTAAATTGTAAGTAGAAGTCAAAGAGCATAGTACAGGACTGACCAGGCTGGTCGACGGCAGGAATTATCAAATTCTTCAGGGATCCTCCCAAGGCTTTCAGCACATTCTCCGCAGATGGCCTCCAGTCCGCCGTAGGATCGGGAGGTGGGTGAAATTCATATGTCTCTACTGACTGAGATATCACCTGGGCCATCCATTGGCTTAGATTTATGAAGACATCATTGCATATTTCAGTCAGTCTGACAATCTTCAACGTCGGAGACGCCTTTGGGAGAGAAGCATAGCGGGCACCGCGGGCAGGAGTATGTAGAGTCAATCGTCCTATATTGAGCTCAACGAGTGACCGTGATGACAGAATTAGGCGTTGAAGTTCACCCAGATTGGTGAATGTGCAATCCCACAGCGCGAGCACAGTAAGATTCTTGAACTCCGAGAGGAAAGGGTGGAAGGTGGGGGTAGGAGGAGATTCACGCCAACGAAGGCCGTTGAACCCAAGACATTTGAGATGCGTCATATGGCCGACAAAAACATATTGTACCAGATACCCATAGGGCTTATCGGTGCTATCCCGGACCACCAGTTCGTGCACACTCTCGAGATAACGCTCCATCCCGGGTTTCTGCGAGACATGCTTGACGAAGAGGTCGAAAGTTGGACGATCGGGGATGACCACTCTTTCGGAAATCGTGTATCGACCTTGAGGGAACCCAAGCATCGGGGTTCGGGGGTGTGGCAACGTCGTCACATAGCGAGGTTTGGTCAGGCGGAAGGTATGGGATGATGCGGTCAATGATTTTGGATGGTAGATTGGGAGACATTGTTATGTGTAGCGGGAATATGAAGAGAAAGAGAAATGATTGGTGGGCTCTATTTATATGATGCACAATTAGTCAGTAGATATGGCACGGCTGCATGAACAATTGGGAGAGTTCCATTCGTGTGCCGATTGTATACGCCACTGACCCATTATAGAGGGCATAGGATAATGGACGCCACAATTACGCCGGCCGCGCCTCAGTACCGCCACATACAAACGTACTAACCTCAAGCGTTTACACGAAAAATCAGTAGAGTATTGGAAAGTGTTCGCGGGCGTTGTGGCGGTACTGTGGCGGCTGCGACATCAATTTCTCCAGGCCTTTATGCATACGACAGTGTTCGTTCAGAGTGGGCGGTTGAATCCAAACCTTCCCAACCGGACTCCGTTGCCACGAGAGGTCGAGAGCCGTGCATACATTGCGATAGGCCAAACGCAGTGTGGTGATAAAGGTAACGCAGAAGAACGCAGAATATATACGTCGGCGGATACAAATCTGAGACCACATTAGTCGTGGGTGGCCGAGGAATAACAAAGAAGAAGATTACTGAAATACTATGATAATGTATGAGGGTGCCACATTTCACAACCCACGTCATGTCAAGCCACCACACAGCCAGAGAAGCATCCTGTCTTTGTCCTGTCGGGTCCGTAGCGCAACAGATCCGCTCCACCCTCCTATCGAAGAACCAAGACACTTGAATGTGAGAACGCACGGTGATGGGTAATTGCGCAGCATGGAACCGACCTTTTGATTTATGATCATCGCATGCAAGAGTGTCGCAAACGCCTCTTGTACGTTCATATCGCGGCTGCATGACGTCTCTATGAACTCACACGATAAGCTATCTGCCAATTTCTGGCCCTCTAGATCGAACATGAGAGCTCGAAGCGAAATATGAGAGACGGCACATACCAGCTGCAGAGACTTCACGGGAGGTTCCATCAAACTCGCATTTATTGGCGACGACGATCATCGGAAAGTTCTCCTGCTCTCTTAGCCTGACGGCCTCACCGTGCAGCTCCGAAATTCGCTCGAAGCTTCGGCGGGAAGACACTGAATACACGAACATGACGCCGTATGCTCGATTCAACATTATAGAGTCCCTAATGCAATCGCGGTATCAGAACTGAATGGCACAGAGAACTTTGGATGCGAGCACTAAACCTGTCGCAGGGATGTTCGCCACTGATGTCCAGGACTTCTACGAGTAGCCGCTCTTCGTCAACTGTGGCTATTTTCCTATATGGTTCTACAAAGGCCTCAGCAATTGAATAGAAAGGCATCCTCGTGCCGCGATACGAATGAACGCTTTCTGCATCCTTCCACTGTGTCACTCAGTAAAGCATTAGCCAGAGATGCGCACCTTCTCCCGTAGGATCCCAGTAGTCAGAGTACAGATCGAACACATATCGGATCGCCAACGAAGTCTTCCCGACACCTGCATGGTAGATCAAGTCGCGACGCAGCCCCACACAGAGTTCTGGACACAACACTAACCACGATCGCCCTGCAATACAATCCTGCACCCCCGCAGATTCTAGCGTGACACATGTCTCAGTGATCGCCCGGATGCTAGCCGGATGACCCACCTGCAGCGTAGAAGCCGTCATAACTACTTATCAATTGTCCTCGGGCGAGAAATAAAGTTGCAAATGGGGATAGGGCTGGCAAGCAGGGGCGACGTCAAACACCAAAACAGACGTCGCCGACGACGCATATATATATATATGTATCCCAACACTCACCGCCTTACTAGCGCCTCGTCTTCAATAGCATGCCCGGAACCACAAAGTCAAACTCTGCACAGCCTGCCCTTCCCAGCACAACCATCTCGATGGCGAGGTGCCTGGTGGAAATCATCTCAGTTAGCACATCAACAAGCGACACACCGCTGATGAGCCCGTCCGTCTCAACAGCGAACACGTCGTGAGCGAGCTCGTAGATCCGGCGCGCGAAAACAAATTTCGAAGTGATCGACATCACGAACACTCGATTGCGCAAACTTCGCATTGATTGCCAACACACATAATATACAACACTAGGATGGGGATGAGACGAGCGAGCGCGACAACTCGCGCGCGGAGGTTCAGGGCAAAAGTAGATCCATAGTCTGTGAGAGGAGCCCCTGTGCAACCGCCTACATCACAGCGCAGGATTCCACACACTGCGCCCGTTGACGCTCGCGTACGGCGCGGTCGCGCGCACGACCGCGTCTGGCGCGAACCGCTCCGTGAGCACCGCGAGCCGCGAGCGGTTACTCGTCCACGCCGATATATGCCCGCACATGCGACGCGCCCCGTCGAATGCAGATCGCCCTGAAGCACGCGGTGGTTGTCCACCACTGCCGAGACGCGTGAGCGCAGATAATAATACGACCGTGAATGCGAGGGACGTACCAACTACCGTGCCCGGCGAGAGCTGCACCCAGTATTCCGAATCCGCACTTGTGAGCGACTTGTACCACACACGGATCGCGTCATACCTGCGCAATATCAGGTGTCTCGCTCTTTCGCATGGACAACGCAGCCGCTACTCACCATCCCTCGACCGTACCGGGCTCAAGCGCGCGCATCACGCTGCGGTCGTCGTTGTTCCACCGCACCTGCACAAGCTCGCCGTCCTCATGGCGCAAAATGGGAGTACCCTTGCGCGTGTTCGGGACGTACAACGCGCCGGGCTCGCCGGCGGCGTGCGCGGGCACGGGGACCTGCGACAGAAGCGCGTACGCATCCGGGTGCAGCTCCTGCAAGAGCGACGCGACATAGAACCCGTCGACGAGCAGCGTCGCGCCGCCGGTGCCGTCCGTGTGCGAGAGCAGGTGGAAAGCTGCAGTCCGCACGGGTCCGTCTAGCGCGTGTGGTTAGTATGGTGTGAAGCGTGGGTAAGGGCGCACGCACGAAGTAGGTAGTGTCGGTGTGCGCGCCAAGCGCGAGGGTCGTAATATGCCGTGTCGCCCTTGGCGAGGTCGGAGGTGAAGTCCCAGAATGTCCCGTCTGCATCGTGTGTGAGCCCTCGGCGGCAAGTCAGCCGGAGTGTCACGTACATTGTGTCTCACGGATGAATCCGATCCTGCGGGACAAGCTCCTCGGTCGCTTCAGGCGTAGGCGGGACACCGGACACGAAGCAGAACCCGAACTTATCCTTCATGGCGCACGTCAACGAACAGCTCATATAGAACACGCAGAAAGATGTGAACGTGCAATATTGGAAAGCCACTTGAAGACTCCTCTATCATCCGCGGCCATCGCCTCCTCGTACGTGATGGTGGCGGATCCTGCTGGATCTTCGACCCCCAAAGGATTTTCCTGGCTTGCAAATGAGCGGAGGATCAGGATGCAGTGAAGCATCGTGCGCACTCGGTAGTCTGGGGCTGCATTAGTGGCGGGTCGTACGAGTTCTGGCGCAGCCATGACCATGGGTAGAAGGAGGTGTGCGGTTGCGACGACGGCCCTAAACATGGTACTGTCACAAAGAAACCATATACAACGAAGAGAGACACTTGCAGTGCACTTCCAAGCCTTCGACCTTCGACACTGCTTGGTTTGGTTTGATGTCGGGAGGGATCTGTGACATCATGAACATCCGACAACACCTGAACGGCGGGACACGCACTTCGAAGGTGTTGAGCAAACGTTGCTTCGTGATGGGATGGAAACATTCGGGACAGCGGCAGTGGTCTCGTAGCCAGATGTGATGGCTGAGCGACGTAGAACCATGGCGATAAGCGTAGGAACACATATAGCGCATACAGACGTACTATCGGGACCATGTACGCGTGTCCCAGCCAACTACGACTTTTCGCTCATCTATCCTGCTCACCGGCAGCTCAGTGGCGGGCGTGCTTGATACAGGGTTGAATGCTTCAGGGTTGAGCGCCTGCGGCGATGGACTTAATGCAGCATCCGAAGATGACCATCTCGAGCAAACATGCGTCGCAGACGTATGGCTGCTTTGAGAGACACTCGAAGGTCTACACTTCTAGCATACAGGTGAAGCTTATCGAGACGGTGCGAGACGGTGCACAACGCACCACGCTAAATGGCCGACGGTCCAGCACAGTGTCATTCCTCGCGTTAATGGAAAAAGTGCCTCCTCTTTTGACAGGAGCTCGAAATAGAGCTCGTGGCTTCCACATGTTGCCAATGAATCGTGTCGACGATTGCGAAGAACACAGACGACGACAAGGAGGGAAGACACCAACACGAATTGACGAATGTCGTCTCGTCTAGAACAAACACGATGCACCCAGACAATATTTAGTAGACTAGCCGGTGCCAGACACACAAACCGGGAACGGTTGGTCACACAGTCACAAGTTTCCATCTGTCACTCCGAATAGTATCCTCCTCGCATTCAAACCTGAGGACAAGGATGGAACGTACGTATCTGCAGGCCTCAATACGCAACCCTCATCGACGCGTGCTCGTCCACAGCGAGACCGATATTCAAAATAGGAGGGGCTTCACGCCGAGGGTGACAGCCAGCAGTGTACTAGGGCGCCCAGAGCAGAACGTTCACAGAAGACTTTCGTCTGCACAGCCGCATATACGTATCTCGTAGCAGCAGCTGGAAGGTCGAAAATCCATATCGCAACTCACGATGCAATATCGATTACGAGACGATGCAACGCAGTGGGTGGGGGGGCGATCGTGCTTGCCTGATAAATCGGATGCCAAAGCTGTAATGTGGGCGGCGTACGGAGAGCAGGAGTGTGTGGGATAATGCAGAAGGGAACGAGGTATGCGGTGCGAGAGAAAAGCGCAGCTCGTCCGTGGAAACCTGGGGCCGTTCTCGCGCCGCAGCAAGGATGCATCAAACAAGCTGGGGAAGATGCGAGACTCCGTGCGATCATTCAACGTTCAGCATAGATACAGACAAAGAAAACTCGGAGACGATGTCGATGAGGGTAGAGGACAGAACGGCGAGCTGGATGAAGCTGAGACGTGACGCGTACGTGACGACGCGTCGGACGCGCCCACGTGACATGATCTCGATCGCGACTCGGATAATGGAAGGGCTGTGATTGGGCAGTACCCAGAAACACGTCATTTGGAGATATGGTGGCATGTACACCGCTCGCAGCAGTCCATGGCTTAATATGCTTCGACCCAGAGTATTTCTCTCACCTCTTTCTCATCGTCTTCTCTGCAGACTATCCACAAAATCGCCCGCATATCAAACCATGTCTTTGAAGACTATCGCCGTACTCGACGAGGCCGAGCTCAAGGATGGCGAAATGTAAGTGCATATACTTCTTCGCCGACATACAATGCCTTTGTACGTCCAAGAGAGTACGGATTCATAGACATAGGTTGTCAATGTAATGATGCAGGCTCTTGTATGCGAGCATGGTCGTATCAGCGCTCCTCTAGGAACTCTCACCATTGTTGTCCATGTGCCAAGGGTCTCGCTTGAAGCCTTCGGTTTAGCGAGGCCCCGCAGAAGGACCCTTTGATTTTGTACGAGACGATGGTTCGTGCCTTCCAATGTGGTGGAAGTATCCTCTCCGCATGTGACGGTGAGGAAAGACATAAATATTTCATAGATATCTCGCACAACGAACGATATCTCATTTGTCCCATCAACATTGTCCTCTCTGCATGCTTCAGCTTCGCTCGTGCTAATCACCTCATTCACCCTCCAGGAAGCAGGTCGTCTTCGAGGGCGACGGTAAAGTTCTGCTCTCTCGTTTGGGCGACAAGATCCACGCCACAAGCGCATTCTGCACCCACTACGGGGCCCCTCTCGCCAAAGGTGTGCTCACTGCTGATGGAGAGTTGTCTGGTACGTCTTCTAACCATTTCCCATCATCTCGTGCTCACTATATGCGCGTCATAGTCCATGGCACGGTGGTACGTCTGCTGCTCTGCCCACTCCGACGCGTCTCATGCGCATGCAGCCTGCTTCAACATTTGCACCGGCGATATCGGTACGCCCGCTAACCACTAACATGAACTAGCGTCTCATAACTCCCACAGAGGACGCACCCGCCCCATCCGCCCTCCACTCGTTCAAGGCTCACATCGCGGATGGCAAAATCCACGTCACGGCTGACCCCGCCAACACCCTCAGTGCAAATAAGGCGCCCCGCCGAAGACCTCCACCGGCGCGAGCGGCCAGGGCCGCGGCGTCGTCATTGTCGGCGGTGGCGGTGGCGCCTTTCACTGCGTCGAGAGCCTCGCGAGGTACTTGCTTCTCCTCTTCCCCCTCTCCCATGCGCCGCTGACACGCACACAGCACGGATACCTCGGGCCCATCACGGTGCTCTCAAAGGAGTCGCACGCGCCTATTGACAGGTAAGCCGCCCGCACTAGCATCCCCCTCACAACTGACCGTGCGCGGCGTGTAGGACGAGGCTGAGCAAGGCGCTCGTGACGGATGCGTCCAAGCTCGAGTGGCGCTCCGCCGCGGAGCTGCAGGCGAAGTTCGGCGTCGCGCTTCGCACGAGCACGGAGGTGCGTGCGGTTGATCTCGGCGCGAAGGCGGTCGAGCTCGTCGCTGGCGCCGAGCGCGTGCCGTATGACAAGCTTATACTCGCGACGGGAGGCGTGCCGCGCCGTCTGCCCGTTCCGGGAGCTCAACTTGCAAACGTGTTCACGATGGCGCGGATCGAGGACGCGCGCAAGATCGATGCCGGTACGCTTCTCCCGTTTTCATGAGGTGAGGGTTCTAACCCGGTGACGGCTGGCAGAGGTGCAGGAGGGAAAGCGTCTGGTTATGATCGGATCGTCCTTCATCAGCATGGAGCTCGTCGTGGCGGTCTCGCAGCGCAAGCTCGCGTCGATCGACGTTATTGGGATGGAAGAGGTTCCGTTCGAGCTTGTCCTCGGGAAGGCCGTCGGACGTGGACTCAAGAAGGTGTGCTGTTTGCCGCTTTCTGCGCCTTGTACTCATTCTACTCATCCGAATTACGATAGTTCCATGAAGGCAAGGGCGTCAGGTTCTACATGCAGGCCAAGGTTGGGGAGATCGTTCCCGCAGAGGGGGATCCCTCGCGGGCGGGCGCGGTCGTTGTGACGTCGAGCACGGGCGAGCGTGTCACGCTCCCCGCAGACGTCGTTGTGATGGGCGTGGGCGTCGCGCCTGCAACGCAGTTCCTTAAGGCGAGCAAGGGGTTCGAGGAGGTCATCGATCGCAGCGGGGCGGTGCACGTCGACGAGTTCATGCGCGTAAAGGGAATGCAGGACGTCTACGCGATTGGTGCGGTTTTTGGCAGAAGATGAAGATCTTCGGACTGACATGCGTGATGCAGGCGATATTGCGATGTATCCGCAACCAGGCACCGGCGAGCTGAGGCGGATCGAGCACTGGAACGTAAGCCCCCCTCCTTCCTGTTCGATATAGGCTGAGAACACTGAGATGGTTGGCATCGCATAGGTCGCAAGCAACCAGGGCCGTGCGGTGGGCAAGACTATCGCTGAGGGGAAGGGCCAGCCGTTCGTGAAAGTGCCCATCTTCTGGAGCGCCCGTGCGTGTCTCGTCTTTCTCAACACGCTATGTGGGTGCGCCTAATGCGGCGTATTCTAGAGGGCAGCAGCTGCGCTACTGCGGAATCGGCGCGGGGTTCGACGACGTCATTATCGACGGGAACACCGACGAAATGAAGGTGCGTGTGCGCGTGTGCTTCTGGTTCCGGACGGCTGGGGCTGACGGTGTTTGGTAGTTCGTCGCGTACTACTTGAAGGGCGACAAGGTCGTCGCGGTTGCGAGGTGAGTTGCGCTCCCAGGCGTGAGTGAATGGGAACTGATGCGCTGCGGCTCTCAGCATGCAGCGCGACCCCGTGGTCATGAAGGCGTCCGAGCTGCTCAGGCTGGGCTTGATGCCCTCGCCGGCCGAGCTCCGGGCGGGCAAGGTGCGCACCATGGCTTGTTGGGAGAACGCGTTGCTCATTTGCATTTGTGTTTGCAGGACTTGCTGTCGGTCGACATCCAGACGGTCGGCGCACGGTCCAAGCTCGTGTGATGCGTGACACCACGATATCATTGTAAGACTACCACGGAAAAGAGAGCAAGATGGAGAGACTCGGCAGACGGAATGTTACTGGACAGTTGTTGTTGTACTACCACTGTATGATTGTGAGTTGTGCGTGCCAAAATGTAAGTGTCATGTTCTTAGAGAAAGTTAGAGATTGTGTGGGTGCCGCTACGCTTCTGGATGCCTCGGTGTTGTTCATGGCAGACTACATATGAAGACTCCGCTGCGCGCCTGAAGCTGGTCCAAAGCGGAATAGTCAAGTTGACTGGATGTGTTGTATGCTTTATTTCAGCTTAGATCGATCCGACAAGATGACTCCGTTGATAGCGATCGCATTAACTTCCACGGGCCGCTGCAAGTTCTAGTATTAAATCGTAGCGGCGCGAGCACCAGTCCCCGACTCAGAGGGTAATCGAGTGAAGTGTTGGCAGTTTGAATTTGTATTGTACATACATCAGCAGCAATTTTATTATATTCTGCATCATCATTATATTTACAGTAATGATATGATAATAGCATCAGTTTTTCTAGAGCACACTGCACAAACTGAAGGCATGTGCCATTGAATAAGCATTATAATAGTCATTGATACAATCATATATGTTATCAGTTGATGGTATTGTAGGCCATTTCATATTATTTTCCAGCTGTTCATGTTTTATATCACATATTAAATTGTTTTTTGCTCATACCTTTCTTTTTTCAGACGTACTAATAAAGAATCATATGTCTTACATATAACAGAAACAACTGCATAACCATGAATTGTTTCTAAAGTCAAAATAATTGCATCAGCAATTGAAAGTTTAACAATTTTATATGGATTTTTATATGAAAGTGTAGCAAAATTTCATTAAAAGCATATCTAACTATATAATCTTCCCGGCATCCGTCCGTCGTCCCTCTTTCAGGCAATCGACTCTCACGCTCCTCTATCGCTCCATCACACTTTTTTGCTCTTTCGCTCTATCTCCTCTGGTACTCAGCAGTGGTCATGTTGTGGGCGATGGCCTGGCTTAAGCCGACCGTTATACGCCATGCGAAGCTGTTGCACACTCTCTATACTCTGTGTGTGTTGGCTCTTGCTTTGTTCTCAGGCGGTGTTCAGACTCCTGTCAACAAGAGGAGGAGAAGTCGAGTGGAGGTGCATTGGTGCTCATGATGCAAGTTGTGTGTGTTGACTCCTGTCTGTAGTGCTCTCCTATGGAGTTTCTTGCACTTGCTCTCTCGTGTTTTCTTGATGTCATCGGATTTCTCCTATTGCATGGAGTTGAGCTCTGTTATGTGTTGAGTGCATTTTCTTTCGCTCTCTCTATCTGTTCACATTCACGTTTAACAATTTTATATGGATTTTCATATGAAAGTGTAGCAAAATTTCATTAAAAGCATATCTAGATATAGTTACAAGATAAACTGACTGCTTATGAATATATTCTGTTAAGGCTAACCTTTGAGCAAGTTGCTTTTTTGGAAGTATATCTAAAAATTTAAGACAAGCTATTTTTATTATATTATGACCTAAGTGTTGAAGATGATATTTCAAAATACTTGGTGTTGTGCTTAACCAAGACTGTGATGATTTATACATGTTACACTAGGTGAAAAGATATCAGGAGAGATACATAATACTTTAGCAATTACTGAGCCATATAATAAATTATGGTAGTTGCATATATTTTGTAACAATATTGATACTAATTATTTGTATTTTGCTCCAAAGAACATATATCAATATCAGATAATGCAGCTATTTTTGCATGAGAAGTAATAAAATGTAAGAGAAGCATATTTGACAAATTGTCTTTTAGTAGCTTATGTCAGGGAATTGAAGGATATAATGCTTTAACAGTGTTATATAAAGTTGATCTTGATAATTTGTTTAGTTGATGCAAATAATGAGAATCCTGAAAAGAAAACCATAAAGGATTAGAATTTAGCACAATAAGTGCATCAAAATTTAGCAGGCTTGACATGTTTGTATCACTTAATGAAAGAAACTATAATTGTTTTTGTATCACACAATAGATGTATGCTTCAACTGCAGTAAAAATTTATGTGCTTGAGCACAGGTAGTGTTGCCATGAGGTGAGGTTGAGCTGACCTTGAGGTGTCGGAGTTTATACCTCAAGGTAACTTGAGGTAGCTCAAGGTCTCGGCGACACCACAGCATGCTAACGGGATTTACCGGTAGTCTTTGAGGCTTACGGTATGCCGTGGCATATACTTGATAGACAAATCATTGTACATAGAACAAATAGTAGTAATGGCATATTGTAGATGAGTTGTAATGTACAATTATACAAGCTTATAGATTAGTCTAATCTGAGGCCGGCGAAGCAGATTCACGACGAGAAAGACTTGCAGCTTCACAGGATTCTAAAAGTGCCACCAGTTCGTCAATTTTCCCTTCGGAGAGCAATCTGTCGACCTCATCCGGCGATACTTCAACATGCAACATCTCCGTTTCGTTAGGAATCCAATCATCAGTGAACGAGAGGCGATCCTCTCGCACACTGTACTTGAGAACCTGTAACATTTCCATTGTGGCAACATCAAGATTAGTCCGATGCTGCGTATCAGTCTCCTTGCTTGAGGAGAACACCCGCTCACACGGTACTGCAGATGCTTGCACCGGAAGCACATCAAGTGCAATGCGATACAGTGTCGGGAAGGTGGTCTGGTGTAACTAGTCATACCATTCCGCTCATCGGCATATATATCACTCAGATGACAGTCAACTTACCTCCCAATATGCGATCAAGGAAAGGGAGTCATCTTCTTCACTGACGAGACCTTCATTTGAATATCTCCTGAGTTTGTCGTCAACAGCAGCAGCGTCGCGTTCACATGCTTGTCGCTCTGCTTCTTCCTTCTCTGCCTCAGTCAGCAGCTGAGAATCTTCGCCACGGCCTGCAGCATGCGCAAGCGAATTTTCGTCCTCTCCCGATAATGACCTCAGGAGCATATTCATCCGTCCAAATCCACGGACCTGCGATCGCGCGGCTTTCGCTGATGGCATCTTAGGGGCCAGGAATGTGTTGTGGTCGAGCTTGGCTGACTAGCATGGGACGGCGCACGCATGGATTTGCGGAATTCGAGCATCTGAATAACTCGAGTTACTGAGTTCGTGAAGCTCATATCATGCTAATTGCAACATACCAGGTCCCGAAGCCACTCTCGTGCAGCTTGAACCTCATCCTCTGCCCAGTGTTCCGATAGCCACTCAAACTTCATAGTGGGGTTGATGACTGGGAGAAGACCTTCAGATCAGTGTGCGAAACAGAAAGTTCCATCAAACTTACTCATTGCGATTGCATATATGCGAGTATTGCGGGACTTTAATAGATACTCTTCGAGCTTGACAATTGAAGCCGAGATTGCATGAGCTATGCGAACGAGTTTGCGCCGAAGAAGCCGCAGCGCGAGGATGAGCTTCTCGTATCCAGGTAGTGCCATGCTGAGGGTAGGAGTCTTCTGCGCAGACAGGACCTCTTGGACCATATGTGGCGCTTGCAGGAATTCACGCACATCGCCGAGGACCTCCCGTGCTTTGACGGAAAGTGCATGACACGCAATCGGATCCTGCTTCGGCTTGGCCAAGAATGCCTTGACGGCCTAAAAATGGAGAGGGATCAACATGGTGAGTGGACAGAATACAGAACAAAAAATCACCTGATATAGCTCCAGCACCCGGTCAATCATGGCAAACGTGGAAGACCATTGAGTATCAACATCGAGGAGGAGTTGTGCCTCCGGTAGTGATTTCTCTGTGAATTCCTTGTTCTTGTTGCCTTCAACAATGGTCGCATCAAATTCTTCACGACGCTGCTGAGATGCGCGACACACTCTGACCAACGTGCGCGCTTTCGCAACAGGATCCTCTCGCAGCTCTGCTGCATAGGCAATGTCAGCTTGTAAGTCACTACTGTCCAATGCTGCATGCTCCAGATCTCGATTGGTTGTGTTTGTTTCGGTATCAGTGAGAGCTGATGATGGATACACATTGTCGTCAACTTTGGTAAGTTGCTTTAGACCAGTTTGAACAGCAATGTTGACGACATGTGGAAAGCATCTACAGATGTGCAATGTGAGCCGGAGTGTCATACGAGTGGACAACATCACAGAACCTACCGAATCCGATTCCCTTCCCGGTCGAATGCTACACCCTTCGCATGCAGCAAGTACTCAAGTTCCTCCATCATTGTTGAACAGTTTGAAGCATTGTTGAGCGTGATCATGCCAATCTACATTCGGCATATTAACTGTCAGTGGTTAGAATTTATAGTCTAGTTTGCATCTATACCTTGTGGATAATTCCGAGCTCCTCAACAACTTCTAGGAAATGTGCAGCGAGATTGGCACCCGTATGACTTCCACGAACATAACGAAAGGCTCCTAAGCGTGCCCGTAATGCTAAACGAGCCTGTGTGTCCTTTGCACAGTAGTGGAGGGTTACGGCCATAAAGCCGCGTAGCTGCTGGTCTGTCCATAGGTCACTCGTAAAGGACACGCACCCCAGCGCATTCTGGGTAAGTTAAGTAATTAGAATCATTAGTGTGCATCTTTAAGCATCAGCGTGCTAACTTGCCTGAGCATCTTCAGTGATCCATGCACGTTCCTCACAGTAGGACTTGCGAATTAAGTCGGTAACCTTTGTGCGATGTGGTACGTCGAGGTCATCGAGGCCACCATCGCTAACATAAATAAGAAGTTCCCGAAATTCTGGACAATCCATGGTATTCATGGACTGTATGAAGGTATCAATGGAGAAGTAAGTATTGGACATAAAATACACATACCTGATCATCGGCAACAATCCAGGCCACAAGGCAACGATAAAACCCTTGCTGAGTGAAAGGCTCGCGCTCACGGGTACCAGAGGAGGAATCGGCATCTTGAGTATGCTTCGTGTTGCGGGCTTTAGCGAGATCCTCCCAACCTTTGAGGCGTTCGAGGATAACCGTGTCACGCCAGCACTTGAAGTGCTCTCTCTTGAGGTGAGTACGGATGGCATCAGTCTGTCCATGTGTGCACTTCCAGACCTTCCATTGTGATTGACTATTACAGTCATCAGGTCTCCATTGTGCCATGAACAAATGCATTTGCCTACTCACCATAGTCGGCATCCGACCCATTTCTTATCACGCGGTCGCTCCTTGAATGTTGACTCGTTTCTAGGTAAGCTTGAAGGTTTTTTGTCAGTGTCAAGGCCACGCATAAAGTACCAAACGTCGCTGGCTGCGATGGTCTTGTGTGATTGGGATGGCCTGCGCATGAGGGATCCATATATGGTTTCCGACGGCCCGGGATTCAGACTTGGATGCGGAGTGGAGGGCCCAACGCCATCGACAGTAGCCTGTGGGACAGATTGAGTAGCGTAGGATTGTGTCGTGTGGATGATATTAAGATCACTATTGCTCTGACTGGCCTGAGCTACAGTTTGAGGGATGCGCGTGCATTTTGTGGGTTGTCGTATTCGTACAGATCCCGAAGACGACTGAGTACGCCTACGCTTTGATCCTGTGTGGGAGGCATTGACAGTTGTAGTAGTCACGTCGAGAAGGCTTCGGTCCGGCGGCACAGAGATGGGAGCACTAGAGATAGCAGCACCAGTATGAGCAAGAATGAGAGCGGTAGACGCAGATGTCTGCCGTGCGTACCTCGGGGTATTATCACAATATCCGTAGTTAGTTCTCCAATCCTCAGACACCCTAGGACCATAAAGAGGCATGGAGTATGCGGGAGGAGGGTTGTTTAAACCCTCAGAGACAGCTGTAGCGGGTCCATGTTGATACAGAAATGAAGTCCACAGCGGCTGACTCGGATCTGGAGAGGAATTATAGTAGTAAGGAACACTCCCAGGATAATGATAAAAAGGAGGCACAGGATGGGATGGTGGTGGCAGACGCGACGTGTCCGACGGACCAGCAGGTAAGTCCTGCTGCTGCGATCCCGGAACCATGCCGTATGCATTCGTTCTGACCACAATATATGTATGCACGTACAGGTTTCAGATACCAGTCGCTTGTGTTTTGTCGTGCAGAAACCGTAGGGAGAACCTCTCTCCGGTTGCCCAGTTACAAGAAAGTTGGATGGTTTGAGGGTGTCGAGACAATGTCTAGATACGTGAGATTATGAAGCAAGAATTTTATTGGACAGATAGTTATTCTAGAGGGAGCAAAGACATAGTGTGCTCGTTCATTGCATGAATCGCGAGACCGACGCGACGCGTTCGTATGCTGCCTCGTGACCGTGCCCA
Source organism: Grifola frondosa (assembly GCA_001683735.1). Classification (NCBI taxonomy): domain Eukaryota; kingdom Fungi; phylum Basidiomycota; class Agaricomycetes; order Polyporales; family Grifolaceae; genus Grifola; species Grifola frondosa. Next base: position 545,732 of record LUGG01000009.1, read on the forward strand.
ACCTTTCACCGCCGCAGGACGGGTATCTCAAGGTAACCTTGACGCCACCTTAAGTTACCTCAAGGTGACAAGCCGAGATGCCGTTGAGGTGAGGTGCACCTCAACCTTGAGGTACCTCACCTCACGGCAACACTAAGCACAGGGTTTCAAATATGTTATTAGAATTTAGCATAATTAACAACAACAGACCACAAAGTATATACTTATGAAAACATGTTTGCAAGTACTTAGACTGAGAAACAAAAAATAATTCAACACAGTAACAATAACAACAGAATGCAAGTGAACAATACCCCTAAAATACACTTCAGATATAGTCAGTTGATGAACATACATAGAACAATTAATACACACCAAGGAGACTTGCAGGTATGATGATAACTCGTGTCAGAACTGCAAGCTCGCAGCACCTTTATGAATGCAGCCAATGTCAACAGTCGGAGTAGGGGCGGAGGTTAGGGGAGTGGCCGCGGGAGTGGCTGTTATAGTGAAAGAATACGAAAGCACAGCAGATCTTGTAGTTCGTAGCAGTCAATGCCTGCGGTGATGACAACGACGGCGACGTCGACAACAGTAACAGCAGCGCTGCGTCTCGCGAACACTCTATTGGATGATTATTTGTTGTAAGTATATCACGTGCTAATGTCTCACGGCAGATTGGCTTCGCAGAGCCTCTGCACATATCGACGTGGACAAAACCCTCCTTCCAGTAAACTGGAGTCGGGGATTATGGCTCAGGCTGAAGAATGTTGTAATGTCGAATCCTTCCCTTTTACCTCGCCGGCCGCAGTAGCTCGAGGTCACAATGTCTTCATCTGGTCTGCTCGCCGGAGAATGCTCCTGCTTGGTAAGTCCCATCTAGTGTAGGTATCTTGCTCTCTTTCCTCATGTTCTATGCCAGGGTTATGCATCCACGAGCAATCAAGTATCACCATTGAGACCATCTATCGCTGGCTTCGACTACTCTCTAAGATTCGTTCCAACACTGTCGAGCCTGAGTTTGTTTTGCGTCCCGTCAACGTAGAACCACGCTCCGCATCCTATTTTTGCAGCGCTAAATTCACAACAACTGGACCGGACTTGGTTTGGAATTCCAAGACCCCTTTACAACCAGGGCATTATGCTACATTCTCAATGTCAGGTCAAGATTTTCCCACTAACTTCATATTTGAACGTGGTCTGAGTTTCACTGCAGCTGGATGGTACTGTGATGTAGTGTTTGACACAGTACGATGGCCGACGTTTAAGGAGGCCTGTGCTTCTGAATCTGCTGTCGCTAAACGGGTGAATTTTATCGTTCTTCGCGGCTTGTGGTGTCGCTTACATCGTGGATGAATTCCTTGACAGTGCGAATACCCGGACTGGTTTGATACTCAGGTCCGCAAGCGAGACGGTAAATGTGTAATAACAGGAACAACGACGAAGCCGCTGGCGACAACTTGGATTGTTGCGCCGTATTTTAGAGGCGTTGTTCGTTGATTCAGCTCCTGTGGCATAATACGAGCTGAATCAATATTTTCACAGGTCGACTATAACGTCTCTGCATTCCCGCTACCAGATGACGAAAATATCTTTTTGACAGTGAAGAATGGTTTGACAATGCGTCAAGACATTGCTGATCTCTTCTTCAACAATGATATCGCGATTGATGTCGATGTATGTCCCCGTCTTCCCATTCAAGAAAGGTATGCTCATTAAATCCATTCCAGGATGACTTTCGGGTTATCTACATGCAAGAACCGAGTAAACTCTGCAGTAAGGAGTTACTCCCCATCATTCCATCACACATCTCTCTCCCAGAGGATACTCCGGAAGACCTACGGCCTGACTTGTGCATGCTTCGCTGGCATCTCAAGTATTCTCTACTAGCGAATGGCGCCGCAGATGATGTGATGACTTACTACGGCAAAGATGAAATATCTGCGGTACTTGGTGAGCTCACGGGTGAAGACGGCGACGAGATGCAGGAATGGGACAATGAGCTTTGGCAAAGTCCCATTGGCCAGCTGTGCTTGGCTTGGCTACTCATCACCAAGCGGTGAGTTCCTCAATCTACCAATTGTTAGTATCTGTTTCTTACTTCTGCTCTCAATTGCAGCATGGAGCAGTAGATCATTGTTGATACTGTGCATCTGTCAGCTTGTACAGCTATGATACCCCGACGCACGACAGTAAATCCCAACATGTCCAAGCCACCATAGATCCGCACGCAACCGACGTCGCCACAGTGATTGACGGATCTGTCGCTCGCAATCTCAGTTGCGGCGAGAGACCGCCGCTCTTCTGTTTGTGCGGATTTGCGAAGCGGGACAAGAACGACCATGTTGTGAGGGAAGTCAGGAAGTTGATTCAAGTTGCTCGACAACCTCCCCAGTGCCACGCGCTTCAGCCAAGCCTGTCCGATAGGCGGGGATAAAAGCATGCGTATGCACTCAGGTGACGACGAAGAACCAGACATGTACAAGGATGCCCATTCAGCAGTGACTTCGACAGGACAATCCACTCACATGGCCTTGCAGTCCGGGAGAGCCGACTCACGCGCACATTACCTACGCCCTACAACAAGGCACCGGACGTCGTTGGCGGGTGCGAAGAGGGAGATAGAAAGGGTGCGACATCCGTGCATTTGCATTGCGACCTGACGCCAAGCACTTGCCACCAGGTGGGGAGCAGGTCGGCCATAGGCAGGCTGCACGGTGCACCACCGGCCTTATGGATGCAACCTTGTGGATGCAATCAGCAATGACATATGGAGGTGTCAATTGCTAGACATATATGTCGCTTCCTAAGATGTCGCCACCTACCCGCGAATAGAACGGATGCGGTTTGCCGCATCCTGTTCTTAAGTATGGTTCTCCGATACGCGCGTCGCAGATATAGCGGAAGACAACATCGATAACAGAATGCAGCAGTCCCGGTCCATGCGTACAAAGCCTATCATCAGCTTCCACATGACTCCGTTTAATAAACGCTCGCTCCTAACAATTTATGCCTTGCACCAGTGTCCCTCGTTCACGGCAGCAGCAAAAAGGCCGCAAGTAACAAAGGGAAGTTCGGAGTGCCCACGCCGGTGACAGGGTCCCAGCCAGGTTGCGCAGGAAATCCCACTGTACCGCATCCGGGATTCGTACCATTCGTAATGTCGTTAAAGGCGTGCTTGAACGCTGCAGTATAAATCTACGCCAGATACTGAGATTCCAGTGTGAGAGCAAAAGTAAATTTAACGTACAGCAGGGTTGATAAACCCAATGGGCTTCCGGCCAATGGCAAGGCGGGCGTCGTTCACCGCGGAGAGAATTGCGGCCGTCACAGGTGAAGATGCGGAGGTACCGTAGACGAGTTCATATCCGCCATCAATCGCTACGACGTAGTTGGCACTGAAAGAAGGCCAGTGTCAATGAAATCCTTCTGGTGTCGGTGGGCTTGCATGTACAAGAGCAAGTCGTACTGAAACCACGTACCCGTTGGCCGAAAGATCTGGGTATGCGCGGGAACCCGACGTGTTATATGTACCCGTAGGATATGACGGGGGATAGTTGGATAGGTATGTATCGACTGCACTCTTCTGGTACGACGGCATCGCGAATTACATTTGAGAAACCGCCGCCTGAGTAGATCACCTGCTCGCATGCGCTCTCCGGGTCTGTCACCTGCAGCATACCGTGTCAATCCAGTCAGCGAGCGATACGAGAACAACGTTACCCTTACCTTAGCTCCGGGATTAACTTGCGTTGCACCGACGCTCGTGATGTACGGGCACGTGCCCGGGAAGGAGGGTGCAAAGCTCGAGCCCGAGGAAGACGGATTGCCGTCAGCATCGAGACACACGCCACTGTAGCCCGCGACACCATAGTCGCCGGAAGAGTAAAGTACTGTCACTCCCATGAGGCCGAGCTAGCACAGAATCAGCTCCAGCAAAATGTCCCTGAAGAGAAGACCAACCTTCGCATACTCGGCGCATTGTCGTTGCATATAGAAAGGCGTTAGTTCGTATTCATTGTACGAGTACGACGTAGAGATAACATGGGCGGGGGTGATGCCGCCGCACTGGTTAGGACCTGCGATTACATATAAAGCCAAACAGCGTGCTAGGATGAGGTCATAGGGCGCACCTTCGTATCCTCCATTATAGGGATCCGGATAGGGAGCATCCCAGTTAGGATCATTTCCACCCTCAAACGTGCAGTAGGAACCGTCGAGCGCATCGAGGAAGTTGTTGAAGGAGGCACCTACGGACATTTAGGACATTATTTTTGGTCAATGGGCTTCACATACCCACAACGTCATCCCCAGCCTGATAGAGCGTAACATTTTGCTCCTTTCCGACGAGCGACATGGCATATTGCAGGTCGAGATCGGATTCGCCGTTATAGCCAAACCCTTCGTAAGGCACATCAATGGTACCTGGAAAAACATGTCAGCAGGTTACAAGAAAGATATAAGGATAACACACCGCCATCAATGCTGACAAGGGTTGGACGTTGACCAATCTGAGACTTGGAGAAATTCGTGAAGAAGATGTCTAGATCGCTGGGAAGGTATGCCTGCGGCGTATACTCCACTGTGAGCAGTAGATCAATTTTGGCTGCTGCTGAGACAAAATATGTCGCACTTACCAATGCCTATAGAATTCTTGCTTGCGGCGAAAGGTGTGTAAACGAAGTTATAGAGCGCGCGTAAACAGATAGGCGTAATTTGCTCATTGCAGTGCTCGAGTTCATTGAAGATGGTCTGGATCTTGCCAGTGGTCTTGGGGGATACAGGCCCAAATCCAGGCTGACCAACATTCTTCGCCGCGCTCCTCTTCATCGCCGGACCTCTCTTGACCTTAAGATCGAAGTGTAAGGTTGGCGTGATAAGCTCGACATGCTTCGAGACGCGCTCAGGCAAGTGATATGTGTTGTCGCAAGCGATGTGTTCCAGGTCGTGCTCGCTGTGCTCGTAGATGTAGTACTTGGTGTCGAGAATCCGCTCTGCCTCCTCGACCGTCACATTGGCGTGCAGCCACCCACCACTGGCGCTTAGCTTTACGCGCTGAGCGTCTATGCCACTGTCAACCAGCCATGCTCGCACCACGTCCACGGACTCTGCGGAGGGACGGAAGGTCTCCGCAACCTTGGCAGCAGACCAATGGTTCCCATAGCTGGGAGAATCTGGATGAGAGACTTCAAGCAGATAGTCCTCAATGGATTCCAGGTTTGACTGGACCAGAGCAACGCGGAAGGGGAGAGTGGTGAGCGGTTCGGCGCGACGTACTGGAGTCCAGCCTTCGGGGAGAGATCTACGTGACTCGTGGACGATTCGAGGAGAGTGCTCTGAGCCTGAAGGCAAAGCGAAAGCAAGGGTGAACTCGAGGGCCAAGGCCAGAAGCACACGAGTGGTGAGCAACATCCTGGGGAGTGAGGATGGGACTGTTCCACGGGGTGCTTGTCCTTCGGGGAGGCCTATATAATGTTCCTGCAATCAAAGCTGTCGCTTGCCGTCAAGAACAACAATTTGATGCGGGGCGTATGCAGCTGGAAGAAGAAGCACAGGAAGTCAGCTGGAAGGCATGATACATGTACTAGATCGTAGATGCGCATACCGGCGATATCGGTTTAGTAACATCCCGCTCTACTAGCTTTTGAGGCTAGGATTGCCTGATTCGTGAACTATTTACCATAGCGACGCGGTATCCCGAGCACGTCCTGTCTTAAGCTTCTGATAACACATTGCTGTAGGAGCGCCGGCTAGAGTGAAGTTTTAGATCACGTCTATTGTTGAATACAACTTGAGATGTGATATGAACAGCCTTGGACAACTGATGGACATTGGACAACGTACTTCAAGTTCGCGTCCGAACTCCGTTGAGCACAAGATGGGCACACCCCAAGGCATCCACCCAAGATACGTAAAGGTATGGAAAATTCTCTTGTCGCAAATTCTTGGCATGAAGAATGCGGTGGAGATCGGATGCCTCGTCCAGCCACATGCGTCGCATGCGGGTTAGTTTCGCGTTACAGATCAAGTACATACTTAGTCTGCTTCCATTTGAGGAATGCAAGGCAGTGCGACCATCGCCAAATCCGTACTTCCTTAAACCGTGAACCGTGCGAAATGAAATCTACAGCGGTATCAATACGAGTTCCGCACAAAACAAGTAATGGTCTATCTGTATCCCCGATACAATATTGCTTGAACAACGAGGTGAGTGATCAGCAAGATAAGTAGTGTGGACTCAGAATGAACTTGTACCAAGAGTGCTAATCATTCAAGGATCAGCACACTTGCGTAAGGTTCTACAAGGACGTAGTTAGCATCGCGTACATGGGCGGCCCTCAATTAAAGGCCGCAAGATAACCCATATGAACCTTCGATCTAAGACTTCAGCCCACCTCGTAATAAATGAATTAGCTTGAAACACGCAGAAGAATTGATAGTGGTGTGTAGCTATTATACCAGTAGTTGCTAAACGGAGCTGCGAAGGTGACACTGGGGTGGGCCGCGCGCCTGCTGAACTGAATCGGGCCGCTGGCATGAACAAAGCACCTGCTGATTTGGGAATGATTCACGCTGCTGGCGATACGAGTAGTCAATGGTTTCGAGGGAAAAGGAGGATGCTCTACAAGAGGGAGCCCAAAAGAAGATACAACGCACAGGATAGGGTTGTTCCATCATATCGCACACGACGGGATTGTAATACGATATGCCAATTACGAGTCCCAGTCTACAATATCAACGTAAAAAGGCAATAGGAAGGTCTTACAACAACAGAGTCCAAAAGAGCGCCGAACTCAGGACCAGGGCGCCATAGCTGAAGACATAGGTTGGACTGATCCAAGAGCCCTTAGTCCCAGACTGTTGTGGAGACGAGCCTCTGAGACAAAGGTCGCTTATCAGCAAGCGCTGTGAAGAGAGCTAACGTTACGCACGAAGACTGAGATGATGCAACCCCAGAACTCGAACCAGAGGCGGAGGGCACCAGGGTACCGGAGACAGAAGAAGTTGCATTGGGATTGAGCGCCGCCGTGGTGTTAGATTGCAAAGCCCATTGGATACCGCCCATTACGTGCGCCATAAATAATTCATCCTGAGTTTATACGGACCGTCAGAATTCCAAGCATCGTCTTGTGATAATCAAGAAGTTAGTCGAACCTGCCAAGTCTCGTTCAGGTGTCCAAGGCTGGTGTAGAAGCTCCGTCCAGCTGTCCCATTACTTTGTACACCAGCTCCATGTACCTGAAACCAAGCTATGTGAAAAACTTGTCAGTGACAGAGATTTTGCATGTGTGCGGCCACATGCCTGTGGGATGAGGCGTTCCTTGATCAAACGTCCGAGGTCCGGGATCTGATGATAGAACCATTAGAATGTCACAAGAATACATAATTTTAGAAGTACCAACCGGTGTAACTAGACTCATTCGCCGATAGTACGACTACGGCCCCAATACTTCGAGGGTCCGACTTGAAGTTGTACCTGGAAATCAATGTCAGACATAGCCGCATGAATCACTTGATATCCGGTCGCACATTTCATCCTGGACATGCCACTCTGTAGGGAGCATACTTGTGCTTGGATGAGAAGGCCCAATGACATCTACGGTCTGAGATATTCCGATGTTAACAGATATGGTGGATCTAAGCAAGACGAGCGTACAGCGTTCTGTAAAGCTGGGTGGTAATCAAATGCAGCGCCTGCATATAAGGAGAGTATACTGACATCAGAAAGGTGTGCATGGGTGCATATATGGCATGCTCACCAAGTTCTTTCTGAAAGAACGTTGTGTTACGAAGACAATCTGAGGCTGAATGTATGCCAATGAAATTGCCACCAAGATCCAAGTAGTTCTGAAAAGCCGTCTTTCCTGAATCATCGAGCACTTATACAGTGAAATAGGCTGTCAGTTCGAAATCCCAAAAGAAGGTCTCGTGCTCAAGTTCAATCTCACCTTCACCAGTGTTACTCAGGAAGAGAAGTGCATCATATTGCTTCAGACGGTCATCTGTAAACCACGTCTGATCCTCTGTATTGTCAAACTGTATGTTGAAGGCTGGTCCTTGAGCTTTCAAGGCTTCGATCGCCGTTGGGATAGAGTCGTGTCGAAAGTCTCGTGTAGCGGAATAGATGAGGACCCTCGCGATGGTCTGTTGTGCGCTCGTCTGAGACATGAATGACCAGGTGATGGTAGCAAGAGATAACAAACAGGACTGCCAGAGCGTCATCGAGACGAATGTCGCAGAATAACCTTCAGCCGGAGAGGTAGAATGGGGTTGTCGGTACCACGGCCGTGACCGTCTGGGCCTCCTTTGTTCTCACGGCGTGCCGTGCAGCAAAGAAGTTGACCTTTCATTTTTCTTGTTCGGGGTGCCAGGAAACAGCTTCGAGGGTCGTCAACGTACGAACCGTGAATGAGAATATTTGAGAATTTTGGTAGAACGGTGGCAGGCGCGCAGGCGCCAGAAGGAGCTCGAGCAAGTGACGCCGCCCGCTGCTCGAGACTGCGCGAACATGGTAACTCATCTCAATTTTTTGGACGACGACGCCACAAGGCAAAGTACTTCATTACGTATACGCTCTGCAACAACCGCGCCCTCAGAAGTAGCAGGAACATGCCTGAATATATTATTACCCGTGTATCAGCACACATGTCCTTCCGCCTACAGCTATAGTCCCCGTCACTTTATCTAAAACCGGGTCCGACGTCTTCGTGCGACTCGACGGGTCATAGGTATGTGCGACGTCCCATTCCGGGTCGGTTTCCGTGTCCGCGGAACCCGTAGAATTACGGTTCAGTGCCACCACCCCGGTCTCAGGAATATACTCAGGCTGTGCGGGCGTTCGGATCAGCTCTGACGGGGGCGGGGATGGAGAGTGCAATTCCGACGCGATGGACGCCGAAGGAGCCGATGCACCCTCCTCGATGCTCGGGCTCGAATAGCGCGACTCGCACGTCGTGTACGAGTCCGGCGTGAGACTGGCCGCGCCCCCGCTAGCGCGGCTCGACTGCTGGTCATGCTCCGACCCGCTCTCTGATTCCGACACCGGCATAGCGAGGATATCTGTGACGTCCTCGAACTCGTCCTCGCCGTTTGTCGCGTAGATGCGCCAGTCGATGGGCGCGTCCCATCCAGCGCCCGAGTGCAGGGGCACATCATCCGGGCATGTGCTGCACGAAGGAGTGTGCGATTCACGCGACAGGACAGGTAGAGTGACTAGATCTGGCGCTTTGGGTTCCTGGAACGTTACATGTTTCTCGCTTCGAAGCGGGCGTTTCTGCAAATTTTCATCCGTTACGCTCTCTGGGTCGCATGCACGCGCGCGGCGGCGTTTGCTGTTGTGCCCACAGCATGGAAGCAGGTTGCAGCGGATGCATAGAAGGCTGACCGCAAAGGCGCCGAGGGTCCCGACTGTAAGTAAGGCTGCGAGGATGGCGGTCTTCCGGGCACGTTCAGTCGTATCTGAGTCACCCTGTTCAGCAGCATCAGGATCAGGGTCGGTGATCTCGGTCGGCGAGGGAATTGGGACAACGTGGGAGAAGGAATGTTGTAGGGGGCTCGATGAAAGCTGTTGTTGATGAGGAATATGTCGAGGTTCCCGTTGTGGTATCAGAGGTAGAGGCCGTTGTCGTGGGCGAGGATGCTACCGGATCTTTGATGACGACCAGTGCGGATGAAGATATGGGAACCACTGTGCTTGTTGAGCTGACGAGTGTGTACGCCCAGTGAGCATCCAGCGTTGTGGGTTGCGCATAAGAGCTCGAGTGGACAGCCACAGAATACAGGGTACTCCATGTAGCATGATGACGTAGAGAACCTCGTTGAAGGGCCGTAGTACTGATAGAGAGACTAGACAGAGACGGGGATGTAGTACTGGTGTGTTGTGCAAGAGCGAGAATCTCCGGAATAGCTGTAGCTGTAGCAGAGTCAGCCACAAAATTGACAGCCATGACTGTAGAGGAAGCAGGCACAGTGATGCTGAATGCATTAATGCTGTCCAGAGTCGCACTGTACATAGACAGACTAGCCAGAGGCAGAGATGTAGCACTAGTAGGTTGTGCAAGAGCAAGAATTTCCGGAATCGCTGCTTTAGATACAGTATTTGTACTTGTCGCCAAGTGATTGCTGGGGAGTGGTCCAGATTGCGGGAGTGGCGGCTCGAACAATGTCGGTATAGCAGGATCAGAAGAGCTTGCAGGTGCTGTAAGACTTCGTGAAGTATAGGATAAAAGAATGACGGTTAAAGGAAGGAGTGACTTGTTAATCATTGTGAGGCAACGACAGTGAGTGCCGTGTGGGCGTGAAGAGGCAGGCCAAGCACAAGATGGTTGTTCAGTGGCAACAAAAAAACGCACCACATATCGGTTTCCCGGCAAACTTTATAGAGGCTGAACAGGCTGACGCTGCCGAAGCTGACACCGCAAGAGAACAGTTAGCCTCAGGTTCGAAATGGCTCATCTCCAAGGCAGAGATATTTGATGCTTTTAGGTAGATCCCCACCTCGTAGAAAGAGCGCAGTAGAGATATGCACCGCCAGAAGAGATAGAGATAAGTAACAGCTCAAGAGCCTGAGATAAGCATAAAAAACTAGACGCTGGGAATTTTTGCCTCGATCACGTGATCGAGATGACTTCATGCCTCGCGCGCCAACTGTGTGCAAACCTCACCGAAAGCGCAGGTCGGAGTAGCTTTGTCCTATATTTACGAGCAAGTCCGATATACTATACTCAAATTGTGTTTTTGGATTCATTCCGGTGCGTTGCATCTGACGCACAGTGGTTGGAATTGGGCGCATTGATCATTTCTTACACTCATATTTAGTTCACGCATCCTCTCCAGAATCAGCCGCTTCTTCAGACGGTCTAAGGCGGTAAAAACATGTCTCGATTATCACAATACCTCAACAGATCCAGTACACTCCTTCGGGACAACACTTCTCGCAGTACGCTCCTCTTCGTCATTGCGACCGTGCAAGACTGAGGTATGCCTAGTCCTGCGCATGGCGGGTGCCGATGAACCTTCCCGTGTTGCCAAGACTCTCTTTACATTTAATTCTGCTAAAGATATGAAGAACTTTGACATTGGTTGTGATGCTGACAAGTGGGGACTTCGACCGCCCACTTCGACCTTGACGAGTCCAGTATTCTGCCTGTAACCTCGACGAATGGAGAAAAGTCCGCCAAAGAAATGCGCAGGCCGACAGGAAGGTTTTGGGGCGAGATGAGACTTGCCGTTCGCGTCGGGATGGAAGGGAAAATAAAGTCCGGCTATGCAGGCTTCCGTAGTAAGGTATAGCAATCCGCATTAAATATTGTCCTTTCTGAATTTCTACGAATGTAGCCACGACCGACACTGTTCGGTGAGATGACCGAAGACGTGTCGAACCACCGTTTCCTCGCCCTGCGACTCCGTGCCGGCGGCCATCCCCGCACCCGCAATTCCTACTATGTCAACATCCAGACCGATGGACCTATCGTGACAGACCTCTGGCAACACCGGCTTTACTTCCACCGCGATGACGGTGGCTGGGAAGACATCTTCGTATGTTGCGTTTCCTCCTTTACAGCAGAATCTCATTTGTGTTCCCTGTAATACCTAGATTCCATTTCAGGATTTCGTGCTCACAAATGCGGGCGAGGTGTCACCATACCAGATCGAGATGTTCCGCGAACGTGTGCGCACGATTGGTATCTCGCTCCTCGGCGGAAAAACCTCCATCGAGGGTCCGTACGAGCTTGGTATTGACTCAATCCGGGCTGTTAATGAAGAGGACGTGACAACGCCCTCTGCGCTTCGTGAGTACCAATATTCGGAGACTGTGTATAATTCCATTTGACATATTTGTTCATAGAAAAGGAACTGTCTGAGGGAACCCAATGGGAGAGGCACGCAGTATGATCATATTGCGTTGCAGTGGAATCCGTTGATTTCCTTTCTACCTCCACTGTCCGCAGGTCGACCATATCTTATATGGCGCAGGCTCGGTGGTTGTTATGGGCCTCTTCGATATATTCATTGCGCTCATAATCATACATATTGTAATCCATATCTCAACCTCAAACAATGCTACCAACGACATCCTCTCTCTGCTTCCCTTTCCCTCCTCCGCTCCCATTCCTCTGTGATTTGGGATCCTCTATCTCGAACATCGGGCTGGCTAATGTGGCACCGCTCGATACGGTCTCGCCACTCGACTGAGTAGCATCGCTCTCGGCAGTGTCTGTGCTCCCTCCTGCACCGACACTCGTTATGGCACTGCTTTCAAAATGGAGTTCCGAAAAATTGGCATCGGTCGACATCCATGGCGATCCTCTTCGCGTACTAGCGAGAGGATACTCATTAACACCCGCGCGCCGAACATGCAGGGGACGCTGGGCGGTTCGACGTTGTCAGTTGGGTGAATGCGCTACACGATGGACGGATGCGACGCACGCGTCTAAGAACCCGCTGAACAGAATCTTGAGCGTGGACGAAAATCGAAACATAAACAGGTTCAAGAGGAAAACGACTGAGGCGCGAGTGATGAGCTTCCTTCAAGGTCATGATGGCAAAACCGAGCGTACCTGTGACACTGACGTGTTCGAAGGATTTTCGAACTGAGACGATTCGCACAAAGCATGACAGTTCTGACTACATACCATGCATAGTATAGGCGCTCACGCACTAGACAAACACATGAATAGCCGAAGCCAGTTCAAGGAGCGGACAGAGCTCACAGAAAAGAAGAAGTAACGGCGTCATGGCATGGCGGTTTCGGAAGCGAAGAGTTCTATATACCGTCATTACGCACAGCGTTGAAGTCTGAAATGTGAATGATGAAAAGACACGGTGATTCAGAAGAAAGCAAGCATACTGTCAAAATGCCGACAACGAATGCCGCAAACACGTAGTCCGGCACTGGTTGAACAAAAGATGAAAACTCCACCGCTAAACGACCAAGAGGACCAAAAATTTGCCTGTGCCGTAGCAGCCAGTTATGATCCCTCTATTCATTCATGGATACGATCAGGATTTGATATAGACCATGAGGTGACTACACACTAACCCTGGAATCGGCACAACTGACCAGAAGTATTCTTCAGTGGATTCTCTGTCTAAGATCGAATTTTCCAAACCACTCACGACTGATGTGCAACAGTGCTTTTATGGACACAACGGCGCTACTTATGGTGCTCAGGATATGACGAAGTATAGAGATCGTCGATATTAAGTAAGCGTGCACTGACCAAGCTGTGATTGAAGCTGAGTATTGGCAACACGTCAGATTAGAACGTTGAAGGAGCGTAATCCAAGACCCACTTGAATACATCGCCGATAAGAAGACCAACACATAGAGCGATCTGTTGTACAGAATCCATACCCTTTGATGATCAAGTTGTTGCGTCGTTTCGCCTCCCTAGCATCGGTGGCGCACATACTCACCGGAGTGCGAAGACAAATTCTACAGACCACCACATCACTTGAGGGCCAGCAATCTGGATTTTTGTGGCCACATTACAACTAAAACAGATGCGGTGATGAGGCTCGGGAAGAACATCATACTTAGAAGAATGCAGCCTACAACTGCACATGGAAAATCAATGAACGGTTACTAGAAGAAGTTAATGTCGATGCCAAACCTTGTCTGAGGGTCATTGGAGAGATGTAATCCTAGGAAGCATGGTTAATTGCCTGGTAATGCTTTTGTGGACGTCGAGAGCTTGCCGCCGACTACAAAAGCATGTGTAGCAACGCCGAAATATCTAATCTGGATAGATTTGTCAACTTGGCTCCAATCATTGTTCATAGCACCAACCCATAACTGTAAGACTCTGACATTAGCGTGCTGGTAGAGAATGCTGAATGAACATACAAATAAAGCTTTGCTTAGCTTCATTTTCGATCGCCAAATTACGTCGATCTGCCACAGTTGCCGATCAGAGATAATCGTGAATTAAGCAGGATAAACACTCACTTCTTCGCCAAATGTAATGCTACAGTCAAACCTAGTGAGGCATGAGCAATGTTCTACCGCATTAAGTAGCGGCCTCACAAGAGAAGTGCTAAAGAGGCGACTGTTGAAATTCAACGGCATGATGCTCAGCACTACATTCTTTTTGAAAGCATGAAGTCTACATACCATTAGCATATACGGAGATTCTGAGCTCCCATAGCGGTTGAAGAAATTCTGCGACAATGTCTGACATAGCTGTTGCGAGAATGAAACGATGACTCGAGGTTTAACCCCTTATGTGCCTGCCGTAGTTATAGTTTATACGGCGAAACTCATTCAGCGTACCTGGGACGTGACTATGGAAAGAAGACGCATCGTGTGACACGAATACTGTTCGGAATCGTGTTTCATCGGATTTAATATGGGATATGGCATCCCAGGCCCAATGGCCGAACGAACATCGACATCTATCCCGAGCATCGCGTTCTTGCTTCGAACCAAAGTCGCATTATGTTACAGGGCTGCAAGAAATGAAATATTCCCTTCAACTTTGATCCACGATGCCAGAAGCCCAATTGCTTGCATGGCCCGGCAGATCTTGATGGTTCAAAATTTCACTAAAAGTGAAGCACTAGAACGAGGTATCCTGATATGCCTGATAAGACAAGAGATCCTGCGGGTGGTTGACATAAGAGATGGCCGACCGGAGAGAAAGGAGAGATCGTCGAACAGTAGCGTTTTCCCCAACGAGCCTGACTGAGTATATTCGCTGACAGCGTAACAGGCGGCGATTAAAACCTTGCAACCGCCTATGTCTTCTCGACTTCGCTCCGTTGACAGGATCGACTCGAAAGGCCCCCTCTTGCCTGCGATTTGCCAGTGGCTCAGCTTCAAGCGCTTAACGATGGCCGCTCGTTTCCTACGCCGATATCACGGATATCAGAACGCGCATTGAAAAGTGAAAAGGACCGACCAGAACAGATGAAATTTGCATCTCTCGTCCTTGAAACAGGAACTGAGCACGACATGGCCTCAATATGTGGATTGTCAAGAGGAATGGCTTTCGGTCTGGACATGGGCGATCATCATAGGGATACTCATTGTCGTGCGCAACGAGGACATGCCGCCGCATAGCACAATTGCGCCATCACCTCCCGAATCAGTGCTCCGACTTCAAACATCAAACCCAATCATCCTCGGATGCATTTTGATACGTCCAGAAGGAGTCCCCGTGGGAATTAGCCCAGGGGCTGTGTGATAAAAGAATGCCATTTTGACGCCACAAAGACAACAAGCTGCGTGGCGACTTAATCCGAAGCTCTAGAGTTCCAAATAGTTCAATCCGTAGAATAGCACAATGAAGGAGAGTGGGGGTAACTAGACGCGATATATGAGTTGTATGTATGTAGGAGAGAAGGCAACGGGTAACGGGCAATGCATATATATAGAACAAGACAGCAGATGACAGTGAGAGATCCATAATCATGATGGGACGGCCAGTGTGAAGGTAGCGCGCGAATAAGGAGCCTAGGCTAGGGAGAAGGAAGATGGAGTGCATAGAGAAAACGTAGAATTAAACAATGACACAACCTCCACAGCAACCACCAGCACCATCGTCGGGATGGTCTTTGCCAGAGCTGAAAGCTCCCGGCGTAGGTGCGGAGGGCTGCACACCTGGACGACCCGTCTGCTGCTCCTATAGATACACACGTGTGTCAGAAATGTCGAACTAAACTGCAGAAACGCCATCTAACCTTATTATACTTTCTGATCTCGCGAACAAGCTGGCTAAATGCCTCGTCGACATTGATGCGCTGCTTAGCCGAAGTCTCAATGAACCTGCAGCCAAAATGTTTCGCGAGATCGCGGCCCTCTGAAGGAAGAACTATACGTCAACGTCATCCATAAGTATGACTTGACTCGACTGACCGTTCATGCCGACCTGCCGTTCGTACTCCAAATCACTTTTGTTGGCAACAACAATCACCGGGAACGAATCTTGGTCCTTTACTCGGAGGATTTGTTGATAAAAGGTGCTGATCTCCTCAAACGAGTTACGGGAAGTAATGGAGTAGACAAGCAAAAAGCCCTCTCCTGTGCGCATATATTGTTCTCGCATTGCCCTGCAAAGTGCGTGAGTTATCAAGGGTTTCACATACTCGTATGAACGCACCCATATTCCTCTTGACCGGCGGTATCAAGCACGTCCAAGAGAGCTACCTCGTCATCGATTACGCATTGTTTGCGATACGAGTCTACAAGATTGCGATGAGAACTGCCTCATAGCGAATTCTACCATACGTATCCATGTACAAAGGAAAGCACATGTTCGGAGATCATGCGTTGAAGGACAAACGTATCCGAGCGTTATCGTACGCTCCTCCGGACAGAGGAACACAATGGGTGCATCCACGGCCTAGACCGGATGGTAAAGAAATTAAAGCCTCCACACTCACCCTCAATGGTAGGATCATACTCGTCTACGAAATGACTCTGAATGAACTGAATGGTCAAAGCGGACTTCCCAACACCTAACCGGTAGCATGTCATTGAGAAGAACAAAGACGGTCGGCCGATTACATACCACCACCGCCGACGACGACAAGCTTATACTCTCGAAGGAATTGTGACTGCAGATAGAGTGTCAGGACCGCGGACGACAGAATATATGTTCAGCCGCACCCTAGACATCGCTTATAACGTCGAAATGAGGGCAAGGGATGTGAGGGGGGAAGGACGAGCAATAGAGGAAGGAAGGCGATCCGTGTAAGATGGACGAGGGATTTGGGACGGAGCGCGCGCGTATTGAGCGTCCGAAACAAATAAGACCAAATTTCCCTTCTAGGGTGACAATGTGGCTGAGAGTTTCAAGCTTGAGTTTGGGCTTCAATTCCAAACCTCACCCCCTTACTTATGTCTCAGACGTTCAACAACTATCTGGGACACAAATATCTTGGGCAATATTCATCTTCACAGACTTGTGAGAGTTTCCATCGGCCTTTCAGGCTCCCTCCTCGCAAGTGCTCTTGATGTCAACTGCGGCATCATGATCATTCTGAAGTCGGAGTCGGACGTTGTCTACTAAATGAATGATATGAATGATCTATCATGGTTCTTCCGTTTGGAGAGAAGGCCCCATGATAGCTCCAGCTACTGTCAGAATGAAGGAGATCCAAGTATGTATCACAGCTTTGGAGGTATCCATCGTGTAAGTGAGTTTGTGTCTCGGGATCTCATGATAACTGTCAGATGATGGATAACAACGTCTAGAATAGGCTTCCTTTTAATCACGCATTAAGTTCATGACTGATCCCAGCTCCAAATCTGGTACACGCTCATTATTTCTTACCTTCTCCGCGACCTTACTCACCATTTCTCATTGTTATAATGTCAGGAGCACACAGTTCAGTTGTTGTGGATTGTCTCAGTAACCCGTTTGAGTTCCTCCAGTCGAGGATAAGGATGAGTTTCCAACAGCATCAGATACGTAACTGCCACCCACTTCATGCAGTGTCTTTGGCAGAACACGAGAACAGCGCTCGTCCCGGACAGTATCGGACAGCCACAGCCACAATCCATATGGTCGTCAATGTTGCTCGTGCAGTTTGATTGATTTTTAATACCAGTTGAGCTGAGCAGTTGATCGATATCGTTCTCAATATCTATCACGCTCACGCCAATGTAGGTTCAACAGTACAGGGAACCTAAGTTGTGGCGCAGATTCACATGGACACAGGATTATCACACGCTTTCCTTCGACGCTCGCTCGAAACTCAAAGTTCATGTGGGCATCAGATTACAACACAGCCTGATAAGCATCCGAGTCGTTCGGCAGGCTGATTAGGGATCGGTTCTAATTCAAGTTGACGTTTCTGGAGGCAAGACTATAGCTAGTATGTTCTGGTTAAAGCGGTCATCACGGTACGTACGTTCCTCACTCCCTGGCCTCTTGCAAGAGACTGATGAATGCCTCGGTGACATTGATGTTGTCTTTGGCAGACGTCTCAAAAAAGCTACATCCAAAAGCTCTCGCCAGTGCTTGTCCTTCTACAATTTGATTTCAATATCAGGGGCGACGATGCGCTGTATTGCAGGAAGATGACATACCATCAGCACTGACCTCACGATAGTATTTGATATCTGACATGGTTGCGACGAGAATGGTAGGTAGCGACTTAGAATCCTCTTGTCTAACTCGGAGTATGCGGTCTCGATATCCATTGATAGCTTGGAAACTAGACCGCGATGTCGTTGAATATACGAGCACAAATCCGTCACTTTCGCTACAGCATCTCTCTGCAAACTGCTGAAATAATGTCGAAGGATATCAAAAACGAAGAATACGATTTGCCTTCGAAGACGAACCTCTTCATTATCTGAGCCCCACAGGTCGGGAAAGATCAAGAATTTGACAGCAGCATTGTGCTCTTCGATCTTCAGCATCTTCCTGTAAGGCATTAAACATGCGGTGCATGTCAGCGTGTCCATCGTTCACACTCATAATGACTCCAGTACAGCGTCGTGTGCAATTCTCATGCTGTTAGGGCAAATGAGCACGTACGTTCAACAGTTATGTCGTACTCCCCAAACCAGTCATTTGCGAACCGAAGCGGTGCCAAGGCATGCTTTCCGCTGCCTAACATCAACGTCATCAGCAATGACTACACTCTCCCAGGAGCCTGAGATTGTTACTTGCCTCTATCACCAAACACTGCGACCTTGTACTCTTCGAACTGACGAGAGTGTAATCGACAATGTTGGTTACCGACGAATTTATATATCGACTCTCACCAGCTTAGGGCCCATGCTGTGGTGGGATCCTAATGCCTATCGCCAAGTCTGAACTAAACTTAATCCTTATCAGCAGAGATGGAAGGTCAAGAATGTCATGAGCGATATAATAAGTTATCCTACTCCCTGCCATGCCGAACTGATGGGGGATATCAAATGTCAATGGGGCTGTGACATCTTAAGGGGAGATAAATAACGACACTATAGATATGAGTAGCTGTCAGATGACAGTGAAATTCACACTGACCCGAGTGGTGTCTAGAGATACATAGAATTATAGATAAAACGAGCGTGCTTCTTGTCGACTACAGGTTTGATGTAGTGAGTTTGTACAATCCTCCATCTCCGCAACGAACAGTCCAGCTATCATATCACAGAGAAAGTCGTGTGCACGGACGTAAGGGGAACTTCATGGAGGACGACGACAATGACAACTGAAAATAGCAAGCTGGCTCAATCGACTCAGGCAGGTAATAGACTAGCTAGACATGCCTGTGCGAGATGACAGAATCCAAATAATGATATGCGCAAGACGTGTGGACAGCAGTAGCATAGACGATGGCAATTACGATGTGGGAGCGCGAACAGGGCTGTGGCAAGAATAGATTTCATCAGATGTAGCCGTACGGCCTGGGAGTTTTTGGTTCCGTGCCCCGCAGTCCACGCAGTGCAGCCGCGGATGACGGCGGCGTTCCGACTGCGCTCAAACTCGCCTGGCGAACGGGAGTGGGGAGACCTAGAGATCCGTTGAACCCATTTGGAGTCCTGACAGAAGCGAGTGGCCTGGCTGAGACAGGAGGCCTGGCCGAACCAAGCGGAGGTCTCGCAGAGATGGGATACCTCGCTGAACTAAGAGGCATCGCTGAAGGAGGAGGTCTCGCCAATGCCATTGGCATCAAAGCCGAAGGCATCGTCGAAGAAGGCATCCTGGCCGAAGCAGAAGCCATAGACGACGACGGAGTCCGCGGTGACAGATTAAGCGCGGAGGGGACATTGAGCTTTTCGTCCAGTGATTTAGATCGTCGGCGGGCTGTCTTCGTCGATGCAGCGGTCCGTCTGCGCGACACAGACCCCACCAGCATGTTTGCCATGGCGAGACTGCGTGGCAGCTCTAGCAACTCTTTCTGTTCCGCACCCTTCCCCGTGATTGCGGACGACTTTGGAGGTGGGATAACAGCTGGGTCTGCGACAGCGATCAGTTTCGCCATAGAAAGGTCATCCTTCGTCTTGGGCGGGACTGGTAATGTCACCGCGTCCTCTGGACTGTTCGTCTCTCGAGCAGGGGATCGAGCGAGATACATGATGATGAACGAGTCGCGAGAACCTGTAGACGAACGGGTAGACTGATTATCCCTAGCTATCGTTGTCATGTCGGGCGGAGGAGTCATAAGATTAACCGTAGTAAGCATTGCGTCCAACACAGGTGAATCCTCTGGTGGATTGGAGGGCTGTCGCACCACCGGAGAACGAGTCGTGCGACGAGGAACGGGTAGGCCAATGGACAGTGCTGGGAGGCGTTTATCCTGCTTATATACCGGTTCTGGCACCGCAATCTGGGCATTGATATCCGCAACAGTGGCAATCGGACGTGTGATTGTCACGGAAGGTACAGGAGCGGTAGACTGCGATTTTCTCTTGAAAGACATGGCACGTGACACACGACTAAGGTTCTGAGACACGGTTTCGGATACAATGGAGGATGGCTGTAGCCGCGATACACTGCGCGGAGGAGGTACCCATGGCGCCCGCTCAGACTTGCTATCTGACGCAGGATATGCGAAGGCCTTCTCAATGCTATTTGGAGTTTGAGGCGAAGCGTCGCCGACAGAGACAGGTGACTTGCTCAGCGCAAAAAAGCTCTCCATGTCTGCTTCTCGTAACCGAGCAGGTGTTTCGTTCATGAACGGCGCCAAGATCCGAAGCGTGTTGCACAGAATCAGCGCATTGGCCAGGCCTATGACGGCTTGATGAGTGCAACTCGATATTTGTGAAAGAGAGCTTACCAATCATTGAAGCAAAGGCAGTCGCGAACACCTGGAACTTGAACGGCACACCCAGACCAGCGGATGGCATAAGACTCGCCACAGTTTGGGGAAGAAGCAGAACATTGAATGCTGATAGATTGGTCAGAAAGAGTAAATGTAATAAATGATTGGCCCGTACCGAAAGGATACCTGGACAACAATTATTAGTGTGCTAAATTGTTAAATCTCCAGATGGGAACTTACCAGAGCATACTCCTGGTGACTGCAGCAATGAAGCGTTTGTATTCAAGTGTAGTGTTGCTCGCAACACTCCATCGCGCGCGCGCATTCAGCTTGAAATTCAACCCATCCTTGAAGCTCAATGTGCCCCGCAGTACAAGGAAAATGAGTATGTTGAACACCACAGAAATGAGAGAAGCTAAACTGATCTGGAATACAACATCTTCATGTTATTTTGAGAAACGATAGACAAGATTGTTACCTACCGGAACAAGGTGCAAGGTGGTGTGCAGACCTGACCAGCGTTGGGAGATCCCGCAAGACATTCCGTTAAATCCGTAGATAGGGCCCAGGGTCCCATTTGAGATAAACGTTGGTACAGCCCCTGACAAAAGTAAGACATCAGATAGAATGGCCTTTGTTGAGTGGATATCTACCTATCAAGACAGCGATAAGCCATCCCCCGATAATAGCAGTTACACGAATCCAATGAGGTAACCGATTGCGCAACACAAGGGTGTTGAAGGTATGTATCACAATAGCGCCAGTAAAGTAAGACCCTCCCGAATCTCCAATGAGAATCAAAATTCCTATCCATCGTGGTATGTCAGGCATCTCGTATATCTAAGGAAGTATTGACTAACCTTGTGCGCTGCATAGAGCCCCTGCAGTCAAGTAAAAAGTCAACACAAGTTTCGTTTTTTCGTTTTCAGGACCGTAAAAATATACCTTCTGTAACACCTTTGTGACCGATCCATCCCGCGTTGATAATCGCAGCGATACTGCTCAGGACATTGCTCAAGAGTAACGAAGCAACGTAGGCTCCTAACTGCGTATTGAAGAAGACGCGCGAATGGTGAGCATCTCGTTTTCTGGCACTCCTGAACAAAGAGACCAAGGACGCCGAAGAGTGGCGCAGGAGCACGTAAGCAATAGCAGCAAGAGAAACCGACGCGAAGAACACAACAGCCTGAGAACCAAATTTTCGCTCGTGAATTCATCCAAATGTCCCAAAGGTGAAATAACACTTACAATGAGCGACAAGCCCTCACCACGCTGGTATTCATGAAACGACATGATGTGCACGCACGAATCTACGAACGGCAAAAAAATGAATGTGCACAGAAAATGAAACGAAAGGGTTCAGAGCTCCAAGAACTGTCCCGGACAGACTGGCCAGAATTGCTGTGAACCGCAAAAAAGGTCGTCCTGCGCCTGGCGGTCGAACGTGAGATGTTTGACCGAAGCAGACGGAGAGGATCCGGTCCAATTGAACGAAGAAACGAACGAGAGGGAGTCGTTACAAAGTGGCAACAAGTCGAACAGGGCGGCGGCTGAGGTCCCCCACTTCAAATCAGGTCACTCTGACCGGTGGCGATGCGAAATCATGATCCCCTGATGCTCACGCAGACTGCTCGTCACCATCTCGGTCGCGACGGCGGGAGTTGCAACGCGAAAACGCGAACACAAGTCTCTCACGACCCAAGATACGTCAACAGAGCAACCTGGTAATAACAGTGTATATACGGTGGTCACAGATGTCATTTTCTGTTGAAGAATTTCGCAATACCCTCCGCCTCCGAGTCATCTGCGGTCTGCTTCCTTCTTTTCTTCGACGTCGTTTTATCGATTGGACGAATGATTCGCTTAGGAGCATCGTTGTCTGATGACTCTTTTGCCAAATCCTGTGCGAAATGAAAATCAGCATGCTCCATCCGCAAAGCAGCCAAGGCATCGCTCCTGATCTCGTCGCTAATGCCCCCATCAGTCCACACATCTGACAGCGCAACGCTTTTGCAACACCGCGGGCATACGAACGAGGCATTGTCTGATATATCTGTTGGAGTCGCCTCGACGGGTTCGCTTCTCTTCCGCTTTCCTGCTGCGTCGCTCTGCTGCGGCGCCTCAGATGACGATCGAGTCTTCAAGAAGCCCTCAATGCTGCGTTGCCCGGTTTCCATGGTCTCGATGCCCGCGAAAGACAACTGCACGTTTGTGATCTTCATCGGAGTTGCCCGGGACTCTTCAGTGCCGACTAACTCTTTCCAGAGTCTGTCTCCATACGATGCGATCACATCCACGGTAATGTTCTTCGTAAACGGGAATCCGGTCTGTTTGGACCGAAAGGTGTCGTATTCTTTGACACAAAGCCCTACCATCAACATGAAGACAGATAAGACACGCGGTCGTCCTCACCTTGCCGCGTATGCAGGGCAATCGTCTTTGGCCACTGCGCCGGGTTCGCTTCCCTCGCTTCGTTCAGCCTCAGGGCCAATTCTGCGGCAAGCACCCTGATCCAATGGTGGCCCTAGCCGTCTTCGTGACTGGTTGAGGGAGGTTCTTCGAAGCCAGCATACTTTTGTTGACTACTGATTTCTCCTTGACTGTTTGTTGGCCAGGTAGTGGATTCAGCATGACAGCTGACGACGAGGAGCTCGAGACTCACCCTCGGACCGGTCGATGCCACTAGTTAATTATACTTCATTTGAGGTCGCGGGAGAAAACTCAACATGAACGCACCGGAGAATCTCGTACACCCAGATGGAATCTTCGCCAAACTTCCGTTGCATCTCGTCTAATGAGATATGATCAAAAAACTGTAGCAGATTGTAGTCCAGCGTCGCTCACCTAAACTAATCGTCCTGAAACCCATTACGATAAAATCAGCACCTTGTTCGAGGATGAAGTGACTAGACATTGCACAATAAATCACCGACAGTGGATACGTCGTATTCTTCAGCGAAGGCCTTGCCGAGCTTGCCACCCAAAAAACGAATCTGAATATATTTTGAGCATACACATTCTCACACACATGTACCTGGTATGTACCTTCTGAAATGGCATGGGCTTTAGGTAATTCGGGATAGCTGTATTGCGCAGGATACTCTATAATTCAATGACAATTCAAATTTCTCTCTCATTGCAAAGTCCACAAGAGAAAATCACCTGACTCATTGGCTTCTTATACGACGCGGTAAGCTGTATATCTTCTATGAGATTGGCTATGCGACGATGGGATGCAGATTATATGCCTACCTTGGCTAGAAATTTGTTTCTAGCGATACCCTGTCAGACTCGGATCACGATCAGTAGAAAAAGCGGCAAGGCATCCATTTAACTGACTGCAGATGTCGTATACCCTAACTTCACGCGGACGTCCTCCCGAATCTTTGCCATTAATTCTGCTGCGATTGATAGCGCGACATCGTGCCAGGTAGTCAGCGAATCGTCGCCCTCAACGCCATCGCTCATAGCAGGATGTACGGCAGAATTCTCAGTTGGTGCAGGGGGATGTACGGGAATGATATTCCCCAGGCCATCCCATGATATCGGCGGAGGAGGGGGCAACGGGCTATCTGCCCCATTGGGAGCGTCCGGAGGGACCTGCGCAAGGTACGGATATCGCTCGAGGATAGTTTCACGAATAGGTCGAGTGAAGTCGATGAAAGCTTCGTCAATTGATGCTTTCTCTTGAGATTACATGTTGAATGTTGCTTTCGAACAGGTGGTATCCAAATCTCACCTATCTCGCCATTCGGTAATCCATCTTTGAACAGTTGTATAATCTTCATGCTCTCCCGCCGATAGTGGTCGAGGGACACCTTGATGATGTGTCACAACGGAGTTCAATTCATTTACTCCCGTCGAAAATATCAAAGTATGAACCCGGACGAATAAACCTACTTTATGCGTCTGCGTATCCGGTTTCTCCCAATATCCAGGTTCCTTCTCCCCTTCTTTATATGTTGCGACATGAATGACGACAAGCTCCGGACACCGTTTGAGCGCATCCTTCACCTTGTCCATCCTCGAGATCCCAAACTTGCGGGCGGGGTAATTGACCGCTATGAGCGAGTCCCACTGGAGCACCACCAGCGGACGTGACGGGTCTATTCCGAGATGGACTTGTTCGCATGCCGCGTAAAACGCGTCGCTATCACAGAGCGCCACAACGCGCAGAGGGTCCCTCACACCCAGGTTGTGCGACAAGAGGTGGCGGTAGGTGATGACCAGATTCAGGTCTTCGAAGTCAACCTCCGATGCTCTTGCTTTTCCCTTCCATACGGAGGTCGGCCTAGCAGGAGAATCAGAAAGCATTGTCGATGTCTAGTGGTCTTGACTAGGAGGCAGAGCACACATTACAAGGGCGTGGTGACATAGTCACGCATTGTCACACATAGTTGTCACATGCAGTCACGCTCACGCGATAACAGGAATTTGACAGGATGCTATTTCGCACTTTTGCACAGATATTGATATTTCCCTAGCGACGTCATAATGCAAAACACTAGGTCAGTGAAATGTGCTGGCCTCTCAAGATTCCATGCATCAATGCATCATGCCTGGTGTGCCCTGAGTCATATCACGCAGACTGCCCGTGACTGCTAGTAAGTCTCTCAAACGTTCACGCCGTGTCGCTCCTCTTAACACCGAACTGCCAGGATAAATGGCAGAGATAGCGCTGAGCCAAGCATTACTCGACGTAGCCCATCCAGGGGCTATATCACTCGCTGTACTTGAAAGTGATTGCTCGCATTCAGTAGAGTTTCCTCGTTAGGCAGGTCTCGCACACCTTAAGTCCCTCCGTCCTGACGATTTGTCTCCGCTGAATGCGCCCGATGTTCTTGTTTGCATGGTACCTCTTCTGTACCTGCTTCTTGACATATGGATTCTCCTGCCGCTGATGGACTGGCGACAGTCATGTGGACCATCATCTCGAATTCTTGGATTTCCAGAACCGGCCAAGCTTGCCTCAGGCAGCCTAAAATACAAGAACCCGCCATGTTATGCTCGCGATTCGATTGTGCAAACGATTGCGACCTCACGCCTTGATTTGTTCTCCGTTTGCGTGATCTCGTCTTATAACGGACTCCTTCGGTGGCTGTTGAATCGGTTGCTCATCATGTATACCCTGTTACTGTCTTTCCTCACACTTTGTACGTTTGTCCTTGGACAAACGGCCACAAACCAGAGCATTCCCAACACATTCCCTCATGCATACCCTGGGATGCCCACTGGTGATTTCAGCCCCGCCTGGCAAAAATGTGAGCACTCCCTCCGTGCACGCCGTCTATCACGTTCGTTATGTGCGTTCAATTAGATTATGAGGTGACGAGCAAGCTCCCGAACATTACCGGAACCCTCCCCCGCAGTTTTGCAGGCAACATCCCAGTGAACCGCGAAAATCACCCCAATAACACACTTTTCTTCTGGGGTTGGGAGCGTCAGAATAAGAACGGGTCGCTCACTGCGCCAGCCGATGTTAACAATACCGATCCTTGGCTTATATGGCTTCAAGGAGGGTGAGCTGCAATTCACGCCCACGGTCTCATCTTTTGCCTGATACTTTATGCAGACCAGGATCGTCTGGAATGATTGGTTTGATGACAGAGGTAAGTAGCGAAAATGAAAAAAAGGTCAGTCGCTGACCTTGCAAAGTAGAATGGCCCGATCCATGTTTTGAGTAACTATTCACTGGTGCTCAATAACAACAGCTGGAACACACTTGTTGATGCTATATGGATCGATCAGCCGGTTGGTAAGTCATTGAAATGATGGAGTTTTGCGAAGAGTTTGGATTGAAAGGGACCATTCAATAGGAACTGGATACTCGACATCGGATTCGACTGGCTACAGTAAGTAACGATTTTCTTCGGGATAGAGATTACTGCAACACATATTCTCCTAGTCCCCGATGAGGATCAGATGGCAGAAGATTTCGTACGTGTAATGTCTGCGTAAGCTCCCTGAGACGGCCTGAACGTCCATTATAGTTGGGCTTCCTCGCCAATCTAGTGAAGATCTTCCCAAGTTTGGCCACCCGACCTCTGTACCTCACAGGCGAGAGCTACGCAGGAACCTATATTGTACGAGAAACCTTCGCGTCTTCATCTCAATGGCGATATATCTGAAAGCATTGTCGCCGCTTTCTGCATTTAGCCCTATATAACAAAGCACCTGTTCTCTACTCCGAATCCCCCGGTCCAACTCCGGAAGATCGCGATTGGTGACGGATCTTTGGGCTCCCTTGCCGTGGTCGAGGAACTTCCTGTTGTACGTGTCTGTGAAAGCGACGCTTTTCGAATCTGGCTTATTCACGTCCGCAGTTGAACGTGATCGAGACATACCCCCAGCTCATCAATTACGATCAAGACGTCTTCAACTATTTCAAAGAACAGTAAGTTCATAATTACGCAGCAATGGCCTAACAGCTGAAAGCTATATCGCAGGGAACACCTATGTGGCCTTGATCTAGTTCTCAAATATCCTCAAAATGGACATTTTCCGACACTGACGCTGATTGGGCCAACCTCTCGCTCCGATTTAAGTTTGTCTCTAACAGAACCAGCCGAAGCCCGCGTCAAGTCGAAGTCATGGCAGGAGACCATTGCGAGCAAATATTATGCCCTCCATGGTTCCGACAATCAGCTGAGCAAAAGGTCCGAAACTCTCGAGCGAAGGGAGGAGAAGCGAGCACAATGGAAGAGAGATCTTTCTGGACGCGCTAATGGATCCATTGACCCGTTCTATGGCTGTTTCCTCTTCAACGAGTTGACGGACTACGCGGTCAACTTCTCATTTCCTTGGTGTAAGTTTCATTTCTATCTTCTATTTTCCCTGCATAATTTTTTTTTGTGATTAGCAAACGGAAATTTCGACGTGAGTTTTCTTCTAAGCCTACAAAGGAGCAGCTGCCATATTCCCCTCATAGGTGTACGATATTCCCGACGGCACTAACCCAGAACCACCTCTCGACGCCAGTGTGTTCCTGAATGGTAAGAAGATTTTTCTTTCGCATATATCCGCCTTATCATCTAGCATACACTTCTAGACAACAGGACCCGCGCGGCACTCCATGCACCTACGTCCAAAAATTGGATTCGTAACTTTAACTATCCTTTCGGATCGGTCTTCAATCGCAGTAAGTTAAATCCTATAGTGTCCATCGAAGATTGTTGACCCTCTCACAGATATTGGCAACCAGTACGGAGATCCTAGTAAGCATATCGAATGAACTTGCAGACAATAATCTGATCCGATCCGACAGGCGTGGAGTAAGAGCAAAGCTCGGAGATTTAATATCAGTCTGACCTGACTACACAGACCTATGGCATTCCTTTCGGATCTGGCTGCTAACGCCTCCATCCACAACGTCTCGATCATCTTCTATTCGGGCAACGACGACTCGCTCGTCCAACACCATGGGACTGAAGGTATCTGATCATTCCCCAGGTACCTTGCAACTTCTGATAACGCTAACAAATCTGCATTGCAGTAATCATCCAGGTACATCTCCAACAATCAAACACGTCGGGCGTTGTTGACGGCTTCTTCAGAACATGACTTTCGGTGGCATCCAGGGTTTCACCCAGAAGCCTTCCACGGCATGGTTCGACGACCAGGGCAACTTCGCCGGCATCGTCCACCAGGAACGCGGGCTCACATACATCCTCTTCAACGGCGCTGGCCATCTCGTTCCTGAATGGAAACCTGCGCAGGTACGCCGCATCTCCCTGCTCCAGCGAGCTCGCCCGCCCTGACCGCGCACTTAGGCACTCGTGTTCCTGCGCGAATTCGTGCTCGGATCCAATCTGAATGGGACGGTGTCTGGCACCGTCATTGTCGGCGGGGAGAACGCCACGCTCGCAAACGACTACCTGCCCGGAGGTGACGTCTTCTTCTTTGGGTCCGGCAAGACCCAGGGCACGTCGACTGTCCCGCAGGCGACCCAGGCGGCGTGGCGAAGCTTCATTGCAACCGCGACTATTACAACCGCAGCATCCCACCCTGTAGTGACGGCGGGGGCTACTACGACGTCCGTGACACTGTTGCGTGTGGCTTGCGTTGTCGGATTGGCTATTGTATCGATGCTGTTGTATTAAGTTCTGTATGATCGCTGGCCTTGGCCTGCCATTCTGTAGATCTAGTTCAGTGATATCCTAGTTAGGCATTGGAACAATACCGTCCACTCGTTGGCACAGTTCGTAGACTCGAATAGAAAGGGACCCTCCATGAGCGCTCAATGTGGGCTCCAATATAATATAGAGTAGCTTCCTATCCACGATACCCCGGATGACCGAAGTCTCAGCGTGGACGTGGCAGCGTCTCAGAGAGATAGAGCGGCTTTCGTCCCACGTCCATTCATAACGGCGTGAGAGAACGCAAGCATCCGCCGCACTGCACACGCCTTGCTCTCATCGACGTCGGATGACCCGTGATGCAGTTTGACCGGAAGCACAACTTGGAACGCTGGAATCCTACTGGTCAGCGAGCAAGGATACAATACAGCCCAGCAACGCACCACAGTTAGAAGTTGCGGGTAATTCGACAGTTCCAAGCAGCGCCCTAGCTACGCCTCGTCTCCGAAGGATAATAGTTTCTTCTCAGCTTTCTTACTCTTCTTCTTCGAGCCCTTAGCCTTTTCTCCGGCCTTTTCATCGTCTCTCCCATCACCGACTGCCTTGCGCTTCCCGGCTTTTGCCTTTGAGCCAGCACTCGACGAAAATGATAGGCCCGACATTTGTGTGCCAGACTTCACTGGCTCCTTTTCGTCTTTGGCAGAAGAGGCTTGTTCTGCCTTAGGTTCGGGGAGAGGGGGTAAGCCCTTTGCTGGATAGTAAGAAAGGAAAATGAGGCAAACGTCCGCGAAACGAACAGCTTAGAGTTGGCGCACCTTTCCTCCTCTCATTCTCGGCCTCCCGTTCGGAAAGATGCTTCCCTTCCTTCAGGACGACAACCTGCGGCTTCTCATCTGCGTCATCTTCGTCGGCGCTGCCGGGCTCGTCGTCTGGACGCTCAGGTATAGATGGACGTCTGGGAATGGGAGGTCTGCCAGACCCATCGTACTCAAGTTCGTCGTCGTCGTCCCCACCACCGCCAGAAACACGCTGCTGAAGCCGCAGAAGGAAGGCGGGGGTATTCGCGTTATATGATAATCTTGAAGACAATTGGTGACGAGTGGGTTCTCTCGACATGGCGTACAGCGCGAAGAATAGTTTAAACAAGTGATACAGCTCTGGCAACAAGAATCAAAAGTTCTGTATAGATTACGCCAAGTTGGAGAATGAATCCAAAGGCGAACGTCGAAGGTGAATCGTGCACTGTGCTGAGTGAATACACGATTCGTCACAGAAGTCACGGTGCACGTGCAGATCATTCACTCAGCCACGAGCGCGCAGATTTCGTCGGTCTCGTTCATTTCGCTGGTCTCGCTAGGTTTACATCGGTTCCTCTCCATCAGCCTTGTGAAAAATGCTCCGATCAACAATTGTACGCCTTGCTGAATCTGTGTCCAACAAGCCTCTGAATCTCCGTGAAGCAAGTGCT
The DNA here is from genome assembly GCA_001683735.1 of Grifola frondosa. Taxonomy (NCBI): domain Eukaryota; kingdom Fungi; phylum Basidiomycota; class Agaricomycetes; order Polyporales; family Grifolaceae; genus Grifola; species Grifola frondosa. The sequence goes on from LUGG01000009.1 coordinate 575,963, forward strand.
GCATTGCTGCCGCCCTTACCGTACGAGAATATTTCTCCTCACCTCGCATCCTGCTGTAATGAGTGTCATTGAAGGTTGTACCGGAGAATCTTGAGGGCGCATCGGTCGCTTCCACATGAAATGCGGTCCCTGGGAGACGACTATGTGAAAGCAGGTGAGACACTAATATTTGGATTGGTGCTTGCCATATGAACTGTTACGTAGAATTTCGGAGGCATCGGGAGACGACCAATAAAGTGCACATCATCGGTTTCCTCTCGCAGTGGAAGCTGTATTTGGATGAGCTACCGAAGGGGCCTGAGGCGGGGAGCTTCAGAGGCAAACCACTAGACCCCACGATGTTGGAAAAGGTTTGTTGCTCTGATCCTCTTTTCCTGTTGCTCAACTTATTCTTGGTCGTAGATGTCCGCCGAGCAACTCGGGCAACTATACGAGCTGATGCATGTCACTAAAGACGTTTGGAAGCCGGTGGAGACCGACGATAGTACTGATGTCCACTCACACGACACAAAATCATGACGCTCACATGCACCTTCGATGTAGCATCATGTATTGGTGAGTTCTTTTTGATGGGAAATTTTTCTATGAATTCGAAGTCATTGCAGTAGCGCAGATATACACATTCTTTCTTGCCGACGCTCTATATACTGCTCAGACCACCACGGTATCTAATGAACGGGTTTTGGAAGACATATCAACTCTGCACATGGGCCGTACTCCGATGGTCTCTTGTAGAGCCAGCATCCAGTGGTCACCAGCTCCTGCTGAACCCGGCCTCCAACGGATATCTTGGGCGAGGTAAAACCTTCGGCTTTGTTCCGTAAACGTCCTTCCCCGAATTCTTATACCCCAAGCGGTTCTACGTTGTGTCATCCTCCACGTCTCTTTAACTGCTTGGTAGTCGCAGAACGTTTATCCCTCGTCCCCCCGCGTCCGCTCATAACCGGCTCGCTTCATCACGCGGATGCATTTTCCTTATTGGGCGTCGATAAGCGCCCAAATGCATCCGGCTCTCCTCTATTTAAGCCACCGTATGCCGCGCAGATTATCTCACACAGCCCCATACGCCCGTCACCATCCCCACAGCACTCGCCTGTCCTCATTTTTGACATGTCTGGTCTGGTGAGTCGCCCTCCGTCCGAACCAACAAAGCAACAGCAATCGACGCGTCTTCTTGACGCAGAAACTGAACGCTTCCAGTGAACCCTACGCCGATCTTCCTCCGATCTGCGCAGCTCTTTTCGAGGCGAAGGCAAGGAAAGGTGCACTACTAGCGCGGTGATCTTGTGGCGAAGCTTCTGACGGAGACACGGATATCCGCAGGCCTGACTTTTGACGCGATCGCGAAAGCCATCGGACGTGATGAAGTATGGGTTGCGGCGATGTTCTACGGCCAGGTCAATCCCATATTTCCGTTCTACCCATCGCACTCGTTTTTATAAATTATCGTGTGTTTCAGGCGAAGTTGTCCTCAGAGGAGTTGGTGAAGTTGTCTGAAGTACTGGAACTTCCGCAGGGTAACTTGCATGAGGAGATTGGCGAGAACTGGTTCCCCCACCGCGGTATCGGCCCTATGCCTCCCACCGATCCCGTTCTGTACCGATTATATGAGGTGCGTACGTCAGGCCCTGAAGAGACGCGCTGCTGAACGTGTATGACAGGGTGTCCTCGTTTACGGGAACGCCATCAAGGTAGTTCTTATAAATTACATCTATTTGTAACAGAGATCCTGACGCACATATTAGGCCATTATTCATGAGAAGGTTTGTTCTTTCTAGAGGTGCAGTGACCGTTCACATCATAGCATGCATTCAGTTCGGCGACGGCATTATGTCAATGATCGACTGCAAGGTGAATGTCGAACGAAAGCCCGATCCCAAGGGCGACCGAGTCCTTCTCACATTCGAGTGCGCTTCTGATGTTTCATGCATTATACATTATATTCCCGTGCTGATTGGCCTCTATTTTCCAGCGGGAAGTTCCTGCCTATCTGAAATGGTAATTCTCATGTGGAGACACAAATCGAAGCGGTTTGTATCCTTGTATGGTATCATATCTGTACGACTACTTGCGAAGACTACTATGATTGGAGAACATCTTGCTATGTATTAGTGGGAGCAAGCATGTCAGTCTCGCCGACTTCGAGACAATCTGTGATTCTTGTATGAATCACTGAGAATTATGACCGTTGCCACAGCCAATGAAACATAAAATACCCCGAAGGATATTGTGAAACGATGACATCAAACGTCGTTGACAGGATGGCAATTCCGCATGAGGCTATCACGATACCCTCTGTTTCATGTAGATTAGCTATGTCGAGCGGATCGTCCCTCCCATCTTCCTTGCCCAGAGGTGTATTTGGTGTAGCGGATAACTCATCCCTTTCATAGTGTTTATGATATCACCGCCATTGCTGTTTGCTGTAATCGAACATGTACTTCAAATTATATCTAAGCATTTGCAAATTAGACCCTATGCCTGTCTGGCTGTTCCTGGTAGACTCGTTGGGCTTACTGTCTCGGATACCATGCATAATTGTACAAGCTAATAAAACGTTATCTAGTCTTTCATCCTGCGATGCAAAACATAAGTGAGAGGGACATAGAAGGGAGGGTAAACAACAAAGATACTTACCCCTTAGTGAACACGAGCCAAGCGAAGTAGATCTGACCGATCGGACTTTTCCACAACTCATTATCCAAGTCTTCCATGTCCTCCACCTCATCCCCACCCTCATCTTCACCAGTAAGCTTATCTATCACCGCAGCCATTTTACCTTGGCCATAATATAACGTTACATCATCTGCGGCGCCATTCGCCAAGAGGGTGTACCTAAGGTGCCAACGAAGCATACGCAAGTCGACCCATAGCTCCTCTTGAATGCCCCTTGGCAGAGAAATGTGAGATGGGATCATGGCAAGCAGTTTCTTACTGCAGAGTTTGCTCGGTTCTTGCATGAAGACCACTCGAAAGTTGTCCTAAAATGCAGGCGATGAGCACATTAGAGTTGAACAAGGACAGAACGTACATCGACATCAATTGCAATATCATTGTTGGAAAAAAGGTCCGCAACGTCTTGACGCATCGTCAAACCATTGTTTACCTTTAAATAGATGTTTTCGCTGGCAGGAGGTGGGGTGAAGGAGACGGGGCCATCATAATCGACCTTAATGTGCATTGAGACTCGTCAGTAATTATTTGAGCAAGCGAAAATGAATTAAAACAACGAACACTAGTGAAAAATGGCGGAACAATCCAAGTAGTAACCAGCGGGTCGGTGGTCGATCCAGTGATTATGCATCTATTACCATCTCGCTTGCGGACCCACATGTCAAACCAGTCGGGGTACTGGCACTGTTAAAGCATTCGAGGGGCAATATGAGCAAGTGCATGAGCCAGAAAGGATGAATACAGCACTGCTTTGGCAATCCATGGTTTTGAAGCGCAAGCTTTTTTAAAGCTTGGCACTCGCCCCGTGTCAAATATAAGATCAGAGCATGATTCAACTATGATAAAGCTCAGGTCAAACTAAGAATGTACTGCGGGAGAAAGCCAACCTGGTGTTGAGAAGGCAGCATAATGCCCTGGCTGCAAGAACTCCTTAGAATTCCAGGACAAGTCCGGTCCAGTAGGAATGAATTTACAGCTGCAAAAATAAGATGCGAAGAGCGGCTGTATATCAACAGGACGTAGAACAAAATGAGGCTCGATAGTATTGGGATCGTTCATGGTCACGAGCCGGAGCCAACGATATAGTGTTTCAATGGTGAGCTTGGATCGTTCATGGATGCATAGTCCTATGTAAATAATGAGAAAGGAGGACAGGTGATAGTAGAGCTAAACAATAATCACCGAGCATGAGCAACGTACGAGACCTCGACCAGATGAAGACATTGTGGCCTCGAGCAACTGCCGCCGGTGAGAGGAAGGGAAAAGATGACACATCTGGTGCCTCTGCCTTCATCGTGAGTACTGTTTAAATGGGTAGTTGGGAAAGTTACGGCGTGCAGGCAGTATGAGCTCAAGATGTGGGACGACCTGAAGGGCTCAATGAGTCAACTAGTCATGGACCACCTCGATCACCCCTGAGCTCAGAGTCAAGATTTGGTGTCATTTTGGAGCGTGCTAGATGAAATGTTTTCATGTGATGAGTTTATTCGTATCTCAAGACTGTCCTTAGGTCTCGGTTTCGTTTACGGAGCCCGCGAGGTTGAAGCACCTTAGCAGAGCTTAGCAGGAGTAAGAAATGCCACGTTGGGAAATCGATCTGGTGCACACCGACATAGACTTGCTATATTAGGAAGGCGTCAAAGTTCACAATATTGCAGCCGAGGCGCAATTGTATGAAGACGAACACTTTAGAGCATTAATCATGAATTGTTGAACACGAGTTATTGGAAACTATGAATTTATGGCATGATATACACGTTCAGTTTCTTCAAGAAGATCATCACATCCATCGCTATCAGGAAACTTCAATCGCAAAACCCATTGCCCTCTTCCCGACCGGGTTCTCGATATCGTCCGGTGTCCCGACTCCAGTGAACGTAATCTCGCCGTTCCCCACCGGGAAATCAGGGGGCGGGATGCCTTTGAGGAAGCTCTCCCTTTGCCTCTCCACGTACGCGGCATTCTGAGGTGTGTAAGGCACCGCGGGGATGTACATGACTGCAGCAAATCAAGAAAGTTTCAGGCAGTGGTCAAATGCTAGATCGATGCGATAAATTCGTACCCGCTGAATCTACGGTGCCAGTGTGTTGCTTCTCGACTGCATGAATCAGGTCCTAGTTGAATTATAAGTAAATAAATTGTGGGAACATCGCAGATCCAGACGAACACAGTGCCAGAAAACCATGTCTCCCGGGCACACTTGCGGCATCGAAACCATAGTCTCGTTGAGCCTCAGATGGGGATGCGTCTCCGGATTCGGCCGAGGGCCAGTAAATCCGCTGCCCATGCTATAAATTCCAGGAAAATCGGGGTTCGATATGTCTGGAAGAAGAAATTATTTCAGATCAACATGCTGTATTAAAATTGCAACTACAGCAACCGACCAAATTTCCAGCAGCGAGGTCGAATGAATCCGTGCTGCCGCTGTCTACCGGAGTGAAGAAGGGGCGTAGGATGGTATATGCATTCGAGAGACCAACGTTCGGAAATACTTGTAGGGTGCCTTGGTTGGGACCAGTCTCGCTAAATTCACATCGTGATAAGTTAGGGTACGCTGCCGCCAGAAACCACACAGACCTCAGCGCGAGCCAACCCTGGTATGTTCTAAAAACGGTGGACTGGAGAAACTTGCTGAAAAGTCACTCAGATGAGAATTATAAAATACACATACCTGATTGGGACGATTGTAGAGCGAGCTTCGCGCATTGATACGATTCTCCAGGTCATAAGGGTCATGCTTTCGCCAGTCACCGCTCAAAATCTCCGCGAAGCAATTGCGGAAAACCTTGTCTTCCCATCGTTCGATACTTCCGCCTATTTGCAAATATCTTCGTCACTTGAAAGACGGTCATAACCCTCCTGATGCTTACCGTCAACATGGGGAGGATGTGCATCCCACTGTACGCCTGGATGGCGAATGCGGAAGCGGTCCGCGTAGCTTAGAGGCGTGTCCAGATCGACGTTCTCTATTTTTGCGCCAGATTTCACGTGGTACATGTTGTTAAGCCAGCTCGTGACAGCGAGCACATTAGGGTGGGACCGAGCGCGCACTTGCGACCTCGTCCAACTGAGGATATACATGTGAGATCAAGATGGATAACAAAACGAGCATCACACTGACTAGAGCTGGAAAAATTGCTTGTCATTGTCGGGAAAGCCTATGATCACCTGTCAGTATTGTATTCGCATTCCGATCATGTAGGACCTACCCTCAACTCCAGGGTTGGCTGTGACATATTCGCGCAACCAAGCCTGCCAGGACTCGGCCTCCGTGTCGTCGACAACATCCCGAATTACGACGCATCCATTCCGGCGTATATCTTCTCTACGTTCAGGACTGAGATTTTGCAGCTCGGAGAAGGTAACTTCGGGAACAGCCTAAGACTCCAAGTAAGATTAATCACTGAGAAGGGAACAGACGCGAGTTCCGTCACACCTTAGGTCCCTGGCTCGCAATCTCGGCGGTGACTTTCTCCAGCTCGCCAAGAATGTCAGCCCAGGCCTTCGTGACGCGCTCCTGGAAGTTAGGATACGAAGCAGCAATCTCCTGCTTAACCTCCACAAGGCGAGGGGGGCAGGGTCCAAGTTCCGGTTTCGACATCCTGATCAAAGCAGCGCAGCAGGATCAGCCGCATACAAACCTATCATCCTCCTATATATATTGTGACAGTCATGCGCAGCCTCACTTCTCCTTTCGCGGTCCGCTATCCGACAAGTGAGATCATGGGGTGTGTTTACGACATGAAAAATCGCATCGTTTCAACACTGACACTGACGCGGGAAGATTATTGCGATACGGACGGTTGCTTTACCGTATTCGACAGCGTGAAGCCTACTCCAGCAGCCTGCTCACCGCGTAGAGGGATGTCAAGCGCAGACACCATGATTGCAAGCCGGTGCAACCGCACACACAAATTGATTTCGATTTTGAATCGTTAATGGAAAGGCATATGGAGAAACCTCGCCGAAACTCAACTACGTCCGCGTCATCAGCGGCGCTACCAGGTGTGAGCAAAATCGAAGGCTCACCATTAATATCGACCGAAGCATGCTCGATGAGAGAGTCTGAGGGCCTAGACGAAAACCGCGTGGCTTACATGAGGCAAGCAGCGGCAGACGAAAAAGTACACAAATTAAATTCGGGAACACACTGGAAACAACGCTAAGCTGTAAGTCGATATGCACATTGAGAAAGAGGAGAACAAAAGTCCCGCTACAGAGCAATGGAACACAGAGCGTAAGTCAACAAGGCATTATTAAGGTAATAGGCGAACAAAATATCCAAAGAATCGTCGATATGCAAAACGGAAGCCGATAGCGATATTGAGAGCACTGTGCAAATCTGCTACCTGGCATGCGCGTCACTATTCGAGGGCATCGCCGTCCGCGAGTTGCTCTTCTTCATATTCCTCATTATCTTCGCCTTCCAACGTCGCTTCTTGGTACTAATAAAAGGAGAAGGGAGTCAGCGGAGGGCCGTTCAGCTCTCATATGACCAAACATACCTGTTGATATTCCGCACTGCGCCACAATTAGGCATTAGAGCAGCGTTCAGAAGACCAATGAGCTCGGGCAACTTACATAAGATCCTGCGTGTTGCTCTCCGCTTCAGAAAACTCCATCGTGTCCATACCTTCTCCTGTGTACCAATGCAAGAAGGCATGTCGTTTGTACATCGCAGCGAACTGATAACAGGGAAGATGTGAACCGCTGAATGAAGCGAATAGATGTTACAGGCTGACCTGTGTGAGAGTACGCTTGAAAACTTCTTGAACAGCTGTGGAATTTGCCAGACACGTTGCGGCCTAGTGATCACACGAAGAAAGTCACCAGACCGACAATGAGTGCGATAAGCAGATATATGCACCTGCGTCTGCCCAACGGGTGGTACGGAACACAATGCTACCGACACGTTATCCGGTATCCATCTACATAGCCGTGAACACCATTTGACAACGGCACGCTACCAGAGGATACGCACTCGACAAATTGGGCGGAATTCTTTCGTTGAAGCTCCCGGACTGAATACTGTACGTCATGTGTGCATACGCGCTTTCGGAGACCGCGGATAAGTACATACCTCAGCCTATGACGAAAGAGTCAGCTGCAAGCTCGAACCCAAAGAACGGATTACCGACCTCACGAGATGAGATTTTTCCCCGGAATATTGTGGCCGCGGTGAGGTATCGACTAAACGGTCACATCAATTAGTTGATATCAGAGGGCATTTTCACGTAAGGAATATTGTTCGACGTACCCGAATCTCGGATCGCAAGCCACCAGGAGATTTCTCCTATCAAACAGTCTAAAGATGTCGTCTTCAGTCAATATGCGCTATCCAACGCACGCAGTGCAGCTTACGCAGATGTGAGGTCAGAAACGCTGAGTCGCACGAATGCTTTCGCTGACGGGTCGTAGAACGGAGCATAGCTTGGCATGAGGAAGTGCAGCTGCAAGGTCGGGCGACATGAATTCACAAGTGAAGATTTTCACAGAAATCATGCTTACACGGGGGAAAGGAATGAGGTTCAATCCGAGCTTCCGAAGGTCACTACATGTTTATTGATGGTTAGAGAACATTACAGCAGACAAAAAAATCGAATACCCGTTCAACTGCCCCGGGAATCGCAGACTTGTGCTTACTCCACACATCACTTGAGAAACCACCTGATGATAACACCACAGTTGATGATGTGTTTCAGCATCAGCAAATAAACTGTGCACATACTGTGTTGAGATCCGAAAAGTCGGGATTCTTCACTTTCAGCGTTCGTACAGCGATATCATATCTGGCGAGACATGAGCATAATGTTCTATGCGAGAGCCGATAAGCAACCCACAGTGCCTCGTTGTCAATACACATTGTCATGTCGCTGTTCTCGGTAAGTTGGTGGATAGAAAGCAGCGCATTGTATGGCTGTATTCCCATCAGCACGACTCAATTCACCAAGTCTCTCAGAACTTACCTCGACGACGGTTTCCGACACCTTAGGGACCATTTCATCAACATGAGGGGCAGAAACACGAATATCGACGACGTACTTTAGGAGATGGCAAGATGGAGAACGTAGATAACATCCTATCAGGGTATTCCTGCAATATTCACATCAGGGGGCAAACCCAGTGATCAACAGTAAACACAACTTCTCGGAATTTTGAGAGTATCAGGGAGCCCAGTCCAGCACCAGTTCCTCCGCCCAGAGAGTGAATCACTTGGAAGCCCTGCAGGGCATCGCAAGCTTCTGTTTGTTTGCGTACTATGTCCTGTTCGGCAGATATTAGATCTCAACGAGGTGCTTTACAGCGACGTATAACAGACCAGGATCGAGTCCACGAGCTCAGCACCTTCCGCAACCGTGAGATCTTGATCAGATGGCAGGATGAAGCAGCATACCTTCTGTGTAAACTGTAGACGAGTTGAATGAGTATCTTCCGTGATCGCGTAACGATCAGTGCTCACATCCTTTCGCCCAGTTGTTGCCTGCTCCGGATTCTCCTGTCACGAAGGTGTCGGGTCGAAACAGCTCGCCCAACGGCCCCGATTGTATCTAGCGGGTTTAAGCACCAACGCCACACAGAGTAGTACAAGCCGACATCTAAGACTCACGCGATTACACACGCCCGCCTCTAAATCAATCTGCACACTCCGCGGGACATATTTGTTGGGGTGACCAGGCAGCTCGACTTCGGTGAAGAACACGCTGGCCTAAAGCACTTTCAGACACATGCCCTGTCATTTTAAGAGCGCACGCACTCTCGCCAACTGTAGCGGGTCGTTTCCCTTGTAGTGCTGCAAGTGTACAGTTCAACATTCCACCATCAAGCTGCAGGATGTTATGGACATACTCCGGCTTCATCGAGGCCATGCTCGGCCAAGACCATCTTCCAGAAGCTTTCACCGACTTGGTTTCCAGCCTGTGCGTATGCATAATGAGCATTCCGCTCCTCCTCGAACCCCTCAATCTCCTTACTTGGCCAGCCTGTGGCGCCGGGAAGTCAGTATCCGTATCAGTGTCGTAGCTAAGTATGAACTCACCTGAATGTTAACAATCTCTCGCGACATCTTGTTCAAGGGTAGAGTGCAAAACGCAGAATTACGGGTGAAGATGGAAGTACAGAGTCAAGGAGAGAACTTGGAGAGTTAGGTTCCGCGTTTCAACTTGCTCGAGGATGTCGATCCCCGCATAATCAGGCTGGTCGGGGTTTGCCGGGGCCCTGACGTCGACGCCACGAGGTTCACACATGTGAAAGAACTTGATACTAACTTACAGTAGCTTACAGTACTAAGACGTAGCACTTGTTATTACATTCATAGCAATAAGTTATACATTATTTGACCAAGCCGAGCCCAACAGCGACCCTCAGAGAACGTTCCACAGCCCGCTACGGTCTTGTAATTTCCTTGACACCTTCCGATAATCGCGCAGCGAAGGAAGGTGTGTTAATCGTGGCTCATCAGCCTGAGGTGATCTTCTTGATCGACGTGAAAGTGGGGCCTTGCGCTTCACCCAGCGTTTACTGAAAATATTGTGGTGAGCGACTGTGGGGGGAAATGACATATAGGCAGACGTACCATGACATACTACTACACAGAGCCGCTGAGGTAGAAGCAGTTGTGGAGGAAGGTGAAGTAGTGGAGGCCGCACTGCTCGTGGAGGACGGTGTAGGCGTAGAAGCGGAAGAGGGCGCTAACGATAATGAGGCTTGCGCTGAGACATTCGTTCCACCAACAAGATTGGGGACGGGGACAAAAGTAGAGTTCGGACTGGGCGTAGGCAATCCATTGGGATATGAGTCCTCAAAGATATCATCCTGTGAGCCGTCCTTGAAATTATACAGGTCCAGGTAGAAAGGTGGTGCGTATGTCCCTTCGAACATCTGCAGAATTATTGTGAGCGAGATGGAAACACTATTGGAGACTGAGACTAACATTGTTCTGCTCCTGCTGGAACCAGTAGAATGGTTGCTTCGCGCCGTAGGTGCAATTGCCTGGGGACGCTTCTGGCTTGCCGAAGTCGGGATCAGCACCACACCGACGCGGTACTTGCGGCTGCGCGAGAGCAACATTGGAAGTAGAGCCAGTGATGTTGCACTTGAACCCATTCATGTAGTCTAAAACATTCTCATTAGTTCACGAAGACAACACAAAAAGTGAATCAATCATACTTTGCTCTCCACCACTATCTGGCTGTAGCAAAAGCATAAGCCGGTGCCACAATGATGACAGCGCTGAAACATACCGAATGAATCCAGAACCACGCACAAGTACAACCACCCTCAGGACATGGCGGCATCCTCTCAGGCACCTGGAAATCGGTGAAGCGCGTCCAGACACACGTCTGATTCACACTGAACACAGTGAAATCTTCTGGCTGCACTTGGCTTGCGTTCGATTTGTACGCAATCGCGAGGGAACAGCCCTTCAAGTCGCTAAAGCCCGTCGTGTGATACTCGGAGGGCGGACTACCTGGGCACACATCGTCCCCATTGCGAATGTCGCCACCTTCGGAGGAAGCGAAGAAGGACGTCGCGCCCTTGTTACATCCGATCTCGAATGTAGCGGGCTGCCCTGCTTGTAGCTCGAAAATGTCGCCGTCATTCGGAGGGTAGCCGAGGTGACCATGGAACCACCATTGTTCGAAGGTCATGTTCATCAAGGGGGAAACAGGACGGTTATCGTATGGAAATGTTTTGTCTGTCACGTTAAAGCCGTACATGCTTGGATGCCAGATTGCTGCGTGATGCGTAAGGATGACTTCAAGATTGCATGAGATACGGGACGTACATGCATGGCCAGCAGCGAGAGGCAAGAGCCCTGCAGCCACAATCAAGAAGAAGGGTATCATGTTGACGTCGTTCGTAGCCGGTTAATTAAAGTCCTTCAAGGCAGCAAGCAAATGGGAGAGACCAGTCTCCAAGGATCTGAAGAAAGAGAGAGAATGTAGACGTAAAAGAGCGTGAGGGTGGACTTCGTCGTTAACAGGTGAATAGTTGTATCCCAGGGCCTCCCGAGAATATATAGAGGGCGGCAAACAGAATATGTAAACGAAGTTTATTGTTCTCGTACCAAGCTCATTGAGCTACATTTATAGCACACCCAAAGACAAATACGTTCAAATCCGATACATCGCTCTGACGTTGATGGTATCCGAGTATCCTAGCGCAGATGAGACGGCGAAGCCGGTGGTTCCAGCGATGACCAGGTACTGTGATGGAGCAGTTGTATGACGAGGCGATCCGCATGAAGATCAGACATGGATGCAAGAATCGATCGGAGCATCGACTGTGCGGGGGCGATGAGATGGCAGTGATGAAAGGCCCTAACGTCGGTGTGCTCGGCGTCGTGAACGTCGATGACCACAACTACAATGTTTGCATGACCATCATGTTTGGCTACTAAGTGTGACCGTGCCTGTGACTATAATAACGGTGACTGATGTCACCAACAATGAAAGCCATTTCAAAGCTCCCTTGTTCAAACATAGGTAAATGTTGAGGAAATGACTGGTTTGACAGGACAATATGCTTGTACATGTTCGAATATGGTGAGTTTTCTTGTGTTGGGAACCGTAATCATGTCAACTGAAATGTAACAGCATCCTGCCTCCAGTGTGACTTCGAACTTGAATCGCATCATTTCGGGCTCATATGTTGTTTGCGGCTGCATCAATATTGGCTGTAGGTGACCTGCCCGCTGATGTCATAGCATGGTGTGGCAGCGCATTTCAACAGTGTATTTGAAGAGTCGGGTCCGAGTCGGTAAGTTTCATGTTTTGGCATCGTAGTCTTGTGGACCCGCAAACATGCGGATTTCGGACTACCCGGACACGGATATATGGAGGTGGATACAAATGCAATTAAAATGTATAAAATATTTTCCAGTCTAATCCGACGGTTTGCAGCGGGAGACATGCATTACTCGGAATTGCACATTTTTGCTCTGTCGGACAGACGGCGCAGCGCATATTTTTAACGATGTGGTGTGTACATCACATTTGCAAACAATAAAAGGTGTGTCAATCTCTGGTATCTCGAAAGACATCACATCCTCGAAATTTCTTCCAAATTGACCATGTCATCTCTAGCCCTTGCTGTTCCGTCTCTCGCTTATGCTCGCTGGTCTTGGGGTGTTCGGATCGCTCAACTCCGGGCTATCACAGCTTCCGGAGTATTTTATCTTCCGTTTCTGGATCCTCAAGTGTTCAAAGCGATATAACCCCATCAGATTAACCTGTAGAAGATAAAATATTGGCATGTGGTCGTTCGAAGCTTACCTCTATATCTGCCATTCTATCTGTCATTCAAAGTCCACAATATTACCCCTACGTTTCTATCTGGGAGATGGATGAATCAGGCTATGAGGCCGAAATTGAAGACAAAATATCACGGACGACATACCGCAACGTTGAAGCGACACACCATATCAACAGAATTCCCACCATCCACAAGACTCATAGGGTGTACATCGGTCTCGGGTTGCTCCTTTCTGTCGACGACCGGTCCCTCAGCTTGTTCTGAGATGGCCCTCATTGGTATCGTCATCCAATTTACTCAGCCCATGCAACACATCCTCCTTCATCGCACCCAACTCGCCCTCTTTCCACCGTCCCCCAGGAGTCGTCTTCGCACCACGCACTCCTGCCTTGACCCTTCTATACGCTACTAGCAATGAGAGACGCATGCCGCCTGCCTCTAACTCCGGTTCCCGTCGGCCTTGGTCTCAGTGTAAACCTGTCTAGCGCAGCCACATCACCGCCTGAGTCCCGAACGCGAGCGTCGTAACTATAATCCGCCAGCTGGGCCGGTAACACTTGTAGAACCCCTGACGATTGATAGGAATGAAGTCTCTTGCCCGCCGGTGCAATAACATATGCTTCTCCTGCTCTCAGACACTGGATCCGATCATATGGTGAGGCCCAGCAAGACAGGCGCGCAATTTGATCAACAGTATGAGATACGATAACTAGCGCTACATGATCATAAACGCAACAGAAAATTTGGTCAACTACATAAGCTTGCGATGCAATCGGCAACGACACAAATATTACGCGCCCTAGAATGGGTGCCAGAGACTGAAAGACTTCTGCCCTCGACCAAAGACATTCAACCCGAGCAATCGTTGGGTATACGCAGAAGTACATCTGAGGTTACTGACGTGACACAATCATGATTTAATAACAGTGCTGTATATCTGATTCAAGGAAAGTCTTACCAGACAGCTGGACTCTTCGGCGCGCCTCCAAGAGGAAAGGTAGCCGTGGACCCCGATGTCGGCGCACCAGACGTTGCAGATCCGGATGATGTTGGGTGAACAAGGGGAGTCGGAACAACGGTGGAGTTCGGGCTCGGTGTAGGAATATCCCCGTACGAATCCACAAAGATATCATCTTGAGCGCCATCTTTGAAATTGTACAAATCTAGATAGAAAGGCGGTGCATACGTCCCTTCAAACATCTGTGCAGTTCGTGATGTTGGTTAATGGCGGTATGAATTAAACATCAACCCCCACATTATTTCTCTCCTTTTGAAACCAGTAGAACGGCTGTTTTGCGCCATATGTACAATTACCAGGGTCAGCCGTTAACCTGCCGAAATCGGGGTCTGCTCCGCATCGTCGTGGCACTTGTGGCTTTGCCAGAGCCACATTTGACGTAGAGTCTGTTACGTTACACTTGAACCCGTTCATATAATCTAAAGCGCCGGTCACTACAGCACCGGATGTCTGTGTCGCAGATGGGACGTACTCTGCTCGCCGCCGCTGTCTGGCTGTGATGGGATATCAGCGGTGATCTTAAGTTCGGATGTCGTATGAAGGTAACGCTCACCGAATGTATCCAAAAGAACGCGCATATACAGCCGCCATCAGGACATGTAGGCATCCTTTCAGGCACATGAAAGTCTGTAAATCGTGTCCAAACGCAAGTCTGATTTACGCTGAACACGGTGAAGTCCTCCGGCTGCACGTCGCGCGCGTTAGACTTGTAAGCAATCGCCAGCGCACAGCCCTTCACATCACTAAGGCCGGTAGTGTGGTACTCCGAGGGAGGACTCCCTGGACACACATCGTCGCCGTTGCGGATGTCACCGCCCTCAGAGGAAGCAAAGTAAGAGGTCGCGCCTTTGTTACATGCAATCTCAGTCGTAGCAGGCTGGCCCGCTCGGAGTTCGAATATATCGCCATCATTCGGAGGGTAATCCAGATGATTGTGAAACCACCATTGGTCAAATGTCATATCCATTAAGGGCGTTACGGGGCGGTTATCGTATGAGAACGTCTTATCTGTCACATTGAATCCATACATGCTTGGATGCCAGATCGCTGCGGGTTTGTGTCAGAGAAATACTGGACTATACTCTCGTCTGTATGACGAAAACATGAGCTTACAAGCGTGACCAGATGTGAAAGGCGAGAAAGTCGAAAGGAAGAGCAGTATGAACCCTAGCATTGCTGAAGTAGAATGCACAAGTTTAAGAATGAGTCCTGGACTTTAGAGTGGGGGAATGAAATTGATACTTGATGATGCTTCAAGACGGCTGGCATGCTTTTGTTTGCATCCCCACGTTGAAACAATGAGCTTTTAGAGTTATGCGTCGCAAGTGGCTCACCAGCCGATGCAAGCACTGCGTCATGAGATAAATTTGATACAGGTTGTCGTGCTTCATTTTCATGTTAACTTGTGCAATTAGTCGTTGGGATCGATGCTGAACTCGGAAGGCTAAAGTTCCCCACAGTCGCATGAGTCACATGATTGGCGCGAACTTCGTCGGTTTCCTTTTTCAGACAGTTGTGTGGCACTGTGGCGCGTGGCACCACGAGTTGAACTGCCAGTGTTGCCTGTTGCGACATATACGTATATGGCTAATTGTGGAGACCTTTTCAAGGGGATCGAGGAGCTATCAATGTATTCAGGTAAGTGCTGATGACTTACTGACCTATGACTGCTCTAATTTACACCCAGTTTTGGGGTGGTGGCATCGCAACGAATTGAATTCATTCATGTTTCTGAAGATTTCGTGCAGCCACATAATGTGGCCCCTTCTTTTCTTTTTCGGGCCACACGATGAGCCACCAAAGCAACCCACCTCGTGCTATCCGATTTATATATCAACCCATAGCTCGCGACACCTTTACGTTCTTCCTACCGCGTCCATCACAGACTCCTCCACACCGCCATGCACAACGCGTCTTTTTCTACTGACTTCTCTCTATCTCAGGAAACGTCTACGCACTTTTGCGGGCCGTGTCTGGAGCTAGAGCCGGATAATGAGATCGATGTCGAGTGCTACAGCGCGGAAGCATCCAAGCAGACGTACCAACTGCCCCCTTTGACGAAAATGTAAGTAACCACTATACATCTGTTCATTCTTGCTCATGTTAGGTAAAGGAATACTACCGCATCGCTCAGGCGTACGACAAGAGTACGGAAAT
Source organism: Grifola frondosa (assembly GCA_001683735.1). Lineage (NCBI taxonomy): Eukaryota > Fungi > Basidiomycota > Agaricomycetes > Polyporales > Grifolaceae > Grifola > Grifola frondosa. Next base: position 592,065 of record LUGG01000009.1, read on the forward strand.
GGACTTGGAATCCGAAACCAGGGAGCTTTCGCAAACTCATTGGGGAATTCGCAGGTTGGGTAGGCAAGCATCCTTCCAAATGTGCTTGGCCCCTTCCGACATCTTTCCGCCGCCCGTGGCCACCATCGAATTGGGTATTGACGAGGACATGAAGCCTATATCTAGAGGACGCGCTCCTAGAGGCAGAGGTAGAGGCAGACCTAGAGGCAGAGGCAGAGGTGGAAGCGCAGTGCGCACCAAGAGGAAAGCGTCCACCTCGCCGACGAAGCCCAGTAAGCCACGCAAGACGGAGACCAGTAAGCCTCTCAAGAACGGGACCCAGACAGAAACCAAGGTAGAGACCAAGACCGAGACCGAGACCAATCAGCCACTCAGGATACCACGTCACGACTGGACTCCGAAGAAACCCAGCTCGAGGAAGCCAGGTCTTCGATCGTATGTTCCGCCCGCATCTTCAGAACCCTCTGCAGTGGCTACCAAGGAAGAAAACTCTGGCCCATAATCCTCGCCTGTTCGTCGACGGGCTGCTCGTCGATAATCATCAAAATTCTGCAGCTGTCGGCTTGACCATTTGTGATTTTCAAGGTTCTCTGCCTCTACCATTCACACCTAGACCTGCGTGCACATCTGTCATTTACACGTTCAGCCTAACCCTCGCGCTCGTTATCCATTACGCCATTCTTAACAGCATTTCTGTCACCCATTGAATGATTATCGCCGTGTGTATCAATACAATTTTGTGGTCTTATCACCTGCATGTTTGCAGGAGCCAGAGTGTTCGAATTATTTTCTTCCATGGCACCATAGACTGACAAGCGGGGCTTGTATAAGTAACTATCATACAGACGGTTAACGGACAACCTCAAGGTACAAATATGCTCATCACATGAAATGAGATCATCTAGCACTCCCCAGAACGACACTAGGACACACCCTCTTACTCCGTCTTGACTCCGAGCTCAGGGAGGCCTGCAGCCTTGAGGTCAGCGTTGATCTGGTCGAGGTGGTTCATGAATTGGCCCTTTAAGTCGTCCCACATCCTCGGCTCATGCTCTACGATGCATTGAACGTGCGTCAGGGATTCGAATGCAAGTTCACGCAGTGTATATGTGGCGTACCATGCAGCTTGCCTGTCCTCTTCATCGCGTAATCGGTTAAGGTCACCATCATACTCGACTCGAACATGAATGCTACAAGATGAGACACCTTCGGTCAGCTCGATTCTTGATTATTAGGATTGGAACCTCACCGAGAGTTCCCTCGTGGACCCTCATAGGCTGTAACTCTCCCTCAGTCGCCTTCTTGAACTCTTCATAAGAGACTGGAACCAATATGAGCCTAGGCGCCTTTGAATGCGGAATCTGATAACTATACCTCCGTGAGGACAGAAGCCAGTCTCATAGCTGAACCCTCCTGGAGCAAACGCATCGCTACGACCTCCGTAATCGCCATAAATGAGGCCCATCATCTCGGTACAGCAATTGCGGTGATAATACTAACTCGCAAACATCGTTTAGCATCTGACTTATACAATTTATTCGTGATAGGACTCACCGGAGGGCGGAAAGTACCATTGGCAACATCCCATCTCCCGCTGAAGATCAAGAAGTCGGCAAGGGGTGCGCCAGGTGTCTTCGATTTGGCCGTGAGCACGCAGAAGATGGAGGGATCTATGTGGTCCTTGGAGATGCTGCCAACATTCACGAACTTCTCCATGGCATATTTGTACGGCACATAGCTAAGGAGACAAGCGTTTAAATAGCGGCTGTTGGACAGGCAATAGATTACTTACTTTCCATACCAAGCGACAACGTCAAAAGGAGTATGTTCCTGCTTACAAACAAACAGCTTTCCCCAACCCTATGTACACGCTTCAGATTAAGTGGATTCAAATCGCCGACTGCTGTTCTCACTTATAGATGACTGCAATGTGAAATCCTGACGTCAGTCCAAGGTATCTACCAGGCATGCGCGTAGAATGCTCACTCTCCCAAGGGGACTGATCGATGTCGAAACTCGCGACAGGGCTTTCGAAATCGCGGGCATTTGCAAGGCCGTGAGTACCGAGAGGTCCGAGCTCTGGAAGCTCGAAGTGGGAACCGAAGATCTCGAGGATGTCTATAAAAGTATTAGCTAACAAGTCAACGAGAGGGCATTGGAACAAACTCGCATCCTCGGGAAGGGCCGTCCGGAAGTAGCACCTATGATATGACTCGTGAGAGCGCCGCGCTCGGATCTACTATCTTCAGAACCAACCTTGTACTTGATACCGCGCTGTATCACAGCCAGCTCTCCAGGCCTCACCGTCAACCTGGCAGATTGTTCAGCACCCCGCAACGCATAATTTGGACGACCAACTGACTTTCCGAACTCTGTCTGGATGTCCAACCGGCTCTTCTCCGGCAGAATCAGGAAGTCTCCGTCGCCGTTGCAGAAAGCCTTGTTGCCCATCGACTCGTTAGCACAGTAGATATGCACAGCGAGACCCTCTCGCAGAGTCGGATCTCCATTCCCGCCAATAGTCTTCAAACCATCGACAAAGTCTACCTTCACGTTATCGGACGGAAGATCGTGGGGGTACCAAGCAAGCTGCTGGGGCTGAAATGGACCTTCGGATTGAGAGGCAAGAAACTTGACTCGAGCTAGAAAAAGGAATGTAAGCAGGCCATCGGCGAGTCTCAAATACACTGTAATGGGCTCACGTCCGGATTGTCAGGCAGTTTCGTGAAACCCTGATGCGCTACAGAGGGTCGGATACGATAAATCCATCTATGGCTCAGTGTAAATGTCACAGGACAGGGAGTCAGAAAGAAACATCACACGTTGACTGATTCTGGCCGCGTGGCATAGCGAAAGGAGTGCCGTTCAACTTGACGCAACGTCAATATCGGCTTTCCAACTCAAGAGAGACAGTGGGGCTGCATACCGACTCCGCATAGAGATCATATTTGCACTTCTGCGGACTGTTTTGCGCATATGGGAGGGTACCCGGGCTTGAGAAGCATGCAAAGGTCAGTGATACTCAACCAGAAACGCATGTCATTCACTCACATAGCTTCTGAAGCAAATCGATTTCCAAAGCCAGCAAGATACTGATAAGGATCCTTCCCCTGAGGCGCAATTGAATATGGCCTCTGGGCTGTAGCACCTGAGGTTGTAGCCTTTACCTGCAATGTGAGATTAAACAGATGACATATTCTAAGCGACATACCATTATAGTGACGGGAAGTAATTCTAGGGAGTATGTGTATGGCGGTGCGGAGTGAGGCGATGAGCGCTGGGAGAACACACGATGGAGGCTGTTCTCGCATCGTGGACTTTATAGCACCTCGAAGGGGGAGGCATAAACTATTCACGCCCAATGATGCATCAGATTCCGGTTAATACAAGCCCTCCCAAAAAGCACGAATTTGACACACCTAGTCTGTCTAACCCACCAAACCTTCTACAGGCGGTGATTCATGGATCATGAGTTGTAGGGCTTCGAGCGCAATTACTCAGTACGCACGGGCTAGGCTGCAGGAAGATTATGTATGCTAATGGTTGTTGAACACGACTATCCGGTTTCGGTGACTTTCTCTCAGAAAACATAGCAACCAAACCTGATTCGATTCAAATTGCATTGGGGCGCAGCCGAATATCCCGTCTTCACAAGCCTAATGGTCCCCGATTGATTCTGAATCAGCGCACATTGAAGCGTTGGAGAAGATGCGTTCTCGGCAGCCGTGATACGCCACGCGTGATATCAGACGCGGACGTTCTTGTGATCTCCACGCCCCTGCAACAACCGCTACTCTGTTCCATTCTTGGCCACTTTCTCTCAGTGATTCTTCATATCGACACTAGAGCATCCGGGAAATCCTGAACAAAAGCGGCGCAGAGACTCACGCATATCGGAGGTTTCCAATCCTTTCGGAACATAATTCTCACCAAAAAGGAACACATGCGTTCGTAATCCAAGACGAACCACCCCTGGAATATACCCGAGGTTGTTCAGGAATAAGTATCATCATGCGAAGGTCACTGACAGATGAAGTCCTGCGATGACTTTCATGTGTTGTGCGATGCTAATTGGCTATGAAATACAAAGCGAACCTTGGAAGTCATTAGACAAAAAGCGAAGTGAGACGAGCGAACGACGGACCGTAAAACCACCGCGCTTTTGAGACCTCTGTAGGCACGAGGGAATATCTATGCCGTCATAGGCGGTTTGTCGTTGTCGCTCTCGAGCCAGGTATACAGGTGTCAGCAACAATGCGGGCAAATTCGAGGAGCGCTTCCTTGGTAGCACAATATCAGACATGATTTCGCGATGTATATCTTGGAAAAACATTACCACATGCTTAGGGATCTTCGTAGCGCCTAGCGTAGACGAGCTCGGACCCCTGAATCTTCGCTAAAGTACGTCGCTCATGCAAATGAGATTGTACCCCACGGAACGCAGTCACAACACACGAAGGGTTGTCAACAAATACATGACATTCTCTTACGTTCTTCTGGTATACAACGCGCTTGGTACAACTGTCGGAGGCTTCTTCTGTATACTCTTACAAGCACTTGGGAATCGGACACGATAACGCCCTCGGCTCTACTGCGACAACTGCTTGATCTTGAGAATAATCGCTGCGAAGCCCTCTCAGCAATTCGCTGCAAGTCAAAGAAGAAAATTGCGCACATTGCGGATCGAGGCCCTGATAAGGGATCTGCTCGCTCAACCCACCACAGCCTGCGTAAATGGCAGCGGAGTCAGCAGAGTCGGAAATGAGATTAATTATTCGCACTCACCCTCTTTGACGGTGCCCATATAGCCGTAACGTGGCGTGAGCTGGCGCTCCAGCAACCACGTACCGAACTTCGACCCGAGCTGCGACGAACGCAGGAGATCAGACACAGCACAGAGTGGACGTCGAAGAGGACAAAGTACTTACACCGGTCTTCTGGTTGAGCGACTCTACGACGAGCACAAAGGGGCTGGTGCCGATCTTCCTGATCGTCTGCAAACGCGAGCACGCACACATGATCAGCCCCAGCCAGTCCAAACATTGCCTCCCTGTGCGCACCTGTTCGTCAACGAGGTTAAGCGTGGGCTTGTTGATCAGCCCGACGTCGAGCCCCTCCTGGCGGCAGCGCAGGACCGCATCCCACGCGCGATAGAGCATCTCGCCGTACGCGACGACGTAGCCCGCCTTGCCCTCCGCGACGACCTCATCCCTTGCCCGGCTCGAAGACGTAGTTTGGCCCGAACAGCCTGCTGCCGTCCTCCTTGAGCATGTACGGCACCTTGGAGCGCGTCGAGAAGACGAAGCGCATCCCGCGCTCAAAGAACACGCGCTGGATCACCGCGATCATCTGCGCGGGGTCGGCCGGGAAGTACAGCCACGTCTTGGTATCTGCTAGTCCACTGTCTGCGAACAGCGAGTTCACGCCAAAGTGGCAGGTGTTGTCTGCCATCTATAAACTGGCTCAGGGCAATCATCGAGTATAGCGATGAAGAAATCGAACCTCATCAACTGCAGGACACAGACATATCAGTTATCAAATCATACGAAAATCAGAGACGTGTTTACCTCCGGAATGCGAGAAATGACAAAGGATATTGCAGAAGTTAAGGCGAGCCATCGTGATCTCAGAAATGACCATCTCCAAAAATGCAGAGAACGTAGAGAACACGCCGAACTTGTCCTTATCGAACCCGAACCCCGCCGCGGCGCTGAAGTTCCCGCGCTCCATAATGCCAGAAGAAACGAAGACCTCAGGGTGCTTCTGATGAATCACCTTCAGGCCAGTCGAGCCCTCCAAGTCGCCTTCACAAGTCTTCGTCAGCACCAATCAATCAAACATCGACAGCAGAGAGACGGACTGTCTATGACCATGACCTTCTTGGCGGCCTCTTCTTTCGAGAGCTTGTCCAGTACGAGATTCACAGCCTCACCGAACACAACGCGGTTTGCACCAACTTCCTTCGTCGACCCGATGTAGAGGTACGGCACCGCGCTTGGCTTGATGTTGTTCAGGATGTCTGTGGCGACCGTCTCGGGGTAGCCCCGGCTTGTGAAGTACTTGATCGCCGACTTAACTGGGATGACATCATGCCCGTGCGTGCTGCCCTCGATGTCTGCAACCTACAAAAGGCGATCAGTAAGTAGTTTCTAGCACGCGAGACCAAAACTTACACCTGGCGCCATGAGACGCTTCGAGACGACTGTGACGAATTCAGCAGAGAGCCAAATGTGACCTGACGAGCGGACACACCTGCAGCAGGACCATCATGCGTGACAACCTCGCAGACGGCCGCCCACAGTGCATCGATATCCTCGCCTTGGACAGTGACTACCTTGAGTCCGTGGCCCGTCAGCGTCTTCGTAAGGTTGTAACCCTTGAGATATTGTGACGGGTGCCCAGAAATCGTCACATCGTTATCGTCCAAGAACACTTTCACGTTGAGGTGTTGCGCGACGGCAAGACGCGCTGCCTCCGCGTCGTTTCCTTCCTGGAGGGCTGTCAGCGGGATATTCACACGTAGAGTCCATTAGCTGACCTGCTGAGAGCCGTCCGAGCCTAACATGACCACGGTCTTATCACGGTTCGCAAGCGCAATGCCGTTCACCCACGGCCAGAGATGGCCCAGACGCCCCGAGGAGAATTTGACGCCAGGGGTGAGACCGAGCTCAGGATGGCCGGGAAGCTTCGCGTGAGCCTCCCGGTAGTGCAGAAGGTGCTCATATGGTATCGCGCCTTCCATCGCGGACAGAAGGTACTGTGTCGCAACGCGGTGACCTGGGAACAGTGAGCGAACAGCAGTTGGGGAGACATGAGGCGATTTCAGACTCACCAGCCTCATCGAACAGGATGGCACGTATTTATCTGATTGGTTGAACAGCGAAAGTAACATGCACACTTCCGGCACGGTATCGTAGGCGCCGCCTGCCCAGGAATGTGAGCATCGACATACCACAATCGCATATGGTTCAGATAACGCCGATACGCCTCATCCTGCAATTACCACACGGCACCAATCGCATAAAACCCTTCGGAATAGCATATTTTAATCGCTCAAAATGTCATGCTCGAAGTCGGTCGGGGTCTCCATAATCGGTCTCCATAATGGAAGCAACATAGTGGAGTCCTGATTACGCGCATAGACGCACCCGTATGTCCACTAACACCCCTCGCGGCGCCAGTAGCAGTGAAGAGCACAATAGCATCCCGCATGAGCTGGATGTTGCTCTGCAGTATCGCCTTCTGCTCTGCTGTCAGCCTTGGCTGAGAGGGGTCAAGCTTCAGCCTGGTTATTCGGTAAGTATCTGAGCGAGTGAACAAGAATTACACTACGAACTTCTGGAACTTGCTCATATCAATCGGGAATTTGCTTTCTGTTCCGGCCATGTTTAAGGGTAAAATGGGGGGGACAAAAATGAAGATAAAGGGCAAGAGAAAGGTGAGATACGTAGTAAATGTGGAGCGTGTGGGGAGTCTGAGTGGGTCCGGTCCGGCAACCCGGCCGTCACCGGTCAAATGTCGTCTTCGAGTTGCTCATCGACAGTCATCGTGACCACAGTTCGCCGTGGATAGTTATCGTGTGCGAGTGCATGTCAGTGATCTGAAGGGCCTCGGGAGCTGGACATATTTGAAGCCTTCTCAGCGGCGGCCCAGCATGTACGTTCTCACCAAGGCTCACAACCACCTGTTCGACGAGCATCTTGCTCCATCTCCTGCTGAAGTGCAGACTTATGTAGATCGATTACTTGGCCAGCTGTGGCGGGCACGACTTCTTTCGGTAAGTCATTTCCTCAGCAGCCTGAATCTCACAAATACCCACAGACAGATATTCCTTGGTATCCCACGGTGGTTGAAGTGGCTCTCATCTCCGACACCCTCGTTTCTCTCAAGTCTGTGGCTGGAAGTGCATTCCATTGTTTAGTAAGCAGACCTCTGCAAGTTTCGACCTAACTTCTCTATATGCATGATCGAGCCACGGTCAAGACTCAATATCAGACGGTTGCATCGTTGGCGTGAGCAGCCTTCATGTGGAAACGTAGCCAATATCAGTTGCTCATTCCTCAGGTGTCATTTTGAGCTCGTCGGGCTGGGCTTGTTACCAACTTCCGAAGAGCTTTTAGTACATTATGTCGACGTCCACTAACGACTCTTGCCATGACATTCAGTGAGACCTATCTGACCTTAACATAACCGAAATGAGAATATTTATATTACCTGTCTGATCTTCAGCTTGTCTGTCCAAAAACGGCCGCAATTGAAGTGGTAAAATTCTTCTCTCAGCAATACTTCATGTTTGCATGATGGATGACAAGCACACTTGTGCGATAGATACGGATACGGACACCAATTCCCCCAGATCAACTCGTGGTGCACTGTGGGAGCTCTCTCTTGAGAAGGCTTAAGCCTCCGCTTCTAAGGTAACGAAACCCCATATGAAGGTATTCCGGTCACCACCGATATACGGAACAATATCAGACCGAGCGCGGTGCTGTACCTACATTGGGTTCGACGAAGGAAGTTGTTACAAATCATGTCACCCTCGGCCAATCCATGAATCTCGTATTGAACAAGCTCTCGAAAGAGCTTCTTGAAGTCACGAAGAAGATCGTGGCCATTGACAGTCCGTCTATTTACAACCAATATTTTGACCATTGGCGCTGACGAAGACCTGCACAGGCAACTTGGACGGACCGACTGCAGGTGGTTCACCAGAAACACCCGAAATCCTCATACATGGAGCGCGGGGACTTCAGTGTGGCGGCCAGGTTGGGGTTGCGCTTCGTCTTCCTGAACCGTTCGAAGACGCCTTACATGGTGAAGGAGGACGTTGGATCGGCCTGCGATTTCGAACCGAGCAAGCGCGAGATTACTATGGAAGGCAAGACGGGTTAGGCCGTCGGGTACTGGGAAATGCTCTACGGCGCATGCGACGCAGTCCTGCGCTGCCTCCAGGAAGGGAAGTTCTTGACGTTGGGCTGATCTACGATTCTATGTTGAAGCTTTTGTTATACGTTGCGTGTTAGAAACGAATATGATCGTCGGTCAACTTTGCGATAGCTCATAACAAATTATTGTATGATCGACTGAAGCTTCAAACTATCAAATACACCGCTAGGAATATAATATTACAAAGGATCTTATCAAGCAGTCCCGCTACTCGTCACCAATCAAAGTCGTTCTGGCAGAGATGGCGATTTCGGGTGAGATCGAGATAACTGATGAGTAGCTCGGAGATGCTCACCGTTTCGTGTGGATCAGCCAAGCCATGATTATCTGGCCAATCTCGGTCTGCCACATCGGATCCTCTGGGCCTGCCATCTCATCTTCTTCCTCACCCAGGAGTTCATCTATTGCAGAGGATAGTTCACGCCTATCGTAGTAATCCATGACATCGCCGGCATTGCCGTTGACCGTGATAGACCACTTGAGATGATAGCGAAACATTTGCAAGTCGGGGCCTAGCTCTTTCGGAACGTTCCTCGGTAGAGATATGTAGGTTGGTATTGTGGCGAGAAGTTTCTCGCTGCACAGTTTGCGCGGATCCTAAAAAAGATTACTCGGCAATTGTCCTAAATTCGATTAGAGCAGTGTATGTAACGTTGCAATAATACGCAAACTCACGTCGACGTCGATGGCTATATCATTGTTCAAGAACAAATCGGCAAGCTCTTGACGCATGGTCACCCCGTTCTTGACATTGTACCATTCGGAATCGTCATTCTTGTCAGAAAAAGCAGGATAATGCTGATTAACCTGAAGTCGAAGAACATTTAGATATGATTACATGGCAAATTGGAAATATCTCATCACTTACGATGCCCCCAAAAGTTGGCACAACGATCCACGTAGTCTTCAGAGTTTCCGCGGTTGTTCCTGTAATGATGCATCTACCATCCCGCTTCCTGACCTGGCGTATCGAACCATTCCGGGTATTTGCACTACAAAAAGATTGGTTAAAGGAGCCGAGGTGAATCGAGGAAAGAAGTACCGCGTTAGCAAATATCGGCAACTCTGAAAAGCAGTCATCCTTGAAAGTGGGCATTCGAGTGGTAAAAATAGAGATATCGCAATTGAGCTCGACTGAAACGATATTTGCGTCAGATATAATTCAGATGCTGCAACAAGAGCAACTATTACTGGACTTCGCGAACATGGCATAGTGCCCTGGTTGTAAGATCTCCTCGGAAGTTGTTAACAAATCCGGTCCGATACACTCGAAATGATAGCTGAAGTAACGAGTAACTGAAAGAGGTTGGATTTCGACAGGCCGCAGGACAAAATGAGGATTCTTCGGATTGACGTCCAAGCGAGACGCAAGGGCGAGCCAACGATACATGTTTTGACCGTCAGATGGGACCGATCATGGCTACAGAAACCTGTTGACAAGAAAGAGGGATCTTCAGTGAGAAAATACAGACTGCAGGGAATGATGCTTACCGAGCATCAGCTGCATAGTAGTTGTAGACCAGATAAAGAGGTTGTGGCCTCGAGAGATGCCTTTGGTGAAAAGAAGGGATAAGAACTGACATGAGGACCGTTTTCTGCCATTCCGATACAGTAATATTGCAGAACAGCAACCGCGACCACGGTGAATTTATGTTCAGCCAGGGAAGATGTCCAGATACCGCTGGCTCGACTGAGACCGGTGAACAAAATGTTCAGACAATAGTAGATCCAACGACAATTGGAGTCTATTGTTTGCGCAAGATGGGGGTCTAGAAGGCCACAACAATACTGAGAGAGTCACTTAAGCTGCTCTCCAGTTTAGAGCGCCGTTAGCTACCAACCTCCGTCTTCGATCAGAAGCGATCTTGGGCGCCAACTCGTACCATTGCCATCATTCTAGGGTGTGACATTTGATAAATCCCTTTTGTGCTTATACTACCCGCTCTTCGATGGGTCTGGTTGTACTGGTCACGCAAATGATGTGATGATAAGGGCATACTCTCCTTTGTTCTTCACCCAGCACCGGTATATCCCGCCCCAAACCCATTGGTATATATAAAGGGTTCAATCCTAATGTCATGATACACGGCTTCGTCTTTACCTTCCCTATGACGTCTACTTATGATAATGTTGCTGAGAGAAACATTCATGTGTTTGCATCGTTAGTGTCTCCATTGTCGCAGCAGGCAGGTGTTTATGCTGGTACGTTGACGTTTTGCAACTTCAGAAGTTCAACATGCTCACTCCCTGCGAAGGTTTTTTTCGTTCCATCAAATCCCATAACCGGCAAAATTTTGTACGAATGGATGCGATTGATTACAAATCCGAATTATAGTAAGCTCTGATCCAAATAGTAAGGAATGGCGAGGGCTAACTTCCTGAGGAAGCTGGAAGACTGCTTCTATACTCTTTCACAGGCGGTAGTGAGAATTTGATATTTGATTTTCGAAGACATATTCATCATCGGAACGGAGACGATCATTTCACCCCGGTTGGCTTGAATGACATTGTACTTCGCGAGGGCAGTTATATATTGTTCGGTCAAGGTATGTATACATCCTGCACTTTTTATTATCGGTGCTTTCGATAACCTTTTCCAAGACACAAACATGGAAATGGAGTACATTGGGATTGATAGTTTGATCAGCATTGCTTTGTTGAAACTACGGAAGCCGACCAGGTCACATACTGCTACTACTAAAGGCACACCCTCGACAGACCGTAAACGCGTATGTATGCATTTTGCTTCAAGACAATTTGTTTAACTATTTTACCAGAGTTCAGCTGTCCGCACGAAAGTTCGTCAAAGGGATTTTAGATGTCTTGTTACCGGCATGGAACCGCAAGAGCGACCGCGAGGCGACAATTTCACTGGCCTCGAAGTTGCACACATATTTGCCCTGGCAGATACAAGCCCACAAATGGTATGTCTGGGAAGTGAGAATACCTACTTTGTCATTAATAGACTTCCGCTACAGCTTGCAGCAATGAGAACAAACATAGGAAACTTCCCTGAGCACCTCATTAGCTCGCGTACTGTCGCTGATCATCCTCGCAATGCTATTGTACTTCGAAGCGATGTCCACGCGTTCTTCGATGACTATCAGTTTTCCATAGATTGGCGAGTGTGTATCTTGTGCAGTATCTCTGTCAGACCATGTCTCATGATCTGTCTCGAAGCATCCATACAGGATTTATAGGTTCGAGAGATCGGGGCGGTGCCCCTGGCAGATTATCAGCGACTGCTACTTCCACAGCGTCCATACGATGTGCAACCGGACGAGCAGTTGGTCCATCAATTGTTAAAGCTTCATTTCACCTTCGTCTTTTGATGCATGTTGCGGGCATTGGCCGTCAGTAGTCGCTGCCGCGTGTCGACGGCGAGGGCATCTCACTTGGAATTCCTGATGAGCTCGAAATGACGTCTGCGTTGTTGAATCATTTATGCTGGATCGTGTAAAAATACTTTCAATCTTCTCTCGAATTACACTCTGGCAATACGTTTCCGTCTCCGATGTTCACAATTAGATGTAAAATTAAAGTTAAAACAAGCTGCTTGACAACACAATATTGGAGAATTTAGAATGGAAGGGCTTCTGCTGTCCTTCCTGTAGAGCTATTCGGCGACGATACCCGTGGCGCCCCAGGGGCCTCGCAGCGTAAAATACTTGACTGCCGACTTGATTTAAAAAGACGTCATGCCCATACATGCTGCCTTCGATGTCTATCTGCAAAAAGCAATGAGCATGCAGTTTCTAGCACGCAAGATCAACCAACCCCATGACGCGTCTCGAGACTACTATGGCGAAAGCAAAGAGCCAAATGTGGCCCGACGAGCAGACGTACCTGCAGCAGGACCGTCATGCGTGAGAACGTTCAAAACGCCCACAGCGCGTCGATGGACAGCGACTACTTTCAGTCTGTGGCCCGGCGTCAGTGTCTTCGTCAGATCATATCCCCCTGAGATACTGTGATAGGCGGAGATATTGGCTAGCGAGTTCGTTTTCTAGTAGGACTCGCATGGGGGTTGAACAACAGTAGGTTTGAAGGATGTACTAAAAATACGCAGCACTGTGTGGCATCCTCCTACCGCCTCCACTCCATGGGTGAGATACTGTGAGGGGTGGGTCATATCATTATCGTACGATAATAGCTTCATACTGATGTGTTGTGCGACGACAGGACGCGCTTCTTGGGCCCATTGTTTGAATTGTTACCTGAAGGGCTATTAGCAGCAAGATATTCGCACGTAAAATCCTGACCTAGCGCGACCACCGTCTTACCAAGATTTGCGAGCGCGATACGTACTAGTTGAACGTTGACTGGCCAGGCGGAGAGGTGTGATATACAGTCCCCGACTCCAGTTTACTGGAAGGAGGGTTTTGTCCACGTCGATATGTGCAGAGGCTCTGCGAAGCCAATCTGCCGTGAGACATTAGCACGTGATATACTTGTAACAAATAATCGTCAATAGAGCGTCGCTGTTATCGACGAGACGCAGCGCTGCTGTTACTGTTGTCGACGTCGCCGCCGTTGTCATCACCGCAGGCATCGACTGCTATGAACTACAAGATCTGCTGTGCTTTCGTATTCTTTCACTATAACAGCCACTCCCGCGGCCACTCCCCTAACCTCCGCCCCTACTCCGACTGTTGACATTGGCTGCATTCATAAAGGTGCTGCGAGCTTGCAGTTTTTACACGAGTGATCATCATACTTGCAAGTCTCCTTGGTGTGTATCAATTGTTCTATGTATGTTCATCAACTGACTATATCTGAAGTGTATTTTAGGGGTATTGTTCACTTGCATTCTGTTGTTATTGTTACTGTGTTGAATTATATTTTGTTTCTCAGTCTAAGTACTTGCAAACATGTTTTCATAAGTATACTTTGTGGTCTATTGTTATTAATTACATTACATATAACATATATAAAACCCCATGCTCAAGCACATAAACTTTTACTGCAGTTGAAGCATACATTTATTGTGTGATACAAAAATGATTATAGTTTCTTTCATTAAGTGATACAAACATGTCAAGCCTGCTAAATTTTGATGCACTTATCATGCTAAATTCTAATCCTTCATGGTTTTCTTTTCAGGATTCTTATTATTTGCATCAACTAAACAATTATCAAAATCAACTTTATATAACACTGTTAAAGCATTATATCCTTCAATTCCCCGACATAAGCTACTAAAAGACAATTTGTCAAATATGCTTCTCTTACATTTTATTACTTCTCATGCAAAAATACCTGCATTATCTGATATTGATATATGTTCTTTCAATGCTTAGATCATAATATAATAAAAATAGCTTGTCTTAAATTTTTAGATATACTTCAAAAAAGCAACTTGCTTGAAGATTAGCCTTAACAGAATATATTCATAAGCAGTCAGTTTATCTCGTAACTATATCTAGATATTTTTTTTCAATGAAATTTTTGCTATACTTCCATATGAAAATCTATATAAAATTGTCAAACTTTCAATCAATTATTTTGACTTTAGAAACAATTCATGATTATGCAATTGTTTATGTTATACGTAAGACATATGATTCTTCATTAGTACGTCTGAAAAAAGAAAGGTATGAGCAAAATAATAATAATATGTGATATAAAACATGAACAGCTGGAAAATAATATGAAGTGGCCTACAATACCATCAACTGATAACATATATGATTGTATCAATGACTATTATAATGCTATTCAATGGCACATGCCTTCAGTTTGTGCAGTGTGCTCTAGAAAAACTGATGCTATTACCATATATACTGTAAATATTAATGATGATGCAGAATATAATAAAATTGCTGCTGGTCTATTGATGTATGTACATTACAAATTCAAACTGCCATCACTTCACTCGATTACCCTCTGAGTCGGGGACTGGCGCTTGTGCCGCTACGATATCGTAAAGCTGGAGCTCGTTAGGACAAATTCGTCGTTTCTACTAGTGCATCAGCAAAACTCAACTTTTTCTTAATATACTTAGAGAGTCCTACTTATTTAGCTTATCGCAATTTTTCATTCTTAATTATCTTATTTAAGAACTTGGAAGTGCCGACTGAACCCTTGCTTGGGTTCAATTACCTTAATTACCTCAAGTGAATAAATAAAATAGAATATGATATGACATTACTCTTATACGGTAATGATAGGTTGTGACCAATCACAATACAGAATGGTCAAATGGTTCCCACGAATAAGCCCTGGCAAGAACCCTTGACAAGCAAGGGCACCAAAAGAGGAAAAATGTGTCAAGGGCTACTTATTTTTCTGAAATTAAGTACTCTAAGTGACGAAAAAGGTAACATTAAGTAAGGATAAGTCTAAGAAAAAGTTGGATTTTGCTGATGCTATCTCGGCGCGGCGCAATATTTCAGATGAGTCAGACACCCAGCGATCGCTCCCCGGATCGAATATCTATCTCTCGAGTCTCATACAGTAAATACGAAGATCTAGTGATCACGGTGCAAGATTATTGAAATGGTAGAAGACGGTCCTCATGTCAGTTCTTATCCCTTCTTTTCCCCAAAGTCAGTTTCTCGAGGCCACAACGTCTTTATCTGGTCTACAATCTGTGGACAGCTGATGCTCGGTGAGCATTATCCACGATAGTCGGAATTCTCTCTCTGAAAATTTCTGCCTTTTTCCCCTCAGGTTTTTGCACCCATAATTGGTCCCATCTGACAGTGAAAACTATGTATCGCTGGCTCATCCTTGCGTCTCGCTTAGACGTTGATCCGAAGAATCCTCATTTCGTCCTCCGGCCTGTCGAAATCCACCCTCGTAGTTTCCTCAGCTATCATTTTGAGTATCTTGGACCAGATTTGTTACTAAATTCTGAGGAGATCCTACAACCAGGGCACTATGCCATGTTCTCGTCATCTAGTAATAGCTCCCATCACAGCATCTAAATTATGTCTAATGTGGGTATCGTTTCAGAGGAACTGAATTGGGACATTGCTATTTTTACTCGCCGAATGCCCACTTTCAAAGACCAGTGCTTTTCAGAGCGCCAGATCGTTGCTGATGCGGTAATTCTCTCCTCATATCATCTCGACATCACTGCTCAAGATTTCCATAGAACAAATATCCCGAATGGTTCGATACGCAGGTCAGGAAGCGAGATGGTAGATGTATCATTACTGGAACAACCGCCCAACCTCTGAAGACTACTTGGATTGTTCCGCCAACCTTTCGGGGCATTGTAGGTGTCGAAAAATCTCAGTCTGTTCTATAATGACATCTAAATATCCGTGAATTTTAGGTCAATCAGCATTACCCTGTTTCCGACGAGAATGATGACCCCGAATGGTACAATGTGAAGAATGGAGTGACCATGCATCAAGAGCTTGCTGATTTGTTTTTGAACAATGATATAGCCATCGATGTCGACGTGAGTCTGCATATTGTTGCGATATTTCATACACTGATTGAAGGAGATCAGGATAATTGTCGAGTTATCTTCTTCCAGGATCCACGCAAACTGTGTAGCGAGAAACTTCTCGCCACAATACCAACCTTCATATCCGTACCGAAGAATGTTCCGCAAGAGCTAGGCCCCGATTTGCAGCTGTTTCGCTATCATCTCAAGTGGTCCATCACAGTCAACGGCAATGCCGGCGACGTCATGGATTACTACGATAGGAGGACGTAATCTTTGCGTTAGATGAACTCTTAGGTGAGGAAGAAGATGGGATGGCAGGTCCGGAGAATCCACTATGGCAGACCAAAATCGGCCAGATAATCATGGCTTGGCTGATCCATACGAAACGGTGGGTATCTTCGAACCATTCAGCGGTTGTCTCAATCTTACCCGGAATGGCCGTCTCTTCTGCCAGAACGACTTTGACTGGCGACGTGTACTAGCTTGACAGAACCCTTTGTAATGTTATATCCTCCTACCGGCAGTCGTATATGATAAGTTGAAGTCTCAGTAGGTTTGACTCGATCACACAGGAATTTGTTATGAGCTTTCGCAAAGTCAACCGACATTCATACTCATTTCTACTAACACGCGACGTGTAACACAAAATTCAGCACACGTAGATCAGCGCAATCGAGAACTTCCTGGCAGCATCACATGTGCCGTAGAGCGTCTCGCCAACGTAGCCCGCCTTGCCCTTCGTAATAATCTCGTCCTTTCTGGGTTCGACAACATAGTCTGACCCGAAAAGCCTGCTGATATCCTTATTGAGCATGTAAAGCGCCTTGAAATGGTTCGAGAAGACGAAAAACAACCCAAAATCAGCCGCCATGCTCAAGTTCCCGTGATCCATGTATGAGGACTTCAGGTACTTCTGATGAATCACCCTCAGTCGACCTCTGCGCAGGTCTTCATGAGCGCCAAACATCAAATTTTGACCGTAAACAGGCGAACTGACCTTTTTTTCGGCTCCCCCATTGGAGAGCTTGTCCAGTACGAGATTCGCAGCTTCACCGAACACGACACAGTTTGCACTAACTTCTTTCGAACCGATGTAAAGGTACGACATCGCGTTCGGCTTGATGTTATTCAGCCGACCGCCTCGGGGTAGCCCGCGCCGTGAACTATTTCACCGCCGACTTGACTAGGATGGCATCATGGCCGTGGTCAATATCCTTGCCTTGATCAGTGACTACTTACCTTGAGTCCATAGCTCCTCAGCGTCTTCGTTTAGGCAATATCCCTTGAGGTATTGTGACGGGTGCCCAGCAATCGCCACATCGTTATCGTCCAAGAACACCTTCACGTTGAGGTGTTGCGCGACGGCAAGACGCGCTGCTTTCGCGCCGACCCCTTCCTGAAAAGGTGTTAGCGACGTGAAATCCTGATCTATTGTAGCATGACAACGCACCAGAGGAAAAATCTGCCTGCTCTGGAGCAGATGCCGAACAACGGTAACATATAAATGCTTTCGTTCAGCCCTTTATATGGATATGCGTGAATTTAGGGGATAATTACAAGAATACCGACTTTAAAAGTTGACCAATGTTGAAGGATCGGATATCTAGATACTGTCTAATTATGCGCTCTCAAGCCTTCTCATCTCGACAACCTGTACTATGAACTAAAATACGTAGAGTACTTCATCACGCGCACGGACGTCCCGGGTCATTGCTCAACATTATTGCGTCAAAATGGTGGAAGAAGGTCCTTACGTCAATTCTTATCCCTTTATATCCCCAAAATCAGTTGCTCGAGGCCACGGTGTCTTCATTTGGTCTACATCTCACAGGCAACTAATGCTCGGTGAGCACCGTCCGTCGTACTCTGTCCCATTTCTCCCTTCATCCACGTTAGGATTTTGTACTAGTCATGAAAGGTCGCACCTGACGGGAAAAACCATGTATCGTTGGCTCGAGCTTGTGTCTCGATTAGACTTTGATGCAAAAAATCCTCATGCTGTTCTCCGTCCTGTGAACATACAGCCGCTTTCAGCCACTCGTTTCCTCAGCTATTATTTTGAACCCATTGGGGCCGAGTTGTCACCAACTTCCGAGGAGATATTACAGTCTGGACATTACGCTCTGTTCCCGACGCGCAGTAACACCTCTCATCTCAATGTCGGAGATGTGTCTGACGTGAACATTGTTTTAGAGGAGGTGAATTACGATATTACATTCCTCACCCATCAGATGCCGACTTTCAAGGACGATTGTTTGTCAGACTCACCAACCTTCGCCGACGTGGTATGTCTACCATCGTCATATGGCTTCTCGGAATCTGACATCTATTTTGATAGTGCAAGTATCCCGAGTGGTTCGATATGCAGGTCAGAAAGCGAGATGGCAGGTGTGTCATTACAGGAACAACTGCGGAACCTTTGAAGACCACGTGGATTGTTCCGCCAACCTTCCCGGTGCTTGTAGGTGTTGCATCCCTTGCAGTCTTTTCTGCAACCATATCTCAGTTTTATCATGCTTCAGGTCAATTACCGTTATCCCGCTTTTTCTGAAGAGGATGATGACCCCGAATGGTACAATGACGGGCTGAGTATGCATCATGAGCTTGCCGACTTATTTTTGAATAATGATATATCTATCGACGTCGATGTAAGTTCGCATATTCGTGTGATATTTCATATACTGATTTGAAGGAAATCAGGACAATTTTCGAGTTGTCTTTTTCCGGGATCCACGCAAACTGTGCAGCAAGGAACCCCTCGCTATGATACCAACTTACATATCTCTACCGGAAAACGTTCCGGAACAGCTAGGCCCTGATCTGCAAATGCTTCGGTATCATCTCAAGTGGTCTATCATAGTTAATGGCAATGCCGGCGACATTATGGACTACTATAATAGGCAGGATGTATCTTCTACATTAGATGAACTTCTAGGTGAGGATGAAGGTGAGATGGCAGGTCCGGAGGATCCTCTATGGCAGACCGAGATCGGCCAGATAATCATGGCTTGGCTGATCCACACGAAGCGGCAAGTGTCTATACATCATTCACAAGCTGTCTCAATCTCACCTGGACTGGCCATATCCTCTGCTAGAACGACCTTAATTGGCGACGAATAGTGGGACTGTGATACAAGTCCTTCATAATATTATTTTCCTCCAAGTTATTCACCATGCTCAATTCTCCTCTCTAATATCACCAACACAACCTTGGCCCCAAATTTCTTGTCGCTCCGCCAGGAACCGTCTTCCTGCAACCTTTTTAATGCCATTCCCTCGCTGAACATCTAGCGCGAGCTCGCTCCAACGTGCTTTCGCCTCAACTCCCCCTCAAACAAGCCCGAGTTCGAGCCAAGCTCGCAGACGCCCAAGTCAGAGCCCAAGCTCCACGCCACCCTGGGCATATCTCATGCAACATCCGCACCCTCTATCTCGCTCATGGCTGCCTCGTGGCCACTGTCTGTCCCCTTTCGCACCCAAACATTCCGCTGCGCCCGGCCCCGACATCTTTCCCTGTCATTTTCAACTCCCATCAGGGACCGACCTTGGGATCAGCGACAGCCTCAGTCTGCTCGTCGCAGCTTCGTATACGACCCCACGCCTCCATGACTATCCCGGTACGTTCCGCCGGATGCCCTGGGATGCGCTCACGGATGCAAGCACTCGAGCTCAGCTGCTGGTCGGTGCTACTTCTACCTTCCGTCAAACCCTTTGACGCCGGTTGGTCTTAGAATCTCGAACGTTCAATCTCGGTCCGATGGATGCAAGTCTCCCAGAGTATTTTGTGGAGACGAATTGGAGTAATTGGAGGTAATATCATGAGGTATTCTGCGCTGTCCAAACCCCTGCGTGATGAAACACTTTGGCTGCGCGGTAAATTGTGGAATTCGAGCTGGGAGTGCAGAACCTTGGGCGCATGCTTTCCCCACTAATTGCAGCACTATGCATCAGGTGATCTTGATCTAGAGGTCCTCACTCCACCTATCAAGCTATCATCTTCGCATCGTCAGAGCGAAGTGAAAAAAATGCATGTTGCTCTCGTTACCTAACTGCCCCAGCTAACATTGGATTAGCGCAGACGTCAACGTCGTCGGGACATGCCGGATACTTCGGACGTCTCAAACTATTCTTGCAATCGGCAAATGCAGCTGGTGAATTTTCTGTTCCGCGTATCATTCCCACTCCTATGTCAAATTTAGGATGTGTGTCCAAATTTACCAACACAAGTAGCTGAATACTGTAGAGATTCAGTTAGCCAGATACATCCGGTACATCACCTTCACCTGTGCCGGATACACCCGGGAGGTGGGCTCACCTCCTGCTTTTGCCCTTGCATTGGGTCAGATACATCTCGCCAATTCGGATACAACCGAGATTGCGAGATGCATCGGACTCCACGCTTCAATTATGGCAAAATAGATGCATTTGGCCCGGATCGAACCCGCAACTTTGGAAAGCAAAGCACATACCTGATACAACTGCGCCATGAAGGCTTTACAAATCTATATGGAGCTATTTTAATATCCACTCATTTTGGCGTGGTGCTCGATATATCCATCCCGCCGCCCATATACATCCCGCCGCCCATATACATCCTGCCTCCCATATACATCCAGCTGTCCATATCCATCCCACCTCCCTTCCTCATTCATGCAGGTCGGATATTCATACATACCAAGATCATTTCATCTTATAACTACATGCTCACATGTATACATAAAGTAGTACACTCTTACATGTATAGTAATAATCCAGCATTCCTTTCCCCTCCGTTATAGTGGACAACTGTCCAAACAGAGCTCTGTGCCGGCTTGCGCACGCGGGTAATGTCCCAAGCTCAAATACGAAGCGCGCTGATATGACTCGAACGGGATCCGGACTAAAACCTAAATAATAAACCCACACACACACTCTCTCTGTATGCAAGGAGGTCGTAGCACGGATCGGAAGTTACGAGGTATGTCGCGAGTGGGCCTAACGGCTTCTCGTCTTGGTTCCGAGCTCGAAGTGTGAACACGAATGTAAATACGAAGGGATGGGGAATGGAACTCGGAAGAGGAAACGCAAGGATAACTCAGCTCTATTCGCGACGGTGTGTGTCCGGACGCGAGACTTGCACGAACTCCTCGTGCTTCTCGGAAACGCAGTCGCAGTGCTTCAGAAACGTAGTCGCAGTCGCAGTGTAAAAGCTCAATCGCAAAGGGAAACGCAGTGAAACGCAATCGCAGTATAACTTGGGGTAGACGCAATGTGAGACGAGGGTGCGATCCGAAGGCGGTCGCAATGAGTCGCAGTGCTGGAACTGAGCTCTCAACTCGAGGGGAAAACTTGTCTGAATTCAGTAAAGTAATTACAGGGTATTTATCGACGAGTCCGAGTCCGATTCATGTGAAAAATGACCATGGACGACGCT
Organism: Grifola frondosa; assembly: GCA_001683735.1. Lineage (NCBI taxonomy): Eukaryota > Fungi > Basidiomycota > Agaricomycetes > Polyporales > Grifolaceae > Grifola > Grifola frondosa. Next base: position 613,826 of record LUGG01000009.1, read on the forward strand.
CGGAAGCCCGAAGTAGACGTAGCCAAATGCGAAGAAGAGGGTAATGATATGATGAGGAAAGGGATACGGATTGGGATATATTGAGGAGGCAGGGGAGGGACCAAACGTGCATGAGCTCGTACGAAACGTAGCAACTGCGGTTGAACTACTAGGTTTGCCTTATCCGGAAGGGAAATGATTGCGATAGCCTCGGGGGTTGCAGCGCGAATCCGATCGCCAATACGATCTCGCCCTGGCCATGCGGACATACCTGAAACGGGTCCAAGTCTATCGGGCTATTTCGGAGCGATGCCGAAAGGCCCTGATGTCGTACGATGCGGTCTCCATGCGGATCCGGCGAGATCGGGCCGTCCGATCGGACTGTCCCGACAGTCTGGCTCGGTCGATCGCAGATGCGTGTAGTGCGCGTGTGCTCAGCGCGAGGATACTCCGGCGTCTGAGAAGGGCTTCAGCTTGATTAGGAAAGCCGATCCCGATGGTGCGCGCGGTAGGTGGAAGTGCGGGCTCGCGTTCGCATTCGATTGGCCGCAATCGCGAAGAGAGTCGGAGATGCGGTAGATGTTGCGTGCGTATCATCTCCTCCCCACTAAAATCTGGACCGTCCCTGGTCCTCGTGTAGGGAAGAAGGAAGATCGCGAGTGGCGGGAATTCGGTTGCGAGAGACATGAGGGCGCGCGGGGAAAGAAGTCGGACATGTGTTGATGGGATACCGATCGCGTGGCGGCCAGAAGGCGTGCGCTTGTTCCACTTAAACGCGAGGAGCCTTGTATCGCGTTCTCAGGCTCCTTTCTCCCTCTCCTTCTCTCTTTCCACTCCTCTGCTTATTATCATGTCGTCCTCTCTTCCTGCTGAGGTCCCATTCGACGCGCACGCCGCCTACATGGCGTTCGATCCCGCCGAACGCGAGGCATTCTTGGCCGGCTACCGCGAAGAGCTTGAGGAGGGCGTCCAATTAATCCTGGATGCGCAGACGAAAGGCGACCTCGAGATAGCTGGGCAAGCATTCATGGGGGCAATCGTAAGTTCGTTGGCTGATTCTTCTGAGGATACGATGGCGAGTAATCTGTGCAGGGTGACCTTCGTCGTCTCCAAGCTTCCGAGGCTAATGCAATCGCGGCGGAGGTGCTGGAGATCGTTCGCCCCTCCTTCGCCCATATCTGGGACGCGTCGTGGATGTCGTGGGGCGCGGAGCTCCTCCCTCAAGCTCCTACGCCAGTTAATCCTGTTCATGCACTTCGCGCGCGACTCGCTGCGACCAGTGCTTCATTGGTACAGGGATCGGCTTCGCGTTCAGCCTCCGTCCACCCTCCTCCTGCCCTTGACTCGTCCGACGTGGCTCCTATACGGGTAAAGGTCGAGCCTGGTGAGGAAGAGCGATCGCTCGCTGAAGCCGCTTCACGCGTCGCGGGCGCCGTGATTGAGCTGACAGATAGCGAGGCCGATGCGATGGGGGATGATCCCGAGTCCGAGGAGGACGAACTCATGTCCTCGACGCCTCCTGTGACCGCTCCGAACGTTCGTACTAGGAGCGCTACGTCCGCGAAGACTGCGAGGGTCGCGAAGGAGACGAAGGTGGTTGGGCCGCTGTCTGGAAGCGAGCTGATGGCGAAGCGGGCGGAACGCGAGGCTGAGGGTTACTTTCCGCTCGAGGGCTGGGACAGCCAAGGCAATCGGGTTGCGCTCGCCAACAGGGGTGGTGTTGGTTTTCGCGGTAAGATTCCGACGGAGCTCGGGGCAGTGCGCGGCGCGGTAAAAGTTATTTTCTTCCTCACGTTCGTCCCTGCTGACTTCGTATCTAGTGCACCCGTTGCCAGCTCGATCAGAGGCCCCTGAGTGCTTCATCAACTCTTCGTCTCGGCTCTGCTCGTGTGCTTCGAGAAAAGCCTTGGGTGTCGCTGGAACGGGCTGACTCGCGACAAAATTGGTGCGTCCTTTCCCCATGTCGTTTCTGCCACCGCTGACCTGCAATCATCGCTGTAGTGCAGTTTCCTGAGGAGCCGACTATGCTTCGAACAGCGCTGCAACTAGTGGGAGCCTTAGACTGCCTTGACGCAGCAGTCGTTCCTCTCGCACTAATACTCGCGTGACGAAGGCAGCCTCCGTGCGCTCGACGGCTACTGACAAAAAGGGAAGGGCGTGGATCGCAGTGGAGCTCTGCCAGTCCCCCGACTAACGTCGACTCCGTTCCTTCCATCGCCGGCACCTCTACCTCCGATTTGACGTGCGGAGCATCGGCTCCTCTTCGCGAGTGACTGGGTACGTGGGGACTCCTCGTCTGGGCGCTGTGCCCATGGCTAAGTCAGCTTCTACCGGTCCGTTGCTGGCGACGCGACCTTCGCCGCTCCATTCCATCGTGCGGGTAGCCCATACTCTGTTGCGAACACGATGTCCGCACACACCTTCGGTCCATGTGCAACTGCCAGGTCACGGTGGAGACGGACCTCGTGCTCGGCATCGATGAGCTTTCGCGCCTTGAGAGCAGGATGCGCAAGGAAGCAGCTAACGCGAGGAGGACTGGAGGGGGTGGATCGCTGCGTCTCATCCTTCGGATGCTGTCGCTATCGGTGCTATTCTGCTTTGTCCGGGAGGTCGCTCGGCAAGCGAGGAGATTGCGAGGCTCACAAAGGAGCTCGAGGACTTGAGGCGAAGTAGGCGACGGAGGGGATGTCTCGTTCGCGGCAGAAATGGACTGCCTGGCTCTTTTCCCTTCGCTGTAGCTGTATCTCTCGTGATCCGATGCAATGTATCTCCCTGTATGCGAAGTCATCTTAGTGTGTGTTGGAAATGAAAATGGCTTTTTTTTTAGACGATGTTCGTATGCGATAAAATCGAAAAATATCGTCAAATATAGGCGGTATATTATCCTCCTCCCCACTAAAATCCTAACTGTCCCCAGTCAACATTAGAGTGGGTCGGATTCAATCAGATCAAGTGCGGAGAAGAGAATATATAGAAAGGAAGAAAATTCAAAAACTTAGCGAAATATATATATGGGGAAAGGCTCAGTACATCATCACTGCCTGAAAACCCCGAAAAGTCTTGCACGAACGTCCGAGGAGTATCGGACTTATGTCGTACTCTATAAAATTATCATATGAGCATAAGGTCGACGATTGAGTGGAGAGTGAAATTGAAAACGTGTCCGTGAGTATGCGAGTGTTACTCGGTGGAGTCATCTTCTTCGTCGACTTCCTCTAGTCCTGGGTCATCGGGTATGTCTTCATCGTCACCTTGGGAATCGATTGAAGGAGTTCGCGAAGTCGTTCATCGTCGATATCGAGGAGTTCGTTCGGGATGACGATCGCTTTGCGAGCGAAGTAGGGAATGACTCGGAATGCTGCGACTGGTTTGTCAAAGACTGAACTGTCGAGTTCCGAGAGGATGTATGCGCCTCCCTTGTTGCGCAAACCACTACGAGGGGTCCTAAGTATTACGCCGCATCTTGCGATTAGAGACTTCTCGATCTGCGTGTGTCGCATTAGTACGAGGTCGCCGCTTGAAGTCGAAGTCCTTAATGGTCCTCGCGTGCTCGCGTTCGAATCGGATTGCAGCTGTTACTCGTGCTTCGTAGACCTTCGATCGGAGGGTTTGGACTTGGTCGAATCACTTTTGCAACGCGATCGCGTGCATGCGATAAGGTCAGCAGTCGAGAGGATGGATTCTGGAGCGGGCTGCAAATACGTTGCCTCAGAGATGTCTAGGGGAATGATGGGGTGGGTGCCTGTGACTGCGAAGTATGGTGAGCAACCCATGCGATGGCGGACGGTGATGCGCTCAGCCCAGAATACTGAAAACACTACTTCTGCCCATCGCTTCTGATCTCCGTCAGCTGCTTTGAAGAGTGCGCCTTGGATGTCGTAATGCGATCGCTCTACAATGCCATTCGCGCGAGAGTTGTAACCCACTGATGCGAATGTGATTGATGTGATACTTCTTCGCGAGGTATTCGATGGCTTTGACGAAAGCGGGGCCATTGTCAGTGACAATCTCGCTGAGTGCGCCCCAACGACAGAGGATATTCTCGAATACGAAGTCGCCGAGAGTCTTCGAGGTCTCTTTGCGTAGTGCTCGAAACTCGGGATAGAATGTGAGCGAACAACGACCTTGGACGAGGTAATGATAACCGCCCGATGGTGGGAGGTGCATCGTGTCGAGATGGATTTTTGCGAAGAGTGGTGCGGGGGTCGCGACGACTGGAGGGATTAGGACCTGTCGCGATTGACGTTGCTGACAGATAAGGCAGGTCTTTACAAACCATGCGACGTCCTGCGCTACGTGCGGCCACCAGAACCGTTCGCATACGGCGGATCGGGTCGCGTAGGCTCCGCGATGGCCTATATCATCGTGACAAGCCTTGAGTACTCGGAGACGGTCAGAGGTCGCGACTACGAGCTTATGTGCTCCGAGGGGATCGCGCTTCCAGAGGCGGTGGTCATCGCAGAAGAACCCGACCGCGAACTTGACGAAGGCTTCGTAGTCAGCATCGGAGAAGTGTTGTGGTCGTGCTAGTGTCTGCTGCCATTCGCGGATAAGTTCTACGCGTGTGTCAAGTGCTCGGGCTTGAATGGAACGTGGAACGATATCGTAGGACTCGGAGTGTGTTTCCTCGTCCGGTGGGTCTGCGGGAGGTTCGTACTCGCGCTGGGACTCCTGGTCTGCATTGTCCAGAGCGAATGTAGCTACGGTGAATTGTCGCGATGTGCGATTGAGAATTGGGGGATATAGGAAATGGGGGAAGCCGTGAATGCGATCGATCCAGTCTTCGAAGTCGTCCTCGAGTTCTTCGGTATCGCCTGGCTGTCGCGGTCTTCTGGAGAGTCCGTCGGGTCCGTGGTTGCTACCTGGGACATGAACGAGTTCGAAGTGGAATGTGAGGATAGAAACGATCCATCGATTGATGCTGGCGGAAGGGGATATATCGGGATTGCGAAGCATGCCTTTGATGTATCGTGCGTCAACTTCGACGACGAGATTGCGGACTCCGAGAAGATAGAGGCGAAGGGCTCGCAATGCGCGGAACAAACCATAGATTTCGAGTTTTGGTTGAGAGAATCGCGACTCGCGATCGTTGAGAGTGATGGATCCGAAGCGACTGTAGTAACGAACTCTCGAATTTGCTTCATCGCACTGACAGAGATAGAATCCGACCGCTATGTAGGAGGTATCGACTGCGAGGATGACATTCGCGGATGAGTTGTAATTGATTGCACGAAGGGCGGAGATTCGATAAGGGCCTGCTTCAAGTCCTCTTGCGCTTGGATCTGCTTCGGACCGAATTCGAAGGGTATACCCTTCCGAGTGAGGTAGACGAGGGGGTGTGCGCGTTTCGCGAAGTTCTTGATAAAGATTCGAACGACTCCGATGGTGCCAAGAATGCGCGAACTTCAGAGAGGTCCTTGCAGGGCCCCCAGTTCTTGACGACTGCGACTCGTGAATCTTCGGGTCTGCATCCTTCATGCGTGCAGCGATGTCCAACCACGACGATTTCTTCGCCGCACAACATGGACTTGACTCCTGAGAAGGTGCCGTTGCAGTATCGCATTCGCTGTACGACGCGATTGAGGTTATGGAGGTGCTCCCAGACGAATCGTCGGACGCTCGGGTTTTCGCGAATGGTCTCGAAGGTGCCTTCGGAGAGAAGGTATCGACTCGCAGGGCCTCGGATAGGGACGTCGTCGATGTATGGAATCGTGATGTGTGGAATCTCGGGCTGAAGAATGTGGGTGACGTCGTCGTGGAAGATGGGGACCGCATTCGTCCAACCCATGGGAAGCGTAACAAGTCGATGCGCGCCGTATGGGGTCTGGAAGGTGGTAAGGTCGCGCGAGGATTCCGCGATCTCGCGTTCATCATACCCGACGTAGAGATCAAGCATGCCGCCGCACGCTCGCCCTCCGAATTGTTCTGCAAGGTGCTCAGGGATTGGTGTAACGCCGGAATGCTGAATTGTAACAGCGTTGAGAGCTCTAGACTGTGTACGATGCGAAGAGATTTGCCGTCTTTCTTGAGTACGCAGAACCATCGCGAGCGATAGGATGAGTTAGAGGGCTCGTAAACGCCAGCCTGTATTTTCTTCCGAATGATCCCGCAGACCTCGTTGTAGATACCTGGTGGAATCGGAATGTTCTTCTGTACCCAGGGCTTATGCTCGACGACGGGGAACTCGATTGGGGGAAGAAGTCGGCTCGGAAACGTCCTCGTTCGGTATCGTTCCATGCGAAGGCCTCGTTCTGATTACACATGAAGTTGTCGATGAGGTCGAGCTCGGCTGGCCACAGGAATCCGGTGTCGTGTAATTTTCGGAATGCGTCGCGTCGCTCCTGAGTGTAGCGGCCAGTCGGAGAGAATGGTGGGGGATTAGCATTTAGCGGCGGCATGGATGCGAGTGGATCGCCTTGAATATTTCGAATAATGCGAAACTTGTCGGGAAGTGTCGCGAGTACCGGTCGGACTTTAAGTGCGACGGGCTTGTACTTCTTCTTGGCCGATACGAATACAGAGGCGGAAAGCGAAGGGAAACGGGAAAGAAGTCGATTGTCTAAGGAAGGGGAAAGATGCCGAAAACGATAGGAAAATGGAACCGGAAACGGAGGAAGGATAGAAATTTCTTGATAGGCAAGTGAGGAGTCTATAGTGCGTCGGCTTAAAGGAGGCCGACTGGGTTGTACGGGCGAGGAATCCGAGTCCTTCGCGAATGCGAACTGGCAAGCAGAAAGATAAGTGGCTTTAATGTTTTCCGAATTAGTTTTCGTTACAAGACGAGAATACGAAAGAATGGCGGGACTAGCGGACTGGGTATCATATTCGATGGTGATGGCCAACTCTCCTTGATCACAAATCAAGTCCTCGAGTTCTCCGTAAAATTTACGGCTTGACTGTCATGGTAGTGGTGGTGATCGGGTGGAAACGACTTGCGAATAAAGCGAGGTGGACCGCGGGGAATCGTCGGGACTGTCGCAGTCTGCAGAGTGTTCGGACAGCGAATCGTGATTGTCTGGTCTTCATTCGCGAAGTTACGAACCACGCTCTGCGTTAGAACATCAAAGGGACGTCCGAGGAGAATATCGTATGCGGCTTGTCGGATAACGTGAACCTGGAGATACAAAACGATGTCGGAGACCTGGAACGAGATATTGCGAACGAGGCCGAGGGACTGATCGACTTCACCGTTGGCGGACTGCATATTGACGCGAATAGAGGGATCGTAAATAAGTCCGAGCGAGTGGCAAACTTCTTCGGACATTGCGATGATTTGCGAGCCTGGATCTATGATACTTTCGACTTCCTCCTTGCTGTCAATGAGACCTTTAATTGATCTAAGAGCATGCGATTCCTTTGCGACGGTGAGGACCTCGGGTACTTCGCCTGGTCGAAGGCTGTGAAGATAGGTTTCGTAGGGATCGGGGATGACAAGGACTCCCGGACGCGTCGGAACCCCGTTAACGACTAGCTGTGAGACGGGTGGAATCTGCGAAGGCTCGGGTGATTCTACTTCCTCCGCGAGCTCGATGTACGCTCCAGTGATGCGATCTGTGGTGCGCTTCGGTGTGACTGCTTCGCGATACTTGGCTCGGACCTCAGGCGAGATCGAGAGTAGCTCTTCTGGGGTAAGTGTAAGCATCGGGGACTTCATTGAGCGTGCAAAGACATCTTCCGCGATCCTCGGGTCTTGTACCGGTGCCATAGTGTGATACGCGGGCTCTTTGTCCTTGGGTGCTTTGAACGGGGCCCCCAGATTCCGATCGTGAGGGGGTGCATAGGTCGCATCTCGAGCTTGCGCATAGGGATGCTGCGGCATCGGATTTGCAGGTGCAGAGTTTACGACAGGTTGGGTTGGATTCGGAGCTTTGTTGGGCGGTGCGGCTGGCGCGATTGCAGACGAAGCTGTGGCTGGGACTTGGGATGGTTGCGCTGCAGGCTCGTGAATTGTCGCAGATGGAATGTGATCGGAAACGTGAGGGGGTGGAGTCGGTGCGCGATAATTTGGGTTCGCAGCTGGCGGACGTGGGGGAGCGCGACGAGGAACTTCTACTCCGTCGAAGGTCTCCTTGCCTCGACGCAGTGCGAGAATTTCGCGCTCGAGTGCAGCGATACGATCCGTGGTCGCGAGTTGGTACGAGGCTGTGGTGGTGTTAGCGGTGGTTGGTGCAATTTCCAGCAGTAGCATCTGAGCGGCCGGGGGGTTCGCGTTGGAAGTGAGTTGTCCTTTCGCGAGCTGGTTTGGGTTACGCGAGTGCCATTCGAGGATGCGCTCGCGCATGGTTGCTCCAGGAATTGTGCGGGGAACAAATGCGCCCGTGGACAATACAACCTTGTTCTCGTAATTGCGATGGATCCGACCCGCCTCGATGTCCTGCTGCACAAGCGGGCACGTCCCGATAACATGCCCAATGGTACCACAGTAATGACAACCTCCTCCTGCCATACCTCCTGGAATTCCTCCTACGGTCGCTTGATTTGCGCGAGGAGCTTGCTGTGGCTGGTACACGGCTGCGGAGGCTGTGAATGCTTGCGTGATAGATCGCGCGAACGCCTCGAGGATGGTCGCGATGTCTTCGGACTTGACCGAGGCCTGCGCAGGGGCTGTCGGAGTCGTGTTGGTAGCTGTGGGAGTAGCTGTCGGATCATCGACCATAGTGCCGTGGAAGACATATTGCGCGGCGGCGTATTCATCTGCGAGGGCCAATGGTCTTCGGGATTGTGACGAGGGTTAAGCAGCTGTAGGCGTGACTCGATGTCGCGACGTTGCTGAGCAGTGAAAGGTCGAAGGAACATGCGGATGCCTCGCTTTCGGACATGCGCTTCTTACTGATGAGGAATCGGATGATTTTGAAAAGCTCGCGATAGAATTCGCCGACGTCAGCTGCAGTGGAGATCCCTAGTCGCGATCGTTCTCCGACGAGTCGGTCGAGGTCCTGCATCGTGAACTTGCGATCCTTATCCTCGGTTGGATACATCTTCTTGACTTCATCGCGCCAGTCGGCATAGGTAATGGCTGCGTCTGCGTATGAGGGAAGCTGGTCCCACATATCCGCGGTATCGATCGGAACGTAGCGAATCGCGTGCTTCTTCTTTTCGGCTTCCGAGGGTGCATTCGTGAGATTTCCGAAGAGGTACTCTAAGTCTTCGAAGTATCGTCCGAGCGTGCGCGGCTCGCTCGGCTTGAATGTGGGAGCGGTGTGATGACCGCGAGCAGGCATGTTCGTTGTCATTTTTGCTGCTAAGATGGGGGCTGGAGGATTCGGAATAGGATTTGATGAGGCAGTGCCTGTGGAGTCGGATTGCTTGGGGGTACAGACGGGCGTGAGGGAACGCGAATCGGAATACGAGAGAAGGTAGGTCGAGTAGGATCAGAAGGCGCTCGGGACGTCTTGGAACCTGGTCGAGATCGATGAAAGGTGTCTGACTGGGGACGCGATTGGAAGGCGAAGTAGAAGGGATAAGTTCGGACTCGCGCTCGGGTGCGTGATCAGGTGCAGGGTCAAGGTACTCGAGCGAGGAAGCTGTCGAAGACTCGCGCTTGACGACGACCTCCTCCTCAACGTCTGGGGTGGTGGAAAGAGAGCGAACGACTTCCGATGGGTCTTGGCCTAAACGAAGGCCAGAGGGAAGCGGAAGCGAAGGTCGTGACGACACAGGGTTCGGAGTAGGGGAAAGTGGGGACGGGGGATGTAATGGAGATTCTTCGGGTAACGGGGAAATCCCAAGATCGGGAGTGGATGATCGCGACGTCTCTGTAAGCTCGGTGAGGGGGCTCAACAGAGAGAGAGACACCCTCGACGATTGGTTCGCTATTTTGAAAGGGCTGTATGAGGGACTAGGGAACGGGGCTCGGAAACGCAACTAGAAAGACTTGGATCTGAAATAAAACTCCGGGAACCGCGACGAAGGATGCGGAAGAAACCCCTCGCGGTGGGCTCCAAAATGATATGACTCGAACGGGATCCGGACTAAAACCTAAATAATAAACCCACACACACACTCTCTCTGTATGCAAGGAGGTCGTAGCACGAATCGGAAGTTACGAGGTATGTCGCGAGTGGGCCTAACGGCTTCTCGTCTTGGTTCCGAGCTCGAAGTGTGAACACGAATGTAAATACGAAGGGATGGGGAATGGAACTCGGAAGAGGAAACGCAAGGATAACTCAGCTCTATTCGCGACGGTGTGTGTCCGGACGCGAGACTTGCACGAACTCCTCGTGCTTCTCGGAAACGCAGTCGCAGTGCTTCAGAAACGTAGTCGCAGTCGCAGTGTAAAAGCTCAATCGCAAAGGGAAACGCAGTGAAACGCAATCGCAGTATAACTTGGGGTAGACGCAATGTGAGACGAGGGTGCGATCCGAAGGCGGTCGCAATGAGTCGCAGTGCTGGAACTGAGCTCTCAACTCGAGGGGAAAACTTGTCTGAATTCAGTAAAGTAATTACAGGGTATTTATCGACGAGTCCGAGTCCGATTCATGTGAAAAATGACCATGGACGACGCTCGGAAGCCCGAAGTAGACGTAGCCAAATGCGAAGAAGAGGGTAATGATATGATGAGGAAAGGGATACGGATTGGGATATATTGAGGAGGCAGGGGAGGGACCAAACGTGCATGAGCTCGTACGAAACGTAGCAACTGCGGTTGAACTACTAGGTTTGCCTTATCCGGAAGGGAAATGATTGCGATAGCCTCGGGGGTTGCAGCGCGAATCCGATCGCCAATACGATCTCGCCCTGGCCATGCGGACATACCTGAAACGGGTCCAAGTCTATCGGGCTATTTCGGAGCGATGCCGAAAGGCCCTGATGTCGTACGATGCGGTCTCCATGCGGATCCGGCGAGATCGGGCCGTCCGATCGGACTGTCCCGACAGTCTGGCTCGGTCGATCGCAGATGCGTGTAGTGCGCGTGTGCTCAGCGCGAGGATACTCCGGCGTCTGAGAAGGGCTTCGGCTTGATTAGGAAAGCCGATCCCGATGGTGCGTGCGGTAGGTGGAAGTGCGGGCTCGCGTTCGCATTCGATTGGCCGCAATCGCGAAGAGAGTCGGAGATGCGGTAGATGTTGCGTGCGTATCAGCGCCAAAACCGTGCGCACGGATCTCTTCGAAATTGTGTGCGCGCATCTCTTCATTGAAGTGTATGCAAATTCAATCATTTACCTAATTGCGCATGCACTTTCTGTGTGTCCTCTCAGCACAAAATACAATGCACACCAGCATCATGCACATAGATTTCTTCAAAGTTATGCATGCAGCGTGCAGACCTCTTCAAAAAAACACCGTGCATCATAATCGTGCGCGAGTCTCTCTTCAACGCAAATTGAACTGTTTGCTTAATTGCGCGGGTACATTTTGTGCATCTCGCAAGCTCGTGCATACATGCGCTTCCGTCGCGCTTCTAATAATACGAAAACACCGAAATCCATTACAGTACTCAATGCCACCATCCTACATACTAATCCACATCCGTAATGCTTACCCTAAGGTCCAGCACTGTAACCGCATTCTACCAAACACGTTAGTGTAGTGCTAACTGCATTTGTTCAATACTTACCGTCTCTATCCTATTTGCGAACGAAATCCGCCCCAACGACAACAACCGCGAATAACGACATGCTTGCCTAGATTATAATGAGTATGGCACCACCTACGCGAATATCTGACTCACTTTCGCGCATATGCGGCTGCCCCATGGTCTCCGCCCTTATCCAACTCCTCCGCTTTCCTCAGCCAGTCGCGCTCGAAGTATAAGAAAAATCGCAATGTCCGCCGCATTTCCTCCTCGACCAGCAACACTTCCTCGTGCCAACGCGCCTTGAGGGCATTTGATCTGAACCAGTGAACGCGCAGTGCTTTCCCGATGCACTCAGTCCTAAATCCTCTGTGGAATATTCGTGTACATACCGTCCTCGAAAAACTCCTCATATCCCCCCGCAGCTTGACCTTCCACAAAAGAAAAGTTCTCCCAGATCCACGAAGGTGCTTCCTTGCTTTGCCCGATTTGTTGTTGCCGAATACATTGTGAACTTGCGGACATCTTCACGCTTCAGTTCCCTGTATGTAGGATCGTTAGCATTCATACCCAGCATTACCATAATCCGTCGCGCGCGGCGATATTCGTCGGCCGCTCTGTTGATGGCTAGTTGCTTCTGCCGGATTTGGTTTGTTGCCCGAGTATTCGCCCTTTGGCCCGAAACATTATGTTTCGCGATCTTGAAAGCCTCGTTAGTGATGATGTGAGTGCGCACATCGTCCAGGGCATCGTTCGCTTGAGATTGTCGCAATTTCTGTTCTACCTCGATTGCACCGGCCATAATGTTGTGGTTGCGCACGGCCGGATCGTACGACGATGGCACATCTATCTGGATTGCATCGACCTCGAACCACGCCGTACTTTTTGTACGCTGCGCTCATCCTCCGGCTCCGGGTCACGCTTGCGCTTCCCTTTGGCCTTGCTGGTGGAATCGGTGACGGAGTCTTCTTCTTGTCGTCTACTGCAGGCGCGGCCAAAGGAAATGATCTGGAGAAAGGACCGGGTGATTCCTCTTCTACGGTCTTCGCCGCCTCGTCGACCAACGGGGACAGATATCGATCCGATATATCTCTCCATTCCTTCCACTTCGCTGCGAACTGCTTGCGCTTATCGTCCAGCTCAGAGTGCCACTATCCGTGCCATAATCATCTTGAATTGCAGCGAGAAGTGATAATCTAGCCAGTGTATGTCAGCAGTGCTGCTCGAAAGCAGAGGTCCTACGCACTTTTGAGTCTGGAGAGAGATGCCTTGCTCAATAGCCTCCACTAGACCCGGTGTCGCCGAATGATTGGGATCCGTTCGTGTGTTGAGATGCGCCAACATTTGTTTTTGTGTCAGGGCTGCGGCGCTTCGTCAGAACGGCAAAAGTCATCTGAACATTTACTCACCTGCCTCCCTGCGAGGCTCATACACATTCTCTAGGTCCTTGTGTTTCCCCATATGACCACTTTCCGCAGCCACTCATCCTCCTGCTGCTTCCAGTTTGCTAATTTCTCCGTGCTCACGTTTTCCTCCACACTGACCAGATGATCAGTTGCCACCTTCAGCTGCTTGACCGCACTTCGTGTTTGCTTGATAACGATCGACCTGTGCAATGTACATCAGTAGTATACGTCAAATTCAGCAATGAAGACCACACTTAAGCTGTGAACGCGGCGGATGTTCATGTCGGAGTGATGATCGTTGATCACGTCGTGGCGGTGACCCGACGTCATTTCTCGAGTCCCGAAGCTAAGGCGTTGAGGGTAGCCCAAATCCTCTCAGGAGCTTCACCATCAGTCATCCCCACCCCTGGCAACCAATAGTAAGAGAACTTGAACCGACATTGCGCGATGTGAGCCGGCAAATGGAATTTGCCAACCGCTGCCAACGTCTGAGGCAAGCGGTAAGACTGTATCGAGGGGAGGTCTATCGCACGTTGTGCAATCCAATGTAGGCGTGCGGCCAAATGAATTCGGTATTGACAATTGATATCGTAACCGGAAACGTGTAATCGAAGTCCCATCCATGGCTGTAACGGGAAAGCATTGCAAAATCAACATTCGCGAATCTGCACCATCGGTTAGATCATAAGTGTGCGAGCATACCGTGGTGCATACCTTTCGCCTTTCTGCAGGTCCACGCCACCACACGGAAGCACGAACATGTGGCGAGCGCACGACAACCCAACGGTTCCTGATATTCGCCCGCCGTACCGCCCGTAGCCCAACGCCCCGAACTTGTGGCATGTAGTAGGCTGATAAATTGTTAGCGTTCATGTCTGACGAAACAGAAAATCGCTCACCTCTTTTTGAATTGGCCCAAGCCGCTTTTGATACAAGTCGAACTCTCGCTCATTCGCGTAGTACGCTGCCCCAAGGGTCAGCGGTAGATCGTTCGGGTCCATGGGTTTCTCGCGTTGATTTTGATGGAAGTTGCCATCCACGGTATGAAAAAGAGCGTCCAGAAAACTAGATATCAATGTATTAAGCACAATCCATTATAATGGATTAGGTATCGCGCTCACCGTTGCCCTTCCGGTCTCGTTCGCCAGTGCGGATCCATGTTGATGCCCGGCTGTGGGCATGCTGGACACAACACTGCGAGACTGCCCCTTGGCAAATGAATTTGCGGCTGTGTGCCTGCTCGTTTGACCGATCGTAAAAATGTAAATTCACGAGCAGCCGTCAAAAGCTCTCGATAGCGGTCCTGTACACCCGTCACGTCAGCGTGCAATCCGCCTCACAACCAGATCCACTTACCGGAACACTGTCGGGAGCCACGTTGTCCGTAGTCCGCCGCAGAAAAGTGAAGTAGTCGTGCGCATTCATCTGCGACTGCACAGATAGCAAATGGAAGTCGCGGAGCATATTGATCGCGAAAGCCGTCATCGGACGTTCCCAGGATGCAGGAAACAACCCAAATTGGATCAGCTGAAGGGGGTCTGCTAGTGGCGGACGACCGTCGGACAGACGACAAGCGCAAAAATGCACACACATGGAATGCACGCCATGGGCATGAACTACCGTCATGCGGCGAGGTTCTGATAACGAATTAGGGCATATGGAACCTTCATGACCCAATCGGATAACGAGACCGAGCTCTCCAAGAGCACGTCGAGCCAAAAACCGCTCGTGGCATCCCACTCTTCTACTCGGTGGAAAGGGGTGTTGAAATGGTCGGCGATGATGCATTTGCGACACAAGGAGGATGAGTGATAACAGTCGAAGCAACGGTACATTGGGTCCTCTGTACCGCATGCAGACTTGCACTTCGCGCACGAGCATGTCCTCCGCCGGTTCCAGACGTTGGACCTTGTTCTCGTTGCAAAATCCCTGCCAAGGCTTGCGTCCCAATCTTTGAGAAATTGGGCCATGCGCACGGAAGGTGGCTATGAGTAGAATTAGTAAATCATCAGAGTCGCCACCGTGCTACGCACAATTGTATTGTTGACCTAGCATTGCCACTTTGCACCTTCGACGGCTGTGACTCCTTCGCATATGGTGCGGGTAAAGCCCCAGGTTGATCCCCAACTCCAACCTTTCGAGCCGCCCAAGGATCAGGGGACACTGACGTCGAGGAAGATGAAGCCGCAGATTGGAATATATTTGATAGCCCAAACAGCCCGCTTTGCTTCGCGCGGACTTTGCTCGCCTTAGGTTTGGACGCCATAGGTCATGTCGTCGAACTGAAGGTAGAAACGAAGTCAAAATCCTTCATGAAAAAGCACGTGACCCGCACATTTGCCAGGCAGCCGCATTCCATATCAACACCCGCGTTCACCGACAATCGCTCGTTTTCAATGCGAGGGACGGTACTACGTCCAGCGGGGGCCAGTATTGGTTACTTTCGCAGATACACGCCGTACAACACGGAATACATATTACAAAGCTCAGGCAGCGCCGCTTCTTTCCCCCCTCCCTACATATTCTCCTGAAATGCGGACGACAGGGTACCTTAATTGTCTTCACCATGGGCCTCCGGCTCCGTATACGAATGCAGGAAGATCCAATACTGCAATCCTGACATCAGTCGAGAAAGCAATGTATAAAAAGTGAATTATCGTACCGGTAGGTGACGGCGTGCCCAACGATCGATTTCTAAAAGACGCGCTTCGATCGGACGAGCAGGTTCCTTCGCAGCATCTTCAATCTTCCGGATGAACATCTCCCAACCTTCTACATAATCCTCCCGGTCCTCACAAAAGAATATGTAAATCCTAGCGAGGTCGTGCACGATAGCGCGCCCATACTCCGGCACACACGCCACTACGTCAGGGCTTCCGAGACGCGCGATCCATTGTTCGAACTGTGCTGAGGGGAACAGTTGTTCAGCGGTGATGGGGAGATTGAACTGCACAACGCGTAAATTCTCTGTTAAAATCCGGACATACACATCACTCACGCGGTTATCGACCTCCAACGGCAATCCCTCCATCTGAATATAACACACTGGGGTGACGGTTAACGCCCAGTGGATGGAAAGGCCACAATCCCGCGCGGGGACACAACGACATTCGACGTCGCTGGCACGTTGGGCAATGAGAGTTGTACGTGCACGGAGACCGCATTTGTGCCTTGATCCCGATGCACAGATACTGCTGTGGGAGATGCAGTAGCGGGAGACGGAATAGCGGGAGACGGAGTAGCTGCATGGGCAAGAGAGTGCGACTGGCGCAGTCTTGAGCGGAATTCAGCCCGACGGCGTGCCATGTACGACGTACGGCTCTCAGGAGACCGGTGAGTGCGTGGCATCGAAAAAGAAACTAGCGGGGAGGTAGAGCAATCAGTCTTTAAGTCCGAAGTACAAGAGACCCTCGTACCAAGGGAAGACACGCAGATCAGATACACCTAAAAAGCCTGAAATGACAAGATTATTCGCATGATTAGGGTGAAAAATGGAGCATGCACCGGAAGAGATCCCGCAATCTAAACCGGACTGTGAGAGCCGTGGCACTGCATCCAGAGGGTCCAGAGGGCAAATGTTCACCCGAAGAAAGGGTTTCGTGGCCAGGCCGTCATGGGACGCTCAACAGCAGGTAGTACCTGCCGGAGTATGTCCCGGTCGCTCAACAGACGGTTGTGCGTCTGGAGCTCGGTCGCGACGTGCTAGAGAGCGGGGAAGAGACAGCGGCAGGAAGAGACAGCGGCGGAAGAGACAGCGGCGGGAAGAGACAGCGGCGGGAGAGACAGCGGCGGCAGAGACAGCAGCGGGCAGAGACAGCAGCGGGGAAGAAGCGGCGGGGAAGAGAGCGGCGGGGAAGAGAGGCGGGGAAGAGACAGCGGCGCGGAGACAGCAGTGGGGAGAGAGGCGTTGGGAGGAGAGGCGTAGGGGAGCCATCGGGGGGAGAGAGTGTAGTAGGCGGAGAGGTGCCAGCTCGAAGGCTGAACTAAACTCCGACGGCCCGTGCGTGGGAGTTGATGCCGAATTCGGCACTCAGGTGACTGGGCGCCGAGTTGTGACCACTTTGTGCGCTCAGGTGACTGGGCGCTGAGTTGCCACTTTGGCGCGGAGCTTGAACACCTTCTCACGCACGGGCCATCCAGGCGCTCATTCCTCTGACTTCCGCCTCTGCCTTCTTCCTCATTCCCCTTCCCCAATCTGGCTCTCTCCTCACCGCTTTTTGCTCGCTGCTCGCTGTTCGCGTTCTCCATTCTGCGCGTGCCCGCCCCGACGTCACGTTATCGACTGCCTTCCCATTCCTTCCCCTCTTGCTTCTCACTACTTTCTGCTTGCTGCTCGCTGTTCGCCTCGATTCTTCGCGCGCACGCCCCGGCGTCAACATACTTGGTAAGTTTCCATTCACGTCGCGCCTACGTTGACTGATACGCGTGGTCAACAGCGCGACTTCTTCTTTCACAGGTCTTCGACGCGGCGCGTGAAGGGCTGGTCCATACCAACCCTCCACTGCCGTATACACCTTGGGCCCAGTAGACACCGTCTGCTGTGTGCCTGGTCGTTGTCGCTCGTACATTGTACGTCCCATCCGCGTTCGTGGTGCCGATTCTTGCCTCCCTCAGCTTCGTGGTCTCTGGTGGTTCCCCCTCCCCCCTCGCCTCCCCTGTGTATCCTCGGTTCCCTCCCATCTCAAGGCTCCGTAGGCGTGCGCGTTGATTCGGCTTGTTCCTTCAGGTATGATTCAATTCTTCTTTCTAGGAGTTTCTGTGCGCTAATCGTGTGTGCTTGGTGATCGGTCTCGATTGTAGCTACATCACTTGTTGTAGTAGTGTTCGGTCATCCAATATACCTTTTTTGTTCTGTGTAGGTCTTAGAACGTAGTACATGTGTTTCTTCGGGCGCTGACAATAAGAAAAGAATCATGTCCGCCATCTTCAGGAGATTTCTCCTGAGCCAAGGCCTCATCCCACCAATGAACCCTCGATCGTGAGGGTCCATGATGTAGCATTGAAGCGCACCCACAAATTGCGTGCGTTTCTTTGTCATTTCTTTTTTGCGAACGATCTTCAATTTTCAAATTTTGAATTAGGTTCCGGGCAAAAGGTCCACGCTTTCGATGCACTTGTGGCCGCCGAGAGTCTCAGCGATACGTGTCTGTGGACCACGCCCAATATGACGTGGGTGCCGAAGTTCCCTCTCGCTCGCCATGGTCTCCTAGAGATCATGCATGACGGCCGCTTCGGCCTCCATGAATACTCTCGCTGGCCACAATATTATTCTCAAAACATCATTCACTGCGCTTGCATCCCCAGCACTGCTTCCCCTGAGTTCGCGCCGGCCGTTCTCTTCCGACACATTCGCGAAGAGGATTTCGAACGCGATAAGGAATGCGGGATCCAGGGCGTTGGATTCCTCGGCCGCAGCTTATGTCCGAGCTGTTTCAAGGAGCCGAGCAAATCATCCAACGCTGGGACCGTTCAGCCATGAACCACAAGGCACGCCGTGCGCCTGGAGACAGGATGAAGCTGGCGCTTCACAACTCGATGGATCGTCTGCGTCGGCTGCCTTCTGGATGGGAGACCTACTTGTGATAGCTGCTCACGTCCAGCGGCTCTCCCTCGAGCTAGCAGGTTTCATTACCTGGAACGAAGTTGTTGCTGCGCGGTGGGAAGATCCGTCGTTCGCCACGCGCGATGTGCTCCCCGTCCTCGGCGCGTTCACGAACTCTCCCACCACGGCCATGATGTTCCACCGCGTCGGCTTACCTGTGTGGCTGATCCAGCAGCACACGCGCTCGCTCGTCATCTACGACATCGTGGAACCAGTCGGCCTGCCATTCGACATGGACAATAACCCTACCCGTCCGTCATTGGTCAACATTTTCGACAACGGCCAAGGCATTGTGGCAGCGCCGGGCTACTGGACCGAGCTTATCCAGCATGCCTTGATGAAGAACATCGGCGACCGTCGTCTTGGATCTCTCCTCCCCCTGCTCGTGAACAAGTCGTCAAGCGTCAGAAGCTCGACGAAGGCGCTGCTCAGCGGCGCTCCAAGTCAACTCATCGAGGCCCGAGGCGATCACGCAGGAAGGCCGCTGCCGCAGGCAAGGAGAATCGCAGCGATGAGTCCGCTTCGGGCGAGCCCATCAGTCCGCCGCCTACCGTCGTCACCAATCTCACCCATCCGGCCGTGATGCATTATCCTCCCGTTCCCCTCGTCGGCATGTCTTCGCCGTGGATGCGTGCATTGCAGAGCATCTCTCCTGTCCCCCCTTCGGAGGACGCACATAGGTTTTTCTATCCGCCTCCTTTTCTCTTGTCCTCCATGCCGGGGTTAACCCAGCTGACGAGGACGAGGTGCTGAAGATCACGCGGTACATCCACAGTTTGGCACGCATTCGCTCGTTCTGTCGCTCCCGCATAATGGAGCCCACCCTTTCTGGCGACCCCCTCACGCTCACGCAATGGCGTGATGCCCTTTGGGGCGAATATCTGTACGATCCGCATGCCGTCCCCCCTCTAAAGGTCTCTCCGGCCGTTGAGAGGCGCCACAACTCGAAGGTGGACGCTCGCCGACTTTTTGGGAAAGTTGGCCGCATCCCGACCTACTTCTCTGACGATGAGCCCATTGTCAGTGGCATCACGGTCTCGACAACGGTGGCTCGCGATGACCGCCGCCTTCGTGGGCTACTCCTCTGGGAGTGCCACGAAATCAACTTCAGGGGAGAGTTGTTGGCTGTGGATGAGGTGCTCCTCGGATCCGCTACGTGGGTCGCCGTTGCTAGTGGGCTCGGGAGAAGGAGGTTGCGAAGGTCTGGACAGCAGCTGGGGTACAGCGGTGAGCGTGGTGCCATTGGACTTCGAGACGGCGCGAGAGAGCTATCGATGGCGTGTACCGTCCCCAGGCAGCACGCGCAGCAGGGATACCGTCGTCGCATTCGTCTCGGTCCTTGCGTCCTGGCCATCGCTCCCGCGTGAGCTTGCTGTGCAGCCTGCTTGGCTTCAGACATGTTCAGCGAGGAGCTTGCACGCGCTCAGGACAATGCAGTATTGTTTTACACACAGTCCTTCGGAAGAGTGTTCCATCGTTTGCCGACGCCGCCCGTGTTCATGAACTTGGATTAGTGTAGTGCGGACGTCATAGTTTTTGTTTGCTATGCTCATTGTATGCCTTGCTGTTAGCGTATGCTGCTCTCATTTCGTCTTTGCTTTCGCGCTGCCTGTGGATCGACGCTTCGCTCCTCAGGCACTTCCATTTGGTCCTTCGTCGTGATCGTGCTGGATCTGGACTTTTCGGGCGCTCTTGCTTGCCCTTTCCTGGGTGGATCGAGTTTTTCTTGCGGCTGGATGTATTATTCTGCAGTTATCGGAATTGATCGTTGTTTCTTTCTTTCACCGTCTCCTCGGAGACCGTCGGGCTTGTTTTGAGATTGGCTACCGGGTAAGGCGGATTTCCGACACTGAACAATGCCTTCCAGGATCTCTTGCTCTCTGGCACAGTAGCTTTCTGCGGCGGGAACCTTTGGTGAGACATTGTCCCTGCGTTGAACTCATGTACTGATGATTACGCCGTAGAAAAGATGGGGAAGACAAAATGGCGCCCTGAAGAACTGGCCTTCTTGCTGGAGGCTCGCAATTCACAGGAGGTAATTGACTTACTCAACGGGGGAGAGACTGGTAGCCAGCGAGCGGCTGCGACTTGCATCACTCAGCGATACCGCGACCACTTTGGCGACACTCCCTTTCAGGCTGAGAGCGCCAAGAATTCACGGTACGATTGGCAGGTGCGAAGCGCAAGAATCGGTCACGAATGGTTCGTCTTGAGGAGGAGTCCGTTGAAGAAGCAGAGGCTCGTCTGGAGGGTATTGCCAAGGTACGGTGCCTGGCATTGAACGATCAATACTAATGCCTTACTTAGCGCATCTACAACTGGGTGAAGAATGCCAGCGAGAAGCGCAAGCGCACGAAGGCTACTGTGGTGCCGCCTGTGCCAATGGCCGGTACGCCAGCCCGCAAGCCCAGCGCGCTGGACATCTACAAGAAACAGCATCCGGATCGCCCTCAAGCTGAAGTCAGCACGGGAACCGACGGACGCGCTAGAGCCAACATTGGTAAATGGGCCTCCGAAGCCAAAGCCCGATTCGACCAGCTGAGCCCGGAGGAGAAAGCTGCCTTCGCGCAGGAAGCGGAGACTCAAGGGAAGGCACTCGAAGCTGAACTCGCAGCTCTTGGCCCTGAAGGCATTCGCGCGTGGTAAGTCAATTAGATTTCTGTGCGGGATAATTCTTACGGCGTGCACAGGAAAGCTTCCTCGATGCCAGACTGGTTGGAAGCTTGTGCACGAGGATGGTATGATCAAACTGGTTGGGTAGGGTTCTACATCGCGGGCGGCGTTGATGCCAATGGGAATCTACAAGCATATGCTGAGTCCGTTTAAACTCGTTACTGGTTGATTCGGCTGACGTCACATGTAGAACAAGCATTGGCAAGGATGCAGCGGCTGTGACTTCGAAACGCGGCTGTGCGCTCTTGCAGGTTGGCCTTCCGACCGTATTCGCGGCAAATTCACAGAGTTTTTATCCGACTTATTCAAACGTGAGTATCAGTCGTGTTCAATCGGGCATTCTCCTCAATTGATCCTATACTACAGCACCGCCGCCTTCGCCGCCGTCGCACACACGAGCGTCGTGCTCCACCTTGCCCGAGCAAGGTGACGAGCTCTCTGGCGCATTGGCTGCGTCCCAGCCATCGCCTTCTCCCCCACGAGACACCTCGCCGGAGCTCTACCAACCGGAATCACCCCAACATCCTCCCATCGCCTGCTCGCACGCGTGAGAACTCACAGGAGGTTTCGCGACCAGCATCTCCTCAACCATCCGTCCCTCGCCTACTTGTGTGCGACAGATCCCGCAGGATGTTTCTCAACCGGCATCCCCTCAACCTTCGTTATCACAGGCAGTCGTGGCGGAGATCGTGCACAAGGGTGCGTATTCCTCGTGATCGATCATTCAGGATTAGCTAACACATGAACTTTGACTCACAGCGATCCAAGGTAAGCTTGCAATAATGTTGATGAGGCAATCATACTAACGAGCGCAATGTAGAAACCTTGACTGACGGAAACCAGCCGACGCCAAGAAGTCGAGGAAGTCCAAGTCAAAGAAATCCAAATCAAAGAAATCAAAGTCTGTTGATAACGGTACGTAGTTGACCACATTCTTCATACATTCTCATCTACAATATAATATTACAGACCCCGCTTCAGCCGCCAAATCTTCTGGCACGCGCGCGTTGCAAAGCCAGTACGAACGGTCCAGCCTGTGGACACTTCATTGATTATTGAGCTCCACGGGAGCGGAAACCTTCAGGTCGCCTTCTTGGCGAAGATCCGTAAGTGAAATATTCTGTCAATCAACAGACTAGAAAGAACTCACTTACGGTGCAGGGTGCAGACTACTGTCGCTCTGCAAAAGCGGAAGGCGGCGCAGAGCCTCGAGTCGCTTGAACCGAAGTCGACGAAGCGTCGCCGCGGGTGAACTTCACGCAGCTACCTTCCACTAAATTCCGTAGCTACGTTATCGTATTCTTGTCGTAGTTACTTGGTTCCCGACTGTGACAAGAGTGATACAGCTCGACAGGCAGCCGGTGTCCGTGGGATAAGATCTGCTGTCCCGGGCGTTGGTGGATAAATGAGTGATCTTGATATTTCCGGTATGTTTTGAAATTAATCTTGAGGTGATCGATCTTCACGGGCACTTAGAAACACGGCAGGGAAGTTTCGTCGTTCCGTGCCCTGAAAGTGTGGTCGAGCTGCAGCGTTATCGCTATTTGCTTCCTCCAACGCATCGGCCGATGCGCTCTTCCGCCTTCTGGAGAAATTTGACATGGCGCGATCCAGGCTGCGTATGTTATAATCTACTGACTTCGTGTGTTTCTCTTCTCGTGCACGTCCATCCCTCACTATTCTCACATTTCCCATGCCTTCTAAATACTCTAACGCTCTCAGGACTCTCTGCGAGGAGGGTTCGAAAGAATATCGCCCTAAAGACAGCCCGAAAGTTTGCCCTACTTGCGGCAACGGCGGCAAGATCATCTGTAAGTTGGCGTTCGCCAGCGAGCATGGGGCGAATGGTTCTTTAAGGTATGTTTCTACTTACTTAGACGCACTGCGGGGCTCATTTGCTGTCCATCAGTGCACGTACAAAAATTTCGAGAAGAACAAGTACTGCGATTGGTTCTCCTGGACCGGGGCAGCTCCCTCTCCATCGAAGATTGCCGCCATTCAGGCACTCATTGCCGATGAAGAACGTATTCGCCTGGAGGCCGATGCGAATCGTCTGGGAGCGACGGCGGAACGCGCCCGGGTTGCTGAAGAGAAGGCGGGTGCGCGCGAGGAGGTGGCTAAGGTGCGGCACGAGAGGGCGGTGGTGACGGCGCGAGCGGCACAAGAACGAGCAGACCGTGCTTTGGCGACGAAACTGCAAAGTGATTTGGATAACGAGGTAAGCGAGAGATCAATATGCGGTAATTCCACACTAACCTAGTGAATCTTAGGGATGTTTGGGGAAGCGTCGCGCTTCGATGGACCTCACAGAGGGCATCCCTGAGAAAAAAAGGCTGGTTGAAGAGGGTGCTAGCCCCCAGGTAAGTGATAACCTACCCTCAAATGAACTCCTGCTGACTGCTACTGCATAGACGACAGGTTCGTCGAGCGGTGTGACTCCATCCGGGCTTGGATGGTCCAGCTCGCAGGTGAGCCTCAATCCTTGCGTTACGTGTTACAGAACTAATCATACATTGATCAAGCCCACGGCTTCTACTCCTGGCACGTCAGCTACGAGCCCTACCGACTCCTTGAAGGGTAAAGGCAAAGGCAAGGCGTTGTCGTCTCGCAAGACACCCGCCATCAATGCCATCGTCCGCGTGCCCACTATGACTCGAATTCCTAAGCCGTGACGTTCCCCCTCCTCAGCCAGACGTTTAACGAGAGGGTCGCGACCTCGGGTACCGCGCCATCTGCTGGTGATCACTCTTCTGGATCGGCGTCTCTCCCGCGCAGTTTTTTCGTCCCTTCCACGCCCTCGGATGGACCATCTCCTCCTATCAAGGCGGCTCGCATCGTACGCATCACGACTGGCACTAGGCCGGTCACCCAGCCTCTCACCCAGAAGTCCAACGACGTGTTTGGCCCTTCCACGTCCTCGGATGGACCGTCTTCTCCTACCAAGGCAGCTCGCATCGTACGCATAACGACTGGCACTAAACCGGTCACTCAGCCCCTCTTCACTCAGAAGTCCAGCGAGAAGACGGCGACTGGGGCATCGGCTGGCAGGCTCCTCCTGACTCCGCGTCTCGCTCTAAGAGCACGTTTTTTGTCCCTTCCACACCCTCGGATGGACCATCTTCTGCCAGCAAGAGAGCTCGCATCGTACGCACCTCGACCCTCTCGCGCCTCCCAATCCCCATTACACGGACGCCAGTCACGCCAAAGGCGTCCGTCGTTCATACCACTGGCCCAAGCTATGCCCGCTCTCCCTCTCCGCTGTAGCGTATCTCTATCTCTTCCGATTCGGATGCTGAGCCGACGTTGGATATTGGCGCGGCGGTCGATGCAGCAATCTCGGACACCTTTCCCACTCAAAAAGTGTGGATGACGGACACGCAAGGTGTAACCTCCCTCGCATGCGAATTCCTGAAGCAACAGACATCGAAGGAGCACAGCCCTTCAAGCGGGAACGACAGCGGCAAGGAGAATCGCCACCCCCGCTGCTCGCAGCGGAGGAGGCGATCGGGCCCGATGACAACGATGCATTACCCCTTCATCGCAGGTCAACTCCAGCCCGGAGTTGGTGGCTGGTCTTCGAACTGACAAGGACCCCTTCGCCTCCCTCTTTACAGAAGAGATGTCGGGTGGGCATGCTTCGGACCTCTACACTTCCGATGAGGATCCCCTCGACAAGTTGACATGGGATGAGTCGGACGAGGAGTTTGAGCCGGAAAGGGGCGGCATGAGGTCCTCATCTTCTGAGCCGGAATGGGCGGTGTCGAGGAGCAGGACTGGTTCGCGCTCGAAATTTACGTGTGGAACCAGGTATGTCCGGTTGCTAATTCTCTCGAGCGCGAACTCACATTCACGTTAGTCGGGCAAGCGACCACGGCCGTTCTATATCACTGTCCCTCGTGAAGGGAAAATCAGCATCGCGCGACTTCCAATCGTTTTAAAGTGCTTTACCGATGCTAATGTTGTGCATTTCCAGCGTTGGAACCGGTGATGCGGATATGGGAGGCGAATAAACTTACGGACGCTTTCTGGGTCCACTGCGAGCTGCGGCGAACACTCATCCTACGTTTTCCTGGGGTGGATCCGTGCACCGGGATGGAGGACTTCCTTCACAAGTTGGACAGGGAGTCCATGTTGTAGGAAGGTATGTTGTTTATATTCAATGCTGTGCTGCACACTAACCGTTGACAATGCAGAAGTCTACTTAAAATAGAATACAGAATGTGATGTTGATATTTTGTCTGATGTTCAAACCGCGTGCAAGTGTGAGAGGTATAGGTGAGTCATTCTCAGTCATGGCGTAGCTACGGGTGGGATGCGAGCGTCGTCGTCGGATACATGTTGCGGCGTCGGATACATGTTGCGCCGTCACGGCACTTACTGTATGATGGCCACGGGCGAGGATAGTGTGTCGTCGTCGGATACATGTTGCCGTGTCGGATACATGTTGCCATGTTGGATACATATGGCGGCGTTGGGGCACTTGGTGTATGATGGGTCCGGCGTGGCTACGAGCGAGGATGGGAGCGTCGTTGTCGGATACATGTTGCCGTGACGGATACATATGCGGTGTCGGGGACTTGGTGTATGGTGGCCACGGGCAAGGATGCGAGCGTCGTCGAGGATACATGTTGCCGTGACGGATACATATGGCGGTGTTGGGGCACTTGGTGTATGGTGGCCACGGGCAAGGATGCGAGCGTCGTCGAGGATACATGTTGCCGTGACGGATACATATGCGTGTCGGGCACTTGGTGTATGGTGGCCACGGGCAAGGATGCGAGCGTCGTTGAGGATACATGTTGCCGTGACGGATACATATGGCGGTTCGGGCACTTGGTGTATGGTGGCCACGGGCAAGGATGCGAGCGTCGTCGAGGATACATGTTGCGGCATCGGATACATCTTACGGTGTCAGGCAACGATACTATGGTATGTACAATCTATATTGTATGTACGATCTATATACACCTCGGAATATGTATCTATTTTTGTTCTACTCCATCTACTTTCTGTATCCGGCCAACTGAAGTCCCTCAAATACTGCCGGATCTCCAGCTTATCAGCCGCGCTTCCGTCTCGTACAAATGCTCGATTTCCTCCATCGCAACTTTGTTCCCCTAGTTTGTGCACCTGCTGTCCTTAGGTAGGCTAAGTGTGGCTTATCTCATGGAGAAGATGTCTTTGGAAGTCAAGGCTGAGGATGACTCCAATCAGAGGCTAATGTCCCCAGCGCATTTGGCGAGCGACTCTTCTCCAACAGATGAAAAACAGGCATATTGCCAATGATTAGGTGAAAGTCAACCATGTACAATATTCTGCTCGAGTTCATATGTTTTCGCAGTATTGGTGGTACGCTCATCCCTTCGTTATCATTTCCATGTGCGGTTGCAAAGATTCCTTGTCAAGGCGTTATTGGGACTGGTCTTTTCCTTGGCACGGCGAATGGACTGCGGAATGCGGCCCCGTTGGTTTGCTCCTCGGATATTGTGTTGTCTGTTCTGTGTGCTACACAGTCATGGTGAGAATTAACCTCTCCTCTGAACACGTTGTACGAAGACTAAATGTTCGCCTAGATCTCATTGGGGAAATGGCCGCATTTCTTCCTATTCCCGGGGCCACATTACGTTTGCAGAGCGGTTCGTTGACTCCGCATGGTCATTTGCAGTTGGCTGGCTATATTGTAAGGATAATGTTCTCGGGTTCTGTTGGTTTCACCATGTTTTGTTCCAGCTATATGATCATTCTCCTCCCGCAGAAGTAAGCGCTGGTGCCGTTCTGATCAATTATTGGTGAGCACTCTTTGATACATGCGGATATACAATATCTTACCCAGACCTATGTAGGAACCGATCTATCAACAACCGCAGTGTGGATTTCTCTCTGCCTTACCGTTGTGATATCCATCAACCTCTTTGGAGCCAGTGAGTCGAATTAGATACATTTTTCTGCCGCCACTAAAGAGCTTCGTAGGCGTCTATGGAGAAGCTGAATTCATCTTTGCCTCCGTAAAGGTCATTACATCAGCAAAACGTCGATTTGACTTATGGCTCTTAAATAACCCTTATGAACTTACTTTTAATCTTATTTCCTCTTTTTTTTCTTAATTAAGACCAATAAGAGCGATTAAGACGTAAAAGAGGTCTCATAAGGGTTTTTAGCCGCCCAAATAAGTGCATTTAAGTACATTTAAGACACAAAAGTATGGTAAGTCAAATTGACATTTTGCTGATGTACGATCATCGGACTTATCATTCTTGGCATTGTTTTGGACCTCGGTGGAGGCCCAAATCACGATCGCATTGGGTTCCGATACTGGAACCATCCCGGACCTTTTGCGCAATTCAAAGAGATCGAGAGGGTCAAAGGGCGCTTCTTGGCGTGGGGGCCGTCATGACGCAGGCCGCCTTCTCGTTCGTAGGCACTGAAGTCGTTGCGGTGCGTCTCGTGCACTTTGTTGGATACCGTTTGTATTCACATCTTCGTTATTTCTTAGATTGCCGGTGCTGAAGTGAAGAACCCGCGTAGAAGTATACCCAAAGCAATTCGCCGCGTCTACGTCCGTATTCTCTTGTTTTATATTGGAGGAGTAGCTATTATTGGGCTACTTGTTCCGTTCACGGACCCAAGACTGAACTTAACAGATGGTACTGCAGCCGCCTCGCCCTTTGTTATCGCTATTCAAAATGCCGGAATCAAGGCCTTACCTTCGGTGTGGCTTTGTTCTGCCGCAGATATCACACTGGTTCATCCCTTTATACCCACAGATCATCAATGCTTGCCTGCTAACCTCCGCTTGGTCTGCAGCTAACAGCGATTTGTATTGCAGTTCCCGTACACTCTGTCGGTGTCATGCCATCGGCTTCATATGATAAACGCTGATTACTCTCGCACAGATGGTCTTGCAGCCAATGGAAATGCACCGAGCATATTCCTAAAGGTTACCAAGCACGGCCTTCCTTGGGTTTCACTTGCGACATGTGCGTGGTTTGGGTTTCTCTCCTACATGGATCTTGGTAGCGGGAGCGGCAGAGTATTCGGCTGGTGAGTGCTACGCTCCGTGCTACTACCCACATGCTCATAGTGGTCCTGATATCTTAACTGATAGGTTTAGTAACATGTGCGCACTCATGATATTGGAATGCATGCCGTATTGAAGCGTTGCCTGGTTGTAGGACAGCCATCTCGGGGCTGGTAAGCTGGTTCGGCATTGCCGTGATATACATTCGGTTCCACAAGGGCCTTAAAGTGCAGGGCATCGACCACAGAACGCTTCCGTACATGTCGATACTGCAGCCGTACGCTGCATGGTATGCCGCAATCATGTGTTTCATCCTTTGTTTCGTACGCATTCCCGTCACCTGCTCGTGATCGCCGCACACTCACTGGGTGCCCGTGCTGGACTATTACACAGTTCAGCGGCTGATCGGTCTTCCTGAAGGGCCAATGGGCCACGGATGTATTTGTCACCAATTACCTTCCTCTGATGCTCTTCCCCGTCCTCTATATTGGCGCGCGGTTATGGATGCGCACGTCCTTCGTGAAGCCCGAAGAGATGGACTTCAAGTCTGGCCTGGCGGAAGTTCTCAGCGCCTCGTACGTGCTCATACGCTGTCGTATTCTAGCTTCCTGACCCTGGCGTCGTGATAGATATGATGAACCTCGTCCCCGCAACTTCGTACAACGCGTTTGGAGCTGGCTGGTGAGTGATTTCGATATAATCTTATAGAGTTCTTCCGTGATGCTGAACGGTCTGCATGTATTTTTAGATGTAAATCTGTAGACCCAAATTTTCACCGAGCAGGAAATGTGGTTGTAAAATAAATTGTCTATCGCTATCACGTTATACACAAGCTAAGCTAAGTTGACCGTGGGAACGAGGTAAGTCAAGTTCACACCAAACCAGCTTGTGACTTGCGGCAACACTACCCTCAACAGCTGTTGGTCCTGCTAGTACCTACTGCACTTTTAAACCGGAGAGCAAAAGTGACTCCGCTCAGTATTGTTATGCCCTTCTAATCCCTCATTTTGCATGTACAATAATGATCCAAATTGCATCTGGACCTCCTATTTGATCACTAGCGAGCTAATAGTATCTGGGCATCTTCCCTGGCTGAACATAAATTCGCTGGAGTCACGGTCGTTGTTCTGCAAGATTAGTGTATCGGCATGGCAGAAGAAGGTCCTCATGTCAGTTCTTATCCCTTCCTTTCACCAAAGGCAGTTTCTCGAGGCCACAACCTCTTTATCTGGTCTACAACTACTATGCAGCTGATGCTCGGTGAGCATCATTCCATGCAGTCTGTATTTTCTCACTGAAAATTCCTCTTTCTTGTCAACAGGTTTTTGTAGCCACAATCGGTCCCATCTGACGGTTAAAACCATGTATCGCTGGCTCGCCCTTGCGTCTCGCTTGGACGTCGATCCGGAGAACCCTCATTTCGTCCTCCGGCCTGTCGAAATCCATCCTCTCACAGTTGAACGTTACTTCAGCTATCATTTCGAGTGTATCGGACCGGATTTGCTAACAACTTCCGAGGAGATCTTACAACCGGGCCATTATGCCATGTTCGTGACGTCCAGTAATAGGAGCTCTCGTTGCAATGTCTGAATCATATCTGACGTAATTACTCTTTCAGTGGATATGAATTGGGATATCTCCATTTATACCACTCGAATGCCCACTTTCAAAGATGACTGCTTTTCGGAGTCACAGATGATTGCTAATGCAGTATTTCTCTCAGGCCTCATATCACCTCAATATCTCTGATCAGTATTTTGTAGTGCAAATATCCCGAATGGTTCAATGCGCAAGTTAGGAAGCGAGATGGTAGATGTGTTGTTACAGGGACAACCGCGGAACCTCTGAAGACTACTTGGATTGTTCCGCCAACCTTTCGGGTGATCGTACGTGTCGAAATGCTGACAGTCTGCTCTGCAATCATATCTAAATGTTCACGGGCTTCAGGTCAATCAGCATTACCCTGTTTCCGACGAGAACGATGACCCCGAATGGTACAATGTGAAGAACGGACTGACCATGCATCAGGAACTTGCAGATTTGTTTTTGAACAATGATATAGCCATTGACGTCGACGTGAGTTTGCGTATTATTGTGGCATCTTATACACTGGTCTGAAGGAATTCAGGATAATTGTCGAGTTATCTTCTTCCAGGATCCGCACAAACTGTGCAGCGAGAAACTTCTCGCCACAATACCAACTTATATATCTCTCCCGAAGGATGTTCCGGAAGAGCTAGGCCCCGATTTGCAGCTGTTTCGCTACCATCTCAAGTGGTCCATCACAGTCAACGGCAACGCTGGCGATGTTATGGATTATTATGATAGGGGTGAAATATCATCTACACTAAACGAACTCCTGGGTGAGGACCATGATGAGATGGCAGGTCCAGAGGATCCGCTGTGGCAGACCGAGATCGGCCAGATAATTATGGCTTGGCTGATCCACACGAAACGGTGAGAGTTTTCGAACTACTTATTCATCAGCTGTCTCGGTCCTCACACGGCGTCTCTGCCAGAACGACTTTGATTGGCGATGAGTACTGAGTAGCGGGGCCGCTTCACAGGATGGTTTGTAACGTATATCAAATCATAGCCTTGAAAACGTTTGGAATCGCAGGTACAGTAGTTCATAGCGATGACATCCCTCTACCAGCGAAGACGAGCCCAAAAGGAACGAGCGTTCATTCGTATGTATCATACCCATAGGCGGCAGTGAGCGTGGTAGAACCGCTTCAATGTCGGATTGTGGAAAACGTTCGCCCAAGAACAGCTCGCGGCGATAGTATGCTGTGGTGATTTGAATTCGCAACCTCCCGCCGTTATTATAACTCCAGAATATCAATTTCCTGAGACACCCATCAACTTGCACTGTATGGTTTCTATGATAGACGTCTTGCACATTCACAGTCTCGTGCACTTGCACACCTAGCGGAATGGTGCTCCTCCGCGAGCATTAATGTACTGGCTGGCGTTAGTTTGGCGAGTAGAAACACATGAATACATAAACTTGAAGGGGCGTCAGACTTACATCTACAGGCAAATGTTCGAGCCATAACCATCATCATGATCAGCGAGGCCCGTAAGTATAGGCAAAAGCGTAACACTACAGAGTCCGTGAATCTCCGGGAAAAGACAGGTAACGATAAAAGAGCGGATCGCGTCCTGTGCAAAAGTCAACTCGGAACTGCTAAATCATAGGGATGTGAAGCGACGAAAAGGTCTGTACTGAAGATATATGTCCAAGCGCGAGTGAGATGGGATGAGGGTCAAGTGTTTGTGTCCAGTACGAAGCACCAAGAAAGATGCTTCACGATACGAGACAATCTGGTATCTGGATGTTCTTGAGTGTTTTGCTAGGATAACGTGAAGGACTTGTAAGCATCGTCGCTAATGGAGGGGTTATATGCGACTTACTTGGAGTAGAAGAGACCCCACCAGCCCTCAACTCCGCCGAATTCGATGTCCTGCATAAATTCGTTCAGTGTCAACAGCCTTCCATACCGATCATCTGTACATACCTTCCAAACCTCGTCGAAATACTGGGGAGTGGGAAAATTATTAAGGTTTCGTGTCGTATGATGAATTCAAGCTCACCTCAAAGAAGAAATAACCTGTGCCGTTCTGGTTCGCTTGGCACACGAATGTATCGAGGAAGGTCTAATCATCCGTTCAACTATAGCGTTAGCTCCGTTGCCGCAAGTACAAGAACGCGTCTCACCTGTAGGTTCGGCTCTGATGCGGTCGATGGACCATTGCTCATGTTACTTACATCAGATGAATTCTGTACGCTGCATGAATATAAAGTGGGCGAATTGGAACATGATGGACGACGCACCGATGGCCAGCCCGTCTCTGCAATGTACATCGTGGGCTTGTTTGCAAGTTGGTTGGCCACGATCACGTTGTTCTCCTGGAAGAATTCGTTCGTCCACGCGGCGGCTTGGTCGATGGATACATTTGCAAACCACGGGTGTACGTTCGACATCTTCTCACGGGGTCAGCACACGACAGCACTCAATCAAGTACACGTCACGTACGCCGTAGTCGACCGCAGCAAGGACCTCGTTGTTGAAGAAACTACCAGCATCGGCATTACCGACAGGCATAGTCTGGTTGAGGTTCAGGGCCGCCAGTGCGTTTCTCGTGTCTGTGATGTTCGCAAGCAATAACTGTCCGCCTTCATTACCAATGGCGCTATTGGGGTCTGAAACGCCAGCGGCAGTGACGTAGCTATGATCATATCAGCTTCCATTCTAGACATGTTCGATGTTAGATGACTGACTTCAGGATGAACTCGTTTCCAACAGTGACACCCAGAATGTTGTCCGTGCCGTATGTCTGGATGGCCTCGATGATGGCATCGCGCTGACGCGTGTATGGAGTGGAGTTCGTGGGAATGGGGTAGTTTGCGAGGTATACTTTGAGGTCCACCTTCGTTTGCTTGATCGCCTCGAGCTGGGAAGGAGCCAATCAACTTCCGCATCAATGCCAGCACAGAGGATATATTTACCACCAAAGCAGATTGGTTACAATCAGCACCGTACAACCGGATCCGCTGCACAACGTGTCAGAAAGGAGGTTCTCCACGTGAGAAAGCATACATACCGGAGTTAGTTGAGAGATTAGCTACAAAAATTCGTCAGGCGTGAATAAGCATTTACCAATGCGTAATAACGAACCTGAATGTCTTCAATCACATCCGCTAAATTACAGATTAATACTGCACGGGAAGAGAAGGCCAATGGGAACTCACCGAGCGAATTGCCACAAGCCGGGTATTGAGAGCCGGCCGGCGTGTACGCCAGACCGTAGAACGACTTCTTCAGCCTCGAATCCAGTTGGAATGTACTCGGGTCATTGGGATTAGTCTGATTGACCACGGAGGCGGAACCTGATGAAGACGAGCTCAAGTTCGAGCTCGTCTTCGATTTATTGCGCGAGACTGTCACGCCGATGGCGACTCCGGCGGCAATAAGTCCAAGGAGGGCGAGCAATGATCCAACGACCTACGTGGCGGTTTGACTATTGCACCGGAGCAGAAGAGCTTCCGTACTCACAACCCATTTCGACCGGCGACTGCGCGCCTGCTCCTTCTCGAGCCATGCGCTGCTGCTGTATGCGGCATTGCCGTACGGCTCCTCCATGTTGGAATATCCTTCGTTCAAAGGCATGTTGGCAGATTCTGAATGGGAAACGTTGAGGTAGCTGCTGCGAGCGGTGTTGTGCCCACTGGGTCGAGGAGAGGCAAAGGCGTAAGGATCGTCTACGCCTGACAGGCGATGAGGAGGCTGCGCAGCAGGGAAGGGGAGCGAAGAATGGAGAGGAGTAAGAGAAGAATGAACCGAATTGGCGGTCGCCAGGAGTATAAGAACCGTTTGCAGCTCACCGGAAGGTCGGCATCGAAATAGTCATTGAGATCTGGATTCGACCCGGTGGCGCGCACTGGGCTGTCACGGTGGATCGACATGGACAGTGATCGTTACAGACTTGCCAGGTCGCACTCAGCGTCGTGGGCGTTGCAAGCAGTCGTGAGAGCTCAGGAAAAGACGTCGGCGAGGTGGCCAACACTGGCGCGTATGCAGTGAGGATAAGAAGACTCGTATGACGTAAAAGTTGCACTTTTATTATTTTGTCACACACACACACATTTTGTGACCCCCCCGCACGCGTCTGACTGTAAATTCCCCCCCCCCCCGCGCGCTTCCACCACGCGCGCTTTTTGTGTTCGTCAATGTCGGCGACATTTCTCGATTAGCTTTCTGTCTTCTTCCTCATTTATCACCAAATATGGGGACTGCAATACCCCTTCAGGCCAGTAGATTCCCACCAACTTTGCCTGAAATCTTCCTAAACTTGCATTCCAGCAGCTCGCTCGTGCACTGACCCTCCCGGCAGATGGTAAAACCAGCCTCCAGCAGCGAGCAGGTCCCCACGAGCATAGGCACCACTTGTTCGACCTTAC
Source organism: Grifola frondosa (assembly GCA_001683735.1). Lineage (NCBI taxonomy): Eukaryota > Fungi > Basidiomycota > Agaricomycetes > Polyporales > Grifolaceae > Grifola > Grifola frondosa. The sequence continues at coordinate 647,984 of LUGG01000009.1, forward strand.
AATGACCGCGGCAGACTCGTTTCCTCGCTGGAAGGATAGACGGAGGGTGTTCAGGCTTGCAACTACAGAGCATTTCGCCCGCAAGTGTCTCCCGCATGCCTATCCATTCCCATTTTCACCAAGGTGCGACGTCATTTCAAGGGCAGCAGCCCGTACCCTACCTACATCCTTCCCGCCAGCCAGCACCCACGCCGTCGTTCTCTGCGTGCGGTTCAGCGTCGCCACTAAATCCTCCCATGCCGCCCATCACGAACAGCGTGACTGGATACCTCGCGCCCTCTCGCTGCCAGACACTGCCAAGTCTTTGCACTCAACATCAATGCCCCTCCTGTCGTCTGTGTCGCCCGCCATACCACTCGTCTACAATGACAGGCCCTCTGCGTGCGTTGTCGCCTCCGGGATGATTGGTGCCCCAATGTTGATAGAACCATTCCCCCGCACACGCACGCGCAGCCGCTCCCGCCCACCACCGCGGCGAAGAACGAAGCTCGCAGGACGTGCCGCAGATCTGTTCGTGCGGGCTGCAACTCTTGCGCTGCTCGATCTCGCTCTCCCCGTTGCATCCACGTCTCAGCGCTGCATGATATATATCTGCGGCGCTCTGCATTCTACTTATCACGGGCACACGGACAGTCCCTCTGTTTTTATCCTGTTTCGCCGGTTGCTCCTCCGTTATTATTCGTCCGCTGTTAATTGCCCGCACAGTCACTGAGATCGGGGGATACTTGATTGCATTTGAATTCTTCTTCCATGTCTCTCCCATTGCATGTCATTCGCTCACGCTCACTTTCTCTTCCATCGCCACACCATGTGTTAAATTACATGGCAATAAACATTTTATAGTGGAATTTAGGTTTTCCCAATATAATTTAAATATGTCAGAAAATTTAGTGAATTTCCGCACACGAATTGAAACAAAGGTTTGCAATGTGGTACTTAAGGGTTTTTGTACACAAACAAGCTAATATTCGAAGGAAGAAGACAGAAAGCTAATCGAGAAATGTCGCCGACATTGACGAACACAAAAAGCGCGCGTGGTGGAAGCGCGCGGGGGGGGGGAGACTTAACGCGAGGGGGGGGGGGGGAATTTACAGTCAGACGCGTGCGGGGGGTCACAAAATGTGTGTGTGTGTGACAAAATAATAAAAGTGCAACTTTTACGTCATAGACTCGGCTTTAGCGGCCTAACCACACAGCTTCGACTTTCTTTAGCACGTCACACATAGTCACAGTCTGGGTACGGCAGCGTGTCACGTCACGTCTGTGACATAGCTGGCGCCCTTAAAGTACTGCGGTTGATTCAATTTGATGGGGGCATAACGCGGGCAGATCAGTAGAAGCTGCGGAGGCAATTATAGATTCACTAAATATACATCGCTTGCTTGCCAGGTACTGTAAGACTGTCCATGTCAACGACGGATGATCATGCGAAATGTAGTAGGAGACAACCTCAAACATGGAAACCAACACGAATAAACAGGTATGAAAACAACATCCGACAGCAGATAGCAGCCTCGTCTACTGTCCGCCTAAATAATGGAACATGAGTGTAGTAGCAGGGTAGCACATAAGAAAGAGGTGGTATAGCAGGATAGCAGCAGCAGAAGAGAAATCACCCAGTCATCTACGGTGTACATTACGCACCGCAATTATCGTTAACCCCCGCTCGGCGTTCGTTTGGGCTGTACGGAGGCGCGTTTCTGCTTTTTTACTAGCTTCGCGTGCCGCTCCTCATCCGTATGGTGGCGCCCTTCTCCCCGTTTCGAAGGCATCGTTTGACTTCGTGTGACAGTCGCGATCGATCCCGTTCGAGATGGTGGCGATTCGACAATTTGCGATAGTTCACCGGGCTCGAGCTGCGGTTTCTCTGTAATCGCCAAGAAAATGATGAGGGGTACATAATATTGATCGTAAAAGCAGTGGACTGACCAACTGGAACTGGACGCTCAGCTGTGTGCCGTCTCACCATTCTCCGCATACCATCGTCCCTGCTCACCAGCTTCCAGCCTCCGGTCTCCTCGTCTGAACTCGCTAGTAGGTCTACTGGTTCTGTCGCTGGAACCGTCGCCGCACTATCCGATGGACGCGTCGTGGGCGGTGGTGGAATATCGAGCATAAACCAATCCTGGTGTGCTATCAGGAACTCGAGCACATCCTGGCTCAGCTGATGCTCTTGCGGAGACATCTCATGGCTCGGATGCGCGATCAGCGCAGGTCGAAAAATCACGGCCAGATCTACTCAATTGTTAGCGCGTCGAGCCGCGTCAGTGATAGACCACATACTCTTTGCGGTCATAAGGTTCTTGTCTGATTTGCGCGCAAATACAGATAGGAGATCCAGCACGTATAGCAGCAGGTACTGGTTGGCGCGCGGCATCGCCCGTATCAGCCGCTTGTACGTCGCAATCACCTCGTCTTGATTATATGGCTTCTTTGCTGCACCGCACCCATGAGACGGAGCAGGACGTCCACACCGCTGCACTCACCGAGGGCATCTCGGAACTGGCCCAGCGTTAGTCTTGGGTTGTTACGAGCTGCTCGGAGCACTCACATAATGGTACATATCATGGGGTATCACAGGTTCCTATTGGATATGAGAAAGGGTGAGAATAGCAGCGCACGAAGGAGGACGTACGGGCATTTGCGTGAGGTATCGTCGGAACACGCTCGCGACGTCGTGCGTCGTGTAATGTTCCTTTTTCCAGTCGAGGTTCTTTCCGTACTACACATCACGTATGAAAGTGTGAGCAAGTGAGCGAATGAACATCGCGAATGATGGCCAGGATGCCGGACGCACTCTGGGAGGAGTCTCAAACGCCGTCTGCAGCTCCCGCATCCGCTTGTTCGAGCCGTTGACGCGAAATGTTCCCTCCACCTCCGTCGCTGTGGAGCATCAGCATCTCACATGACATCAACATGAGCGGGCAACCCTACCGTTCTCCTTCAGATACAGACCGCTATCGGCGGGTGAGTCATGCACCAAACTGGGGACCGTTGTCACGCACCACTTTGCAACAACGACGGGAATGTACCCCATACATAGAGCTCCCCGTTCGCATTCGCAGTAGAAATCTGCACGCTGGCGCACTCGAGGCTCTTCATAAGTGGTCTCCCAAATACGAGACCTGGTGTGGGTCTTCGCTCCAACGCTGAAACGCACGCACTGTCAATCGCGGGCCATGATACGCTCACCGCACTAACCTTTCTTCTCCTCCGCCTCCTTCTTCGCGCGCTGGGCAAACGTGAAATGGTTCCACCAGGTCTTGAGGCTGGCTTTAGTCCGGGGGTCGGTGGCGGAAGTCATGAGCAAGTCGGAGGGAGAAGAGGGGCTATGACCAGGTGAACGGACGGTAACGTATGTACGCGCTGGTGTATCGAGGGTATTCGAGCGACGACGATGGCCCCTTGCAAGGAAGCCAAGAACAGGTCTGCGGCGAGATGCCAGTTCGACAACGTAAACGATCCAGAGTAGCTCGGTGTATTGAGAGGCGCCTGTAGTCTGCGGTTTCGAAGTAGTTTTGACGTTGGTTGTAATAGATTAGATAAAGATTTCACAGTTGATGAGAGTAGAACGTAGGTTGTCGTCAGTGGTCGTGAGTTAGTGAGAGGTTAAAGTTAGCCGAATGTCGCGCTCAGGCCGAACGGTTGGAATTTGGTGGATGGTTGAAACGAAATCCCTCTTACAATCGATGTCCTGAGCGGATGTTTGACGGAACACAATAGCATCACGGAACTACAGCCCCCACGGATATAAAATACCCTTTTTAAGTATACCGATATGTAGTCAAGAAACTTAAGCATCAAGACAGTATTAAATATACTGCGGTGGCTGCATTCGATAGTCGTTCATTCTAATTCGTACATCCTGCAACCACTCTGAACATGAACTGAACCATAGTTTCTCCTAAAAACCAAGGGGCAACGAAGACCTAAATGGCGAGGGAGGTTAAGGAAATAGAAGTGGCAGTGCGGGTATCACGGATCCTAAGCCGAATGTGATATGCGGACAACACCACCGTAAATGAGATGCCGGGAGACTATCAGTAGCGTAGGCCTGCTGCAGTCTGCATAGCTCCAAGTACTCACCAATGGAGTACTCGACGAGTTCAAGCTCTCTCTGGGAAATCTTCAATGAGTCCGTCATCCAGCATGTCACTTGCACTCTTGTAAATCAGGTGCGAAGGTGCGCCAATTCAGAACCTGAGCACGGAGTACTGCTACGTCGCAGGCATTCTCGAATATTTTGTACTGCTCACAGTCTGATGCACGAAATGATGGTGCAAGGCAAGAGTGAATCCATCATCCATGAAAGTTGCGTAGATCTACGACGATCAAGGTTGTCCTCGTAGAGCTGCTCATCGCGTCCTCGCCAGCTGGAGTACGCCGATGGCCAACAGTGTGGTGAGATCATCGAAGAATCCATTTGTCTGCTGGGACTTGAATGCCCTCTAAGCTACGAATGTAAAGAACCTAGTACATGCGAGCCGACAGACTCGGAGACACGACAAGTAGACATAGCAGCGTACAGTCGCAGTCAAAGTGAACAGTCATGGTCATTCTCACAATGATAGACATTGGCAGCATGCAGCGTGATTCGTTGAGCACTTCAAAGTTCATATGGCGTCGTCGACGATTCCGAACGACGAGGGGGTTCAAAAAATCGTTGGATAGGTCTTGCCACAAATAGAGTTAAAATTTTAATAAATTAGTCAACATATCCAACATTAATCGTTTTCGGAGAAGTCAGCGCGCTCAATCTCTATTCACACTTACATCTCGCTGTGCAGACATGTCTGACTGGGGTACTATCACATTTTCTTGTTTGGTGACATCTATCTCACTATTGCAAGGAATGCAGAAGCTTCCGACGACGATGTTCCTGCTGCCGTGCGCTCCGCCCCGATCGCAAAGAAAGTAGTGAGAAGCAAGTGGGAAGGAGAAGACGAAGAGGACAGTGGCCCAGTAGTACGTGCATCGTTAGTGTATATTCATCCTCACGCGCGTTATTCAAACTGGTAGCCCTCAGAGTGACTGGGAGGCATCCTCGGAGGAGGAAGAGAAGCCCAAGCCCGCCGCCCCGGTCGCGCCTCCCAAAAAGAAGGGAACACTTAAGCAGAAACTCGCAGAGAAAGAGGCGGAACGAGCATCCCGCCCTAATGAGGAAGACGACGAGTACGACGAGGATGCAGTACTCGACCCTCGGGCAAAGGCGAAATTAGACAAGGAGAGAGAGCTGGCTGCTGATCTGAACAATGCGGCCGAGCTTTTCGGCGCTGCTGCGCTCGGAGGTACGTTTGGTATTCTTACGTCTAGAAAGGTTCTTGACATACCATATTTTGCCTCTTCACCAGGCACGTCTTCGAAGGAATTAGACTGGCTAGTCTCCGCCCAGCCTCGGACGAAGGAGGATTTCGTTGAGTTTTCAAACAACATCATTGAATACATCATCAAGCGACATCAAAACAAACCACTATATGCCGCCTTCCTCGAACACCATGTACGCGAATTGGCGATGCCGCTACGGGACGTAGAAGTCCGTAAGGTAGCCAGCGTGCTGACAACGCTTTCCAACGAGAAGCAGAGGGAGCAGAGGGAGAAGGCATCAGGTAAGAAGAAGCCAAAGGCCGCAGCGAGGCCTGCTTTGGGTAGCGCGAAACCGTCAAGCAAGTACGTTGATTTGTCGTACATTCTAATGTGTCTCAAACTCATCGCTCCCTCTCAGGATTGACACAAGCATATACGATGAGGCCTTAGACGACTTCGGCTCAAACGCTGATGATTTCATGTAGCACGAGTTCTATCCCATACCTGTCATCAGTTTGTAGAATGGCGCTTGGCCTTTGTTATAGCGTAGATCGGTCCCTAGGATCAGCCGATGAAAATGTATTCTGCAGCTCAGTCATCCTGTTCGCCTTCGTCGCCACTGCTATCCTCATCGTCGCTCATTACACGACAACACCTCCACCTTCCTTTTCCTTCAATATCCGTCCCGCATTCGCAAGTTTCGGCCCAAGAACTTTTCTGGCGCCTGCATTGGCACCCACATCCCAAACTTGTAGCTTGGCTTTTGATCCAGCAGCGGCTAACGTGAGTGGGTCATCTGGTGACCATACGTTGAGAAAACCTTGCCCTGAAAGCGAAATGCGATCAGTCGTGATCGATCCAGAGATATATCAAGCTTTGACTTACCACACCAAGATCCCTTGAAGTAACCAAACTGACTTGACGTTTGCCCAAGTCGGCGTCTTCTAAGATGTTCCAGACTTTGACAATTTTGTCGGTGCACCGGTGGCAATACAGCCTCGAATGTGGGGATTTACATCTAGCGCGGAGACAGCGCCATCGTGTGCGGAAACAGTGAACCGCGCGGGAGACGGCGAGTTCAGATCTGAGGGTAGCGTACGTGCATCGAAGTTAAGAACAAGGCCGTTCTCCAGGGACACCTACAAAAAACCAAAGTATTTAACAAAAAGAAACCTGCATAAATGAAAGGCTCACATAAAATCCATGTGCTTCCCAAGGATCCCACCGTAACGCCTCCACATCAGCGCCTACCACCGCACCTACTCCTGCGTCCGGTGCACGAGAATCGAATGTCCTTACTGTGCGATCGTAACTTCCCGTCAACAAAACCGTCGGCTCCGTCTCGTTCCACTGCACTGCCTGCACCTTATCTTTGTGCACATTGAAACTTCTAAGTGCACCCTCGTTCTCCCCACCGTCTCCATTAATCGTCGGATCGCGTGTGAGATCCCATAGCTTGACTGTGCGATCGGCGGAAGCAGAGGCAAGAAGATTACGGTGTGTTTTATTCCAGGAAAGCGATAGGATAGCGTCAACGTGGTATGCTGCGGACGCCGCGCGATGTTTTGTCTTCTTGCGCTTTTTCTTGCCTGTACCGAGTGGCATGGGGATATGTGCTGCAGTCTTATCAGGCCGACCGAGTATCATATCGGGGTACATCGCCTCTACCACATCCAAAGACCAGATTTCGATCTCGGGATCGAGAGTACCGACTGCAATATAGTTACCAAATGCGCAGGTGTGGAGGTTGCGGACGAGCGGGAGGAAGGGGAGGAGACGGGAGGAAAGTTGAGCCATTCGAGGCAGAGGGGAAAACTGGGGAGCATGAGATCATGGTGCGCATATAAATTTTCTTCGGATTCGTCGTAGACGTAAATTTCGAGTTGCGAGATGTCGTCTTCAGTTTTTGCGACTACTAAGAGATTGTCAGTTGGTAGAACCTCCAGTTCTTCCCGTTCATTTTCGTCCTCCTATCGAGAATTACATCAGTCTGGCAACGTCACCACAATGATGCGGCTGCCGCACGTCTTTCAAGGTGATTATACGGGTCCTCCTCATTATTTCGATAATACGTGAGGCCCTTGATATTGCTGAATGGGCCCATAGCTGGTTCGCAGCATTTAGAAAATGAAAGAAACGAGGCGAGTAACCACAAAACAGACCTGGCATAGCATCGTCGTTGTCATAATCATCTAGATTGTATTGTGCGAGATCATCGTCGTCGCCTTTTGCTTCGGACTTGCCAGGTTTGGGATCTTCATCCATGGGGACGTCCTGATCCATTACATTGTCGTCTTCACTTCATACTCGTTTCCTCAAAACCTCGCCTCGGTGCTAGCAAGAAAGCAAAAACTCACTCTACCCACGCACTCTCGTCGTCTTCATCTAGATCATCCGCCTCCTCGCCCTCTGCGCCCTTCCCCATGGATTCAGCAGCTTTGTGAGCTCGTTCTAGCTCCTTCCGCGCATCTTCGAGCTCAATACGAGCCAGTGCGCTGACTCGTTCCAGTTCTGGGTCATCAAGGACATATTTGACAGGGTGTTGGGCTGAAACACCTCTTCGCACCCTGATAAACTGATTAGCGGTTTTTCATGACAGTATATTAGACATTACCATGATACGCAAGAGATGAGACTACTCATTAGATCGGTGAGCCCGCTGTAGATGCGGCGAAAACTGGAAGGCGGTCGCTCTAAATCTCCAGTATTTTCAAAAGTAATGGCCTTGTTTATTGCCGTTTCTGGAGATGCATTTATTGCACGTGATAAACGCGTCGCGTCTTACGGGCGCTACAAACTGATCGAGACGATCTCGATTACTTCTTGGACTGCGGTGGTATTAATGCCACCCTCAGATTGTAAGTGTTTAAAGCCCATTTTTTAACCATTTGATGGAACAGCTGTCGTTTGATTTCATTTCAAGCTGCCGCTCAATGCGATAAATAGCCTTTCCATTTGGTTTCGCACGTCTCACACATTTTGTTCATTCATTGCATTTTATAGACATTGATTGCTTTTATATTTCATAATATGAGGGTCGCAAAGTAGTGTTAAATATGGTTGTTAGGCTGTCGCATGCTTGAGAAAGGGCGTCGAAGAGTAACCAACTCAGAGTAAAACGGATTGTAAACCTCAGAATGACACCATGCCATACACACGAACGAATACACTACATCCAAGTACGATTTCACCATGTTCCCTGACCCCAAGGGTTGTAAGCAACGCCTCTCAAGTTCCACTTACCCTCCAGCTCCTGCATTTCGCCACGCTCATCGACCGCGCGGCTGTGCACCACGCCGTTCTCCGCGACGTCCTCAAGTAGAACCTCCCAGAGGGTCCAGCTCCAGCGCCCATCCTGGTACGTGATCTGCGCTTTATACCACGTCGAGCCTCCGTCAACAGTCACATCCACGCGCGCGATGCGGACATCAGCACTGCCGATTGCGTAGCCCTTGACCAACACGGAGGTTGGGGACTTGCGCGTGACTGATCCGATGACGGAGTTGATTGGCATGACGGTCATAGACGGGTACTTGGACCATACAGGAGCTGCCTGCTCCTTCGTCTCGATCTACCGAGATTGGTTAGGACATACAGTTGTATAACGAGGATGAAAAATGGTGTACATCAGGTGGCAAAACCTTGTAATCCCTTTGTTGATAAAAATTGGGAGATTCTTCCGAGCAGATAACGATGGTATCCACCCATTTCACCCATCGTGCGCCTAGATAGCCTGGAACGACGACTCGTAGAGGACCACCGTGATCCGGCGTAAGGGGTTCCCCATTCATCTGTACATAATCATTAAGAACCTGGAGAGAGAAGGTTAACTAGAATTACCTCAAACGCAAGTAAGACGTCCCCTGATTCGCTCATGGCTTTGCTGAGAGGTATAGACCCTCCGTAATAGGAGTCATCTTGACATAGCGTAACATGCGATGCAAATTGGACCTGAAGGCCGTCTTCGATGTGCACACCGACACTCTGTAGTACATCGCACAAACGAACGCCAGCCCATCTGGCGTTGCAGATGACGCCGTCATACCAGAGGATGCCTTCCACTTTCTTGATTGAGCTCATCTCCTTCCGCCTATTTCCTGCGCACTTCAGAATTCCATACATCAGCTGAGAACACCCATATTGTGCTACTGGCTGGCCTTACCTGTAAAGTGGCCACGACTTCAGTTTTGGGAAACGAGGCCCGCAGCTCCGTCATAGTGAAGGTTCTTTCGGTGTTGACGGCTCCTGTTATACGAACAGTGTAGGTGTCCTCGTCGAGATCTAGCACAGGTCCGTGGTTTCGACAGTAAACGAGATTTTCGGGCGTCAGGGCGAATTCGACGAGCGCAGAAGCCTTAGGCTCAGCATTGAAAGGATCTATGCCCCTCACAACGAGATGGTTGGAGTGAGGAACTTCGCTTGAATAGTCCATTGTAAGTGATGGTGGCAGCATGAGACAGAAAACAGTGCAACGTAGGATCGATTTGCCGCAGTCCGCTGGTGGGCCTACTCTGTGCCACCGTTACGTGAAGACCAATGGTTTCCATTCTAGACCAATGAACATTGCAAGCTGTTGAAAACAAATCCTCCCTCAATACAGACGATCCGCACTGAGAAACTGCTAGAGCCTGGGAGTCGAGGAAAAATTAAACATCTGCAGTATCGCATCGCTCGACAAGCCTCTTCTGTCCAAGTTCTGTCAGACTCCAGGTAGTCGGAAGCAAAATAGCAGATCACGTGCAACGCTGTGTCTGCCGTCCAGATTCGCGTCCGCCGTCCGCCGTCCGCCGTCGACGGTCGCGCGAACTACAGAGTCCCGGACACGATTTGGAAACGATCACATCTCTTGCCTCACATACAACCTCAGAACCTGAAGTCTCCCATATCTGTGGAGCAGTATTTACAACTACAATGGTTCTCGGTCGACTGGTGCATCTCGCGCTCGATGCAGTATTGGTTTCAACCGTGGTTGCTGGTGTTAGACGTTCGAGCGGACTCATGTATGTCAATTCTATTTCACCAGTTATGTTACGCTTATAATCCGGATGTGCTAGGCCCGTCACCGACAGCATCACCGATCCCACATTGCGCTCCATAGCAGATCGCTATTTCGGTGTTGGGGAGACCGTATTCGATATGATCCAGGGTACCGCTGTAAACAGTCAATATTTCAAGAGAGATCCTAGGAATTGATATTGAGGCTCACTTTTGGATGGATTCAATCGGTCATATATATTGCAGTATTGTAGGGTGGAATTAACATCACGTTGTAATACCCTTTCGCTGATGCTGGTTTAACTTGAACAGGGAGTATCGCAGTCGCCTAGTACTGACTTGTGTATCCTTACTATAAGCCACCGGTGCACGCGTACTTCCCGCTGTGCACACATAATTCCCGATAGAGTCGGACGTCGGGCGGCGAAGTCGTAAATCGGTTTTGGCCGTGTATTATATACATCCTGTGATGGCCCAGGACGGTGAGTTCTCTGGATCGGCATAGGATCGACACTCGCGATATAATGCCTCCGGAGAGTTTAGTTGGCCAATTTCAGTGAGTTCTCGAAGAACTGATCCACCATGTCTGCTACGTCCGTCGTTCCCAAATTGGTGCCGATATCAACAAGGTCGACCCTCTACACTGAACGGTGGACCATCCAGCTGTAGGGTATTGTCAGAAACCCTTTCCGAAACTATCATCATCCACGGCCTGGGCCGCACGACCAACATCTACCACCCTATCTTCTCCCCATCCTAACCGCACGACCCGCTGCGAACCTCCTCGCATACGACTTCTACTCGCAAGGTATCTCCCCCCTATCCATCACCGACAGTAAGGATTTCACTATAAATCGCTTTGTCACCGACCTCGATGCGCTCGTCGCACTCGAGGCGCCCACGGGGATGCTGAAGATCGTAGCGCACAGCGCAGGCACATTTATCGCCTCGCGTTGGCTCCTCTCGTCATCCGCCGCGGCGCGCATACCGCGTGCTGTCTCCCTCGGTGGCCTGATACGCACTCCCATCTCGGCCGAGGTAGCGGCAATGCAGATGCAGCTGGCAGCCGCCATTGAAGCTTCCGGGCCTGTATTTACGGTCGATCGCACGCTTCCCATGCTGCTCGACCACAAGACGCTGAGGGAGCGCCCCGTCGCAGTCGCGCTCCTGCGCGGTGATAATGGTGCAGACGGGCACAGATATGCTGCAACAATAAGAGCGTTCTCGAAGGGACCCATCAGCGAGGGGAGCGCGATCGCCTGGGAGACGTTCCCCGGGAACGTGAAGTCGCTGATTGTAGACGGCGAGGAGGATGCGGTGGCAAGCCCAGACATCATTTCGGCCATGGAGAGCAACATCCCACGCGCAAGGATGGAGCTATTGAAAGAAGTGGGACAGTGAGTAGCGTCTAGTTGAGTTTCACTTCTGTGGCATTGACCTGTGCGCTTACAGTTCACCGTCCATTGAGGCACCTGCCGAGACCGCTGATGTCATTGTCTCATTTTTGCAGGAGAACCAAGTGCAACAGCCGGAGTAAACTTTGTAGCTCGGGCACCGCCATTCCTCTTGTGTATGTTCCACCTCGCCAGGAAGGAATTATATGGAAATGCCTTTCAAAGGGCGCAACGCTGAGGGAGTGGCGGTTGGATTAGTTTCGGTAAGTTTCCAATTAAGGGCACCAATATGCTCTTCGGTCCTCGGCTACGCAATAAAGAGACAATCGATACCGCCACACCGACGCGGAGTTGTTTCACGCCGCTAGAGGGCTGCACAAAGCCCGCTTGAACTTGTCTCCGGTGTGGATTGTACTAACGATTGATGAGTGCGCCACGGAGAGACCTATAAATCCTCTCCCTTTCCTCGCTAATCTATGCGCAATTTCCTCTCTCCTTCCATCGATATTTCGCCCTTATCGTGAGTTTTCTGTTCTTTTCGTTCACCACCTCCTGAATAGCACCTCCTGAATAGCATCGAAAATTCAGCTCAGTCTGACGCCATTGTCCTTGACGGCACTTCTTCAATCCCCCGCTCTACTTCAATCAACTAAGCCGATCGACCTCTAACATGGCTGTTGATGTGCGTGCTATATCAATCTCTTTGCGTGCAGCTGCTGAATCTGAGGGCTAGAATGCCCATGTTGCCGATGAGGTACCCTACGACCTCATCCCTTTCCCTTCGACATCCAGTCAGCAGGCACCGCTTTCAGCTGAAATGCCTTCTGACGAAATCAGCGAGACCATCGATGAGGCGCTCCTCAATCCTATTCCACTGTCCCCTCGACCAGGATACGACCAAGTGCTTTGGTGGGGGCTTTTGCTTCCGTTGTCAATGGCGTGGCGTTACGAATTACGGAAGAAACTCGCGGACCTTGAGCACGAAGACATATTCATGGGACGGAAGTCGGTAGAGAATTCAAGGAATATGGCATAACTTCAGACAACATACGAATCGTCTCATTCAGACGCGTAGGTCATCAAGCATCCAATCTAATGATTGCGCTTGCAAGCTTGTCAAGAGGGAAGTTCCGCTGCTGCTACCGGACCACCAAACGGGTAGAGCAGGTCGTACGGCTGATCAGCGAGAAGCTGGAGCTCTCAGAGCATCCGACTTGGTACATGTCGAGGGAGGCACCTGGCACCGACCGCTCAAGATTTGCTACTGGAATGCAGAAGATTTCGTTGGAGGAGTTTACAAAATGGGTTAAAAGATTGTATTCGTGACTTACATTGTAGACATTCAGTACATTTTCAAGTAAAAATTCCTCGATAGGTTCGTGAGCCCCTGGTCGGATTCCTTTGTGCAGTTTCCGTGCATGTTGAGCAATGCTGTATTGTGCCACAGGCAGTGCCACTAACGCGACGCGCTGAGCCTGCGGTTCGCGTTGAGATCACGTGCTTGCTCGACATCGATCCGAGTACCCACGTCCGAGTGACCTCCCTCTCTGCCAGTGGCTTTAAGGCAGCCAGGGCGAACTCATCATTTATCGCTACATTGGCCTGCGTGTGCCTCTGTAATTTGGTCGGATTGGACGTCAGTCGCGTCCTTAAACCTGGCTCCTGAAGTCGACATCATTGATCAGTGGCGGGTCAATATCGCGCTGTGCTCTCGTCCTCGCAATGCTCTTGCCTCGGATACGCTACCCGGCGAAGATCCTGTCAGCATGTAACCGCAGGAACCTGTCCGATTCTACCCAAAATTATTACTCTTCAAAAGTTAGAGGTCAGTTGAGCTAAATCAATGAGATACCAGCACTGAAAGTCATATTACCGACAGCTTTTCCATTCAAGTTCTCTGAAAGAGACGCAATCAGAAAGTTATGCCTACCTGCGTCCTTGAACTCTCTGGGTCAAAACCTCCTTGGCTCCATTGCAGCGACTTGGTTTCCGAACTTCGGTTTCAAGATGTTTGAGCCCAAGCGTATCGTGGCTACGTACCTCCCACGTTGGATTATAGATGCTGAGATAGAGGCAAAGGTTTGGGTACAGAAGGGAGACGAGGCCGCGGCTCAGGTGATATTCCTATCTGTTGGAGTCCTACATAGCGGCCATTGATGTGATTGTTCTAGCGGACAGTGACCGCCTACTCCTCCAATTCGTATGTCTGCATGTTGTCTTACATGTGCTTGTAATTTTACATCCATTCTATAGAATCATTCCAGGTGGACATTTTATCTCCATCAGAGCTCCTTCTCGTTGGTAGACTCATGCGCCTAACTTCGTAGGCCACTCCTTCGATCCACTGTCTCGCTTCTCCTTCGATTCGCCCTCATACCTAAAGCTCCCATCTGTCCCATTCTCCGATGACCTTCGGACTCAACATGGTTCAGATGTGCTCTGTATGCCGTTCACGTTCACGCCGTTCCCGCTAATCGAGCTGGCACAGTCGCTATCTTATCAGCAGGCAACAATATCTCCCTCCTTCCGGTTCGACCCTCTTAGTGTCAAACCAAACTTGGTACGTAACAGTGATATGCTCTGCTGTTGGCTGACTAGACACGCTGCATAGTTTGCGGCTTATCCAATTCTCATCCCAGTTTACATCCTGCAATACGAGATCGACCCGCCAACCGCCGGCGATCCAATGTCATTAACGGCGGTGATCGAAGCCTATGAGGACCGCGTAAGTCATTCTTTCTTTGCATATCAAAGATAATTTTGCAACAAGCGCACAGTCGCGGATGATCATCGAGAACGTCCAACGGCAACTAGTCCAGGGTCTGTTCGATGATATCACCCCTCATAAGCCCCCTTCAACCATCGTGAAGCTCGCAGACATGCTCCCCACGGGGTTCAGTGCGATTGGACCGCGCTCGAACACACTCGCGCGTTTCGCGCACATCACGTCGGTGATCGGTAGTCCCCATCTGGACCGCAACGAGCTGGTGCGGTGGATTGATACGGCAGCGAGTAAGATGAATGCGTGGGAGAAGTATCAGTCGCGCTTCTTTGGGGGCAAGACAGAAAGCCAGGGAATTGATTGGGACGATCTGCGGATTCGCGAATTCACGCGGGAGGAACGGACGCAGAACCGGACGTGGATGGAGAGCAATAGCGACCTTGCTATGCTGAAGGAACTTATGTCGGTGAGGATCACTTTATGCTCTTCTGTGTAATCGTAGCTCAATGTGGACACTAGAGAACGATGGATGGAGCAGCGCTGACTTGGCGTATGCAGATCGGCCATCCTCCAAGTGATCCCGCAGATGCAGCTAAGGAGGGATCACAAGATAAAGGCGCAGAAAAGGATCTGTCTAAAGACGATGTCCAGAAGCTGATGGAAAAGCCAATCATGTTAAAGGAGCGTCAGCGGGAAGAGCAGAGACCTGCCTGGTGGCGGAGTGGGAGAAGAAGCAGGCAGGTGCGAAGGGGACGAAAGAGACGAAGGAAACGCAAGGTCAATAAATGTGTTGACCAATTTGAAGCAGTCATACATGGGTAAGCTTCAGACCTACTGCTACACGTTAGTAAATTATTCAGTGGCTTAGTTGCAGGGTTTTTGTCTTCCCACTGCATACTGCATATCGCCCATGCATTGGAATGGTTAAGAAATACTGATCAATGAATGGCGATTGCTTTCAACTACGCCACATTCTTTCCCGATGAGTGCAATCCAGGGTACGAGAATGTCGTCTGGTACCTTTACACGATTTGGCTTGGATTCCAATATGATCCCGACAGGTGTCGTCTACCATTCTCTTCGTCACCTTCAAGTTTGTTGTCGTACATTTTTCTGGATCTTTGTGATATGTGGTGACCACCGGTGGTGGCGGTTGAAATTAATGCCGCCTCTTGAAATGAATTGTGCATGAATAGCCATGATCATTTCATCTCAGAGGAGCTCGTGTTCAGAAGCCCTCTGGCTCGAATGATAGCACGAGTCCCCGAAAAATTTGAACTCGTCATGATCATCTTGCCAGAAGTACAGTTTATCCAATTCGCAGCGATCAATGATAAAGAGTCAAGACACAAGATCACGACATGGGCGAACCCGGCAACACGAAGTGGAGGAGCGCAGGAGAAACATTTCATTTCACACTAGTCTTCGCGACTCGATGCTCAGAATCATGTACATTATGCATGGCAGGGACATGAACATCGGGCAAAACACTACCGATAAACAAACAATAAGGAGCTCGGCTAATCACACACGTTATGTATAGTAGGCAAAAATGTCTGTCCAAGGCTAATGCAAAGAGCGAGCAAAAGACGATACGACGGGTCCGGGGTTGGCGCACAGCCTATGGATATAGATAATGTTATAGGATGTCCGAAGTGAAAAGCGCGAAAAGCAAAGCCGGGATGCCCAGCAGGACGGCGTGCAATGGAATACTCGTAGCTACACCGCTGCTGAGTATCCAGCCAGGCGGGATCCCAAGCGTGACGGAGGGCACGGATGCGGTGGAGACAGATGTAATCGTGTGCCCGGAGCTATCTGTCTGGATCAGCGTGAAGATCGTAGGGGAGGGCGAGACGGTCGGCAGCGCTGTCGCGTCGCGAGTACGCGTTCCGAGCACTGCGGAGTAGGTGCTCGTCGCGAGGCCGCTCGTGACGATCTCGCCGGGCGTCGCCTTCACTGAGGTGTTGAACGCGTATGGCGGCGTGGTGAACGTCGGCGTGGACAGGACGAAGTTGGGGAGCGCCGTCGCGATTGTGGCGGAGGCGGAAGACAGGAAAGATGCAACGGCGTCCGGGGACTCTATGGGCGCACTGGCATTGTTCAAGGGGTATAACCCGATCAAGGGTGCTTCTTTTGTATTGATACCGAAACTGTGAAGAGCACCAAGCGCGTTAGCGTCGCCTCGGGATGTCGCTCGATCTCCGCTGACCTGAAAATGGAATACACAGTCCGCAGAAAAGCTCCGCCTGAAACCGACGATTCAGTTTGGTCTCATGAGGGACATGTAGCAGACCTACCTAGTTGCCAGTCAAGGCCGTCGGAGCTAGGAGGAAGTGCACGGGGCCAAGTGAGACAAAGATCTGGGTTTCCAGAAGCTGGTCCTATGAGGTAGTCCGTTGGCTGCAGAGTAAAATTTTCACCACTGTGTTACATGTGAACATATCGAAAAGTGAGCCTGAAACACGACCACAGAAAACCCGCAAGCTTACCCAAAGTTGAAAGATATTGTTTCCGATACGTCGCAAGGAACGACCCACTGCCCATCTGCAGAAGCATGTCAACGGCGAGCGCAAATGAAAGAAGCCAATGCATACCGCTGTCCACGAGGCGTGCGTCCTGTATCATTGAGAATATGCGCGAAACCTGTAAGCCCTCAGCAGACGTATCAGATCAATCAAGACAAATCATGCCCACATCTTGATACGGTCCATATATACCAGGGGTGCCCCTGCAAGATCGGTGAGAATCGTCGCCTTCATGATAGATGCATCAGTCCACACGTACACATCAATTAATGCTAAAGAGGCATTAGACGTGGCGCTGGGGTACGTCGGGATTGGAGTAATTTCCGTGCCATTGACCTGTGCAAATCCGTTCAATAGACTGTCATGGGAAATAGCGAGATGGAAGACAGCAATGCATACCGATATCCCCGACAGCTCAATTGCCCAATGGAGATAGCTAGATGAATTACTCTCCGTCCCGACCGGAGCAAAGGGACCACCTCGTTCCACTCGATAAGGCTTCTATTTACAACCACAGAAGCATCGATGGCACCTGCAGGTACCACGCAGCATTTGATAAATTACCAGGATTGATATATTGCCCATGAGGCTGCTACAAAACGTACCAAAAGCCAAAGTACCGCTGCCATTCCGAGTAAGACTTAAACCAAAAAGAGGGTAATCCAGCTGTCCCTGCTGAGCCATAGTGGCGAAAATAGGTGTCGCTGAGATGATGATAGATAAGATCGCAGAAAAATATCACAATAGAACAGACTACTTACCATTTACAACTGATTGTGAAATGGTTGAAAGGCGGGAAACCCGAACCCGAGAATCCCGCTGATCTCGTCGTCTAAGGTAACATTCGAAGAAGTGACCACGCCTAGAACATCAAGTCAATATTTAGAACCTTTGGCGACTTCTTGCAAGACAAAAGGAATTGCGGGATAGTCTGTATCCAGCGCAGCCCATGGCTCTCAAGTTGCTATTGCACCGAACCACCTCCAAACGGAAGTCATGCTCTCCAAACTCCTATTTTTGCATCTCCGAGCACATGTGGCACTTTCACCCCAAGGCTCCGCTCGAAATCCAACACAAGAGACTTAACCTCCAAAATCAAGGATCGTCTACCATTCGCCGCCATTGCTACCGCAAAACCACAGCAGCAATGCCAGCGAAAGTTTACGACTTCAAAGGTATTTTGAGTACATCACCGTACTTGTGGCTTCGGCTATGGTTGGCCAATGTCAGCTGGCTGACGTCCAGATGGACCGAACCTTTCTCCAACATGTGTCTCGCCAGACGTCCGCCTTGTCTGGATAGAGACCATCCTTTAGGATGTATTTGAGGGTCCCAGCCTCGCATCCCACTGGCAGATATACCACATGGCCATCCAGCATCTATCCCATCCCTCCATTAAAGGTAAAGGACACGTAGAGAGGGGAAAGACGACGCTGTGCCAAGGACACCGCACATCGGCCGCCATGCTGCGCCTAACGGCTGTGGTCCTGGCACAGCCTCCCACTGCCGATTTCAGGGGATGTTTCGTGATGACTCACCGAATGCTTGATTTGGGACTGTCAAGTTTGATATCTGCAGGGTTTCTCTCGCAACGAAACCGGATGCGCCTGACGATGGCCAGTAATACGTGAGCAAAGCACTAATAGCACACAACGTATGACGAAGGACGCTCACTTGTCTCATCCGCAAAGCTTACATTGAAAGCAGTTGATTAGCATTTACAGAGACAAAAGTAGGGCTTTGGTAGCCGAGCTGGTATTTGGGAACGGCGTTGCACGTTGTGTAGTACATGCCGATGAGACGATCCACGAATCTGAAGAGCCAGTATCCAAAGCTAGCCTCAGGTTGGTCGCACCGGCCGTAGCAATTACATAGTATGACCTGCAGCAACACCCCATGTCACCCCGAACTGCGAAAAGATGGATAGAAAAGGAGCTACGCACTGTGTTTCAGGTGCGAATGCCACTTGGACGATGCCAAATTCGTTCGTCACGTTCAAGCCACCCGCTACCCCCTCCAAGTATTGCCGCACACTAAGGCCGCTGCTCCGCATGTTCGGCCTCCAAAGACTCGCTGCCCAGGAGCCGTCGAGAAAAGCGAGCACAGAGAACGCGAGAAAATAGGGAAACATGGCAGCTGGTTCACCAGGCTTGCACTGACATGCGAAACGGGCTAAAGAGCGAAGAGCAGCGCAGGTGCTGCGAAGCTGATAGTAATACACAAAGCCTGAGAGAAAAACGGCCAGCAGGACTCGGTTACACGGGCAGCTGACACCTGTGCCGCGCAGTCGCCTTGGCCTTATAGGCGCTTAATTTCGCATTGATCTAGATTACAACTTAGTACTTGCCTCCGAGTCGATCTCTAACAGCAGCGGATACAACATGAACATGCCTGATGCGAATCGGACGCAATAAATAGTGGTGCTATTAAATCCATAGCGAGGCAAGATGTCCATATTCTTCATGAGCAAATATTCGGATACATTCTGTCCGTAGGGTCCTGTGGGATCCAGCCCCCTTCCAACCCCTTCTGATAACTCCAGTCATCGGCGCTCTCCGTCTACAGTGTAACGCGATATCAGCATTCCGCACGCCGCCGCATGAAACAAAGAGACACAAACCTTCCATGTCCAGAACACCCAGCCCTGTATGTTCTCCCCGATCTCTACCTGTGATTCCCAATATCTAAGACCGATAAACATGAATTAGAACATATAGATTTCAGTGGACTACAAGCGTGGCCCACTTTCGCAAGAACGTCTTGTAGTCGTCGCTGAACGTGGACATATCGCCCGACCACCCGTCGCAGCTGCCAAATACCGGCTGGTTTGGTTGCAAGCTTCCGTCCCACCTCGCGCCCACGCCGCGGCCGTTTACCCACGTTGCGCAATCAGTAACCGCATTTGACCATTCCCCGATAATAGTAAATAGATTGGAGTTGGCGTATGAGGTGAGTGTGTCCGCTACTGGACATGAATACTGGAACAACCAGTACTAGTGAGCTGGGCGGGAAGAACGAATTCGATACAAAAGGCTTACATTCAGGTGTTCATCTAAAGATAAATCTATTTGGTCGTAATTGAATATCTGGTACTCGTGCTGTGGGACAACGTGAGAAAACGATGTGTTACGAATATCGATCGCCCGTCCAAAACAGCCAACAGATCCAGAGTTTGATGAATTTGTAGGCGAGACAGCGGGCGGTGATTTGCAGAAATGGAACAAACAAAACTTACGAAATCCATAAATACGCCCTGGGCCTGAGGATACAACAAGAAGTGTTCCCAATTCTACAAAATGACATCCGTTTTAGCGGACATGGCATGGCGCTCTCACGCACCTGCACGCCGAGGAACGCGTCCCCTATCATAACCTCAATAGCAGACCCTGCCGTCTGCCTCACGACCTGATATCCATCCTGCCAATACTGGCCAATGATGCTACCAATATTAGGAGTGTATCCTACTGGCTCGTTGAGGAGCTCCAGAACATCGATCATCCCGCCGAGGTTCTCCGTGATGAAACGGATGATATCAAGGGTCCTGTTTACGTTGCTCCCCTCGCCCCAGTTCGCCGCTCCGCGCTGGCCGGAATTGTCGAAGCCGTTCTGCGAGCCCGGGGCGCCGTGCAGATCGAGAATAACGTGCAGCGAGTTGTTCTTCGCCCAATTGAGTGCGCGGAGGAGGTACGGCCAGGCTCCCGCAATGTAGGGGGACACCGATGTCGTGTAATTGGTGTCGGCGGAAGTAATGGGGATGGACCAATAGCCCACTTGCATCCTAATACGACCCAATAAGTTGGCATCGGAAGCTTGGCGGAAGACATTGTGTCGTACCGGACGTGGTTCAGTCCTGCAGCTTTGATTGCGGCAAAGTCATCCTGGGTTATCCATGTGTCCCAATGGTTCTGTAAACATCGAGGGCGGGCTGGGATCTTGCATCTGGCCAAAGGTGTTACTCGTCTATGATGTCGGTGTTGTTCGTATTATATCGAAAATACTCGGGGTTATCCATGGCTATGAGACGGTTGATTGCGGTGCAACGGACAGCATTCAGAGGCACGCTCACCTCCAATACAAACCAACCTCCGCTGCAATGCGACCCTATCAGCTGACACATGCGTTCGCCCACAACTTTGGCACTCACAGGTTGACGCCTCTGATTATATCTTTCCCATAGTTAAAGGGCGATGGATCCGTGCCCGTAACATTCGGAGAAGCAGCTTGAGATGGCTGTGAAGTGCTCACGTTCGTGGGAGTGGACGGTACATTTGTCGAATTATTGAAAGGCGCCTGCGGCGAGTTTCCCGCTATCAACTGCGTCACGAGTCGGCATTGTCGAGCAGCAATGCTTCCGCCCAAAAGCAACCAACACGTAAAGACTGGTCTGAGTAGCATCCTCGAGTTCAAGACATAGACGACACGGTCGAGTGATAGAAGGCGCGTACCTATCCGATTCTGGAGTCGCGCGCAAAAGGCACCGAGGGCACGAGGCGGTAAGAAGCTAATGTCATTTCGCTTGTAATCCTCCACGTGGATAATCAACCTTCCCTGCGAAGAAGTACAAGTTGCAATGATGGTGTATCCATTGTTGTATTTTATAGCCAGTCGGCGGACTTCAGTCTGCTTTTCTTCAAAAAGGCATGGATATGGCGAAGTTTTGAAGTGTACATTGATCGATCACGCCAAAAGCGGTTAGGCACGTCCACTTCAAAGTATTTATCGTAGTTTACTTAACTGCCAGAAGCAATGCTCCTCCTCCTCCCGCCAGTTTTCATGAACTTGACGCAAACCCCGGAAAGGGCTGCGGATTTGACTGAAATGGTCTAATAGGGTCCGTGACGTAACAGTCATCGAATAATATTGAATTGCTGTGCGCAACAACCCCGTGGTGGCGAAGACCATGCCGTGCCTTTATGAGCCGCTATCGTCACACTGCGTTTTTGTGCTCCTGAGGCATGAGGCATGATCCGAGAAGGTAGCGACAGGGCATCCATTGAGAGAATACGCTGACTTGGTTGTAAGTCTCCATTTAAGTCCTACAATGCGCTAAAGACCATCCCAACGATCATGAACGGCTTCTGTGACATAGCAGCCGAGGCTGTCGGGTATTCTTCATACTCGCATCGCCGAAGTCGGTAATTATGTCTCTTCGGCCCTCTTACCGTAGGTTAGTAGGCATTTGACTAAGAATTCCTGTTAATTTTTTGCTTATGTCTTCGGCGGGAAGATTCCGCAGTCAAGGAATCGCTATAACTGATTTCGTAGACAGACGCTGTCGCATTTGATGTGAGTGGCTCGTCCTTCTACATGATGCACGTTTGATCATTTTTTCCTGACTTCGAGCGGATAATCTCACATGTCACAGAGTTCGTACCACGAAACGTCTATCTGTTTTGTCCGTAGACTTTTGTTCGGCGACAAAATGCATCACAGCGCTACTGTGTATGCCGCACAAATCAGCACTGCTTTTGGATTCTCAGGACCAAGCCACGTCTATCTAATGTCACCGTCGCCGAAATCCCCATGAGGATGAATCTTATCTTCTGCGATGATGAAACACTTCAATCTCCTCAGCTGGATCAACTGATACTGCGGCTATTTTCTCATAATCCATTTTCTAAATATCAGTATCACACCGACAATAGCGCCGTAATCGACAGGCCTGTATCACAGTACAATTGCTTCCCATGTCAGGACCTCACAAGTCCCCTCATGTCGTAGCTGCGAGCAATTTTCTCGCTTCTATGTACCTGAGTCGGGCGATGAGTTTTGGGGCAATATCTGTTCACCATTTTCATTGACATTTGGCCGCAACGTTAAATGATATATTTGAATCAAGGTAATAGTACATGGTCATGAAGCGGCTCCACATTCCAGGACTGCCAGATCTGATAATGCTGGACAATGGTACAAGATTACAAACGGGGCACAGAGAAGCCAAGAGATGGAGACTCAGGCTTGGATGGCTGGACGAATATCATGCGGGAGGAAGCAGGCAATCTGGGTTTGGCCGTCTGAGGTAGTGTACTTCACCTCGTAAGCGACCCCACTGTACCGCTAATGAAAGGGATATCAGAGCGGCACAAAGAAAATGTCCGTTAGGACTTACCCATTGGCATAGATTCAACAGTTTGACAATAGTGCCCATAGCCCACATGTTCGTACCGGTCTTCACGAAGACTTGTTGTTCCTGCTAAATGATCAGAAATAATCAAAGGCATCGGCCGGAGGGCTAACCATGACCTGTAAAATGACTGTTATTATACGGAGGTCGCATGAGGACCAGGAATAATCTCACGAAGGTAGCGGGCAAAGAGCGCTCTCCGGCGGTGTCGCTATCGACGCTATTGCTAGCGCACCGCTGGCCATGCCTATTAATTACACACACAACCAAAGGGCGACAGATACTCGCCTGGCCTGCGGATTGCGGTCGAATGCCGGGAACAGCAGTAGGTATTGTATTGGGCGCCATGAGAAGACAATGGTGTATATGAAAATTGGTGGACAGGTGCGGTGGACTGCAGTGGGATGGGGAGCAAGCCTGAGTATTTATGAGAATTGGAAGTTCCTTCATACTCAACTAGAGTGACACGAGTTGATGAAACATTGAATGCGGAGTGTTGTCGTAAGCGGCCTGGGCGCACATGAGGAGAAATGAGGCTGGCTTCTCCGCATCACATAATATCAAGATTCTTAGAAGAAGCAGCAATATAGCTAGTCAATGCCTGTATCCGGTAGGAAGCACGCCCAAAGCAGGGAT
Source organism: Grifola frondosa (assembly GCA_001683735.1). Taxonomy (NCBI): domain Eukaryota; kingdom Fungi; phylum Basidiomycota; class Agaricomycetes; order Polyporales; family Grifolaceae; genus Grifola; species Grifola frondosa. Next base: position 671,684 of record LUGG01000009.1, read on the forward strand.
ACTTGTGATAGCATGGGGAAATAGCTGCATTGGAAGACCAAATAACTGCATGCCGCAAGAGTCCGAGCTTGCTTACACAGGAAATTGATGGACGCGAACAATAAAGGTGATTTTTGGATGGAACTTCGGCTTGACAAAAGAAAAAAATCAAGCGGAGACTCACGAGAAGGTAAATAACCCTAAAGAACCCTTGGAGAGGATTCGATTTCCGACAACCTCTGCCGCTTCCAGATAGGGTAGAACCAGAAAGTCCTGTGTCTCCGCAGCTACAGGCAAGAACCAGATGAAATTAAGAATCGGGACTGATAGATTGGGAACCTTAGTTGACAATTATACTCCATTCAGAGATGGAACAACGCACATGCGGACGGAGAATTGATGTGGCGATTGCGCCGGTGGACATATGGATGACTGACAGACGATACAAATGGGATTTTCCCAAGTGCTAATGTCCAAATGAATGATGAACGGGTGCCAAGACCTGTATAGCAAGCCAAAAACATTCTCATCCATCTCAGTCTAGTTCTTGACGCATTCTGACTGCTCATGTACCATGGTTAACATGCACGGAAGGCATGAGGTAACATAAACCCGCGGGATGAGTATTTTTTTGGTTTCATTTTTGTTCCGGAAGACCCAGTACCGGCGCTTGAGCAGGTCTGGAAAGATAACGATATCTAAAGAGGCGGAGGCGCAAGTGGGGCTGCATATGATCAAGAATTCGGGTGCAAACACTGATTGAAGGAGTTGACAAGGAAAAATCGACGAGAGGCCTGCACGGAACATGGTTGCCGAATTTGGCATTTCTTCGGCGCTTGATGCATTCTATGCCCTGGTCAAGCCCTGGTTGGAAAACAAGTGGCTCGGCCTGATGCTCTAGGTCTTTCGGAAACCCTGTAGTGTCCTTGTTGGGCAGACACGAGTATTCTATGTCACATTTGTCCGTGAAACCGTTGGGTGTCGTTTGCGCCGAAAAGTCACCCACACGCTGTTTGTTGGTCTGGCGCCTTATTCTCTTCACATCATATTTCACAGCTCAAATTCATCTATATCACTATACGTTCTGCGCGTCCAGCATTGGTTCCAAAAGATAGGTATCATCTGACGGTAAGGATAGGAAGCTCTTTCGTGTGATGCGCTGGCGTCTGACCTCTGGCGCCTTATTCTTCAGTGTAACCACATGCTGCCATGAGTCTTGTGCTTCTCATGATTCCTGCATTCATCATATTAACAATTGCAGACGCCCACAGTATCCGGCCTTAAGGCAGTGTGGGTTCATTGCCTCACAACCTTTGATGATGCAAGAAACAATACAATGCGGCCGACAATTTTCCTCTTCAAAGGCATTCAAATCACGTTCTCTGACGAACCTTTTGCGAGCGGAAAATTAAAACCTAAGGTTCCGACTTACATGATGGCGCATAATTGATGTTCCAGAATGTCGTGCACTAGTTTCTTCACAAGATCTATCCTCAAATAGATTAACATTCAACACACGTGTGCTATTCTCCATAGAACACTTTGTCACCGAAATATACTGATAGGACTATAGCTTGCAGCGCTGAAATCACAAAGAAGATGTTGGTCGTTGGTCGACTGGCACACAGGTAGTCAACTCATTCCCTGAACAACTTAGTTGGCCGCACGGATGTTGTACGGCGCGAAGCGGTCAGTTTTGCGGCGGCCGTCCGACGCTGTGTACTCAACGTCGTACGCAGCACCTGCGTACTGCTTGATATGTCCGAAGGATTTGAGATATGGTTACCGGTGAACAAAACACAGAAAGAACACACCTGGTTGCACATGCCGGCGATGATGCCCTCAATCCACACGCCGGGGAGGATTTGAATATAAACCCTCTGATTCTGGCACAAGGTAAGTAAATAAGTTGTTAGGTACTATGATAGAATAGCTGACCGTAGACTGTATCACAGATGGATGATTAGACAGCGGTCATCAACAAAAATAAATCCACCAACGAAATTAGCGGGCACCTGGGTGGCAGACCCTCTGACAGCGGCGTTGCCGCTATTGCCGCTGTTGCTATTGACCTATCAAAGCCGCGCTTTAGCGAAATAGTATACGGCACAGAGTAGCGATGAATATTTGCCCGGTTTGCAGACGCTTGGGGGTGTGCCGCTGTGGCAGTAGGTCGAGAGTTTGGAGCCATGGTAGTGCGAGAGTTCAGAGGATTGGTTGGTGGGTGGGTGGATAGAATGGGTTCTGATATGCAAGCAGATGGGAGGTGGGGATTATATATACTGGCGGACAAAGTCCAGCCAAACCCAATTGGGAGCAGCACGAGATATAGTGGATTACTCACACGGCAGCACGCTTTCATGCGGCTTCGGATGATAGAAACAGCGCGTTAGCGCTATGAAGCATAAAATCATCAAAACTGGAGCAAACCAGGTGTGGATCGGGTGGGAATAGTGGGGGTACGGACAGATTGCAGGATCATGATCGGTTAGAGCCGGTATGTCCTGAGAATGCAATGAAATTCTTCTGGATGGAGGGAATAGGGCACAACCTTGCCAACAAACGGAGGTGGACTAAGGCGGCTGGTAATCGGTATCGAATGTGGATTCCAACACCAAATGCGACGATTGACCGATGCATTTGAAGCAGGAGTTTCATGTCTCCAGTGCCTCGGGCAAGACATAGCATCTCAGCACGCGGACGTATTACGGGATCACAGATCACATATGGCATCATATGGTCCAAGATACCGGGGGATGAAGGCGGTAACTCGAAGCAGGGCCACGGAACGCCCAAGTACCAGTGTATTGGGGGGTGAAGACTCCATCAAATCACCCTGCGTGCTCAAGTTGGCAAAGAAGAACCCACCTGCTGGCGGCATCGGTCGGCGATTGAGTGACTTCTAGCGATACTCTTTAGGAGCTGCTGGACCGACACGATGATGAACTTACAAACCATGGCAACATGTAACAGAATGTCATATAATTGTTGAAGGACATTTCAGCCACTGGCACGAGGAAAGGATAGCAAGTTCGCAAAATCTTTCGAGGGCAACCGTTCGCGAACTTACTATAGTCACGCATCCTGATCGACACTGTGGTGTGTTACGGCGCTTGGCAGGATTCAGGCTCCGCAAGGTGGCTTGAAGTCAAGACCGCCACAACATTGCGCACAGCGATTCCATCATCTTCCTCCACTCATTTCGCTTCGTGACTGTGATTTATTACCTGTGCACTGAATAGCATCTTCGCTGTTTCATCTGTATCTCTGCACGAGGAAACGACCTTCCGTGGCTCCCAAATTGCGATCCGCGCATTCACGCAGATTTCTCTCCGATGCCAAACCAGCTATCCATTCCCTCCAAGAAAACATCTTTGATTCAAATTCGACAAGCAGTGCGAGAATATATTCTCAGCAAACACACTGACACGCATCCCGATGCGTTTAGATGGGACATTGGCCGCTGGGAGGCGCTGCGCAAGGATGCGGTTGGCGGTGTCCTCCATGTCGATCGTGTGAAGCCGTCTCTTATGTGCGCATGCCTTGAGGATGTAGTATGTTCTTTAACTGATCCCTCGTAAAGCTATCACGCGCAGCTTGTATTCATTTTGACGAAACTGCCTCCTGATGTCGGTGGCATAATATTACGTGTTTGTCATCTCCTGAGCCGTAGCTTGCGCAGATCGGCCTCGAAATATCCTACGCGCCCGCTTTCGACCCGAACGCGCTCCCAGTTACCCTTTGCAATCTGGTGTATGAGCGCGCCTCCGTGCTGTTCAATCTGGCGGCATTGTCATCTCAGCTGGGTGCGGCCGAAGATCGCTCGACCCCCAGGGTCTAAAGCAGGCGATCGGTTTCTATCAGGCGAGTTCATTTCTCACTTCGCGGCAGTGCATTCCTGATGCCCATTTAAAAAATCAGAATGCTGCCGGCACTCTCGATTACATGGCTTCATCTGTCTTGCCACAGCTTTCCGCCTCGGTGACTGCAGAAGACATGCCTCCAGAGCTTACCGAGCCATCCATCAGGTGTTTACAATCCTTGATGCTAGCACAGGCTCAGGAATGCGTGTGGCAAAGGGCCGTGATGGGTGGGAATCGTTGTCCATTTGAAACCTTCTATCTGCTCACTATGTTTAGACAATTACAAGAATGGACTAATCGCCAAACTCGCGATGAAGGTTGGCGCCGTGGCTGCTCTCATGAGGACAAGCTGATGTATTTGGCCGGTTCAGGTGTCGTCCCTCTACAGCGTAGCCGTTGTACACGTGAGGGATGCTTCGTCTTCTATCAGGCGCGCCTTTCCATCCGTGAGCGCTTCTTCAGCTTCCATTCTTGCGCAATTGTTTATGCTGAGCGTCGTAGCCATGGATTCCCCATATGGAGACTAAGCAGCTCCATTTCCAGGCAGCTGCGCAATACAGAAAGAGTGTCGACGATCTGGAGGCGCATAGGTCGTTTATCACCCTGCGCGCCAAACTGCCCGTCTCGCTGACAGTTGGTTTCTTCAGGTATGGCCATGAAATTGCGCGGCTAGCGGAAGCCGAGGCGTTGGCCAAGAAGGGTTACGACGTCGCACGTCGCGGTGGCGTTGCACCTCCAGTTCTGCACGACATCAAAGTTAGTTCTGCGGACTGTTTCCGATTGCCGACTTGAACTCCTAATATCTTTCGATCACGACAGTCTGTGCTTGACAGCGTGCAGAAGAGCCTTGCGCGGGCAGAACGCGACAATGACCTGATATATCATCAAGAAGTTCCACCTGCTTCCGCATTGCCTCCCATCCAGGAGGTCTCCATGGTACAGCCGCTAGTTAACCCTTGTTTGACAGATCCCAAGAGCGCTATCGGCAGTGACAGCGTCATTTTCGGAGAGTTGCTCAGCTGGGGCGCTAAAACCGCAATCGGTGAGCATCATCGTTTTGTTGAATAAACGTCGCACACTAAGCAGTGCCTTAACGTGTGTGCATACGAATTCGCGGGTGCAGAAATTTATGTTGATCGCCGTCAAAACTGGATCAAAGATGAATTGATTGATCGGGCACAGGCTTTAGACGACACGGCACACAGGTGAGCGGCGGATCTTCATCCTTACAACCGCTCGAATTTGCACGTTGCCAACATCATGACCCATTCTATGCTAGGACGTTAGAGTCGCTCCACTTGCCCGCCGCGCTCGAGGCGCTAGAAAAGCCCATTGGGTTACCTCCGAGTTTGTTAAAGAAGGCGGAAGATGTGAGGCTAGAGACGGGGCCTTCGAAGATAGAAACATTGATCCAGGATGTACGCACGCTTGCGAAGCACAGCGTGGAGATCCTTGATGAGGTGCGCTTGCCATCGAGTGTATCTATCCGTTGTTCTGTTGCTCTAATAATGCGGTGCGTAGGCGATGGACATCCTCGATCAGGAAGCGGAGGAAGATGAAGTGTTTCGCGCGGAACACCCCGCTGATCGGCTACCTTCTCAGGACGCCAATGAAGAGCTGACGGGGAAGGAACAGCGATACCGCAGTATTCTCGATCAGGCGGGGAGCAGCGACGAGCTCGTGCGGCAGAAATGGGATGAATGGGAGAAGAACATAGTCCAGTTGACATGGAGCGAAGTAGGTGATCCATTTTTTTTTTGATGGTGTGGGTTATTGCTAATCATTGGGGTTCGTCGGCAGGCGGAGCTGGAAGCATGTGTCCCGTCGTCCACCGTATCCTTCCCTCGGCGGTCGGCCACAGGGACGACTCCAACACAAATACATGCGAGGGCACTGCGCGTCATGCTGGAGACACTAGATGACATAACTCAAGCTCGGGGAGAATGTGTGACCCGAGCAAATCATCTCGCAGCCTCCGAGGACATCACTCCGCGCATCTTGAAAGCGGCCGCTGCAGTCGAGCGGTGGGTTGAGGTACAACCATCAATGTTCGAGGACGTACTGGACGAGGAGTTGGCCAAGTATGACAAGTTCCGGGTCGGCATAGATGAAGGCGAGCAGAAGCAGAGCGAATTACTAGAATCCATCAAGGTGGGACGGTTCCTTCCCGCGGCTGCTAGTGCTGATTTTTTTTATTTTTTGTAATTTTTTTTATGCAGGAGCGTAATACTTTGTTTCTAGAATCTCGGAAGGAAGACGCATCAGTGAAGGAACGCGAGCATGCCTTACAGTCTCTAGACCTGGCCTATCATAAATACAAGGAGATCGTCAAAAACCTGTATGAAGGATTGAAGGTAAATACTCTGAAATCTATCCGCGTAAATGAATTTTAACCCTGATCTATCCCAGTTCTATAACGATTTTTCAGAAATCCTCACGCATTTCAGGGACGGCTGTAAGGACTGGGTAAATGTGCGGCGACACGAAATACAGTGAGTTGTCCGTGCAGACGCCTGTCACATTCATTCTTAGCTTCTGTCCTTAGTTCGTTGGAACGGGCGATGGAGTCAGTGTCGTTGGAACCTGACATTGATGGCACCGCCGCGGAACACTCAACAGCGAACGATCGAAAGCAAATCACACAGCCACAGCCAGCGTACGACCTGCCCCCTCCAGATTCAGGCGAATGGGAAACTTTCAGCCTACCTCCTGGGCCATCTTCAATGTCCGTGAAGCATTCGATGTCGAATCGCGGGAAGAAAATGCGACAGCACTGAGGGCATTGTATGTAACTATTCGGAGATAAATCTATGCTAGATCTGCATGCGGTGTATAACGATATCTCTGTGTTCTCTTCTGCGGATGCGTAGAAGCAGCATATCGCCATGTCTTTGCATGCATCGCCTGCTATTCAAGTTGATTTTTGCTTGACTTCTTGACTCCGCCACACCTGAATATAATTTATGTCATTTCCTTTGACGCCCGCCACAGGCTCAGGCACAGGATATAAGTTAGAGCGCGTACGAACGTTGTGCAGCCAGTTCTGTCTTCGCTCTCGCTTGTAGCATCATGGGATCTCACAACCGTCGTCGCAGCAAGTCCTCTTCATCCTCTTCATCCTCGTCCTCGTCTGAAGACGAGGATAAGAAACATAGGAAGAACAAGCACGAAGATGCACACCCAACTTTCCCGAGTTATGCTGCAGGACGCAGCACAGAGGGCTACCTGGGGTTGCCTCCACCCTACTCCATCCCTCAAGGTGCTCCAGGCGTTGGCAGCATATCTGGTATCCACGAACCTACTCGCGACATGCCTCCGATGCCTCCGATGCCTCTGATGCCTCAGATCCCAGGACAGCATGGGGACACCTTTCCCGGAAGCCATATCCCGTCCTCTCCTCCGCCAGCCCACACACCCCCCGCCTCGGGCTACCGTGTCCCGCTGAGTACGACGATGCCATTCCCTCCCGTCCAGCAGACCGGCCCGCCCGTGAGCATCGACGCCGACGGACGCTCTCCAATCTTCATCGGCTCTGCCATCTTCCCCAGTTCCGTCCACCCGTGCAAGATCGTGCCCACCCTGAACCCTCCATGCCGTGTCCCCTATGGGGGTGGCGAGTACGAGCATCACGGCCGCTACGATCTGCTGCCGTTCGATCCTAATACGATGGAGTTCGTCCCGACGTCGCACGGCCAGATCCCACCTGGCAGGAGACCGATAGACGGGGGTTATGAAGAGTCTGGTGGGAAATTGTACCATGCTGTAGCGACCGTTCAAGGAGTCAAGGTACCTGGAAAGGCTGGACCGCATCTTGTACGCTGAATTTATATTTCTCTCGACGGGTGGTTGTTGACGATATGTAATCCCTAGGGCGGGTGTAATGTTGCATTCGGCGGCCAAGAACACCAGGTGACCAGTGGCTACGATATATTGTGTGTATTTGTTCATTTCTGCACATGTTCTGCTAGACAGCTAACTGCTTCACAGGTGCTGGAGGTAAACATACGGCGAAATCTTCAGTATAGTCGGGACTTTCTCTGTATGACGACTCCTTGCTATATGCTCTGTACAGAATGACATGTAGAAACATGTGTAACATCATGTATTCGAAAGATATATATCTGATTGTCAAACTTGTAATTATCGTACTGCAAACTTGCGTGGATATGGTTTGGGTATTATGCTACAGACGTCTAAGTTACGCTTCATTACCTAGCCAGGAGGATTCTCCCCGAGGAGTGGAGCACGCAGAACAAGCGAGGTGTTCTGGTTCATTGGACCTAGCGTATGCAGTGAATCAGCTTCCGCTTCGGATTGGTGCAGTTCGCACGAACACTTACAAGGTACACACGAGACATGTCCAACCACCATCACCGGTACCGCTGATGAGCTCACGGACATGTCCAAATGGGCTGGGATTGTTCCGGGGAGGCATTGCAAGTGGACGTGCTTCGCCTCCCAATCGCCGCCCATCACCGGCCATACCCAGAGACTCCTGCTTCCTCGACCGCATCTCATCTTGTACCATGGCGCCATACGGCAGCTTCCGCTTTCCTGTCGACTTTGGTGATGCTCCGTTAGACCGCAGCCAGTCGCTCAACCCCGTCTGCTTTCCAGAACCTTTCGAAACTCTATCGGAATCACTAGCGCGCATAGGTACTACTGCGGTGCTCGGACCTGCCCTAGGCAGTAGCTGGACATCGCAGGAATCCGGACGGGGGCACTCTTCGTCCGAGGAGATTTCTATAACACCGACGGCCGCGCTAGATGACGAGGGTCCCGCGTGCGGGAATATGAAGTCTGACGAATAGTCGGTTCCTGAAACTTTCAGACCTTCCAAGTCTGCGGCTGTCGTGCCCTCGAGCATCACGCGGCGGCGGTCCTGGTCCGTCTCAGACACGCCCTCGAATTCATCAGCGTCTTCAGAATCATCTTGAGGTCCTAATGCGTTGGCCTTCCCCTGCAGCGCCTGTAATCGACGCTCAATCGCCAGCGCCCTCTCTTCTCGGGCGCGCTTGCTATCTCGTATTCATCAGCGGAAAGACCCACGGCGGAGTGAGAAAGCATGGGCGCGCCTTCCGGCTTTCTTCCTAAACCCCGTCCCAACTTTTTTCTGCTCTTCATCGCTAATGTCCTCGTTGAGTGCATGTCCCGAACCCTTGAACGTGCCTTGGGCAGTGACGCGCGATCCAGCCTTCCGCTTTTTTGCTGTCTGTGCGCCTGTGTGGTTGGACGGACCTGTTGATTGGCGCGCTCGCCGGCGGCGCATAGAAGTTGGACGAGCACGAGTCTGTGCACCTCCACACTGTGATTGAATAGAAAGTGAGTGGCAGCCTCGGTTCAAGGAGCGCCCCGAGAAGTCGCAGGATTGCAGAACAAGGTTCAGTGTGACAAGATGATATGGAAGCACACCGGTAGTTTTCCTATGCTTCTCGTCAAAAGTAGGGGAGGGCTCTGACGTACCATATACTCCGGAAGGTCGTCTGCGTCCAGGCTCTGGCTCCCAACTCTAGCAGAGTCTGCGAGCCGCGTCCCAGAGGACCAATATCCTACCAGGTATTGAACTATAAGGGGATGTAGCGCATAACACATAAGGGAAGTTACGAACCGTCACCGTAGTATCCCTTACTCTGCAGCGCTCTCACATCGCTCCGCAATTTGGCCCATAGCGTTTGGAAGGCTGGGCCATGGTTCATGTGCTAGACAAAGATATTGACATATTGACATGACATAATAGCTCAAGGGCGTACTTTGATGTGTGCAAGCTTGGATTGATTTAAGTGACTGTGGGATCAGTCAAACTCAAACATCTAATACAACGACGTACTTCATGACAGAGCGTACTCATGAGCCAAGAAATCGGCAGAAAGGCTCCGCTTACACCACGGAGAACAAGCTCTGAGAGGGACCAATAACCGTCAATTAATCGCGTAGAATGACGGAATATCGTACTGACCAACAGTCTCCCCGTTGTTCCAATTCCTCCCCGCAAAGACCTTATTATGTTCATACTACATCGCCAGTTGGAAACATACCTCGACGCTGATATCCACCTTAGCAGCTTACCTCCTCGAAGCTATTCACTGCAAAACCGTTTGCCTTCATCACAGGCCTCACCTGCGCTGCCAAGGCGCGCAAAAGTTGTCTTGCGCCCTCTTGCGTTGCAAGGTCGTCGGCGGGGAGTGCGGTAATGAAGTTGATGTGAGGGTTTGGGTTCGTCTCGCGCTCGTTGAGCCTGACGTGGACCATTGTGTTGGACTGAACGTTGACCGTGGCGATAATGGGAGGTGTGAAGACGCGTTCAGAGCCCGGGGTGCGGGCCCGGGCGTGTGGCGCCCGCTCGACGCGTCACCGAGCGCGTTCAGTTCTTACGCGCCGTCTATCCACCAAAGTGGTCCGTTCCGGATCAAGCCTCCTGTCCTACCTTACGCTTCTGCTTACTCTTGTACCATCACCACCGCTGCTACTCAGAGAGGCCGCTCTATTGCCGGCTTAAATGATCGAAATCGAGGCAAGCTATATCGCGCCATTCGCCATGGCTGATCCCAGCAAAGAGAAGATGAGGCTCGCCGTGCTCACATCGGGAGGAGACAGCGCGGGGATGAACGCAGTCGTCCGTGCTGTAGTGAAGGCTGCAATTCTGAAGTGAGTCTGATGAACCTGACGAACTGTACTCCTTGCTATCTATGCGCGATGGGACGAGGCTCATGCTGTTCTTAGAGGATGCGAAACTTGGATAGTGCGCGAGGGCTACGAGGGACTCGTCCGTGGAAACGCTGAAGGACATAGACACGTATCCGACAAAGGGATCTGTGTGTCGCACAAGGACGTCCACTTTCATGAGGAGACATTCTTACACCACCTCCGCTATGGAGATGGTGAGCTGCTGAGAGACGGCACTGGCGATCACCCTGGTGGCAGGACGCTCAAAGGTCGGTATATCGTCCGCGTGGGTTGGGACGATGTCAGGGGCTGGTTTGCAGAGGTAAGTACCCAATCTCATATTCCCCCAGCGATTATACGGTTCAATATAAATATACGAGAGCTGATCAAATGCACAGGGTGGAACATTGATCGGAACCGCACGTTCGGTTGCATTCCGCACTCGGGAGGGTCGTCTGACGGCAGCACAGAACATGATCAAAGAGGGCATTGATGCTCTCGTCGTGTGCGGAGGAGACGGCTCTTTGACAGGTGCAGACGTGTTCAGGTCTGAATGGCCCAAACTGGTTACAGAACTGCAATCGACAGGTAATATTTTCCCCGCTACTTCGTGGATACACCGCTCATCCCCTCTTAGGGAGGATCACTGAAGAGGAGGCACAGAAACACGCCCACCTCAAGATAGTCGGGCTTGTCGGCTCCATTGACAATGACATGTCCATGACGGACCTTACGATTGGCGCGCCGACAGCGCTGCATAGGATCTGCGAGTCTATCGATAACATCAACTCCACTGCGTACTCGCATTCACGCGCATTTGTTCTGGAAGTCATGGGCAGGCACTGTGGGTGGCTTGCACTTATGGCTAGTGTCAGGTAAGGATTCGTGACGCAAACTAGAATGGGCCTCCATATTGATATTTTTCCTCCAGTTCCGGCGCAGACTTTATTTTCATTCCGGAGAACCCTCCGGATGCCGAAAAATGGGAGGACTCTATGTGCAAGATGATTCAGAGCGTAAGCAGGCAAGCGCTGTACTGCATACAATTCGTGCTGACACGTCCCGACAGCACCGAGATGTGGGGAAAAGGAAGACAATCGTCATCGTCGCTGAAGGCGCCGTTGACTCGAACCTCAAACCCATTCGTGCGGAATACGTCAAGGATGTCCTGACAAACCGCTTGGGACTGGATAGTAGAGTAACGACGTTAGGCCATACGCAGCGTGGCGGAAAGCCCTGTGCTTTTGATCGCATAATGGTGTGTGTGTTTCCTTTGTGTACCTCCCCTCGCTGACGAAATGGTTTATAGCCCACGCTGCAAGGCGTGGAGGCGGTGAATGCTTTACTAGAAGCTACCCCTGACACCCCATCATACATGATCGGCATCCGAGAGAACAAGATCACTCGAGTGCCATTGATGGAAGCGGTCGAAATGGTCAGTGATTTTCTAACTTTGGAAGGAGATCTCAATGACATTGGCCTTCGTCTCGAATCTTAGACGCGCCAAGTCTCCGTGGCCATCGCGGAGAAGAATTTCCCAAAAGCGATGTCGCTCCGCGATCCTGAATTCAGTGAGAGTTTGGAAGGCTTCTTTGCGACGTCAATCCTTGAAAGCGAGCCGAAGTTGCCTCACCATCTCGTGAGTACATCTTTGATGGCAATCCTCATCTAGCTAATCGCCGGACGCTTCAGAGGATGCGCGTGGCTATCATGCAGTGAGTCTTGCACTCCCATACTTTACATGAGACCGACACGTCCTCGAAAGCGTCGGGGCGCCTGCAGGTGGCATGAATGCCGCAACACGCGCGGCCGTTCGCTACTGCATTCGGCAGGGACACAAGCCGTTTGCAGTACACAATGGGTTCCTCGGGCTGCTGGAAGACAACGTACACCAGCTATCGTGGCTCGGCGTGGACAACTGGATGACGCGCGGAGGCTCAGAGCTGGGCACGAACCGGAAGCTGCCTGATATCGACCTCGGCGCGGTGGCTGCGAAGTTCCAGCAGCACAACTTCCATGCACTCCTACTGATCGGCGGGTTCGAGGCATTCAGCGCGCTGCAGATTTTGGATGTGGGTAGGAAGTATTATCCCGCGTTTAATATTCCGCTCGTGCATTTGCCTGCGACGATATCGAATAATGTGCCATTGACGGAGTTCAGCTTGGGAAGCGACACGAGTCTGAATGCCCTTGTTGATGCTTGCGATGCAATCAAGCAGAGCGCGTCTGCGAGCCGGAATAGGGTGTTCGTCGTGGAGACGCAGGGTGGGAAATGCGGTTACATCGCGACTATGGGTGCTCTAGCTGTGAGTGACCTTCTATTTGTGCCATGCTGAGGACGAATCATAGTTGTTTTAGGTGGGGGCATGCATGGTCTACACTCCCGAGCGTGGTATGAACCTCGACATGTTGCGGAATGATGTCAAATTCCTCAAGAGGAGGTATGGTCTAGATGCCAAGGGAAAAAGCGAAGGGCGTTTGGTCATCAGGTATTCTATCCTGCGACTCGTCTTTTCTGGATACAATCGGAACTCATCCACCTATGTCAGGAATGAAATCGCATCAGAAGTCTATACTACCGACGTCATCACGAAAATGTTCAAGGAAGAGGAGGGTCGCTGTTTGACTCTCGTTCTGCATCTCTGGGCACACACTGCAAGGTGGCATTCCCTCTCCGATGGACCGTGCGCGAGCGGTGCGCCTCTCGCTGAAGTGCATGAGCTTCATCGAGCACCACCACGAGCAGTTGATCAAGCAGTCCTCCCGAACTCGGCGAGCGCCTCCCGAATCGGCGGCCGTCATTACGATCCAAGGATCGACAGTGAAATGGGTGCCCGTGCAGGAGATGGTGGAGCATGCGGACATGAAGAACCGAAGAGGGAAGCTTTCGTGGTGGGATAAGTACACGGAACTGGTTGAGGCGTTGGTCGCACGCCCACAGATACTGGAAAAGCTGCAAGATAAGAGACAAGTTTCTTAATTGGGGATATGGATAGGAAGGGTGTAGACTGCAGATGGCTATAGACCTGTGTGAATAGATTGTACTTGTACTGTAGCGGAAAACAAATGAACTGTTCAGATCTTGGCCGAAGACAACAGTTGCCCAATGGAGGACGTGACAACAGATAATTGGGGCGGAGACTGAAATAGTTGTTTGGATTGTGGCTGAAAGGACCGACCGCCGTTTACCATCAGCTGCCACCACCGACGCGCTCGACCGACCTCCGAGATTGTCACAACCCTGGGCACGCTCGGGCTTCTTGATCCATTTTGCCTCGAGCTGCTATTATCATGTCATCTCTAAGCCACAAACACTTTGCTATCCCCAAGTCCAATGTGCAGCGTCCAAAGTTGCCTGTAGAATGTGCTAATCCCCATATCAAACAACGTCTGTTCTGTCTCTCGGCCTACTCAGGGGATTAGTTGCTGACTCTCGATGCGCTCTAGTTGACCAATCTAAGCCCCCTCCCGTGAAGTTTCAGGAGATTGTGCGCGATGGACAGGCTACAGTCGTGCGTATTATCGTTCATTTTCAATAAGAATCGCCTCACGTCCAAGATAGGTGGGCAGGATCAAAATACCTACGGTACGCGTTATCATTTCATCTTCGCGGTTCTAGCAGACACCTCCTCACCCTTGTATGTCACCCCTAGCCCGGTGGCCATGCTTTCATCCTTCGTCGACTCGACACGGGAGCGATCAGTCTCACGACGATGTTTCGCGCCGCGTTCCCGAGTGCTACTGAGGATGCGGAGAAGGCAGAGGCTAATTGGGTGAAGATGACCTTTGATGTAGCGGGCGCGAACAAGTCAGGGAAAGCGCGCTTTGCGGGCACCTGGGTCAATCCAGAGGTCGCTGTGTCCCTTGCCGAGCAATACCATCTGGGTTTCATCATCCCTTCCCTGGCTGATGCCTCTCCGGATCCGAACGTTGTGTATCGCAGGTCTAGCAAGGGACAACAACCGACACCCAACGGTTCACCAGCGGCCTCGCCTAAGGAGCCAGGCCCCAATCCGCCAAAGCGTCGCAGGGAGGCGTCGCCCGCGCTTTCAACTACTTCAACTGTCGTCCATCCGTCGCCACCTGTCGTCCCTTCCGCGCCGGCTCTCACTCCCGGTTCTGCTGAAGTCTTCACTTCCGCGCCTGTTGCTGCGCAAGTGTCTTTAACCGCAGCAGCTACCACATTGTTTACCGAATCGTCATCTCCCGTTTCTTCTCGGATACCCACTTCTCCTCCACCTCGTCGGTCAGCTCGTATTAAGAGTGCTGAACCGCCTTCATCGATCCCTGTCCCTGTGTTCGCGGTACCACCCAAGACTCCGAAGACCCGGAAAGCGCCCAAAGAACAGGCGCTGACGCCCGCAGGGTCAGATGAGACTGCTGTAGATGAGGATATCGCTGCAAAGATTGCCGAGCCCAATATGGAGGAAGACGTACGCGAGCAGAAAGAGCTCATCGCGAAGTTGAAGGCAGAGCGTGAAGCGGCGCAGAGGGCGAAGGCTGAGGCAAAGGAGGTTGCCGAAGAGGAGGCGGCTGTGTACGAGGAACAGGGGATGGTGCAGAAGCGCGCGCGAGAAGATGATGCAGAAGGATACAGGTTCAACTTCAAGGAGCCGGAGGTTGAGACGCGGGTGATTGCGACCAACCGGAGGGTCGGGATGTTGTCGCGGTTGCCACCGGAGCGCAAGTCGCTCGCGTGGGGTGCCTTGGCTTTTGCAGCGGGGATGGGTGCTATGTAAGTGCCTTATTATCCACGTGCGAGACATCCAAAATTGACTAGATCCCAGCTCGCTTCTCCCGAACCTTCAAGGCTTGTTGTTCTGACCAGATTCTTGAATTCATTCTCAATGTATGTCTTCTATTGTACATTTTATGCTTTGTTTCATGCCGTACATGATGAAGATGACTTGAATTATTTCATCTCCGATATTTCACTGTATCATCTTGCGGGTCCGACACATAATCTCTATTATCATCGGCCCTCATCCTAACGTTGTGGTTTGTTTTCAATATATCGCTATTTCCACCTTTCGTCTCCTTCTTCCTTGTGTCATACAGCTGTAATCTGTCGACGTAAAATTTTCGGTAATGGAATTGCTATGGGGGTTTGTCATATAACAATGACCGCAGTGTGATTTTGCGCCGGGTCACTGGGTCTTCGAGGTAGATGGGCTGGTAGGTGTTGCGACGGTCTTAAGGTCATCACTAATTCAATTCGACTCCCATGAAATATTCATGATACCGGTGAGCATGCGGCCATGCTCCCTTACTTCGTTCACTGATTGCGATCCAGAAGTCCACGTGAAGTTTGCTGGATTGTTCCGAGACCTCATAACAGATCGAGAAGCTGTCTACTGGATGGTAGAAAGCCCGTCAACTGAGCCCATCCTAAAATATTGTGCTGCGGAGCGCGATGAATATGGTCATCGCCATCACGCATATCCCAGTCTCTGCATATCTCTATACCCGCGCGCCGCTCCGAGCGGGACGCCTTGCGAGTATTTCCTGTTGCCATGGCCGTCCTTCGTGTCTCAATTCCCTGCGAATCTGCAAGCCCGAGAATCTTCCAGCGTTGGGTGTGTATGGCTACACGGTACTGCGTCCGTGCAACCACGCACGTGAGGTTATCCCGGTTCTTCCATTAAGTTGTTGTGCTTCTCGTGTGTCCAAGCAAAACGACGGTGATAAAGGTTTGGGTAGTATCTTCACACACCTTGCTATCTCATTTTATCACCTAATGCTGCTCCCGCCACGCTATGATTTAGCCTTCCCCACAAATTGATCTTGTTGCCACAGTCAGCCACCATAAAGTCATATGAAAAGAAAGGAGCAAATTGGTTTTTAGTACACCCCGCGAGCCCTGCCCCGTTCTTCGCTGAATCCTTCCGTCGTTAAAAACACTTATTGTTGTGTTTTGCCCCTTGCGTGAATACACGCGTAGCTGCTTTTGACTTTACGAATGTCATCAGATTATGATTCACATGTCGGTGAGTAAACATCGTATCCCTTCTTCGATCAGGCGATGTAAATGCACTGAACCTTAGGAGCATTGATGATAGGCCAAATGGTTTCCACCTGTGGGCAAGGTTGTAAGATAAAGCTGGGCGCCTGGATTGATCTCTTAAAAGTTTATATGGCATCAGCACACTGCAGGTCGGCTGAAAATTGTTCGTCTGGTTGTCTATCTTCTGACTTAGATCCCAGACTTATGTATACTTCATGAAGTGTCCGCGAGACGGTCTTGAACTTAAGATCTGGGTAAGTTTTTATTTTCCTGGGGGTCTCCGTCTAATCAATTCCATCGTAGATTTTGTGGTCTGGTATATTTAGTCGTCAGTATGAATTAGCATACCTCTAACCGTGACTATTTATTCCCTTAACAGGGCTCTCGATACGGTCAATGTATGCTTCGGTGAGCGTGATCCAGGAATGATATGTATGCGGCCGCTGATTGCGGATATCCATCTTAAAGTTTCCATGGAATTTACTTTTGGACAGTCAGTCATTGATCCTGAGAAAGATCTCTATATGACCTTACATTCACTATAGTATGGTATGATGGGGCCCCCGGGAGATGAAAATGACCAGCGTGAGGATCTTGGAAGACGGTCGGTCATCCTTTTCACAGCATATAGATTCAAATATTGATGCGGTCAATTGACAGGTCATTTTACGTATGTTCCTCTCATGATCTGACGAACGTCAGAAATATCATGCTATTCTCGTCTCAGATTTCGGCAGGAATAAATGTAAGTACAGGTCATGTACCTCCAGAGATATTATGCTTATTTTGCACGCAGATCCTAGTTGCATTTTTGGTTCAAAGGTGAAGTTGGTTCATTTTACGATTGTAGCGTGCATTCTGAGAGAGACAAGTTTCTTCGTGAAGCGCGTTTACCAGTGTATGTTGGAGGTCTCTAACTCAGGATCGATTCCTCAAATTTTGTATCTCTAGTATGCCAGGGTCGAACGAGATATGTCTTATCGTCGGCCCTTGTGAGCCTTTTTGGCTGCCTCCGACTACTGATACATCTAACAGGATATCTACAGTCGCTCATGATCTTTGCGAATTTCGGTAGGAGATAATCCCAGTTGTACTATTGATGGCTCACAGATGAATTATCTGGCACCAAGCTTTGGGTTTGGGTATGTCATCACAATTTTACAGTGTTTTGCCCACCGCCACTGAGCACTCTCAAATGATGTAGAAGCTCTCATTAAAATCATATCCGTTTCCAAGACGTACGCTCAGTATATACTCTAATCGAGTCGCGCACTCATCACATAGCATAGCTTCTCACCTAACATGCTCACTTCTTTGACAGTATGTGCTAAAATGCTCTTTACACATATGATTCTCAACCATAATACGTTTAGTTCTCTGCTGCCTTGCCATACACGCTTGTTGCAGTCCTTTCCGACATATCCATAGCAGTCGCTCTCATATTCCTGTTGCATAAAAGGCGACCAGGCTATGTCAGGTAACGGATTGTTCTCTGATGCTTGACATTACTGATATGTTTGATAGTCCGAGAGCGAAATTCCTGATTAAACAAGTCGTCACATTTGCCATCAATCGATGTGTACTGGTCTCGTTCGTTGTGCTACTAAGCTCCTATACAGGATTTGGTGATGACGGTCTGTATTTACAGGGTTGCGGCTACGTTGCGACTCATCGCCGTGAGTGACATGCCGATGAGATTTTAACTCGCTCCTCAATGGGTCATATCTTCAGTTCGCTGCCTTTCCCGGAACCGGCTGGTTTATCTCGGCCGATTTTGTCATGGGGAAACGTAAGCTCTTGTCTCCAGTGCACTTGAAATATGACATATATTCTTTTGCAGTCTACGCTAACTCTCTCATGGCGGCATTGAATGTGCGAAGGTCGCACCAACATGATACCCAAGGTACCCAAGCCGAGACCGCCATTTTCTCATCAGTGCCAGATGTTTCCACTCACTCTCAAGGCTCTGTCGTTCCGGCGTCGTTTACTCCGCCGCCCCGCAGGCCTATACAGGTAATGAATGGTGGTCAAATAACGTTATAGTCTTAATCAGCTTGCTATTCTCGATAGAGAGCTCCCAGCGCGCTGGACATCATCTTCGTAGACGAAAAGGGGAGGGATTTGAGAGAAGAGAGAGAGAAGAGAGAGAAAGCCCGTGGATCCTCATCGCTGGACATGATTTGACTCGACTTTTTTGCAGACGCCTGTTAAATTACAAGATTTTTGGATTCCTTGCAGCGCTTGTTCTGTACCAGTATTGACATGACCAGTTCACGTATCCCCGCGATTGCTTCAGCTTCTTCTTGCTCCTTGGCAGGGGTAAGGTGAGAAATAGAACACGACTTAGAGTCCGACCTGCTATCTGTAGGGAAAAATCTAATGGATGAAACAATGACGACCCGTGACACGCATCAAACCAGGCTATTGTAAGTTCAGATTGGAATCCACAGCAGATTCAAGTATCCTGTATCTCGGGCCTGGTATAAAAACAGTGGCTGTCGTATAAGTGTGATCGTCAAGCTTGCCGTATGGCCATATTACAGCACTGTTACTTTGTTTCCCAATGGTGGTAATATCTCCATGCCATCTTCCCCCACTAAAAGGTCCAGGTTACTCCGCGGAGGAGTCATAGCAAGATACATGGTGTTTGAACCGCGAGTAAGCAGGCTTATGCGTGCGACTCTGCCGGGCAGCGTCGCAGGATCTAATAGGGCAGTCAAACCGGCGACGTCTTCGTGCCCAGGGAGAGTGGCTAGTCTGAGGGATAGGATCGAATCAGCGGTCAAATTCCAGCGAATATGACTGACATGTTCTCAAGCGCTGGCAGAAGCAAGAATCCATCCCTGAAGGCATCGTAGTCGGAGAGTTCATCGAGCACAGACCGCGTGTCGTCAGAATCCAGAGAACGAAGAAATATGGGTTGCGCGCCCTCAATGCGGGCGACTTCCGCTCGGAAAATAGCAGATAACCTGGCAGTCACTTCATTCCCTTCCGACAAAGAAGGGCGAAGCCAGGCAGGCAGCCGAGCGCAACACCAAAGAGGACGCACACATGTAAACTGCCAGTCGATGATAGATGTCTATGACGAGCACCGTTTAATTCTATATTATGATAGTATTGGATTCGTACACGTACAATTTGTGACCGATTCGCTGAAGACACATAAATATCCTTCAAACCAATATCGTGGATATCCAGGGAGAATGGCGCCACCTCCGGGTCGCCGTCATCCAATCCCTGACATTGATCCGTCAGGTCACACATGAGTCCGACGATCCGTTCCACCGTCAAGCGAGTATCTTCAAGGTCACGCTGATACGTAGGTGGCGCATCCTGGACAAATAGTACCCGGGAGCAGTCCATCTCTCGTTGTGCACAAGCGGTGTAGTATGCCTTTGCCGTCCTGAAGGGACCACGGTCGAGTGCCAATTTAGCTCGTCCGTCGACATAGAATGGACGCCGTGCCAGTGGCCCAACCCGATAGTCTCCAGCTTCATCCATGAATAAGCTACCAATTGCATCGAACCTGTGCTTGAAAATTTCCAACGTCCATCGGGCCATCTGCGCGACTATGGCGTTTTGTTCGAAGGGCGATAGGCTGAAAATGACAGTATCAAGGGGAACACCCGAAGGCTTTTCTTGCATTAGCGGACTGTAGTAGTTAGAAAGGTTTAAAAATAGCCGACCTTCTCTAAAATGACGAAAGGAGTGGTTGACCGATCTTCACTGGTGTTCAATCTGAATGCACGAATTTGTGGAACAGGAATATGGGTTCGATCCGCGACATATCGCATTGTCGCTAACTACACGGTGCATCAGTAGTATCGATATTTCATTCAATATTAGGCATGCCTCAGACTCTAGAATCGATGAAGGGGCGTTAGGGCCAGGAGTCCGAAGTATGAGTAGACTTCCATCTTCGAGGGATAGATGGTATGTCTGCCAGTTCCAAGGTGAAACCGGCATCGTAACCCCATAGATCGATGGAACCTACTACAGTAAGCTCGTCTGCAGGTCGTCAATTCATTCTCAGCGGTCTAGGGTCAATTCCATCAAGATGCCACATACTTCGGCCTGTATATTCAATCGTCCGGATCCCGGTGCCAATTGCCTCTTCGATAGCTTTTGCGTATCGGCATTCACGCTCGAGACGGGCATGTAGAAAAGCTTCGAGATGAGATAACTATACAAGAAAAATGCTGATGTGAGCGATAATTGCAGAAGTTTTTAAGATTCAATTTTGAACTCACGCACACGTGTCTTTGGGTTCATTTCGCTCGGGGTCTGTGTGGTTTGGCACCTTGCAGAGACCACGAGTTCGTAAACTCAGTATATATAGTGTCCGAATTCGTGGCCTGCGCCTTGTGACTCAAATCAGCAAGCAAAGTTTGAGGGACTCGGGTGCAGTCTTCAGAATGACATAAACGGGACAGAGGCGCCCCTCATGCTTGCGAATACTTAACATGGCATATACTATGCCAAATTTTGGAAGACTTTGGACAGCAGATGTCTGTATGCAGGCTCGTCTGCGAATTGGGCAGCAAGACAAAGCAATACCCCTCCCTAAGATTTGGAAACTGAGATTTAGTATCCCGGCCGCAGTCTTCAAGACTTGTGAAATAATTCCAAGCGACTGGCATGCACACATGAGTTTCCATGAATAAATGAAAGGGCAAAGGAAAACTCGGAGGTCGCGTGCGCATTCAACTGGAATACTTCCCGATTTGGAACCTATGCAGATTAGATTTACGAGTTTTGCGAAGTCCTCTCTGCCCTTGTATTCTCCCATCCTCCCATTGTAACTGACTTTGACCGTACCATTCATGTCTGAACCCACTAAACCAGAGGAGCCAGCGGCTGCGACGAAGGCTGAGGAGTCGACGGCTGCGGCTGATTTTACCAAATATAAGGTGTGCGCCCACACCCCGGCCGTTGAAAAGACTCGGCTGAATTGAAGAAAAAAGAGTTGACACGACCGTTGTGCTATTTATCAGACTTCCGCAGAGATTGTGAACAATGTTATGAAGAAGTTGGTTGCACTCTGCGTAGAGGGCGCGAAGGTGCTCGACATCTGTGTCGAGGGCGACAAGTTGATCGAGGAGGGCACCAAGTCAGTATACACGAAGAACGTGAAGGGCGTGAAGGTGCCCAGAGGTGCGTCGCATCCCATCCAATGATCGCCCAATCCTCCTTTCTGATATCAAATCTTTCGCTCTGTGCAGGACTGGCGTTCCCCACCAGTGTATCCGTGAACAACACTGTCGCACACTTTTCTCCCCTCGAATCGGACCCCTCATCGGCACAGGTGCTCGCGAAGGATGACGTTGTGAAGGTGCACGTCGGCGCCCACATCGATGGCTTTGCAGCGGTGAGCGCAGAGACGCTCGTCGTCGGCGCTTCCGAGGAGCACCCTGTCACGGGTCGTCGCGCAGACGTCCTGCAAGGCAGCATGGCATGCGGCGGAGGTCGCGATGCGGCTCGTGAAGGTGGGGAATAAAAATTGGGCGGTCACCGACGCGGTCAACAAGGTTGCTGCTGCTTGGGACTGCAAGCCTGTCGAAGGTGCGTGTCTTCTGACGTACTCCCGGTGGGAGGATCGATGTCGACGGTTTGGACTGATGGATGGACAGGCATGCTATCGTGCCAACAGACGCAGAATGTCATCGATGGGAAGAAACGCATCATCCTCAACCCGGTACGTGCTAGTAGATACTTGCTTTACTGTGGTGTTATAGTTCTGACGGGTATTCATGTAGTCTGAGGCCCAGAAGAAGGACTTCGAGGCCGTGACGTTTGCAGAAAATGAAGTTTACGGCATCGATATCTTGATTTCTTCCGGCGAGGACGGCAAGGTAACTGCAGCATGCAGCGTGGCGTCGTTATTGGCGTTCGCTGATCAATAAACATCACAGGCCCGCTTGGAGGAGTCACGGACGACAATTTACCAAAAGGACTCGAATGTAACATATCAGCTCAAGATGAAGACGTCGCGTGCGGTATTTTCTGAGGTGCAAAGGAAGGCTGGCGCGTTCCCGTTCAATATCCGCTGCCTGGAAGACGAGAAACGGGCTCGTCTAGGATTGCAGGAGGCTGTCCAACATAGTCTCGTCAAGCCTTACGAGGTCATGTGCGTAATTTACGGTTATATTCCTTCGGTCCTTTGGATGGTATTGACATATCCCAACGTAGCTACACGCCTGCCAATACTTTTGTTGCGGCATTCCACTTCACAATTGCTCTGCTGCCTGGTGGCCCCGCGATGATCACGTTTCCCCCTGTGTGGTACAAGCCCGAGCTGGTCAAGTCCGAGAAGTCACTGCAGGACGAGGAGCTAAAGGAGATCCTGACGAAGAAGCTGCGAGAGGATAAGAAGGGCAAGAAGAAGAAGGCGAAAACTGAGGGCGGCGAGGATGCGAAGGAAGAGTGAAGGTATTGCCACAATTTGCGTGAGGGAGAAAAGAGAATCCTGTAACTGTAACGATGGACAAGCTACTAAGATTGACTACGTTCGGCGTCCTGCCCAAACTCCCCTATTGTCCGAACAACTAGGTCGATGTTCTCGAGGAACGCGTTAGATGTGAGGCGGGCCAGCCGCACGGTCAGCGTCGTGAAAGTTCTGTTTGCAAGAAAGGTTATAATCAGCTTGCTGTCCACCTGTGTATCAAGGGTGCAGTGCGCACGCGACCAGTAGATTATCCTCTACCGTTATTACACGTTTGACGACCTCTGGCTGTAGCTCCTTGTCCACTTCGATGACCTGTTTTGCGATCGTCGCGTGTTTTTGTGATGCAAAAGGTATTCGCATGGTACTTTTGTACGTATTGAGCATATCAACTCTACGAGAACGACGCTCGACATCTTACATGGTGTGCCAGGACGAGTCGCTATTACTGGACATTGTGGTAACAGAGACAAAAGCAAATGATTGTCACTTGTGGCTATTGCTTCGATCAACCAGTTTGCACGATCATCTGTCCCAATTACCCGGTACAGAAATTATCTTGTTCGAACTTGTTTCTCATTTTACGAGCCATCTCTAACTACATCCCGTGTTGTACGAAGGTCAGCTGCAGCTGTGCCAATATTTCACCACAATGGAGATCGCTAATGTCGACCAACGAAATAACAATGAAGAGATGGACTAGTCACTTGATCCGCACCGATCCCCTAGATTCTCCAGACCAATCACCTTCCCACCGACATCGACAGAATGCCTCCAATTACCTGTGATATCATCGAAGGCAACCAAGCGCTGCAGAATATAAGGGCGGAAGTAACTCGCAACCAAACCTCAGGAGTGAATGGGTAGCTTGCAATGCATTTCGTGTCCGAGTACATGCTGAAATACAGGATTACTCGTCCTCAGACTCGCTCTCTGGCCGGGCCTATCATTCTATGAGCAAGTTCGACATAATTGTCGACTACATTTGGACTAACCTTGTTCTCCTCTAGTCCACCAAGCTCCGTCACCAAACCAGAGTAAGGATATTGACGAGGAACGCCTGGCCTATCGGGAACCAACGCATATTTGGTAATGACACCAAATGTGACAAATGAAAGCACTGCTATCCCCAAATATCGGAGGGCAGTCTGCGAGGGACGACGGGGATATCAGGGCCCCACATCGAGAACATTTCCTCGTCGGGATGTAACTGTGCAAACAGGTAAATCGCAATCTGGTAAAAAGCTTAGCATCAGAGCGTACGGTTTCATCAAAGTTCTGCCGCATCTGCGGGTCCTCCCATCCTCGAGCATCGCGGTATTGTTTCGAGATGTCAGGGAGCTGAGGGTAGTCGCCGAGTTGCGGATCTGGCTCCGGCTTAAAGTCTACTGGTGTCGCAGTGGGCGTAGCATATGCTCTGTAACGAGGAACGACGACGTTCGCTCGAATGGCAGCGCGTATGCCCGAAACACGGGCAGCGTTGAGTATGTTCATAACGAAAGTGCGCGATGGCAGAATCGGGAAGCGCGTCCGATAACTATTACAAATATTGATTATTTTTTATAAGTAAGAGATCATTCTTCGTGGGATGTTTTCGGAGGTCCAGCCAAATGATTGTTGATTTCCGCGATGAATGTTCTGGTGATTTTTCATTCCAACGTTTACGGAACGCCCCATATCTCCTGGTGAGACGCGCCGTCTGACTGTTTATTCCCTCCGGTATTTCTTTGCTGCCAATCTCATGGCTGAACGCGGTATCAGTCGAGATGTGCAGGAAGAATTACTGCAAGGGCGAGCACGAAACCGCCGAGACGGAGAGGTCCCCTACCCTTTGAGATCTTCCAAAGAGCTGCTCATGTAGTGAGTTGCTCGCCGTCTCGATCGGCCTCCGCTGAGTTATCGTCGCAGTGACGACTGGAACAATCTGTTCCTGAATAGTCTTTGCCGCAGCATCACGATGCACCAGTTCGACAAACCACCGTCCATGGTACTAGACTTGGGCTGTGGCGGAGGACTGTGGGTGATCGAAGCTGCTAAGCAATGGCCGGTGCGTGATAAAGTACCGCGTGCCACAAGCGTTGATCGAACGCCTGCACTAGGTCAGCACGATCGTAGGCTTCGACATCCTTGACAATCAGCCCAATCTCAGACTGCACGAACTCGAACTAAGTGATGTAGCCAAACGCGTCTCTTGGGTCCACGGCAATCTGTAGGTGCATGCACGCGCACCTACATGTGTTCCGTTTGCTGAAAACAACAATGCAAAGGCTAGAGCCTTTACCGTTCCCTTCAGAGCGGTTCGATTTCATCAGAATATGTTGCATAGGCCTCGGCGTGCCAGAAGACGAATGGCAATTCGTTCTTGAGGTATGATCGTACTGTAGATTCATGCTGCAATGATTACTTCACGGCTCCCTTTCCCGATATTTTCCAGGAAGCATCTCGCGTCATGGCACCCGGCGGTATCATCGAGGTGACACTTTGCGCTTTCCCCCATCTCTGCCATGTAGCTCGACTAAAGTTTTCTCTAGATAATAGAAGAAGACCTGATATTCCCTTCTGGACCCCGCAACGGCGCCAGGACTCACCGTCATCTCCCGTGCGTCCGATATCATATCACTCCAATGAGCGCAGCACATCCACGCTCAGCTCTACTTCCACCGTGACGTCTTCTCAATCTTCCGATCATCGAGTCCAATCCGGGCGTCCACCCTCAAAAAGCATTACAAGCACTACCAGCGGCGCATCAGGAAGCGTCACGGACACTACCAGCACCGAGCCGCCATCCTTGCGCTCCTCTTTTGAGATTGCACAGAAGCTGAACCCACAGGATCACACGAAACTGCAGATGGCGTGGGAGGAGATGCTCCATCACCGGTTCCTGTCACCGCGGCTGCTCTCGGTGCTCCCGTTGTACCTGTCATCCACGTTCCGGAACATCCAGACGCATCCCACGCTGCACATCCTGCTGCCGTGCAACTCGCACGCAGATAATGGAATCCACAAGTTCGATGCGGAGTTCGCGGACGTGTCGTCGCTGATCTTGGACCTCTCGCACTCGTCGCGGCTGTCGTCGGACTCGTCGCGGCGTGAGACGTCGTCGATGCGCTCGGGGCAGTCTGCAACGACCACGATCGCGGCGTGGGGCTCTATCCACCTCGCGCGGGCGGTGCACATGGTCCAAGCATGCAAGGAGTCCATATGGACCGAGTACAAAGCGCTGGATGAGCTCGACCGCGCGCAGAGATCCCGCAAGGAGTCGGACATCCGGGAGGAGTTCGAAGCGGCATGGACGAACTGGGAGAGGTGAGTGCGGTTCACGCTTCGACGAGGCGCGTGCGCTGATGCAGCGGTATCCGCGTCGTTAGCGACATGAAAGACCGCATGGCTATGCGCGGTAGGCTGCGGGACTCCCTAGCGTGGACCGAACCTCAGAGCAGCGAGCCGCCTGATTGGCGGGTCTGGCGTGAGCGTGTGGGGGAGGTCGAAGTCGCGGATACGGATTCGTATTATGGACCGGCACAGGTGTGTAGATCGCTGCGCGGGTTCGTGTGTTGGAAACAAACCAGTACGGCGGGGTAAGTTTGACCGTTCGCCAGTATTAATTGAGATACCCTAGCTCTTTGAAGGGTCTTGGACAGTATGATACCCATCATTTATAATCTGATATACGTATTTGCGCTATAGTATGGTATTGCATAAATACGACGGCTGTCACCGTCTCACCTTACGCACAACACTAGAGGTTTTCCTGTACAGTATGGAACGCCGAGGAGAAAATTCAGAGTTGCTCTAATGCTACAACTATGGAACGTACATATTGTATAAGTATTACAGGAGGGTAGATCGTTGTATGATACATCGAAATTGAGAAAATTAACTATTCGTCGTCATCATCGATTGCTGCAGCTTTGCCCTTGTACGCTGGTTTGGGCCGCGGACGCAAGCTAACAGACAGAGGTGGCGGAGGAGAGCCAGGTATCTCCAGCATTGCGTCGTCCTCGTCATTCTCTTCATTTGCAGAGCTCGACTTTGTGCGTTTGCGCGAGGGTCGTTTCGCCTTCGCACCGCGAGCAGTCTTTCCTCCCCGTCGCGTAGGTGCCTTCTTCTGCTTGGCAGCAACGCTCTCTTTCCCCTTCCCCTTTCCCTCTGCGCTCTTCTTCCTCTTCTTCGCCGGTCTCTCTGATGCTTCGTCATCAGACGTATCTATGTCAGCCGCGGGCGACGTCGACGAGCTCGACTGTCTCGCTTGTTCTTTCCGGAAGTCTGACACCACCTGCTGCAGACGCTTACTTGCGTAGGCTTGCCGCTTTCGCGGCGCATGGCTCTCGCCTGCTTGCAGGCCCAAAAAGCCGACTAGGTTGCCTTGCATGTTCGGTGCGGAACCCTATATGAGGCGTCGATGAGCGTGCATGATATGAGTGATGAGCCTGTCGACTCACCTGTCCTCTCTTATTCATTTTATGGATTATTGGGAGTAGCAAGTCGTCCACCTTGGCCTGGTTCCAGCCCAACTCCGAGTTGAAAAAACTGATTGTGCTTTTGTCAGAACACGGCGACACAACACAGATTCGCACATACTTGCGAAGAGCATCTAAGTCTGGTAAACCCCATTTGAACGGTTCGTCAGATTCATCGACTGTCGGATGGTAATATGCATCTCTCTACGCATCTCTCAGCTTTATCAGCTTGCAACTATACATACGATCTTCAGACATACGACAGCAGGGTTCGGCCAATCGTTCGACAAATACAAATCTTTGTATCTCTTTTTCTGCAGAAATGTGTGAGGAACAACGTCTCACAGAGATTGACATAACGTACGAAACGTTTGCGGAAGCGACTTTGCAAATCTTCCGGCGTATCTTTGCCGCTTTGCACCTTCTGCCACCAGTATTTGAATTTGTGCAAACCATCCTGTCCAGGAAATTCCTTCAGTAGCTCCATCGCCACGACTGGCCCTACTCCAGGAAGACCTTCAGTGTAATCGCTACCCAGCAGATACGCGAGCCGAATGAGCTTGTCACGATCTAACCCGAGTTCGCGTTCTAGGTCAGAAAGCAGGAAACATTCGACCGTCTTGGACTGGTTGAACATATTCTTCAGGACTCGCTGACCGCCGAAGAGGAAGACGTCGGAATCATCGGTAATGATTCCATCTACAAGACCGAGGGACACCAGCTCGGCACACTGCGCCTCAGCCTCCATCGGCGCGGTGATGTACGGTATGCCAAAGAGACGCAGCATGATCTATTGTCATGTCAGTCGTTCGAAGTACTGAAAGGTGTAACACAATATACCATGATCTGTGATATCATTTGTTGTGTGATATCCTCGGAGTCGCGCATGGCGATTTTCTTCTGTTGGTTGAGGGCCCTGATTTCGTCGTCAATCTCTTTCCGGACGACGTCGAGGTCTTTGCCTTTCACTTGGGACATGAAGCGAGCAAATTCTCCCTCTTCAGCTTGAGGATCCATCTCTTGAGCAGCATCCAGCTATCAATAGGTTGCTCCTGTGATATTATCTCCTCGCCGCGTGAAACGGCCACGGGGAAGGAGAGCGCGACCATTTGTTAAGATCATCATCCTCTGAGCCAGATATGTCATTGTCCTGAGGTAGAGTGCCAGAGATTCCTGAATACTTTTCATCAGTCAATGGAGACGCAAGGTGATCACTGTCATTTCCAGGAGCGCCCACTTGTACAGTAGATGTTATGATAGTTTCGGAGGTCTCTGTTACCAGAGTGTTGGTTTCAAGAGGTAAAGAGACATTAACACTCTCCGAAGAAGTTACGCGCTCGGATTGGGGAGGTAATAATGGTGGTGGCGTAAAAGGCGGGGTCGAGGGTAACACACGAGATCGTTGTGAGGCAGAGAGCGCCGGGGTCGCTACCACTTCCTCCATGTCCTGATCGGAATCCGAACCAACTGGATTAGATAGAAGTGGTGAAGTATGGCTCATAGAAATTGTTGCTTCTGTCAATGTCGCCTGTGGTACATCAGGCATTAAGACAGCAACCTCTTCCATGTCGTCCTCGTCGTCCTTGTCAGAGACGGTATTGGCTTCTTCTTGAGCAAGAGGAACGGCTGATTGCCTAGAGAGGAGCAAAGCAGGAATTCCGAACGTAATACCTTGGGGCGATGAAGTCGCACGCGGGAGATGAGAATGAGACAGCGGTCGACGGACGGTCCTGCATTCGCAATAGAAAGAGCGGTCTCCAGCCTTGTCGGAGATGCATACAGGTCTTCATCATCGGAGCCGAGGTCTGCAGCCAGAGATCCTTTGGATGTCCTATGAGAGATGGACGTGAAAGAATGGCGTTCGGGGTGGATGTGGACCCAACCCTTGAAGGACCGGGAAGTTGAGCCCTGGAGGCCTCCAGGGCCATCTGAAGATTCAACTCTTCTTCGGCCTCAAGAGACTGCTGGATTGCTATAGACAACTCTAGGTCATCCTCAAAATCACCTGGCGGAGGTGCGCTTGGAGCCTCGCCTTCATCTGGGTCGAAGAGTGGTCGAGGTTTTGGTTTCCGGACGACCTTCGTAGTGAGAGGTGCCAGTTTCTTGGGGGAATACCTCTCAGCCAGAGCGGCCAAAGCTTGACCTCTTCGATATTCTCGTAAGTCAGGGTCAAAGGAAGCATTACTGGAACTGAGAACAATATAAGTATAGCTCAAGACAGTAATGTAATGGAAGGCATACACTTGAACCTCCTCCATATCCGCATCACTGTCACTGCCTTCCAAGCCGTTTTTGTTTTCCATACCCTTGTCATCCACACGGTCAATTTCGATTGGTTTTGCGGCTGTTCCCTCATCGCGAATCCCTAATACCCATCCGCCCTCGCCACCTTCATTCTTGATTAGTAAATACTGCTTGTTTCGCTCACTCGCAATTCTAATAGGAATGGAAACGTGAGCTTTGCCGATGCTGTCAGTAGTAATCAGAAGCTGTTGCGTCAAGGAATTCCGCTGCTTGAGGTTCTTGATCTGTTCCTTCGAGAAGTCCAATGGCGTCTTAGCTTTCTTGAGCATATTTTGTAGACGCTTGTATGATGTCTGCCGGGACTTCAAACGAAGATCGCCGATGATTTCATATTGAACCTCTGTGGGCAATTCGCGAAATGCGGGAGAGGTGACATCAAAATCCTCTGGACGCATCTCCTCGATGAACGCTCGCAACTCGTCCTCCGTAGCTAGGCGAGGGTCAGGGGCAATAGACCGGGTAGCTTTTGCAACGACATCTTCCATATTTACATCTGGAAGTTTGTACGGATCATGATCATGCCATCGGGATTTTTTCTTGGAAGATGGCGGTGATTCCTCAGTCCCCTGACGTCCTTTCTTGGCTGGAGTCCTCGGTACTGAGTCGTCGATGTCCTCGAGATATACAGTATTCTCGTCGATAGTCACCGGGCCTTGAGGAATCTTGCCTTTACCTTTCGATGTGCCCCCGCTACAATGGTAACATATTCAGCACGCCCACGGTGATATGAGTAAGATGCCTTCACTCACGACTTTATCTCGGCGTGATTGAGTGCTTCGCGCCTCAACTGTGCTGCTAGCAGCCTTTCTGCGATCTGAGCATGGCTAGCAGCGGCGCCTCTCTTCTTGTTCTTCCGTTCGGCCTGCATGGTCGAAAACATAATTATTGTTCAGATGCATCCTGCCAACAAAGGCTGCTCACGATCGTAGCCCTTTTCAACGCAGGAGCTCCGCCATCAAACACGAAGACAGGCTTGATGCCATAGAACAAAAGCTTGCTGATACGACGTAGAAATCCGAGCACATGAGCATTCACCAAGCCTCGGCCTTCCTTGTCTCGCATTGTTGCTTGAAACTGATAGATCCAGATGCTGGAGTCAATGGCCATAGCTTTACCTTCCATTGTCTCCAATCTATAATATTCGTATTATTCATAGTATCAATCAGGCAGAACCGAAGCAACTCACAATACTGGTCTACCAACAGGATCCAATAGAGACCAAAGAGACTTCACACCCATGATGCTAGTTCACTGTTATTGCAAACTGTAACAATACGCAAGGTGGAGGATGGTCATAGAAGTCTGAGGGGTGAGGACAACACGGTACGAGTCAATGTCATAGTCAGTGTGAAACGCGTCGATTGACGCGTCGTGGTCACGATCGAGTCATGCAGCTTGCAGGGTCATGCTTTCTGTGCAAGCGTCGCATTTATTGTCGCCAAATTCCTTGTCCGTGTTATGAATGTATCGCTATGGTATAGGAGACATGAAATGTGCTAAGATAATGCAGACAATTTACATGTTAGATTAGAAGGAGAGCATCTGCATCGACCACAAACAGAAACCAAATGAACGAATCCGAATAGCTAGCTAGGATGCGTTTGGAATGCAATGAATGTCCAAGTGAGATATCATAACCATGTCGTAAAGCACCACGACCATTACACACTAGGACCATTTGAAGAGGAAGCTTGGGTGTTCTTCGCTTGAATCTACTGGCCGCGGCCCTGCGGGAGAACCTTGAGCTGCAGGAGAACCACCTTGCGACGAATATGGGCGCTGCGGGGCATTGGTAGCGTCGTTAAGACCTTCAGGCGTTGATAGCGAGAATCGTGGATCGAAGCCAGACCCGCCTGTCATCTGCATACCCATACCCATACCCATCGGATTCATGCCCATACCCACTCCCTGACCCACGTTTGGACTCAGCCCCGCGTTCATGCCCATGCCAGGGTTCATGCCCATGCTGGGATTCATGCCCATACTGGGGTTCATGCCCATACCGGGGTTCATGCCCATACCGGGGTTCATGCCCATGCCCGTATTCATCATGGGCATTCCCATCATGGACATCCGTGGATCGAACATGCTTCCGCCGGTCATCATGGGATTGAGTGGAGCAGGTCCTGCGCCATCACCGCCAGCTTGGGAACCAGCAGTGGAGAAGGCGACCATCGCCTGCTGATATGCCTGCGCTGCGGCCTGCTGAGCAGCGAACATCTGCTGTGGAGTCCCGAAACCAGGCATCATTCCAGGATAACCCCAACCACCAGTCATCATTGGGTTCATGCCCATCATCATAGGGTTCACCATCGGATTGTAGCCCTGGAATTGAGGCATGCCCATCCCGCCGTACATGGATCCGCCCTGTTGCATCTGGTCAAGTTGTTGGCGCTGGAAGTCATCCAGTTTGCGCTGTCTTTCCTCTACAAGACGCTTTTCCCGCTCGCGCTCGGTCAAGGCGGCACCGAGGCCACCATCGCGTTTACGTTCCCTTTCATGAGCTGTAACAGCACCGAGTAGGCCCGTCTGCGGAGGTGGGGTTTAGTGGGGACGTTGATGAGTGACGAGCCGGTCTCTCTCGCATGCTCTTCTGTCTCTTTGCGGACCGATCCTGCTTGTCCTGCAGCCCAGCCGACAACAAGCCATGTGGGGTAAAGGCCTTTGTCATCGTGGTAGCCGGTGCTTCCATCTGAATGAATGTGTCTCGGCCACCGCTCAACAAAGATTCGGGGGCGGGAGCGCTGCGTCCAGGGTCCAAGACTTGACTCCAGATCGTCTGACGAGCGGCACCGGGTTGCGGGAACTCCGATTGAGGTCGGAAAGTAGGCTGAGGCGACGCTTGCCGCCTGGCCCCATCGGGATAGAGGGTACGGCGACCAGCTTCGGAGTACTGGTCAGACACGAGACGACGAGGCTGAGACTGGGCACCGAGATACTCGCCCTGGTCTGTCATAACAGCTTAGAGACTGCGAGACTACACAAACAAGCACATGCTTACCTGGCTGTCCCTGACCAGGTAATTGAGGCAGATCTCGAGGTCGACGAGGAGGTTGAGCATAGGCGCCTGCATTGACATCGGCGGCAGACCGTGCGGGGGATGTCCCGCTACCTTGCGGGTATGGTTGCCGTCCAGAGACACTAGGTGCAGCCGAACCAACACTTGAGTTCTGTTCACTTCTACGTGGAGGAGGCTCCGTATCAGAGTCAGCGTCGTCGTCTTCCTCCTCCTCCTCCTCGTCTTCCTCCTCGTCACTACTCTCTCCCCACGCCCGCTCTCCGCTCCTCTTCCCCGACCCTTCCCGTTTGCCTTCCCTGGTCGAATGGCAGCTGCATGCTGGGCAGCCTGTTGGGCCTCGGATTTTGCTTTGCGCTCCACTGCGAGCCTGGACGGAGCGAATGAGGATCTGGCGGCTTCGGCAGAAAGCGTACGCGACATCGATGGGCTTGCCGGTGTTTCAATGACCTCAGGCAGGGAAGATGGCGACGGGAGAGACCTGGACTTCCCCTGCGACGATGGAGGCGCATCCTCCTGCTCGAGGAACGTCAGTGCTGCCAACGCGTCAGCATTCGAGTCTTCGAAGCTTCTCTTCGTGGCCAACGCATGATCCGCATTCTCTACAGGAATAGTATGTGCATCATTGTCGTCCATATCTTCCTCGTTGTCGTCAACTTGTTCACCAGTAGTATGGTCGGATGGGAAAGAATTTTGGGCGTAGGCTGACATCCTACTACCAGGCGCTGCACGTGCGCCAGAAGGCTTACGTAACGTTCTCGACGGGTGCGTTGATTCTGGTGAACTTGCTGTCGGCTTGGAGACAATATTGGGCGGTTTCGTCGACAAAGGCGGTGACTTTGCGATGGGCGGGGGACTGGCCTGTCTGATGCGCAACGGTGAAACATCCGTCCGGGCAGGCGGTGTATACGGTTCGGAATCTGACTCAGATGATTCGTCTTCATCATCAGATCTGCTCGCAGGAGGCGGAGGACCGCGGCGGATGGGTGCCTGTCCTTCTTGCTGCATATGTTGCATGTAGAACAAGGCTGCGCCAGCATCACCCAATAGATCGTCTGTCTCGTTCTGCGGCACTTGTGGTGGCGGCACAGACTTGGCAGGAGTGTTGGAGGGGGAGGAGATGTAGGCGGGACAACGGGACGTGCAAAAGCGGGAGTGGGCGATGAAGGCATCATCAACGAGTCTTCACGCGCTCCAGATTGAGCAGTTGCTGGAGCTAGCGTAGGAGCTGGATGCAATGAAGCAGGCACTGAGCTTTGAGACATCGGCCTGGAAGAGATCGCCCGAACAGCAACAACTGCTTCGGGCCTCATCTTAGGAGATGGCAGCGGGGGCGACGGTGTGATTACACGAGAAGAACTTGCGACTGTACGCACACCCAGATCAGGCGACATTGTTGGCCTAGCGTTTTCGGGACGAGGAGGTGTAGGAGGGGGAGTGTGAGAGAAGACTTCGAAGGTGCTTGGGGAATAGGGGAATGAACAAGGCTATGCGGCGCGGTGTTGTTCAGAGGCGTAGGAATCTTCACTTTGCCTACCTCGAGCTTTAACGTTGTCCGTTGGACTCGCAGATACTGGGCTACTAGACATTGGCTGGCCGAGGACCGACACAGGTTCTTCTACCACCGGGGAGGGTGCAGACTGTCGTACGGATGATGAAGACATTGCCCGCTCGACAGACAATGAGTAATTGGTCTCACGAGCGACGCTACGCTCAGTGATAGGTGTCAGTGGCCGTCTGGCAGATGTACCTGCATCCATAGGGGTAGAGTCGAAACTGAAAGGAGGAAGCTGCATCGAGAGTCTCCCTCCAGCGTTATCGGGCGCAGTGATTTCAGGCAAAGGCGGCAGCGTGGGCGCGCGGGTTCCTGGCACCTGCGATACAGGCTGTTCCGATCCAGGACTAGTCATACGATCCACAAGTATTCGCTGGAGACGCATCCGTACTGCAGACGTACGATCCTCCCGTGGATCCAGTATCTCTGCAAATTCGCGATCCAAAAATAATAGCTAAAGACATAATTAATATTCACCTCAGTGATTAGATTAAACAATCCACATACGTCTCGATGAGGTCCAATTGGATATGCAAACATCATAGAGTTACGGTCTCTGGGATCCCAGCTGTACAGCCGGGGCCGACCATAGATTTCAAACGCATCGTGAATAGCTACAATGCAAATTATAAATAGCCTTCTCGACAGCAATACAATATCACTTACCAATGAGCCACCTGAGCATTTCCGATGCTCTAGTATTTGCGCCTTCAAGCTCAGGCATTACCAACAGCCAAGCCTCCCTCATCCGCATGCCAGCTGCTATTTCTTCATCGCCAAGATGTCCCTCCTTTCATAAGCGTACTGCGACTGATCAATTCCGGCCGTTCAGGATAGACAGCAAAAGCCTGCGAGATGTCACGCATCGTCAGCAAGGCTTTCTTCTTGTCCTTTGGTTTGGGTGACGCGAACACCTGTAACAGCGGTCTCGCAGGCAGAGGTTGTGCGGGACTACGATCACGCGAGAACAAGTGAGACATACGCTTCTTCTTCGGCGCAGGGGATCCCGGCCGATTGTTGTGGTCGACGGAAGAGACTGACGAGCCATCTTGAGGACCCGTGTGTCCTGCGGCAGTGACGACCATCCACATCCGCTTCCAGTCTGTCTGTCCGGCGATACGAATCCTAACCCAACCTTCCATTCGGCCGTTCGTTAAAGTAGTGGGGGCTGCGCGACCTACGATCACACCATGAGATAGATAAGGGAGGATAATCATTAAGATTCCGCACCATCATTCAAAGTAACCCTGATTAAATGCGCCGTGTAAATCTCTTCTAACCTCGATTTCTCCCATGCAGATAAACGCAGGGCGGCCGTCCAGGACATCAGAGCCTCCGGAGAAGGGCAGGAGAACAAGAATAAATTCGATCCCGCGGTGTTCAGAGTGAGCACATTAGAGTATTTCTTTGACGGCGAATTACTCGTGGCAGGCAGCGTGACCGACCCTAGAACATGCACAAACTTCCCAAAAACAAAAAAATAAGGCATCAGGAGTAGTCAAACCATGACCGGATATATTTCACTCACAGCGTCTGTGACATTGATGTAACGGGGGAACCTGTTTGCCCTGTTTGCTTGCCTCGTCAATCTCCTTCATGTCCCACACGCTCATCGTTGTCCCCCCTAGCTGCGCCCAGACATCCCTCCAACCTTCGTCCTTGGTGGGTCTCTGGCCATCAGGTTGTCGCTCTATACGCCGTACAAGGGGTCCAGAGAAGTAGACTTTATGAGCATGCGCTAGGGTAAGTTGCACAACCGAGCGAATCTCCGGATGCAATGGAGGTGGGGGGACAGCAGCTGGAGCCGTAGAACTTCGCCGAAGCACCTGCGTTGGCTGCTGTTCTGAAGGCGGGGAAGATAAGGAGTTCGGCGAACCTGGGCCTTGCTGGGAAACGAATTGTGATGAAGGGGGGTTCGCTGGTAACTGACCGACTGCGGGGAGAAGTGACTGTTGTTGATTGCTTGCAGTAGGGATAGCCTGCTTAGAACTAGAGGATCCTACCGCATTGCTTTCCTGATTCGATGTTTTGTGTCTGAAGAAAGAGAACGAGGCGGTTGCGCGATGCTGAGGTTTGGGTGGTTGGCTCGGAGGTCCATCAGCACTGCGCCGCTCGTTTAGCAGACGCATATCCTCCTGGGGAGCTTGGTGTGGGGCCTGGCTATAATATTCGTGACCTGAACGTTGTTGCTGCTGTTTCCAAAGTTGCAATTGTGCGGGGGAGATGAATCCTTGATTGCGACTATCCCATTTGGGACTGGTGGTACCAGGCTGTGATACAGAGGTCATTTATAACAATAGCAGGAAATTGTTGAACGTCGGCAGCACATATGCCAACACAGATGAGGTGGAGCGCAAGTCAAGCTTTAGCACATCTCGGTGTAGCATCTAATCCGGTGCAGATTCTCCCAGCACGTGATGTAATACGCGTATACGCGTAGAATTTATAGACAAAACGACTCCGCGTACCGTAGTGTGGTAGTAGTGTACGTATATTAACTACATACGAGCACACGGCCAAAACACAACATCAATAATTTGACTTCTTATTACCGGAAACTTTGACCACCCTGAGGAAAATCCATTAATTTGCAAACACACGAAATCGAGCTACTAGCACGCACAGTTTCCCCGTGTTTCCTCCAGTGAATAGCATCGGCAGTGCAGAAGGTGCATTCTCGAGACCTTCAACTACGTGGAATTTGCGTTGCAAACTGCCCTCTGCCAGCCAGGAAGCTATTTCTTTGAAAGCCTCTGGGAAGCGTTCGACAAAGCCGAAACTAGAGTAGATTGCGTCAATTACCGAATCCACAACGTCAATAGTTAAAACATACACAAGGAATCCTTCAATTTTTGCTTGCTGGGCAATCAGGTTCGCATAAGCTGATAAACCTTTTGGCTTGGCAGCATCTGCACAGCAAAAGGTCAGAGGAACCCATTGGCACGTCACCGTCGCTTACTATAATCTGAGATAGCACCTATCAAGAATGTATTCAGTGACGAAGCAAATTTGGGATTGTCCGGAATCCTTACCACACAAGACAATCCTTGCATGCTTATTTAGCCTCGTCAATGCGAAGTCCAGCATGTCTCCACCGACATTGTCGAAGTACACATCCAGATAGCCCACGGCTTTCTTGAAGTCGTCATGGAACGTCGGGCTCTTGTAGTTGATTGCCTTGTCGACACCAATTTCTTTCTCGAGCCATTCACATTTAGATGGGGATCCAGCAATAGCCACGACTTTAGCGCCTCTCTTCTTGCCAATTTGACAAACGATGGAACCAGTCGCGCCTGCAGCACCAGACACTACAAGTGTTTCTCCGGGCTTGATCTTGCCTATCTCAAGCAGGCCCTATTTAAATCGAATGTCAAGGTTTGCGAGCACAATGCCAGGTTGTTCACGTACGAAGTAGGCAGTAAAACCTAAGGTGAGCTATCAGAGTGAGATAACTTTTGGACGAAATATCTTAGACGCACCTGTCAAGCCCAAGGGTCCCAGAAGATCAAGAACCTCTGTGCCTTCCGGAACGCTGAGAAATGTCTTTTAGACACTTCGTGAAAGTAACCGTTATGGCGCGCGAACTTACGTCTCCTTCTTCGCCGCCTTGTCATCAAAAACACCGTACTCAGTCCAACCTTTGCAAAATTGTCAGATCACACAATGTTGCCAGGGTCATACAGTTATTGCACTCACCAAAAATGCCACTAACAAGATCGCCTTTCGCGAACGTGCTTCCTGGCCCTGCCTCGACCACAGTTCCCAAGCCGCTGGCCCTCATGACCTCTCCTATCTGCACAGGAGTCATGTAACTCCTCCTGTCATTTAGCCACCCTCGCATAGCGGGATCTAAAGACACATATTCGACTTTCACGAGAATTTGGCCATTCCCTGGTTTGAGATCCAATGGGAGTACTTCGCGGCGGAATGTGGTCGGTGTGATATCCGTCTTCGGCCTCTCTGCAAGGACAATGCGAGTGTAAGTAGCAGGCGACATGATAGGACGGTGGTGTTCTCGGTATTGGGCTCATCCCCCCTTCAAGCTGTATAAGTAGCAGCGGAAGCAACACATGATGACAAAAGCGGTCCACGGGCCTAACCAAAGGCCGACTACGATGATTGTCAGCATCGAAAATAATGTGCTATGACCGACCGATTATGCAGGATTGTCCATGGGGCCATCATGGATTATCCCAACTGAAACGGTCATACGTATCTGCGCGGTGGACGCTGCGAAATTTGAATTTGACTCCCGACATGCAGCAATTCTAGAAGTTTCTTGCAAATCTCTGATGCTTAAATACACATAGTAGTGTAATATTTGATAGGGTTTGATAGGTTTGATGCACTGACATCTTGCAACATCGAGAGATTGAATAAAACAACATGCATAAGAATCATCAATCGTTGTCAATGAGCCTAACTAATGATATGGGTACACATCCAGTTAAGATCCACAGGAGACCGACCCGCTTGCACAGGACCTTTCGCCAGCCGTGACCAGGAGCCACTCCACATATAATAACTGCAAGAAGATATAAGAACCCGATTCGCTCAAAGGCTACCAAGTGAAAGGATAAAGAGCCAGCGCCAGAATATGATACACGGCGTTATGAGAAATTGAAGTGGGTATATACTGCTCGCTCCTCTCACAAGGAGAGAGCGAACAAGGCAGCGACAGCGCTGAGGGCCAAGACCGGGGTATTGAGCTGGCGCATGGCGAACGCGCCATTGCTAGAGCCGAAGGGTTGGATGCCAGCGTTGGCGGCACCGACAGCCACTGCCCCGGAAGAGGTCGAGGTGGACGCCGCAGTTGTGGTGGCGTCCGATGAGGGGGAACAATGAGCCTGTCAACTGACATTAGTGAATGAGCAGTGATAAGATGCTGGGCAACTGACGTGGTGGCGGCAAGAGCGGTAGCTTCCACAGATGACGCAGTGCTGCTGGCACTGCTGCTACCGGACTGGCTCACAGAGGCAGCTGTCGTGGAGGAAGTATGAGAGGCGGAAGAGGCAGTGGTGGAGGCGGCAGCCTCAGAGGATTTCGCACCGGGCAAGCAAGACGTGTCGTTGCTGCCTTCAACGGTGATCTAGAAGAATCCAGGCCTGTGAATAGAATCTCTTGGCAAGACGCAACAAATAGCGTACCGCACCGCTCCAAGCTTCATCACCGTTGGAATCCTCCAAAGAGAGCATCACGTCGGTACCAGCAGCAAGTTGGACCTTCCAAGTGATGTGGGTCGTAGTGTGGTCGCCAAGGTCGGCGCTACGAAAAACACATTAATTCAGGATGAGAAGCAAAAGATGCACGCTTTGTACTAACATCACGCTATTGCAAGGGTCAGCACTGGGTACAACGATGAGGTTGTACGACGCCGCATTCGTGTTGTCCCAGGTGATTTGAGCATTCTGACACTGTATAGCGAAAAGGCAATAACAGTGAGAAGATCGGCGTGACTCCGCTGGATCATATAGCTACCTGGACGAATTGCGGGTATCAATGGTGAACTCAGCAAGAACTCCCTGAATCGCGAGCGTGGAGAAGAGAGCGGCGGAAACGAGTGTGGTGAACATCGTAGTAATGTACTGGCGGTACGAAGGAAGGGAGCAGGGAGCTCAGGAGAGTGAAGGAGAAGAGGATGGAGGAGAAAAACCGGAATGAACGGGCAAGGAGACCGTGAGGTTGGTAGCGCGGCAACAGTGACGAGTGACCAAATATGACCAAAGAAGTCTCCGTTTCATCAAATAACCCCAAATAGGCAACTCCTGCCAAGACTTTGAGCTCCGACTGTCGAAAGGTTGTTTTTGTCCGTCAAAATAAAATACAGTGTTACCAAAACTAGCTACAATACACCTTCCAAGCTTCACAGCTTGGCCTTCCCTTTGAACGTTGCTAACATTGTTCTCTTGGTGATACTAAGCACCAGCGATGCCGGTGTTAATGTCGGACGCTTTTTGAGCGGAAAAAAACTCACCCTCCATGCTCGACCTTCGAGGGCGTTTGTCTAAGGCCTTCCACCGGGACACGTTGCTCTGCAGGCTGGTAATCGCGTTTTCCCGGACCGACGTAAACCTGCAGAGACGCAGACCTCGGATGAGACGAAACGGGGTAGAAGACTGGAAATCATCACTTACCTGCCGAGGACGCCAGATCTTGACGCCGTCTTCCTGTAGCATCATTTGACGCCAATGGGCAAGCCAACCGACAACGCGCGGTACTACGAAGAGCACCGGGAAGAAGTCTAGCGGGAAACCTGCAGAGCACCATCATCAATACGTTGACATCACCATGTACCATGATGCGCAACTAACCCATCGCCCGGTAGATCAATCCGCTGAAGTCACATTTCAGCGCGCACATCAATTACCTCATGATGTGTAACTTACCTCCTATGAACGCAAAATTATAGGTCAAGCGGGAAAAACGACGCAGAGCGAGATTTACACACCAGAAGTCCACGTTGGGAGCAAGCTTCCGCTTGATGAAATATTCGTCCTTCATTGCGGCGTCATGGAGGGCCATTGCTGTTTCGAGAAGCTCATCCTTCCCAGTGCTGCAGAACCATGAACGTGGAAGATCATTAGGCATGGAATATGACACAACGCACACTTTGAACACCTCGTCTGCCGTCTTTCTCACGATAAAAGAACGAGGATCAGACTGGATGGAGGAAAGACGCTCTGAGAATCCCAGATACTTTCACTCCGAGATAAGCCAAGACTGACCGTCTTATAAACACTGCATATTGAATGGACAGAAAACCGCCTTCGATTAGATTGCCTTATGGTTTACAAAGATAGACACGAACCGGTGACCAAATCCTGAGAGTGTCTTTTCACGTCGTTTAACAGCCTCGATAAACGCTGGGACGTTTGCTGGACTATGCGGATTTTCAGGAAATAGCAAAATGAGCGATGCAGCTCTCCCACCTTCCTATGGAAATTAGCATACGAATGACGGCCTCATTCGCACCGCCTGCCCATCCCTCCATTAGCAGCAAGTACGCACAAAAGGGAGAATGAACAAACCATGCAACGGTCCGCTGAGATTCTTGGTCAGCGATTGTCCAGGACTGACCAATCAATCAATACTTACTATAGCGAAGCACATCCAGCGCTTCAATTTTCGCGGTTAAAAATAAGCGAGAACCATAGAGCACGACACGCACGCGATAGCAGAGTACGGGTCCACTAATGAGCTAGCAGTCTGCAAAACCGTCGTGCAAGACGCGTTCAAGCTCGTGGTCGGCGTGAATAAGGAATAGCACGTCGAGGGCCTTCTCGAGCACGGGATTGGGCACGTAGTTCTCTTCGCCCAAATGATCCATTTGGTACATGAAGCTACATACACAGGTCAATTCTAATTTGAGAAAATGCATCGGACGAGAACACTCACGAGCCTGTGTAACTTAGACCGGTGGGAGGAGTCACAAAGCTTCGTCCCTGCCGCACACGATAAGCCATGCTAGCCATGGTAAATTATTAAAGTCACGAAAAGCAGGTCCACAGACTAGTTATGGACTCACGCAGCAAGTGTTGTAGCTTTCCCTATTATCCTATAAATCTGTCTGTCCATTGTTGCTAACGAGGCCTTGTCCCCTTGTGTGTACAACCGCTGTCCTGCAAATAACAACAATGTATAAAC
Source organism: Grifola frondosa (assembly GCA_001683735.1). Lineage (NCBI taxonomy): Eukaryota > Fungi > Basidiomycota > Agaricomycetes > Polyporales > Grifolaceae > Grifola > Grifola frondosa. Next base: position 713,614 of record LUGG01000009.1, read on the forward strand.
TTCACGAGGAGAGACCGCAGCGATATACCTTGAAGCGAGGGATTGGCTTCTCCATAATACGATCCCAACATGGCAAAAGCACTAGTGAGCATACTCATCGGGTGTGCATCATACCTAAATGCCAGAGACAGTGATGAACAAATTTGAAGGAATCAGAGAAGTCGGATCAGACGCATTACCTGAAGGATCTGAAGAACCCTTCACTATCCGCATGAGCCACACCATGCCGCATGATTTCGCCTTTGAAGAACTGGAATTGCTCCTTTGTCGGAAGAGAGCCGTAAATGAGGAGATATGCGGACTCGAGATGCGAGGAATGGACAGCGAGTTGCTCGATAGGATATCCTCTGGCCATAGCAATATTTCTGACATGCGTTTACTAGGAGAAAATGTCTCATATCTCACCTGTAACGGAGGACTACGGCCTGAAATCAGCATGACTCTGTCGTCCTTCAGATACAGGTAACATACCACCGGCATCCCCGTCAATGTACGTGATCTCGCTACGAATCACTGCTGTGTTCAAGAAACCCTTGTCCTGCACGCGCAGGCCTTTCTCGGTCTCGTTCTCCTCGCGTTCACCCGGCTTCCTTGGGGCAGACATCGCCTTGAACGCAGTTGCCGGTATCGCATTGTCGACAATCCTACACCCACGCCTCATCTCAACTGGCTGCACGCTCGCAAATGCACAACTACGTACGGGATAGTGAACGTCTTGCCCGTGCGGTTGTCATGCACGGTAAGGTTATCGCTGTCCGACTGTGTGGGGCGGCCCATGACGGTTGTGGGGAAAGAGTAGTGCGTAATACAAGATCTGGGGTGTCCTCTTATATTCAACAGGGTAAACTGGGGAAGCTCTGGTCGTCCGAACGTCCGAGGACCGCTGTGGTCCAACGAATGATCCGGTACTATATATTTACAGTGCAATTCACGTGCGATTCACAATCGACAGACGCGATCGACCCGACGCGTTCGCACACGTGCACCCCAACCTCCCCAAATCCATTAACCAGCAGAGATCCGTACCAAGTGGACCTCGTTCTTAAAGGTACATATCATAGTATTAAAATCGAAACACACTGACCATACATGACCATCAGCCTCATGAAGAGGGCCAAGGAAGCGACTCATCGTCCATCTCGATCAAGTAGAGAATCAGAATCGTAGCTGGGAAACCATACAATACAAATCACAAGTAAAGACCTTCCGGCGTGCCCTCGTTCTTCCTGTACAACACCTGTGGGAAATGATCAGCAAGAGATGATGATACGGTGAACTACGGTAACGCACCTTCTCTCTCGCAGCTGTAAAGTCGGCCTTCGTGACACGCATTCTCCGTTCTCTCAGAGCGAGCAGACCAGCCTCAGTGCAAACAGCCTTGATATCCGCACCAGAAAGATCGTCCTTTGTTGACACGAACTCCTCGAGATCGACGTCTTCCGAGAGGCTCATGCGTGATGTGTGCAGCCTGCAGATACTACAAGTGAGTCACCCAGATCAGTCAAACATTTCAACTCGACGTACTTAAAGATGTGGCGCTTTGTCTTGATATCTGGTAGAGGGAACTCGATCTTACGGTCGATACGCCCTGGTCGGATGAGTGCAGGATCGAGCGTCTCTATCTTATTCGTCGCCATGATGACCTTCACGTCTCCACGAGTATCAAAACCGTCGAGTTGATTTAGGAGCTCCAACATGGTCCGCTGGATCTCACGTTCGCCGCCGGATGTCGACTCATACCTTCAAAGCGAATAAGTATCAGACTTCAGTGAAGATACAATATTCAGTGTGCTTACCGTTTCGTACCAATCGCATCAATCTCGTCGATGAATACAATACTTGGTGCGTGTTCTTCTGCTACCCGGAACAGTTCTCGTACCAATTTGGGGCCATCTCCGAGATATTTCTGGATCAGCTCAGAACCGACGACGCGCAAGAACGTGGCAGATGTTTGATTAGCCACAGCCTTGGCAAGCAGGGTCTTTCCTGTCCCGGGAACACCGTAGAGAATGACACCCTTTGGTGGTTTGATACCCATCTCCTCGTACAGCTCTGGATGTGTCAACGGGAGCTCGACAGATTCCTAAGGATGCTGAAGTAAGCATCAAAGAATATGAATGTGAAGCTGACCACAAACTTTAATCTCCTGGATTTGCTGTTCCAGACCACCAATATCCGCATAGCTTTCTGTCGGAGCCTTGTCCAGCTTCATAACGCTGACCATGGGATCCGCATCATCTTGCAGTACACCAATGATGGCCTGATTCTTGTGGTGGAGAAGCACCTGGCAGCCAGGTTCGAGGAGGTCTTTGTCGACGAAGCTCATTATAGAGACGTAGAACTCGGGGCCCGAGGCCGTGCTGATAATGGCGTGGTCATCATCAATGATTTCTTCAAGGGTGCCGACGGCCATCGGGCTGCCGCGCAGGTCGTCAACCTTCGTCGTGTCCTCCTCGTTCTTCTCCTCCCTAGTCGTCTCTGGCCTCGCAGCCTCCTGGTTCTGAATAAACTCCTCCTCCATGAGAAGGTAGTCCTTGATGCGTTCCATCTTCAGCAGCTTGAGACGGCAGCGGGTGGTGGGATAAACGGTGGGAGTTTGGAGGCAGCGTCGGGGCCGCGTTTCTTCTTTTTCTTTCCGACGTGGGTGGGGAGAGGAGGTTCCCACTTCTTCTTCTGTGGTTGTTGCGGCGTCTCCTTCTTCTCTTTCTGCTCTTGGTTTCCCTGCCCTTGGCCGGGGGGACCGCCTAGACCGGACGCTGCGTTACCCTGTACGTGACAATTAGACGAGACGTTGACCCAGCACAAAACCATTTGAATAGTACACGCACCATGCTAGAGAGCTCCGAAAGATAGAACTCGTGAGTGTGGTGGGGAGGATGGAGGTCGATTTCAAAGAAATACGCGGCGACGCGTCAGTGCTTTCAGTTCCAGTCACGTGATTGACGTGAGGACTCGTTCCGGCGTTCGCGCTCGACGCGCGCTGCCAGCAACGACGAGGACAACATGCAGCGCGCCAAACTGAGCTGACCACCCCTCTGACTTCAACTTCCCAGTTTATCCAAGCAGGTAGGCAATGTACCGTATAGAGGTTTCCCCTTTGCCGCTGAGCAGTGTAATAGACGAGGACGATGACCTGGACGAGGACGCCATCCCGGGGTTCTCCCATCCTTCGTACCCCTCGGATCCCGCTTCCCCTCCACCAGATAAGGGCAAGGCTCGCGCGCCGGAACAGCTGGCGCCGCCATCTAGCGCAGCGTTTGCCTCCTCGTCCTTATCCGGGAACATAGGCAGCGCAGCGAATGGCGCGCCGCACGCTGCGCGGCGGACTGTGGGTGGTGTGCAGGTCGAGACGCGGTATGCACCCAATGGCCTCGTACTGGTGCTGTGAATTGACTCTGACTTGTCAGCCATACTGGGGTGGACACCTTGGATGAGCCCATCGCCACAACAATTGTGAGCACCCTGCTGCGCACCTCTGCGGAGAACTCACGCATGCCCCCAGGCCCGAGACCTGCTATCCATCTATACCAAGTTGATACAAGTACTCTACCCGCCGTTGTCTCGCGGTAGTCGAGAGCTGTTGAGGTGGGTTCTTCTTCCGTTGTAGGATGTCGTCGTGTGACTGCCTGTCAATTCAGGGATTGGGACTTGTGGGGTCCCCTGGCGATATGTCTAACGCTAGGCATTCTTTTGAGCATCAACGTATGCCTCCATTCACCCGCGCGGCTTGGGAGGCGCACTGATGCCGTGAATATCCTCATAGGCTTCCCCAGCACAGTCTCTTGGTGTATTCACTAGCGTAGTCGTAATCATTGCCTTTGGCTCACTAGTTGTAACCATTCAAGCGAAGGCGAGTGTTATCACATGGCTCTCGAATATCCTCTCATTTACAAATTCCTGCAGCTTCTTGGTGGCAGAGTGTACGTACTTTCGAGCTTATCGCGCTTCTTATTTAAGCATCCTTCTACCCTTTTATAGTTCTTTCTTCCAAGGTCTGTGCGTACTTGGATACTGCGTTGCCCCCCTCAACATAGCGGCGTTCGTCTCTACTTTTGTTCATTTAATCTACGTCCGAGCGCCCATCGCATTGGCCGCTTGGGCTTGGTGTGTTTGGGGTGCGCTCTTCGCCATATCGTGGTTCATATAAATTGCTCACCCGACCACAGCGTCGGTAAACTTCCTCGATGGTACAAAAATTGAACAGCAACGGATTCTGCTGGCTGTCTATCCTCTTCTGTGAGTTCATCTCGGACTGCGGCTCACTCTGCGACTAATGCGATCGGATAGGTTATTTTACTTCATTCTGGCGTGGATGATCATCATTCAGTAGTCATGCTGGACCTTCCGTTGGCTGTCATGTACCTTCTACACCTTTAATTTAGTCTCGTGAATCATCGCTGTGCTGTTGGAGTGGTCGTCCCTTGTTCTATCCGCGAAGCTTTTGACGACGAAACGCCGCGTAGATTAGATAAGATGAGTTTGACTTTTTTGGTCGCCGAAATTCAACATTCAACAGCAAAAACTGGAGTCCTATAACTTCTTTGTGTCACCCGCGTCGGCCGACAGTAAATGGTGCTGGACATCCCATCAATGGGCGGGCAATTTCAACAGCCATCCGTTCCTCACCTAGATATGCAGTGGCTTCCCGTGGAAAATTGCCCATGGGTGAATTGACGGAAGTGCGTGTTCCCTTTGCATCTCTCGTTCACTGTTTGAGTTGATGATGGGAGCAGGAACGGCTGGTTCCGAGTAGGCGACGGTGTCGTGTAGGGGTGCAGCGTTGACGACGAAAGTGCCGGCAAGAACAACCAGGGGAAGGAACGTAGCGAGGGGTAAGTACATTGTGAGATGGTGGAGAGACTTTCAGAAATGATTCGTGTGTAATGACCGTGGAGATCAATAGGTTTCGTCCGTTAAAGGAGGAATTCAGAACTCACGGGGAAAGACAGTCGAAGAGAAGAAAGTCCCAACCTCTGAACCGTGTTGTGTAGACTTGCCCAGTCCATATAAGTACGCGTGCGTACGCAGGTAGCAATGCAGTCTTCGTGTGGATGTCTCACAACGATGACGTTCTGTACATTAGATTGTTGTACGGTCTTTCGCAACGGGCGCGACAGGGGAAACGACGCGCACCGCGAACCGTCAATGTGAAAACATCGCTTGAAGTTGCAGTTGACGGGCGGCGATGTGGAAGCTAGACACTCTAGTGGTGGGATCCGGTCTGGTAGGTCTGTCAAGTTCACCCGAGCTCGGATTGACAAAATGATACTTTGTAAAATCAGCAGCCAGACGCTTTCGTCAGTCATAAATGATGCGTGTGAACACCAACAAGCTGTGTCACGAAACCTGGACAGGATGTCGGCGCTCTTCCTCTGCAACCCTAAACCCACGTTGGTGTTATGATAATCGTCTGGCGCGTGTTTGTAATGGATTAACAGGGGCTGTCACTGAGCTTCGAGATGCGGCTAACTCCTGATGCATGTGCATGATGTGGCGAGCCGCACCCATACCATGCAGATCTGTGTGCATACCGGCGTATCGTCCGCATCTGCATCGTCTTCACCAGCGGTTTCTCGAGTATGCAGCCTTATGCAGCTCCTTTACGAGATAGCCCGACTTTGACATAGCTGTTTGTGGGCGAGCGCGCAGATGCCTGCGTGATAAGTTGACTTGCACTTATCGAGCGTAGTGATGCCGCTCCTTGTGAGGCCGTTTGATGAGATGCCCATGTCGACAACCCAAGCTATCGATAACCCAAGTTATGTCCAACTAATAAGAAAGTGTTTACATGGAAATCTGGACCAGATATATGACCGCTACCCGGCTTCAAAGCTTCGCACTCAGCAGCAATGTTCTTCCATTTATGCTAGCTCCGTAATGGTGCTAGGAGGCGCAACCATGTTCGCGTGCGTGTACGAGCTTCGCGCACAGCAATGTAGCCTAGCACAAACTTCCGGAAGCCGGACCAACGTCCGAGTCGTGGCGAAGAACAAACGTTCAATGTTCGGCGGCGACCCATGACCACACCTACATCTCGTCCATGGTGCGACTTGATACCAAATTACACCAATAAGTACCATCTCGCACAAGTTCATATATTCTGAGTTCTCCACAGAAGCGCCACGAATGGAATACATCTGCCTTGTTCGCCCTTCGCGATGGATTTGTCCACCCCAATAGATCCCAATCAGTGCAATCGTTTCTTCGCAGAAATCTGGTGCCTTCATCGCCATGCTCACGCGTATTATCAACAGGGGCCACGGTTGTTCCATGCCAAGGAACAGGGTAAAACATTGCTAAGTGATGTCAGTGATCCATGGCCACAGCAAAATTCCAAAAAGGGCTACGCAACGAGCTATACGCGCACGGCGCATGCCCCTGAAAAAGTCTAAATGTGGAACTTTGTTGGGGATAAACCATTGCGCTGCGTCGGAAGTAAAATTTGTGGACATGTAGTGGCAAATAGCGTCGGCCGATGCGCGATTTAGATGCTCTTTTGTGCGGTAGCAGCAACGAGGGCGAGCCTGGGGGGTCTTGGGCTTCATTTGATTCCGTTAGATCGATCGTCCAGTGCGGAACCATCCTGAACTAACGATGGAACGGCGGGTCCACGCTGCACGTGACCGTCGCGTCCTACGCGCCAGAGCCACGCGGCCAAAGTTCAACATCAGGTTTGCTTCCCTTTTATACCACCTACTCGCACTCCTCCAGGTTTCATTCCCCCGCGCTACGCACACCCTCCACTCGTTCTGACACACCCCATACTCCCCGAGACTTATCTGAGTGCCCCAAATGTTTAAGAGCATCCTGCCCTCGCGCCGCATTGCGTCGGCCGACTTCCAGATGCTGACGGGTCCGCTGGACTCCGCTGAAAATGGCAAGGAAAATTATCCACAGTATCTCGTCCCCGTCGAGACGAAGCCCCGCGCTGAGAAGCGCAAGAAGTCCAAGGTCAAAGATGGCATTGCGACAGGGCCTGTTACAGGCGAAGACTTTGAGAAGCTGCTGGTGCGTGCAACTTCCTTATGCCATCTTAAGAGTCCTTTGCGTAGAGCTACTAGTACTTGATGCACACAATTCTGGGCCAACGTCGAGCGTACACCACATTGCGTCCTCTCGACTGTCGCGCCCGATCGATCCTCGCGGTGTCTGTTTCGCGTCCTCGAGGCACACCGAGGCACAACGCCCAGCGGAGCATCCGTCCTGCGTGCCTCGGTGCCTCTGCAGATCACCGTCTTACAGATTGCCGAGCTCAGCGATTGACCGATCTCTCCATTCTAGGATGAACTGCAGATCCCGCCGACGCTGCGCCCCAAGCTCGCGACGATGGACCCGACGGTCAAGGCCGCGATGCTCAAGTCCTCGCAAGCGCTGACGCTCGGCGTCCGCAAGGCGCGCAGCAGCGACTCGCTGACGTCGCCCAGCCCGCGCCCCTCCATGGAAGAGAGCGCGCGTGCGCGCTCACCGTTCCGCACGACCGGCCACGGGCGGGGGCTTTCGCTCGACGTCAAGCGGCGCCTCGCGGATGGCCCTTCGGATGCGGGGAAGCCGACGAAGGACAAGCGCATGAAGCTGTCAGCGCTGGCGCCCGAAAAATATTGCAGCATCCTCCTGGGGAGCTCCAGTACACATCTCGAAGTAGAGTCCGTCAAGAAATTGCGGCTGCTTCTGAGAAATGAGGCCGCGAGGTGAATATATGTTCACTTTTAATTTTCGTCTGCTTCGAGGCTGATATTAACGGTGCGCACAGCTGGACAGAAGCATTTTTGCAGCAGGGCGGATATACTGCCATTCTGACCCGTCTGAACGAGATCTTGACAGTAGAATGGAGGTACGGCCACGTGTTCCATCTCACGTCCCCAGGCTGATCAGCCCAACAGGGAGGAGCAGCACGACGATCAGATCCTGCATGAACTACTTCGCTGTATCAAGGCCCTGTCCACGTCCTCAGTCGGGTGCACCGCGCTGCGCAGCTCTTGTCCCTCGCCATTTGCGCAACTAATCACGCTACTCTATTCTGACAAGCGGCCAGGCGACATCAGCACCCGGCAGCTTGTGGTGGAGCTCTTGCTTATCCTCTTCGAGCTGTACCCCCCTTCCTCACTGCCATCAATCGGCAGCCCCACCGCCGCCACCTTCTCGCACTCGTACTCTAGCCCGGCGCCGTGGGAGAATAACATGCGAGCATCGACATCGAGCAACCTCGTGACGCTCCCCGCGCCGCATGCCACGCTCTTCGCGCTGCTGAAGAGCCTCCTCCTTACGCCCGCGCCGCCGCCCTCCGAATGCCCCTCCACCCCAGTCGAGCCACACTCCTTCATCGAGGAGCTGCATCGCCCGCGCATCTACAAGACGTACCTGCAGGAGCTGAGCGACGTGTGCCGCGACTACTTCTGGGTATTCTGCCACCCGACGAACGCGATCTGGGACCTGCGCGAGACGGACGAGCGCAAGGTTGAGAAGCCGCGCGCGCCAGGCGGCATGACTGGCGGCGTCGAGTTCGAGGCGATGGGATACATGGTGCGCGTCCCCCGCGCGCTGCGCTGCTAACCCCGCTGACGCACACTCCCACAGACGACGCACTTCCGTTTCCTTAACGCCCTCGCGCGCGCGGCGCATGACCTGCGTCTCCCGCGCGAGCATGCGGACTCGGCGCACCAGCTCCACCGAGACATGCTCCTCTCGGGCATCGACCGCATCATTCTCGTGAGTCCCTCGTCCGCGACCCGTCCCGTGCCATCTGACCGCTTTCCTCCACAGCTCGCGCGCAAGGCATCCACAACGTACTACCCGACTCTGCATCTTGAGATCGCGCGCTACGTCGCCGCGGCGAGCCAGGCCGGTGTCGAGCTACCGTGGGCGCTCGCGCGCCTCGTCGGCCCCCCTCCCTCGGGCATGCGCAGATCCGGGTCGACGCGTCCTGATGCACAGAGCACGCTCGGCATGGGCAGCAGCGCCCCAGCTCCCCGCTCGCCTACGAAGCGCACTGCAGCCGCGGGCTCGACGTCGCCCGGCCTGCCCGCGCTCAGAAAGGTGACCCCCATGTTCGGCCAGTCGCTGATGAAATGATGCCGGGGCATGAAGAAAAATGAAGGACCGTTCTCGGTTGATTGCTGTGTTGTCGTAACGTCTAGAGACGATTTTGAATATTCAGGAGCTGTCCTGTTACTTATGACTTTTCTTTCTTGTTCTGTTGTTGTTCTTTTTGTGCTTCCTACTAGGTAGGTATGCTTTGCGGCCGCTGACATGCTGCTTCACGAATATGCATGACTTCATGACCTCCATGTATGTGTAAACCTAGGTCTTTCGTACGTAGATACGCTGCTATATGGGTTCCTTGCTGGTGCCGAGGAGAGCGGTATGTATCGTTGGAGACACTTATATAACTTCCTTCGTTCTGGTATTTAATCACAATAACTGCTAACGTATATGTTCCCCCATATCTTCCTAAATAGAATCTCCTGTGAATCCGCTTCCATTAGCGCCGTAAATTCGAGTTCCTCCATGATCGTACACTACTTGCTTTTGAAATCCGCCTTGATCAAATCAGCTGCCTTCTCCGCCACAGCGATAACCGGCGCCGCCTGCAAGACAGCACAACGCAACACGCATCAGCACCACGGACGCAGCAGTGCAGCCGAGCCGGCACTCACCGTATGACCGGAGACGATAGTCGGGAACACCGACGCGTCCGCGACGCGCAGGTTCGCGATCCCGTGCACGCGCAGGAGCGGGTCGACGACGCCGCCGTCGGGCAGGGGCGCCATGCGCGCGGTGCACGCCGGGTGGTACAGCGTCTCCGCCTTCTCGCGCACGCGCTGCGCGAGCGCCTCATCGTCGAGTGCGCCGAGCGCGTAGTCGAGTGCCTCGTCCGTGTCGCCCGCGGGGTCGAGCATGGACGCGAGCGGCTCCGTGCGCACGATGCGCGTGAGGAGGCGTGCGGCGCGCACGAGGACCGCCACGTCGTGCTCCGTCGAGAGATACCTGGAGCATGGTGAGTTGAGAAACAGCTAGGGGCAGCGAGCGAGCATGTGAGCCACTTACTCGGGATCGATGAGCGGGGGTTCTCGCGGGTCTGCGGATTGCAGCCGGATGGTGCCAGTGCTTGTGGGCCTGCCGGATGGTTCGTTGGTGTTAGAAAGATAGATGCGGTGACGCCGTGACACACCTGAGGAGCACTGCATGCAGCGCGAAGTAGTGCTCCGGCAGGAGTATGACCTGTCCGTGCTGGCGGTATGCCATGGGCGTGAAGAACAACTCGATATCCGGCGCGCCCGGTCCCGAAGTCGTGTCCTCCTCCACCTGTTCTGGAGGATACTCTTCCCGGGGAAAGAGCACGGGGTCGTCTGACCGCACGAACGAGATTGCTTCTGCCAGCTTTAAGGAATCTTAGTACTCGTAAGAAAGAACGGCGTGTAGATTTGCGTACGTTACTGGCGAGAGGGCCCGTCCCCTTCAGTCGATACTGCAGAAGCGCAGCGATGAGCTGAAGACGTTGTGCGAAGCTTTGACCACGGAGGAAGGCGACACTGGACTCCGACTTGTCTTTATAACGCAGGTCGATAACGACGTGATCCATTAGGTGTGAGCCAACGCCGGGAAGGTCGGCGACAACGGGGATGTTGTGTGCCGTCAGGTGGTCTGCTGGGCCGACACCAGAAAGCATGAGGATCTAGTGGATCAGATGAGTTTTCCGTGACGATTGAAGGCCAGTCCTGCATGAAAATTATTACCTGGGGAGTGTGTATGGCTCCAGCCCTTTAAGACGGTGAGTTGACCCACTGCGGAAAACGAAAAGAGGGAAACATACGCGAGCACAACTTCTTTCCTGGCCTTCACCCGGAACTTCTCGCCATTCGGGTTGGTGAATTCAACCCCAACTGCACGAGTCTCGGGGCCTCCGGCTTCGTGCACTTGCTCGAAGAGGACGCGAGTGACCTGTGCCTTAGTTGCAACTTTGAGGTTGGGCCTTGCGAGCACAGCAGCTGTGAGATATGCAGACTCCGTTGTCACACGACGGCCTCTCGGGCTAATATACGTCACTGGGAGTGAACAAAACTGAGTCGCATTGATTAGCTGGGAGGACGCTGAGATACTCACTAGCCTGCACAAGTCATCGTTGTACAAGAAATTCAATTCACGTTCCGAATGCAAGGTAGATCCAAGGCGCGTGCGTACCTTAGTCGCTCCGAGAGAGCCTTTGTGAGTATTCACGTCGGGACTACTATGCGCAATGCCGGCCTTGTCACACGCCTCGATGAATTTTGTTGTACCTTCTGATATATGTCCAAAATATCCAACTGTCATACAGGCGTGAGTTCCGATAAGTGAACTCCAGCAAGTGGCATGAGCCAACCTTCGACCGGTCCAGATGACCCGCGAAGGGACGCATCCACCAGGGGGAACTTCTCTGAAGGGTGGTACTTCTCATATTTCATGAAATACCTGCATCGAGCTTTGAGAATGCAGCAAAATAGGAACCACAAGGGAGACGCACTCGTTGAAGTTCTTGTAGAACCAGCCGGATGCCCCATCCTGGCTGTCCTGGAACTCCGCCCACTCGTCGTAGTCAGACGGCGCGCCGTAATGATAGCTTGGAGCGACCGATGTGAGAGCAACCTCAACTGCATGCGGGGCTGTTACTCACATCATGGCGTTGAGAGCGCTACCTGATCTCCCAGGAATAGCGTAGCTGTCAGTATACTGCATAGTAGTACTAGGTTTCTCACTTACATCCGCCGAGGAGTTTGGCTGCGAGGAGATGCGTCAGTCACCGGACATGCTGCATTCCTAATAACACTTACCCCGAGGCCAATACTTCGCCTCTGCACCCGCATTGATCTGGGGAACGGTGTACAGATCATAATCGTGCTTTCCATGGAAAAGCTGGGAATATGCCGAGGGGATCCGGACGAATGGGAGCTTTGAAGAGCTAGCATGAAACGAAACGCGCGATCATGAGTCCTCCCTGTATGCAAAGACTAGAGCGGAACATATACCTCTCTCCGGCTTCCAGCAGCAGCACCGTATAGACGGGTCCTCGGACAGGCGCGCAGCAAGGACGCACCCAGCCGTCCCTGCACAGAAACGACTTCAATCCACGGCACAGCGGAAATTACCATATCCGCGCACGCACCTCCGCCAACGATGACCACATCATACTCGTCCGCATCGTACTCACCCTCGCCATCCTTGACGCGACGGCCCACCTGGCTCAAGTCCGTGATCAACTGCGCGTCGCGCGGGTTCTTCGCGAGGAAATAGCGGAGCACGAGGGCGACGCGCCGACTGCAACGACCGCCTTTGCGGCGTGCGAGCGGAGGGCGTGGTGGTTCATGGGTAAGAGGGTGGGAAGCTCAGATGACCCCACACGACCAGGGTCTATGATGGTTTTGGTGCTGGGTGTACATTTGATTCTGGTGCCGGGCCATGGCCATCATATAGGCTGCTGATCCGCAGAAATATAGCCCCTGAATCACGACGCTAAATGGGGGAGTGTGGACCTAGGCTTGCAGTTTAAGTATATGAAGCGAGAGCAGGTGAGAGTGCGACGTTCGGCTAGTACGATCTGAAATCGAGTCAGATGAAGCAACCACCATGGCACCGACTAATTCTGTCTGCGAAAGCTCACAAGACTTCGCAAGATGGGCGTGAACGCGCCTGGACGCGTCCACATACGTCGCGCGTATATATGTCCGTGTGTGAAGTGGCTGACTTGTGCAGTGTGCATAAGGAACATCGATATCCGCCAACTGCTGGAGCAACGCCTGGCAGAATCTGCCAAACAAAAATATAAGATTGATGCAATGGCATATACGATATATATCCTGCACATGCTTAAGAATAGAGAGAGATAGCTACTGTAATCAACGAGACGTGTGTACGAAATAACCAAGAAAGAACGTCTGAAACACAAGAAGAACACCGACGCTACACCAGACCTCTCCCCGCCATGCGCACCGTATCCCCCACAGCACGTCGTGTCTCCTCCCACAGCTTCCCAAACACGCTCCCAGGCCCGCCGCCCTCGCTATTCCGTAGCCGCCTCCGCACCTCCTGCGCGGTCCCCCCACCCGCGCCTGAGCCTGCGCCGGCGATCCTCCGTTGGCGGATGCGGAACACGAAGGACAGCAGCGGGAGTGCAATGCACACTAGGAGAAACGCAAACACCTTCGAGCGCGACGCGCTGTGCAAAAGTGCGTCCAGGGATGAGCGTATCAGCGCGAGCGTCGACGGCGGACGCGTCGTCGCCGGGACCTCGAACGAATGTGCGCGAGGGGGTCGCGGGAGGGCGTGCGCACTGCCGTTCGCCCGCGGGCTTGGTCTTGCCTTGGCGGCGGTAGTGCGCTGTGAGGAGTTTGGGGTGACAGTGCGGGAGGTGGCAGTAGAGGCAATGGACTGCGAGGACGCGGAGTTGGGTATCGGCGTTAGGACGGCGAGCGAGCGTACCCGCGCGCCGCCGAACGTGCTGCCCGCGCGTGGCGTGCCCGGTGTCGCTGTATGTGTGGAGGTGCTGGAGGAGGAGGATGCGGAGGTATCGGAGCGCGTGGGAGATGGGGGTCGTGAGCTGGAAGGGGAGGGATCAAACGTTGGCTGTGGCATGGATTTTGGGGAGGGTGGGCGCCGGCTTGCAAGGGCTTCCGCACGGAATTTGCGGAGAGATGATATCATATTCTGGAGGCACGATTGCGTCAGTTTTCAATTCAGATAATTGATACGCGTATGAATAATTCATTCAATGGGCGATTAACGTGAAGGAGATATTTCTGAATCAAATTCGAGTTCTGCCCGAAGGATACCCGAAGGGAGTGCACAGCTGATCCTGGACTATTCCAGCTTGCTGCGGCGACGCAGAACAGCGAATGAATTCTACTGAGTATCCCGGGTTGACGGCAACCCGACTGATGCTCAAAACAATATTCCCCACGGTGAAGTGATAAGGTACACTTTAGTCAGACAAAGACGTTCTGAAAGTGCTGGTCTTTCTCGTGACTAGTGTGTACCCGACCCATGGACCGTACGCAAATGGCGCGTATTACATGGATCGACTCATATAGCTTTCCCCTAACGGAAGCCCGATATGCGTTTTCACATCACATGCCGACTCCACTGAATTTCAAAGTACAGGTCGCATGAGCAATTCGTCCACCACATTCGGTGGGCGAATCTCTAACGCGAGGCCGGACCGAGTGAGGACGATGACAAAATAAGACGTACCCTCCGGACATCAGGCGAGAGCTCCCGCTCGTACTGCAGGAAGTCCTCCGCATATTCCCAATCCTCCAGGCGTGGGAGGACGTGCAAGCAATACAGCTCAAGCACCTTCGCGTATCCGGGCGCGTCGTCCGCATCGCCCTCCTGGCCGTGGCGTGCAAGCCAGTCCTCGATCATGCCGCGCCCGACGTCCGTGCACTCTAACTTGAGGCTGGCAAGGACGAGCGTGACGAGGATCTGTGCGGGGAGGAACGCGGAGGTGGGCTTCTGCGGGGGCGACGCAGGGGTGAACAGCTGTAGGGAGCGGTTGTGCAGGGTAGCGATTAGCGGCTCCGGGGAGAGCATGAGGTTCGCGCGCAGCGACGGGGGGAGGTGTTCCGGGTCCTGAGAGGACGGCGGCGAGGCGTACAGTGTGGTCTCGAAGGTGATCCGGAGGATGTCCCATTTCTTCCGGTGCGAGGCTAGCGGATCGTGTGCGGCGGTGAGGGGCGGCGGCAAGATGGAGAATGCAGAAGAAAGGAGAGAATGGGTGAGAGTGACATTTCGCTGGAGGAAGGCTCGCGCTGCTCTAGGGTAGAGAGAGCGCAAGGTGGCTGCAGTCGATGTCGCAGACGAGGACGGCTTGGAAGAAGCTTTGAGTGAGATGATGGCAGGGGAAGACACTGCGGTTGTTGTTGCGGTAGGCATGCCTTCCTGTAGGGAGGTTGAAGAGAAGGTGAGAGTATGTACAGAGGAGAAATGGAGATGTGGTAAAGCGCAAGAGCATGTGCGGTAAGTATTACCGCGGAGGATGGTCCATTCGGCAAGCCGCTGTACCGGTCCCGGCACTCGCCGCTTAAACCCCCACACATCGGCGCTTGCCATAGCGCGACTGTCGACGACGACGACGGCAATGTGTCGCGACGACGACAACGACGACGACGAACCCGGATGATCGGACTCCCTCGAACGTATCTCGACCGCCGCACTTGTATTTATGGCGCATCGCATATTTCTGAAATACAATCTCGTGATTTGGCGGACGCCCTGTGCTGATGTGAAGATGTGTTGACAATGATTGGCAGGTATTCGTCGACTGCAGGGCCCCGCATGTGGGTAGTTCCTCCTACCCATTTCTTCAACATTCACCATGTCCATTGAGACCTCTTCCATATCTGGATCAGCGAACTTCAGTAAGGTACCTCACGGAACGGTGAGTTTGAATTAATACCACTAGTACTCATCTAGAGCGTCGCTCACCGGGCCTTGCAGTCAGGCGACTCATTCGAATGGTGGTCATCTTGTGCTTCCTTGATGAAGAGACATGACGAGGCCATGGTAAGAGGATGGAAGGAAGAGATAGACACCCTCCTTGTTTTCGTGAGTGATACACAATGATTGGATACCTATAATCGCGCTTGACGCGCACGAGAGCAGGCGGGTTTATTCTCAGCTGTCCTCACTGCATTCAACGTCGAGGCCTATAAACTGCTGCAAGATGATCCTACAGAAATATCCGCGCGTCTGCTCGCTCAAATTTCCATTCAACTCGCTGAAATATCTGCGGGACAGACAGCGGCAGCCAACTTTACCGGAAGCATGACATCAAACTCTTTCCGTGCATCTCCGGCAAGCATCCGCATTAACGCTCTTTGGTTCTCCAGTCTTGTCTGCAGTCTGGTATCAGCCCTCATCGCCATTCTTGCCAAACAATGGCTCCGTGAATATATGGACGAAGGCTCTCTGTCTCCTCGTGAAAGTGTGCGTCTGAGGCAACACCGGTTTGACGGCCTCACGACCTGGCGCGTCGCAGGCATCATGGGCTTCCTTCCCCTGCTGCTCGAAATCTCGCTCGTTCTGTTCTTCATCGGGCTCGTCGACTTTCTGCGCACACTGCACCCCACAGTTGCTGGCATCGTCTCATCGCTCGTCGCCATGTCTCTCTTCTTCTACGTCGCTACGACTCTGATACCGGCGTTCTCCACGAGCTGTCCTTTCAAGTCACCGCAATCGTGGGTCTTCTATCAGGTGTCTCTGCGGGCACGCAGGTGGTACCAGACCGCATACCCTCAACACACGTTAGCTACGTCCAGTTCTATCTCCTCACCACCGAGCTGGCGCGAGCGCGACGGCGACATCGTCCAGTCCAGCGGCCACGCCCTGGACCTGCGCGCCCTAGTCTGGTCCCACTCGGCGTCAATGGACGACGAGTTCCTCGACTCCCTGATCCAGAGCATCCACGAACTCGATCCAGAGAACGCTGCGCAGCTCGTGTACGAGATGCTCGCGAAGCTCACCGACTGCAGCGCCTTCGCGCTCATGTATGACGTCCGTGCACGCGCATGTGAAGAGCGGCTGCGTGATGTCGTCCAGCGCGCGCCGATGCGCCCTCTCGAGCGGGTGGTCCATGCCCTTCTGGAGCTGCTCTCCGGCATCCCGCGTGACCGCGACCCCTCGAAGCTCGGCCCACTCGACATCCTCTACACCCTCTGGAACCTGTTCATCGGTCTGCTGGAGGTGCCTGCCCACACTCGCACTTACATCGCGCGATCCTAGACCAGGTCACGCTGCTCGTGAAGGAGCACGAGCCGTACCGCCTCCGGAGGGCGGCCGTCAATTTCCTCTGGGAGCACACACAAGAGTTAGCGTCCATTTCGTCCATTTATTGCCCTCCAAGTAAGTAGCCTTCTCGTAGTATTGGCATGCCATGTACTAAGGAGTTGCTTACAGCTATCGGAGATGTCATCGCGTGCGCGCGGGCATCCCACCAGTACCCAGTGCCCGAGATGTTCGTCAAAGCATCTGCAGTCGCGGTCGTCCTCGCGTCCGCGCTCGACTGGAACAGTCCTCGCGCAGACGTGCATGAGCGCAAGCAGCTCGAAGAGCTCTTGCAGGACCTCGGCCGCTTTTTCTGGCAGTGCAACGAGGACGGCGTGCCGTACGACAAGCGCGCCGCGAGCAAGATCGTGGTGGGCCGGGGGCGCTCGCGGAGCGTGATGGCACGCTCGTGGACGGTGCGCTGGTGCGCAGGCTGTGTGAGGGCGCGGAGCTCGGGCTCGTGGAGTTCTCGCTAGAGGAGCACCTTGCGCTGCATCGGATGCAGCAGATATGCGGGACCGTGCGGCACCCCACGGCGCGTTCGTTCGGGCTTTCGCAGGCGCAGGCGTAGCGGGCGACGTCTGTGTAAAAAAAATATTGCTGCTTCGTGCACACTGGTTTATATACCCTAATGCAATTTATCTTAGTTCTTGGACTGGTCATCGAAGCTTTACCGTCGGTGCAGGAAGCGCGTCTGCCGCTCACTTCGACGCGGAGTGTTCGCCCGCGCGAGTGTCATCCGTGCTGGCTAGTTCGCAGTGGGGAGATGTGGATGCCCTGCGGCGATCTACCGTCGTATCGATTCGATCAGTGTAGCGCGCCATCGATCGCAAGATCTTGTGGGATCCTGTTGTCCCGTGTGAGCGCTTGAGCCGGTATGATACACAAGGGCGCGCGGGGCGTGCCCAGCGTCTTTGTGCGTGGCTGAAACTTGTGCGTATTGATCTCGATCATGGGCGCTTCCCCGCCGACAACGTTGGATAACATGTTGGTGCGACGCGGTTGGGTAGCGTGGCGATGGAGGATGCTGTGGTTCGTCTCGAATTTACGGATTGAAGGTGGACATCCCGCTTCGAATTGTGGTAGGAAAGGGCATTCTTCGATGTCTTCACCGTGGCATTCGAGTTGGATGCCGACTTGAAGGGGTACGGTGCACGAGCTGTGTCAGGACCGATTTTGGATTGAGAATTTAAAATCCACACTCAACTCTTAATTTCCGACCGGCGTCTATCAAAATCTGATATCATAACAGAAATTACATGCCGAAATTACATTATGTAATCCCTCCCCCGCACTTTTTATTCACCATTTTGTACCTATTTACATCCTTCAGTTGTCAAAGAAAAATATCTTCCGCGAGGACTCTATTTTTCTTTATTTACAGCACTGTGGGCATGGCTCCGTTTGAGTCTGCCCTCTCCATTCGGTGCCGGCCAGATACCGGTATCTCTGCAATTCAGGGATATGGCTCCGTCCGATGCCGTCCGGAGTGCCGTCCGGAGCCGATGGAGATAAGATTATTTCTGTGATGTGGCTGAGCGTGAGAACTTAGTTTCCGTTTCTTAAGCGCCCTTTCGGCGTTAAGTAACAAGAAGCTTATGTTATTCTAATGTCATTTTTTGTTATGCTAGGTACTATAAATCATTTTAGTCCTATCATGCATCAAAATAGAATTTTTATGTGCTAAATAAACTACGGACACTAGGATTTCAAAATATCCAATTCGGAGCTCACTGTCAGAAACGGTGAAGAAAAGGTGCGGGATATTGCCGCGGGGATTACGTAAGGAAGTTTCAGGAGGTTAATTTGATAGACGCCAGTCGGAAATCAAGAATTGAGTGGGATTTTAAATTCTCGATCCAAAATCGGTCCTGACACAGCTCGTGCACCGTAAGGGGTGTCGATGGATCAATATCTTGTCTCAAGGTCCAGTGATTTCTATCATGATTTTCTTGCATTTATCGTCGACTTGTCACACAGCGATACTTTCCGATTCCTGGTGCTATTCTTCATAGTTTTTTCTATAAATTTTAAACCGGTACGTCCAGTTGTGTATCGTTGTCCGGCTCCCAGGTTCCCACAATTTTTGAGAATCAATGCGCGGCTTGACACAATCTTGCAAACCCCCCTCTGTTGTCAACGTTAGCTGCATAACAAACAGCCTGGGGAGTGCGCCATCTTTCGCAGCATGTTGCCTCCAGGAGTTCATGTTTTTCTGGCCACTTCGCGACTCATCATTTTCGCCCTCACTGCCCCCACCGCGTCTCGCCAATTCTGCACAGACGCGGACAGTATGCCGACATGTCTTTCGGACGTTTTTTACAGGTGACGACATGTCATATTTCTCCGTGCACAGCGGTGCGAATGACGTTGTCTGCGTTTCCGTATAGGCACACGAGCGATGGATATTCTGCGAGGAGAATGCGTCCCCAGTCCTGCCCGTCAGACGTACTCGTAATCGACTATGGAAGCTCCAGCCAGCATATTCGAACATCGTCCCCTCGGTCTGAACGTTTCAGCAATAATGCACATGTCGACCGGTGTAGATGACGTCTTGGATGCCCTTTTGGTTATGTATGGCAGCTCCAGAAACGTATCTCCAATTCCGCTGCCTCCGGCCACACATGCCCAAGCCCGAGAATCCAGGCCTGTGGCGCCCGAGCACGCCGACGATAGCAGACTGAGGCCCGTGGATTAATTCCGTCTGGGACCGGAATGATTGAGTTTCTCTCGCTGCGTGCAAACTTACACGAAAGGTCCGGTCACAATCCAGGCGCTAGTGCTGCCATGCAATTATTGTGTGCCTCGGAAGACCAAGATGTTGGTAAAATATGACCCTACGGTGCCCCACGAGGACTCGGCTTCAGCTTCGGCTTCGGACATGTTGTGCTTTCGGCTCGCGCAACATCAGGCGTGGTGTCAGACGAGAACAACTTTTTTTTGTTGACAGCCTATGCGAGTCGGCCCATAAAAACATGAAGCTGATGGCTGCATTCGCGCCGGTCGCAGGTGAGCGGACGAGCCGTGACAGATTCGAAGAAGTGCGACACCGGTGATAAATGGAACAGACGACCGTCGCGTATTTTACCCCCATTTGGCACAAGCCAAATTCCGAGAACATCGCGGTAATGGCCCCAGTAGCAACACCAGAATGCTCCCAACATCTTCGAGAACCACCGGTCGCATTCAGGGAGGATGGTGTGATGTCGGAAAAAGAGTTCGGTTCAGTTCGCGAGGCTAGATGGGGGTGCACCACGATCAGGAAGCTCGTGATAAAGTGTGATGGGTTCTGATGGTGATGGTAGCGGATGTATCAGAGCGTGGCGCGTTTCACATTGACAGTCTGACAGTCTGTGAAAGGGCGAAGGCGGCAGTGGTGTCGCGTGGTGTGATAGAGGTCCGACCGGTCAGGATGTACACTACAGATGACAAGTACTCACAGGCAGAAATGTCTTGTTGTGCTGAGGCGACGACGCACGCAAGTGGCGGTCCCCTGCGTGTGCTCTCACAGAGCCCACTTATAGGCCGGCCTTCGAACAAAATTCAGCATGTGCGACGCTTCACGACGAACTGTACCTACACAACACTAAAAGATAGTGATAATCATGGCCTCAAGTTCGTTGCGATGCTGGACAAGATAGAAGGCAAGCGGGTATACTTGGAACCCTAAGGCACGTCCGCAAGAAACGCGGTGTCTGGGGGAGGCCTGAAGGCCTGAAGCTTGAAGCTTGAGCTTGAAGCCTGAGAAGTGGAAGAGAGCTGTCGACGCAGTTTGTTCAAGTCATTCCCCAACTTCAACCAAACTTTAACTGAGACTGGTCACTGAGCGTTTCGCTCGAACGGACGCGTTGGATCACGTGCAAGCGCCGATATGGCCGTCTGACCGTCTCCAGCGGCGAGTCTCCGGCCCCGCGCCCGAAGGTCGCCTCGAGCTCGCACTACGCACGCTATGCCCCATGCGACCGCAGCAATTCTGACCAGACGCAAACTGTCCACCCTCCTCATCCATGCAAGTACAAAGCAGGAGCTAGTTGAACACGGCATTCACAAGCGAAATACAAGAGGCTCTCGGGGACACGGGCGGAAACAAAGTAGTTATACGGGGATAGAGTAGCCGTAATAGCCGCAGACGCGAGGCGCTGCGTTGCTGATTGGCTGGATGGATATGCCGATCTATCGGTATATAGAGACTCTATCAAAACAGCCTTGCCTGCTCTCCCCTTCCATGTCCTTGCCTTCCTGCGCGCAGTCCCGCCCTCCTGGCCGTACATTGAGCACGTTTACGCGATTTTGAATACAGACGGTGGTCGGTGACACTCGTTGGGCCAGCTTGCCTCAATGCGGTGGACGTATTCCGGTATGTGTATATGCCGCGTAGTCGCCGAGTTTGTCTAATTAATGCTTAGGAAGAGGCCAAGGCGGCCTTTGTCAGACATGCCGCATGAAGGGCCGCACAACCTGCGACCCTTCTTCGATGCAGCGGTGCTGAAGCGGTTAGTGCCGTATGTGTGTCGTAATGGAATTTTTCCTGACAGAGCTATGAACCCGACGTAGGAATGAACGCATAATGCGTCGTGTGTAAATATATCTTACGACCGGTACGTGTTGGCGTTTATGTGGAATCAAGTCACACAGTCGTTCTCTAGAATTTGAGGTTATATTCGCATTTGCATTAAATACGAGAAACACAGGACGTAGACATTCGGGTATCAGGTACATAGATTCTTTTAACTAACACTACGATAGAGAGAACTGACGAAAAATACATAGCAGTCAAAGTATTATTGTAGGCCGACGCACAGAGTAACGAAACAATCGAGTGAATAGCGCGATACGGAAACACAGATGAGTAGGAGGACTCTCGGCCCGATAGCACACACGATAATCACAGACGGCAGACATGAATTGCGTCATTTTAGATGAGCAGCAGGCTCCCCCAGTGATCTCGGAGGTGCTCCTCCAGTCTACGACAATCCCGCCTGGGCGCTGCGCGTACGCCGACGCACGCCGCGCCCACACGTTCTCCATCAGCGTGCGCGCGAGCAGCACGTTGCCCACTGCGGCGTCTTGGAGGAGAAAACGATGCTTTACCAGCTCGCGCAGCATCGCGTTGTCCGTCATGCAGCCCGTGAGGAAAAGCGGAAACACCAAAGCGCGGTCGAACTCCGACGGCGGCAGCTTGTTGAGCAGCGACGATATCTGTTCCACGCTCGCGACGATCTCGGGGACACCTAGCCAGGACGGTCAGGATGGAGGTTTCAGTTGGCTGGGAGGTGCGTGCATACCTGGGATCGATTCGCTCAAGACCGTGTGCAGGTACAGGACTGCCGCCTCCCGGAGATCTCAGCGATCAAGCGCCGTGCATCCTCAGTCGGTGAGTTCGGGGACGCAGCCATGCCACGAGGCACCGAAGACGACGGCCCCGCGCGGCAAGGGTATGCCCCCAGCCTGATTGACAGGCGGCGTCGACGACAAACCCGGCTCCAGCGACGCGCGCTCGCGGTCGTCGAACTGGCGCACGCCCGACCGCTGCCGCAGCTGCTGCTCGATCTGGTCGCCGCGCCTGATCAGCTCGCGCACGCTGAGGCTGCCGCCGTGCAGCTCCGTCGCCTTCCAGTGCGCGAGCGCGGAGATCTCTGCGACGGCGAGGATCGCCTCGTCGGGGCAGCCGGTGAGTGCATCCATGCGCAGGTCCGCGTGCGGCGCGCTCGCCCAGTACCCCGCGCCGCCCCCGAAGAGTCGCCGGTAGAGCGAGAGGAAGCGGGGCGGCTGCATGAACGTGACGCTTGAGAAGATATCGATCCACTGTATCCGTGCCGTAGGAACGTGAGACGGAATCAAGGAAGGGAGCGGGTTACTTACCATCGTCGCTTTCGCCGCGAACGGCCGGCCGGGGACATGTTCAGCAGCGTGAGCTTGGGTTCTCCTCGGCGTGGATGCCGGTCTGCGCGAGCCAGTCGCACGCGATCTCGAGCACGGTGGCCCAGTCGGTGCCCCCGCCGTTGAGGAGGCCGTAGCTGATGAGCTGCACCGCGGCGACGGCGTCGTGCTCCTGTACTGCCGCTGTAGTTCTTCGCGTTGACGAGCTGGTAGAGGGCCTGGTTGTAGAAGCGTTTGGGGGCGACTGCTCGGGGTCGGGCTGCGGGCTCTCGAGGCCCTGTGCGATGCGCATGCGAGTAGAGTACAGACTGGCTAATGCACAGATTGCGGTGGCCACTGCGCCGTCTGGTTCCGCGAGCACGATCTGCCAAGGGGATCTCAGCGATCGATATTCTCTGCTTCGTGTGAAAATAGCACGGCGGGCGTGCGTGCGTGCCACTCACGGTGTACAGCGTGCTCGCAAGCGAGTCTCCCGCGAAGACGTACTGCAGCCTGCGGACGTGCTCGAAGTAGTAGAGCACATAGTCCTCCTGCGTGGGCTGCTCGGCGTCGCGGGCGACGGCGCGCCGGGGATGCTCGCGGGACGAACGGCCCGAACTGCGCGTCGTCCATGGCCGGGGCGAGGATGGCGGCGAGGTGGGCGTCGGCGGGGGTACGGATACTGCGTCTGCGGGTACTCTGTCATGGTGTGGTGCACGAAGGGTCCTAAGGAAGAGGCGTGGTGGGGGCGCGCGGGCCGACGTGGCCTGCGGAAGGAATAGCAGAGTCATAGTAGTCAGCCTGGCATGACACAATGCCGGAAGGTTACGTCGGGGACGGCCCGCGTTGTGCTTACCGGATATGGGGCCCATCATGCCGGGACGTGTAAGGCGCGGGCACGCCGTAGCCGTGTCGGTGGGCGCTGCTGCTGCTCCGCCGGAGCGTGCGCGGGCCGGCCTGCGACGGCGGGGGCGCGGAGGTGGAGGAGGAGGCGATGGGGTGGGGAGGCGGTGGCGTGCCAGGCTTGGCGAGGTTGCCGCGGATGAGGCCTGCGCGCGAGAGCTGCTCTTTGATGCTGGCCTTGTACGCGGCGACCTTTTCTTTGTCCTGCGAATGTGTGAGTCGAGCACGGTGTGGCGCGGGGCCGCACAAGCAGAGACAGAGGCAAAGGCAGACGCACTCGCATCCACTCGGGCCGCTTGGGCCCCATCCGAGGCAGTTAATCTTGAGGCGGAGACACGTCTTGCACGAGTCGCCTCGCGCTCCTCGTCGCACTTCTGCGGGCGCATCGCACGTGAGCATGCGCATCGCGCGAGCGGTGCGGTGGGGCGTACGTACCTTTCTGCGCACACGGCATGTCCTGCGCGGGGGTGAGCGGGGGACGGGAGGGGCGCGTGCGTGCTCGTGCTTACCAGCAGCCGCCTTTGCCGGCGGAGAGGGAACGCGTTAGGTCGGACATGGCGCGCGTGGGCGTGCTCCTGGAGCTTCTATGTTCGGACGAGTCGCCCTCATCCGACACGTGTGCGGTGTATAGGGAGGACGGAGGGACACGGGGGATGCGTTACTTGAGGATTGTCTGAGAGGACCGGTGATGGCGAGTGGCTATCGCCGCCGCTGGAGGGGGAGCCTGTTGTGTTGAGGGCCATGGTGTGAGGCTGGTGCGCCGGGAGAATTTGGATGGCGAGGGAGGAGGGAGTGGTGCACTGCGGGACGGGGCGGATTAATGAAGTCGAAGGCAGTGGTGGGATTTGGAGGTCGGTAATTGTGACTGAAAAAGGAACGTGTGGTTGGTGCACTTTTAGGATTACCGGAGGACCGAGTGAGAAGAGACGGCATGATGAGCAGGCTAGATCGTCACTAAGGTCCCCAAAACAAGACCCGAAGAAAGCGAGAGTGGGGACACACCGCATCAAAAACACAAATATTCACAATTGTTTTTTTTTTTCCCTCAGGGTGCTACGTTGAGATATCAGCAGATATTCTGCCACGATCCGTGGTGCATTTTGGGTCTGGCAGCCAAATGCAGCTGCAGACCGAACTTGTCAACCTAACCAAAACTAAGCTGTGGACACGCGAGAGAGAAAAAAATGTTAATTCTCACTCCGACACAGCACCGCCGGCTAAGCAGTGCATAATCTTCGTACTCACCGCTATCATAGGTTCTAGTCGAAGCGCGATATTCTGTCCACGATGCGACCATCTTGAAAACGCTCCTTGCTTGTCGGCCTCGACTTAGTCGCGCTTGTTTCTTCTCATCGGGCGCAGCCAGCCACCGTATATGTCTAACGGCCATCAGATCTCCTCGTCATAGTAGTCCTGTCAATTCTCCGGAACGCAGTGGACTCTGAACACTACACGACTCGTCTACTTCTTCTCATGGGTGCAGCCAGAGACTCGCTGAGCGCGATATAAGCACCGACACCTCGTGGGACGCGACAGATGGCTGCAGACAGCTTGGCTTTCGGTAGTCGTGCGTCGACGAATCCTCGACGTCCCCACTTGTCGCCATCATTCTTCGCGGATTCCAACACAGACATAAATTACCGTCACTCGAGTGCCATCTGAGTCCTGCGCGGTGCCTTGATCTTCTGTCACACTACACCACCAAACTGTCTTCATTCCGGACGATCTACGTGCGAGCCGTAACTATGCCCGCACTAGGGCAATATCTGCGGTTCTGCGGTTCTAAGCAGCTCACGCTTTATGGTGCTCGTTATACGATGCGTGATTCGAATCGCATCGCGACACTTGGAAGTCATCCTCCGTCTTTTCGAGGGAGAAGTCGAACTCTCCCCCAGATCTCGCGACTGCCGACGTCCTTCCTGCCTCGTCCGTGCCTCGCATATCTGACAGACCACGGCTATACACTAACCTCATGTTTTCCGTGCACGCGAGGATGCATCTTCTGGAAGTACGAGCTGCTGTATCGTGTTTGCGAGTACGTGAGTCAGTGTCGGACCCGGCAGTGCTCGCTTCGAATGCTGGGTATTCCACGTACTAGGGCAGTGATATGCGGAAAGGCGGAGGAATGTAGAGAAGACCTGCCTCGTGTTTTTTCTTGCTTCCACTGATATCGTTACTCATGGCTCGACGATAGGGCTCGAGGACGGTGAGCATTCGCAGGCCCCTGCATGAGTACTGTCTGTTGAAGCGAAAAGCTCATATTTGCTGCTAGTCGACGCTCTCCGACTGTCAGCAACTACGTGGACGCGCCTATTATGGCGATATTACGGTGCACGAGCTGTGTCAGGACCGATTTTGGATTGAGAATTTAAAACCCATCAACTCTTAATTTCCTACCGGGTCTATCAAATTAACCTCCTGAAACTTCCTTACGTAATCCCCCGTGACATCCCGCAACCTTTTCTTCATCGTTTCTGACAGTGAGCTCAGACTTGGATATTTTGAAATCCAAATGTCCGTAGTTTATTTAGCTTGCAAAAATTCTATTTTGATGCATGATAGGACTCAAACAATTTATAGTACCTTGCATAACAAAAAAGACATTAAATAACATAAGGTTCTTGTTACTAACGTTGAACTACATTATGGAAATTCACCATTTTGTACCTATTTACACCCTTCATGTCAGAGAGAAAATATCTTCCGCGAGGACCCTATTTTTCTTGATTCACATTACTGGGCATGGCTCATGGCTCCTCTCTGCATCGGCGCCGGCCAGATACCACCGGTATCTCCGCACAATTCAGGGACATGCTCCGTCCGATGCCGTCCGGAGCCGACGGAGATAAGATTTATTTCTGTGATGTGCGGTTGAGCGTGAGAACTTAGTTTCCGCTCTTAAGCGCCTTTCAGGCATGTAATTTCAGTTATGGTATCAGAATTTGATAGACGCCGGTGGAAATTAAGAGTTGATGGGATTTTAAATTCTCAATCCAAAATCGGTCCTGACACAGCTCGTGCACGTAGATATGGAGAGGCGACAGATCGAGTCGGTCGGAGATGCAACTTACGTACCGCGTCACCGCAAATGCCAAATCCTCCGCAAAACCGGAGGTCTCCAGCGTCAAACGTGTCCATATTACTGATCCCTTCTGCTCTCAATTCAAAAGAATATGGCTGATATTACGACCGAGACTTCCTTTGACGCTACAGTCGTCGAATCCCAAGTTCAATTTTTTCTGCCCTTTCGAGGCCGAACGTTCAATGGGCAACGTTCTGAAATTGCCCAAATCAGGCAATGTGAATGAAAAAGACCAGATCAACCGGTACATCGGGGACCGAAAATCTGGTCTCGATCGTCGAATTATTAGGAAAGTCATCAATCTTGAGTTACCTCCATATGCACATCTCCGTCCTTTCTTTATTACAGCCTCCCTCAGCAACAAGCCTTCCTCAGGCCTCACCTGCTGATGTGTTTCGTGCGATCATCGCTATCCAAATTTTCGAACACATGCACCACATATACGCACGAGCCGGTAGGCCAAGAACCCAAGCCCGCGAAACGTCCCTGACGCAGATCATCTCTTGGCTCTCAACTGAACGCGCGCTGCCGGCGCGCAGGTTACTTGCGCAAGACGTGCCGTCCCGAACCACAACGCATGCCTAACTGAGACGCAACCTCGACCGCGTCGGACGTGCAGCCACCGGCACCCGCGAAGACATACTTTACATCGCATAGTCTACGTCTGTGTCTTCGTTTGCGTGTGCGTGTGCTGTGCGCCTGCTACGAGAACCAGCAGGAAAAATGACGACCCACCTCCCTCCTCCGAGCCGCTGCAACACCCCGCTCGACCGGACCTGCTGCTCTATGCTGCACGCCGCATCCTGAATCCCCACCGGCGCCAGAGCAGCACCTGCACTGATTGACGCCGTCGCTCGACTGCCCGATCGATCTGCGTATCCCGGTGCTCGAGAGATCACACACAACTCCCATCACGAGCAACCTCAAGAGCACTCTAGCCAAAACAGGCCTGGGAGTGCGTGCGTGCTGCAAAAATCCCCGGACCCTCCGTGTCCGCAACTCTGCAGCAGTTTGTTGCGGTAGGGTAGGTAGGACAGGCGACGACGCAACGCAACGCAATACTATGCCACCATCTCCACCTCTCGCCCGCCGCCGCCGCCACCACCATCACTACTTAGTACTGCACACCGCGGCAGCAAAACTCTAAAACTAAGGTTGGACGCACATGGGCACCTCGCTGTGCGTGGGCGAATGAATGGCTGGAGCTTGTGTGGCCGTGGCGGATTTCTGCGGGCCATTCGTCATCTCCACACACACGCAAGTTACATGTATCATCCGGGGAGGCTGGTCGTCATCACGAGGCTAGAAGGAGCGAAAACTGTTCGATTAATCTCTTTTTGTGACAGCGTACAACACAGCATTACGAACGTAAGAGCTACAGAAAGGGTACAAGGGTGGTGGCCGAATGAGAAAAATCCAATGACGGGAGAGAGACCGAAGACCGAAGATGCGAAGCCTAGCGTGACGGGAAACAGACAGGAAGGAAAGGCGCGCTGGAGGGCGCTCTAGAGTGAAGCAAGCAAGCAACGTAGCGTATCCAGAAACGAGGTGAGATACATACAATAGCATAGCACAGCGAATGAGTTGCGATCCGAAGGGTAAAGTGTGCGGTGAATGGGTGAATTTACAGATGGCTGTGAACCAAAATAGGTGTGTGAGAGCATATACCGACGTCAGAAACACGAAAAAAAAAAAAGAATAACCAAAGCAATCCACCGAAAAAAAAAAAGAACTCTACACCAGCAACAACAAGTCCCTCTGCGACTCCGCATCACCTCCCTCCAATTCACAGGCCGCCCCTGGCTATTCTCGCGCCTCGCCCACACGCTCTCCATCAGCGCGCGCACCTCCGACACATTCCCGACCGACTCCCCCTGCTGCGTCTCCAGCATCTTCAGCAAAAACGTGCGCTGCCGCGGGTCGTCCGTCAAGCACCCGCTAATGCATATCCCGAACACCACGCTCCGCACCACCCCGCGCGACACCGACGGCATGTTCGTCGGCACCTGGTGCAGGCACTCCAGCGTCTCCGCCACGCTCGCCATGATCTCCGGGCACGACGGGTAGTCCCCCGAGAGCACCGTGTGCAGGTACACCCGCGCGCTCGCGCGGAAGATGTCGTTGTCGCTGCCGCCGCTGCGCGACCTGCGGGTCCGCCGTCTCCATGTGGGCGCGGTGCCCGTTCGTGTCGACGCGGGCGCAGTACGAGCCGGCCGCGGCGGGTGCACGGCGGGGGGCGTGCCGGGCGCGTCGAGGTACTTCTTCTCGATGTGGATCCGCGCTCGACGAGCTGCGGGACGCTGAGGCACCCGCGGCGGCGCTGGCCCTCCTTCCACACCGCGAGGTTCGATATCTCCGCGATCGCGAGCACGATATGGTTCTCGCAGCCCATGACGGGGAGCATCGAGATCTCCTCCGCGCCGGAGAGCGGGTCGTCGATGTACGCGCCGCCCGCGTGCCCGAAGAGCAGGCGGTACACCTCGAGGAAGCGCGGCACCTGCTGCGTCGTGACGGACGCGAGCACGTCGAACCACATCGTCGTCTTGATGATGAACCGCGTGCTGTCCGAGCAGCGCTTCAGCACGTCCTCCGGGCCGTAGAAGTTCGGGTCGTGCAGCACGCTCGTCACGTACTGGCTCGCGATGTCGAGGTAGAGGTCCCACGGGCCCCGCCCGCCGTTGAACAGGAACGTCGACACGATGTGCAGCCCCGCCATCGCGTCGCCCTCGGTGTACGGCCTGTTGGGACATAGCAGCGAAGACTCGAGGCGTTTGAAGTTGAAGTCGATGTTGAGCATTCGCGAGTTGTAGCGCGTGTGTTGTAAATGCAGCGCCGATAGCACGCACGCCGCATCCCGAGCCACAGAATTTGTCTGAAGCAGCCTGAACATGAACCGGGAGATGGAAGGGTCGGCGAGCAGATACTGTATAGGCAGTACGTTGTACAGATAATGGTGTACGAGCTCTTGCTGTTCTGTGGGTATCACAGGCATGCCGTAGCCACTGACAGTCACCGGAATGAGTGCGTCGGCATGAGGCGGATTTTCTGGCTCATCTTCAAAGCAGGCATCGTGCAAGTTGTATGATGGCGATATCTCGGATACGACAGCGGGCATTCGAGCGAAAGGCGCGGACATAGAAGAGGATGAAGCACCGTTTGTTGAAAGCCCTGCCAACAAACGAGGGCATTAATCATGATACATTCATAATACACTAATAACGGTACGTGTTCTTACAGGAGGGAGGGTTAGACAAGGGAGCACTAGACTAGTAGACGACGGTAACATAGTAGTGGATGGCGAGGAATACAACATGTCGTTTACGTTCGGCAACATCGGGGCCCGCGCGTCGTGATGACCCAGCTCTGGTGGGAGTTGAGGTTGCCACGCTAATAGAGTTCAACACGGGATCAAAACACGAAAAAAAGATTTGGACATACTGGTTGTGTAATGGGGCTCCTGCTGCATGGCAGGATAATGCGAGCCATCACGGACAAAGGAGGTGTTCAGGCCGTTGTGGGTCCTGTGTCCGTCGCTAGAGGTGGCAGATAGGGTGGGGTCGGGGGGCTCGATGGCGAGGCACGGAGGTGGTCGACCAAGATGAGGACCTGAGGGTCCTGCTCGGTTGTCCTGGGGCCAGAGCCAGAATGACCCTTGATCATGCCCTGCGATGCAAGGAAGCCCTTGATTTTCTCGCGCAGCTCGGTAACGCTGTTGTTCTCCTGGGAGTGGCGTGAGCATCGGTGCACAGCCCCTATCTGGGGAGGGGAAGGACGACTCACTCTCATCCAGTCAGGCCGTTTTGCGCCAAAACCAAGGCATTGCAGCCTCAGGCGAACACAGTCTGGCAGGCGCCCTCGTCGTTCGGTTGTTCGTCACATTTCTGGAGGAGAAGGAAGGTGGCGACAGAGGAGGCGCGGGGAGGAAGATCGACGTGAGACAATGGATTGAGGACGCTGGTATACGCGCCGGGGACGGATATCGCGACGTACCTTCCTGCGAATCCGACAAGTGTAGCAGCCAGACTTAGCACGGACGGCGCCTTTCGGCTTGGGCGCTCCGGGCTTCTTCTGAGATCTGGCGGCTTGGGAGACGGAAGACACGACTTTGCGCGGACTGGTGGGAACGTCGGGCATGGAGAGCTCTGAGGAAGGATTGTACACTATAACTACTGGGATATTAGGCGGAGGGGAGGGGGCGGTGGACAGAAGACGGGGAATGGGCAGTGGAGGAAGGGAGGCGACTATATGTACCCCAGGGCGCTGGGCAACCCGTGCGAACGAAGAACGGTCAAGTCCTCCCTCTTCCCTTTTTCGTACCCACAACAAAGACCCCAGAGACTCTGCAAATTTTTATAGGCGCGCAACCGGGGTCTTGTTATTGGCTCCCACAGCCTCTGCCGAACCGCTTACGCGCCCGTCGTCTCCTTATATTCCCATCATCACCATATCCACGCAAAAGATAACACTCGCGACCCAACACTAAGCATCTCTGACTATCCGCTCCGCGCCTCCCTGATCCCCTCTCGCTGCGCTGCCCTGCGCTGCCGGGCACGCGTAGCCGCCCAGAGAAAAACACGCCGCGACACGCCGCAAGACTTGTCAGGGTTCGCGGTCGATGATGGAAAGTTGGACCCCCATCGACGGACTGGTGCACCCTCGTGTGTCGCCATTCGCTGGGTCAAGGCGGTCACAAGGCGACCCGATAAACCCACAGCCGCTGAGATCGGATCCATGTCATGCGCTTTCTCAGGCACCCGACTCATAAGGCCTAGGCTCCGCCCCAGTCCTGCTTCGTCAGCCAGCATCTCCTCTGCCATTTCCGGCCGTCCCAGTCTCCCGCACATCCCCGGCATCAACAATAGCACGCCCGCCAAAGGAAAGATTGCAGGCCACAACCGCAACAAGAACCGTCTCGAACTAGCTCTGCAGCCTAGCTCAAGAATGGAATGGCCCCAATCAGTCTTGACACGAAGCTCGAGAAGCATCTGGCGCTTAGGTAAACCTACGACAACTCGGATCCATCTCACGCACTCGCACGGACACAATCAACCCATACAAACTCTGACAGATATCCCCAGCCTTCCGTACCAGCCTTCCGTAGCTGACGTCGCGCAGGCCATCAGTCAGCCAGCACGCAACTCCTTCATTACCACCCATAAAGTGAGGACAGAAGGCGCGTCCGGGCTAGCCTTGCATCGGTGTCGGGCGACATATCTGATATCATACTTTGTAATCTGATATTTGAGAGATGGATATCACCACACGGATGTATTTTGGGCGCCCCCGATCGAGACTCGTCTGCCAACTTTGTTCAGAACGTTCACACAACGCGAAGACGCAAAAGCTGTGCATAATCCAGTAAAAAAAACAGACCTGCACCAAACGCTGGACGCACTAAGATTACCGTTCAGATGCCGCTTCTTGTGGAACGCCTGCCGCTCCTGCGCTGCCCGCAAACGCCCCTCCCCCACTCAAGCTCACTCTTCTCGCATGCCCGACTAGTGAATCCCTCCGACGTCCTGTCGGCACCCCAGCCCCACTTGGCCCCGGCCCTGATCCCGCACCTCCACCATGCACAACTATCTCCGATCCCGGTGCGGCGCTAGACCCGCCCGGCTTGGAGGTCAAAGAAGCTGAAGCCATGTCCCCGGGCACCACACCTGCCCCGATCGGCGAGCGATGAGCGCTCGTACGGCACTCAGCCACTTGATCTCTTCCTCTTCGCTAGGCGCGCACAGCAGCAACGTCCGCTTCGTCGTCACCACTTTGAATGTGTGCGTGCCTTGAGTGCCATCCCCCTCATCAGCCGCCGAGGAAGACGCCTGCGGAGGTGACACAACGGGGGGTCCAGACACGTTGGGGTTGTTCCGGTGAGGGGGCAGGTCGTATTCGAGTGCATCCAGGATCAGCGATAGCGGTATTTGGCGATGCGGCTTCGTGTCCTGTGTGCGACCGGTGTACTGTCAAACCCGATATGTTTATTCCACATATGAAGCGCCTAGAACGCACCATGTGACTCCGGCAGTAAATGAGCTTCTCGCCGCTGAGTACAAACCACCGTTTGTGCCAGTTATGTCTGCGCGATCCACATTTCATCAGATACCCGGATAGTACGGGTTTGGAGGCGTCTTTCACAGCCCCAGTTTGTTTCGATGCTGTTGATACTTCGCACCCTGGGCCCGACGGGGACGAGACGGGGTATGAATGCGGGCCGTTGGGAGAAGCATCGTCAGACTCGGAAGAAGTGAATTGGTGGGCACACGGCGATTGCGAAGGCGATGACGACAGACGCGAAGCCCCGAAGGGTGCTCGTGCAGTCGTTGGGGATCCGGGTATAGGTATAGGTGCAGTTGCTGGTGCTTGAATAGATGTGGCCAGAAGAGTCGTCCGTGCGTCGTTGATGGCGTGCACCCACTCCTGCACCTCGCCCGGGGCTTCCGCCTGCAGATAGAACGTGCGGGTGGGGGACACGAGCCCGAACGTGTCGCTGCTTCTTCAGCGCGACAGGCGTGCATGAGTGGATCTCGTTGAGGTCGAGCAGGCGCAGGAGCTTGTACTCTGCAGACGTCTTGTAGAACGCGAGGTGCGCGGGGCGGAGGACGAACCACGCTTCTTCCACGTCTGCGCATATATACCCGCATCGAGATGAGCGCTATCACGCATGATCAGGGACCGAGGCGCTGCACGCACGCACCTTTCGCCGCTCGCCCTTCTTCCACAGGTAGCCGGTCTTGATGACGATCTCGTCGGGCGCGCCCCGCTCCCTGTCCGGGGCGTCTGCCCTCCAGCCGCCCTCCTCGTCTTCCTCGTCTTCCTCAGACTCTTCACCGCTCGCAGATCGGCGCTCGGCGATGGACGAGAGGGGCGGTTGCGCGGATGCGGCCGCGAGGAGTTGCCGCTCACGCTGGCGGTAGACATGGGCGAGGGGATATGACGTCTGGCGAGAACACGGAGTCCGAGTCTGATTCCGTGCCCGACGCCACCGCTGAGGGCGTCGGCTTCTGCGCATCGTGGGGTGAGTGCGGGGTCAGCGCTTCGGGTTACGAGATCTGGAGGGCGTGGGGGAGCGCGGGACATACACACACATACCTTGGCGGGCGGCCTGACGGAGTGCACTGAGAGCTTGCGCGTCACTTCTTGGAGCGATGGTGGCGGTACGGAGCGGGTCGACATGGGAATGGTCTCGCGCTGTTGCGGGAGGGCTGTACGATGCGCGGGTTAAGAATGTGTGTATGAAGAGTGCCCTAGTACCAAGCTGGTCGTTGGGCCGCGGATCTTTGCGCCACCGTCTGTAGGCGGAGTTTGCTGAGTTCGATTGAGTTGTGGCGATCGAACCGGTTAGACTGTGTGACTTCGCGGTTGGCGGCGAGACGGATGGTGAGTAAGTATCTCTGCTTTTTAGGAAATTCTCGCAGATCCCATATGATTTTCGCGCGATTATCTCTCTTATAACCAAGTCGTATTGAGATTGAAGCAGGTTCTGCCATGTTACGAGAATGCACGTGATGCATGTTGCAAACTGCGCAGAACCAAACCGAACCAGGTCTATGGGGCTCTGCGTCGCGTCTCTACAGGCTGAGACCTGCTCCATAAACATTCCACGAAATTACTGCTTCACGAAACTCACGACTGTACTAACTACGGGCTTTTTATGTATTCTTTCTGACCATACACTGTATACACACACCCTGCTATCTATTTCAGCCATGTCTCACTCTATAGTGAGCGTCCTGACAGTCCTGTCTCTTGTCGGCGAATTTATATCGGCGCAATATACGGCGGTCCCCAGGCGAGTACCACAAGTTAAATAGCGAGCGAGAGCGACTGACAGGGCATGATTCATTAGGTGGGGACAAGCTACGGCTCTCCTCGAAGACGTACTCTTCATTCACGGTGGCATGACGGACGAGTTCAATTCGTACTACTACACCTCTGCTCCAGTGAACAACGACCTCCTGTCGCTTTCCCTGGCATCACCGTTCAACATCTCAGCGCCGCCATGGCAGTATATCGCGGGTTGCTCGAATTGCTCCTCTTCGCACGGCCCCGCCGTAGCGTGGCACACATTATCCGCGTTCACCACCTCCGAGATGTTGCTTTTCGGCGGAGACGCCGGTCCAAATGGGCCGATCGCCGACCCAGAGGAAGCAGACTCTGCAGCGCTGCTGGACGTGTCGAACCGCACGGACCCTGCGTGGACGCTCGAGTCGCAGTCGTGGGCTGGCGAACCGCTCCGCCGCATTTATCATTCGGCCTCCTCCACCGGCGGAAAGATCTGGCTGGTCGGCGGAGAGAAGACGGACGGGTCACAGACCGGTTTTTCTGACCATTATGTGTACGACCCAGCGGACCCTCGTTCGCCCAGCTGCCTCTGCCAACGGTCCCCCCGACTTGTACGGACACGCATCTGCCGTGCTGCCAAACGGAACCTTGATTGTATTCGGTGGCTATTCCCCCTCTCAGAGCGCCCTCCTGCCACTCTCCACTATATGGTCTCTGGACACTACGCAATCTACGCTTACTTGGGCCACGCTGTCCGTCTCGAGCTCTATTCTGCGCCCCTCGACGAGGCTTCGCAGCGACAGTTTCCGACGGCGGAAAAGTTCTGATACACGGCGGTGCCAGCGCAGATCTGCAGACCTCATACAGTGACGGCTGGCTGCTCGACACAACTCAAACCCCGTGGCGTGGACGTCCATCGAAGCCTTATCTCAACTGGGTCCGCGGCGGGACCATTCTGCCGTGTCCCTAGGGTCCCAAGTCCTATTCGGATTCGGTGCGTGTAGGGTCTAGACCCAGCTTCTTTCATTCCATTCCATTCCTTCTGCTGCACCAGCAGCGGCACTTACGACAGATTGCTCTGCCCAGGATAGCAATCAAGCCCGGCCTCTGCGAGCCTGCAGGTCTTCGACGTCTCGACCGGGTCCTTCTTGTCGACGTACACGCCCACCCCCGTCCGTCACCGCCCCCACCAGCAACACGTTGCCCGGCCCAACCGCAACGCGCACGAACCAGCCGTCAGGGACCGGCGGTTCGCAATCGGGCTCCGGACAGGACCCCACGGGAAGCAACGGCGCTTCGTCTCCCTCTTCCTCAGGCCAAGGCCACGGCAATGGGGGCTCCAGCGGAAGCGGGGGCAACGACGGCAGCGGTAATGGCGGCGGCGACGGAGGCAGCGACCCTGCGGGCGACTCGAGCAGGCACCATGCCACGGCGATCGCGTTGGGCACCGTGTTCGGCCTGTTAGGGCTTGTTGCGGGCGCTTCGGTGGTATGGTACCTCAACAAGCGGCGGCGCGACTCCCGGGAGAGCTTCCACCTCTTGGACACGTCGAGCGACGACGGCAGCCCCCATGTCACCCGCGTCATTCCCGTTGCGGGCGTGCGCGAGAAGGCGTTGCCGGCTGCGGTGCAGAATATCAGGGAGAAGCTCGGGGGGTTCGTGCCTGGGGGCGGGGCGGGGCATCAGGCGCGGCGCGACATGCTCGCGGACGAGGATACGCGTGAGTTCGGCTCGACGTCGTGGTACCATGTGCGTCGCGACGGTAGCATCGGGCAGTCGTCGTGGAGCTCGGGGCGGAGCAGGGCTGCGCGCCCGACGCTGGGCGACGTGATGCAGGACTCGCTAGCGTCGCTGAAGAACGTGGGCGGCGCGGTGCTCGCGTATGCGTCTGGTGCGCGCAGCTTGAAGTCGCGGGAGGCGAGCACGGGCTCGCGGTCTACGGGCTGGTGGGAGAAGGAGGCTGCGTACGAGCCGTACTCGGACAGTGCGGCGTTGATGCCGGATGCTGCGGTGTCGCGGACAGCGTCGAGGCCGAGGGGCGGCCGACAGGCGTCTTATGTCACGATGGCTTCTTCGAACTACGCCGATCCGTTTGCCGATTATGAAGTCGAAGAGCTCGGGTTCTCAGGGGAGGATTATGACGCCGACGCCGACGCCGTGGAGGTGGGGTATCTTTCGCTCAATGATCCCCCGCCGCGGCCCCACTTGTACACTCAAGCTGCTGTAGACCTGACGCGGCTGTCGCCTCTCTCGGAAAAACCGTCTATTACTACGATGTCCGATCCGACACCCACGAGCTCGGACGCTTCCCATATTTCCCCTCTCAACGCCATCGCGTCCTCCACGGAGAACTCACGCAGTTCGCACGAGCAACCTCGTTCACCACCTTTTAGACCGTCATCCATTATCGACGCGAACCTTCCACCGAGCAAATCCATGCGCCGCTCAGACAGCTGGTGGTCTCGATTCACTAAAACACCATTGCTAGACCGTCGGTCAAGCGACAGCGCGCGCATGCAGCGCCCGCTCGACTTCCGGGACCCGAACCCACCCCCTCGCCTCCTCGCGATCGACGAGACCGCACACCCAAACTCGCCTCATTCACCACCTGCACAGTCCAAGCGGACCAGCACGCACACGCAGATGTACTCGAGCTCGCAGCACGGCCGGTCGGCATCGTCGCTGCAAACTTCAAAGACCGCGAACTCGGCAATGATCGAGGACATGGGGCGCACGATGGACATCGTGCAGCAGGGCACGATGAGCTCGCGCGCGAGCGACGCGAGCACTGACAGCGCGTACGCGTACGCGCGCGGGAGCATCGCGCTGGAGCGCCCGCCCGCGGTGATCGCGTCGTCGATCGCCGGTGATCTGCCGCGCGTGCACGATTTGGTGTTATCGCCCGTCCAGATGGGTGCTGCAGATTCGGACGGGCCGTCCCTGGCGCCATCTCCGCGGCGGCCGAGCGCACCGAGGCGGGCTGCGACTGGCGGCACCGTGGC
Organism: Grifola frondosa; assembly: GCA_001683735.1. Classification (NCBI taxonomy): domain Eukaryota; kingdom Fungi; phylum Basidiomycota; class Agaricomycetes; order Polyporales; family Grifolaceae; genus Grifola; species Grifola frondosa. The sequence continues at coordinate 751,033 of LUGG01000009.1, forward strand.
TGCTCGCGTGCTGGCGTTCGAGCAGTTGCAGGATGAGCCTGCGCGGCCGGCGCCGTCGAAGACGAAACAGGCGGGGGGCAGTGTGTATGGCCTCGCGCCGAAACCTTCGCTGTTCGTGGCGAATCCAGACCATAGAAGCTCGTCCTCGGGCACATAACATTGAATCGTCCCCGCAGGCCGAATGAATTGGTATCGCTGATTACTCACAGACTGACGTGCGCTGACTATGCTACGGACGATACCGTCGAAGGCACATGTTTATTACTTTCTTTTATTTTTCAGCGTTCACGACTCTGACGATGTTGCTTCGCCCCATACCCTGTTTGTCCTTACGATTATTCACGAAGCTGATACGACCTTGTACAATTCTCGTGTATTGCTTTCCGTACCGTTGTCTCCATAAAGCACGTTAGCATGTTTCAAGGGTTGGGAGTCTTAGACCAGAAGTTGATACAATGCACGTTTAGTTGGTACTTACTCATGGAATGTGGCTGTGGACGGCTTCGGTGGACGAGTTCGGAGTTCTAGTGAAGTACACAGACGCCGTTGGAGACCGATGAATCGTCAGATGGACGCTTGTGTCTCCGCAGATTGGCTACGAATAAAAAACCAGCGCCCTTGTAAATCCCGAAGGACGAGGGCGCCTCAAGCGAGTGTGGAGGGTGTCAAGGGGGCGAGCAGAAAATGAAATCTACTAGTGCATCTAATATTATCTGTGGTCATTTGTCATGCAAGCGCGTGTAGTTTCGGACAGAAAATGGGCCGAACGCATGTGCAGATGTTCTCTCCGTTCGTTCGAGTTCCAATCGGATCCAAAGCTATACAAAGCCGTAACTATAGTAATGGCGAAATAAAGGCAGTATTCGATGAACATATGGGTCAGTAATCTCCGGAAGGACAAGATCAAAGACCAGACGGGATTTGTTGCGACTTCACGACGATGACATATTCGTCCGACTGCATCCGCCATCGGAGCGCTTAAGAAGCAGAACGATTCAATTGTTTCAGACGCTGTAGCATCAGCCGCCCGTGTTGATGCTGACCGACTAGCACATACTTATCCTCCAGAACGCAAGATCAGCAGGCTAATACCGGCATTCGTTCCTGTTCTGAAACGCATAAGCTCCGAATCGGCATCATGAGATAGGCCTCATTGCAAACGCGCTATCGTGGAGAAGGTCTTCAAAGAGGGTGCCTAACTGTGCCAAGTAGCACGCAAAAGCTCCCTGAGGTATTCGCTCGAACACACGGATACACGTACACACATGGTATCATCGGATACAGCTTCACAGCATACAGCATCCCAACGTATCTGATTACGCAGCCTCGATTTCTGCAATTTGTTTCCTGGACTCCTCTGTATCAGCTCTCTTCAAGATCTATGATGGAGAACGCCTCGATCAGCGAAGTTATACGTTGATCAACCATCGGGCGCACCTCCAGCAACTTCTCGACATATTTCGCATAGGCCTCCTCCTTCGGGGTGCCCTCCACGCTCTTCCATGCGTCCCTGGAGACGCATCTGTCAGCCTCGGGTTCGCAACGTTCGCAACGTAACGTGCTTACCATTTCGCCTTCCCTACAAAGTCGAGCAATCCAGGTCTGGCGACGTTGACATCTCCCACAGTACCTGCGCAATCACGTCACGATCAAGGTTGCCAACAGCTGGATCAAACGACCCACCTTGCTTGAAATACTTGTAGAACTGCGGCGGTGGTAGGGCGTCACAGATGTCCCCCACCTAATCTAACCAAACAGGGCACTCACAAACAACTGCTCGTCCTGGGTCGGCTGGATGGGCCCATCCTTCGGAAGGCCCTGGACGATGGCGACGGCTTTGTTGAACTTGGATTCAGACATTGTGGATGGTTGCGAGCAGAGAGCGGCCTGGATACTTTTGGGGGACTGGGGAGTCTCGCAATCACAACGATTGATCGAGTGATCACCGTGTCATGTGATATAGTAAGTTCAGTCTTCCTCGCGTCCGAGACTTTGCTAATTACAAGATCCAGCTTGTTTACGACACCGTTTTCCGACTCACATCTAGTGCAACCTGGTGTTTCTCCTTTTTGTGTCCAATTTCCACCGTTTGTTTTGTCTCGCCAGTGCAGCAACACAATTGTACGCTAATCTAGGCTCAACTGCACCGGTCCGGGCCATCTCCTCGCCGCCCCACTTTGGGATATTGACCATACTTTATCGCGTATAGAAATATACTTTCGAGACCCTCACATGATGCACTCGCAGCATCGACACCGCCTGTCAGGAACCCAACCAGCGAAACCCCAAATCCACCTGAATATATAAATAAGTATCCCCTCCGAGCACGGTCAGAACTGAAATAGAAACAGCGCATGTGGTGTCTCTATTACAGTCGTCGACGAGGGGTTCGGAAGAGCTCGGTATGGACTTCCCTTCGACTTTGAGCGGTTGTTTTGATTATGAGCTTTTTTTACGTGCCAGTCGCGTTTGAAGTTTGCGATTGATTTTTAAATTTCTGGTATCAGGACAGAAATACGCATCAGAAGGCTCCAGCAGGAGTTCTGTTACGCACGAATCTTCTCGCACCACCGGCGCCGTACAACTGTATTACGACGCATCCATGCGTAATATACCCCGCCATTATCAGCGGATTGACCATAAATGTGACGCCGCGAAGAGACTAATATACACAGGTACGTATGTTACAGGATCCTCCGTAAAAAGTCATAAGTCCTCGTTCTGATACAGCAACTAAACGGGAAACGCACTAACTACTACGCACGGCGAGCGAATCTCCTAAGATGACAATTTCAAACGCATTGCTGCCTTCAGGCTCTGCCATCGTGACCGCTGACCACCATCCGACCCAGGGAACACAAAATCCCACCTATCACCGCTCGATCAGAACAACACCCCATTAGATCATCCAAACACACCTGATCACAAGGTCCCCCTTTCCAACCACCTTTCCGCCCCTCCGCACCGGCATGCCAGCGCCGTATATACGGGTGCCGTCCGCAGCCTCGACAAGAGAGCGAGGTATCGACACCGCAAACTCTTCCCCATCCAGGCCCTGTACATACAGCTCCTCCTCGCACTTCGCGCCACCGCACGCGCCGGAGGGGTACGGCCTTCGCGGGCACGCCTCTGCCCACGGCACCTGCACCGCGACGATCAGATCGTCCCCGCTTCTAGTAAAGCGCGGATGTGGCGCCTCCTCTACAACGAACACCAAGTCCTGGAAGGACCCATCCTTGCGCTCGTTCCCGACACCGGGAACACGTATTCGCGTGCCCCTACGCCACCCAGGGCATATCTCGACGTCTATCTGTATGCGCTGCGTCTTCTCTGACCACAGCCTCCGCGTGATGCGGTAGCGGTGCGCTGCGCCGTAGTAGAGATCCGCCAGCGTCAGCCGGAGCGGGAAGATCCAGTCCTTCGCGAGGTTGGGCTTCGACTCGGGCGCGCGCAGGGGATGGATGGGGGTCCCGAGGTCGACGAACTCGTAGTCGTCATCGCCAAGCCGCGACTTCTTGAGGAACGGCCTGGATATCCTGGGGGCGGAACTGCATGACATCATGGGCAACGCGCATATACGCCAACTGACCGCAGCGCACTCACTCGGTATCGCTATCTCCAGAATCATCTGTTTCATGTGCGCGGTGGGGAGCCTTCGAAAACGCGAAACGGGCGGGCTGTGGATGCGGAGGCCGGGCGTGCCTTTGGCCCGCGTGAGTAACTCGGAATCGTGTCAGCTGAGCGAATCGGGCATACTCGTGCGTCCTGCGAGATGTGGCGTTTGGGGATGGCCAAGGCTTCTCAGTGCTGCGGGATAGCCGAGACGATGAGGCACTGGATGCAGGTGTCGAAGGCGGTGGGGCATGATGACGAGATGTCTTCGAGCCATCACGGCGGTCCTTTCGCTGCTGCCGCTGGTATTGCTCGATCAGGGCTGTGTAAGCTTCGTTAATCTGAAGTAGACGGGCTGGAACGTCAGGGATGTGAAGAAGGCGAGTATGAAATGAACCTGCCTCTATGAACTTCTGCTTGGCCTCTTCTGGATCGGCGTTATGACGGTCGGGATGCCATCTCAGAGCCTGCGGCATCGTAGGTACAAGACTGCGCCATGACGAATGTGAGAGACTTTACCAGTTTCTTGTACGCCAATTTGATTTTGGCTTCCGTAACGTTATCAGGTGCGAGATCGAGTGTTCTGAGATATCTTTTGGTGGGGACAGCTACATCCATCGTTGCAAACCATGGGACGAGATGGGCTCGGTCAGTATGGAAAATTGGGAGGACGATGGTACCCACCCTCTATCGGTTATATGCACTTGAAGTAATATAAAACGAGGCTACAGCGTCGACAAGTCATCGGATCTATTCGACATCCGAAGGTGTTGCAGATTACGAGTAGCCACCGACAAATGCGGCAATGCGACCCTCACAATCAACCTCGTGGAGAACACGCGTAATGAGCTCCCCCTCCAAAGACGCGCGCAGAGATCATCGTGAGGCAACGCAACACAAGCTTGCGGTAACATAACCGCCGAAAAAGACCACGTTCGGCGTTCGGATTGGGCAGAGGTCTTTCAGTAATGACCAGGAAAAAAGCATTGTACGTAGTGGGTCACCCAAGGCTGTGCTCGCCCGTTATCTACACGAGTGGAAGTCGTGTACGGTGTGTTCCGTATTGCGCGTGCAGCTCATGCTATATAAAAACAAGCAAAATCTTGCTGTGTATACCAATGACGATCATTTCAATTTCAATTTGATGACGAGGCCTAGATTCTTCCGAGAGTCCATGGTGCATTTGACCGGAAAAGCTGATGCAAAGAAGATACGAGTATGATACGTACTACAATTGACGATAGCGACATAAAGCCGGTATCAGAAGGGACAGGCATATGAAGGTGATTGTCGTTTTGTGAGTGAGTGAGCAAAGCTTTACATATTGATTACGGACTCCGAGTAAACGGAGTTTGGCGCTAGATCTCCGATCAAAGTTTGTCACAAGTTGAACCTGAGCGTTGTTCATATACTGTATGTATTCTCGATGCTGCTATAGTACTGAGTACTAAGTGAGAATTTAGAACCTAGTCCGACGTTCATGAAGACAGCGACATATCCAGAAATCTTCGATCGTCACTGTAGCATATTATTTTGTTGTAGTACTTTGAAACGTAACAATAGGTCAAGTGGCCACGCATTCATATCGTAAATTGTACGTGGTGTGCATTTCTGTTTCTCATTCTTACGCTCACTTTTGCATACTGAACGTAACATGCAGCCATCACAAAGAAAGCCAGAATTCAGTATTGAGTCAACACGTTGTTATCGGTATTTTAATCTAATTTCCTGGTGATGAATCACTTATACACTTAGGTCAAATTCTCTGCATAGCTCCTACATTTGTATTGCTGGACTAGTCGCAACTTGTGATGCCGAATATGTTGAAAACCCCCTAGAAAACATATGCACGTGGTGCCTGATGACATCATTCTCTCTCTGGAACACTTATTAATATTCTTCTGCTTACCGAGACAGGAGAAACGAGATCTGTAAGCTTATATGAGATGCTATAAAGCCCTGAGGGTTCATCGATGTCATAAAGACGCACTGAAGTCAGGTCAAATCTCAAGTCAGTGTTATCTCGATGGTCAATGCAACAAAATTCTAACCACAATACCATTCGAAGATAGTCAACATGTCTAAAACGCCAATCTTCCTTACTGGCGCTACAGGTATGCGTTCAAATGTTGCCTGGAAGCTTATTTACGCGACGTTTCGTCATGTTAATCTTACGAATCTAGGTTATATCGGAGGTGCAGTGCTAGAACGCCTCCTCGCTCATCCCAGCGTCGGTACCTTTGACATCACGGCACTCGTGCGTTCTCCGGAGAAGGCGAAACTTCTCGAGACTTTTGGTGTGAAGCCTGTCGTCGGATCTTTGACCGAGCTCGACAAGCTTGCCGCCCTGGCAGAACAGGCACATGTCGTTTTCGAATGTGTAAGCTCGCGTCGTACTTACCGGAGTCATTTTTAACCACACTTGACCGTGTACGTAGGCAGATTCTGACGATCTTCCTGCTATGGAAGCTATTTTGAAGGGCATAAAAAAGAGACATGCGACAACCGGCGACGTGCCGATCTTCATCCATACCGTAAGTGCCTCCTGTCTCTATTGTTACATCATATGGTAATCCTTGTCCGCCGAACACTTAGTCTGGCAGCGGTGAGTGACATCGGGGTCATCATTGAGGTGATGCTGACATGGTCAATTTGAACCAGGTGTCTTGACCGACAATGCGAAGGGCATGTATGCCACTGACACCATCTACTCTGATCTTAACGTGGAACAAATCGAGTCCCTTCCGCCCACCGCTTATCACAGAAATGTCGATCTTACGATAGTGCAAGCTGATAAGGAAGGTTCGTTAAGCAAGTTCTCTTCAATAGAATTGAACTGATCTCGTATGCAGGTTATGCCAAGACCTACATTGTCCTTCCGGGGACCATCTATGGGATCGCTTCTGGACCTCTGTTCGATGCCCAGATCTCGAATCGACATTCTATGCAGATCCCTGCTCTCATCAAAGCTTCTCTCGCCAGGAAGCAAGGCGCCATGGTTGGACTGGGTAAAGCTATATGGCCTAGCGTGTATATCGATGACGGTCAGTGACAGTCATTTTGTATGATACGTTTCGCTAACCATTTGTTCGGGCACGGCCATTATCGGTGCATGACAGCGGCCGACTTGTACATCGTGCTCTTCAATTCCATCTTAGCCAATCCGGATACCACGGGGCATGGCCGCGAAGGTTTCTACTTTGCGGAGAACGGCGAGCACACCTGGTACGACATCAGCAAGACCGTCTCCAAAGTGCTGGCCGAACACGGCATTGGCACCGACGAGCCGACGACATTCTCGACTGAAGAACTGATCAAATACTTCGGTTCCGAGGTAAGTTTACGGTCCGCTTGTTTTTGTTTGGCTTAACTATAAGGTCGTGCCCCCAGGACTTTGGCAACTACGGCGGGACAAACTCTCGTTGCCGGGCTGATCGTTCGCGGTCGATCGGGTGGAAGCCCACCAAGACCAAGGCTGACATGCTCGCTAGCATCAAGCCAGAGGTAGAGGCGATTCTGCAGCGGCAGAGCGACGTGTGAGGATCCCAGTTGAAATGGAGGATGATGACATTCGGTATCGCTCAAATTTTTTGATGTACTACCTATTGCAGATTATTGGAAATATTACTTGTTTGCACTTCCGTCAGTGCAATTTCATCATGTACTAAGTAGTCCCAATCCATTATATGAAGTCGGGTATCCCTTCTACATTGCAGAGTACACTACGGGTAATAATACAAAAAAGTTCGACGAGTCCACATCAACAAAAGCCCATCCACTACGCCAACGCCTTCCGAATGCCTTCCTTTTGCGCGGTAGTTAACCGATCGGGGAAGACAATGTCCCACTTCACGATCAGATCACCTTTCCGCTTCACACTGCCCTCCTTCCTGATGGGCATGCCTTCGCCCGATACGGTTGTCTGCTGGCCAGGCTTCACGATGCCTGAGGGCACAGGCACCTGCAGCTTGCGCCCATCCAGCGCATCCACCGTACGCTTCCCGCCAGCGCCCGTGAGCGCGTCGACCAGTAGCAGGGGTACGTGGCAGACGAGGTCGTTTCCCTCGCGCACGAACCACCCATGCGGCTTCTCCTCGACAACGAAAACAAGATCCTGCGCCTCCCCATTAATCTGTTCGTTTCCAGCGCGGGGAAGCGGACCTTCGTCCCGCTCTTCCACCCGGGATGTATCTGGATCTCGAGCACCTTGTCCTCGGTCCCGCCGTTTAGTAATCGCCGGCCGACTTTTAGGTGCTTGACGCAACCACTGTATAGGTCTTCCAGCGAAACTTTGAGTGGGCGTGTGATTTCGGATGGTCCTGCGGCTGGTGCGGGGGACGCTGGTCGTCGGGGTGTTCGTGTTTGTCGAGGAATCCCGCCAGGCATTCCGCCTGGCATCCTCCCTGGTGTGCCATGACCACTGAAGAAACCGCCGGACATGTCGTCGTCTTGGTCTGGCGAGAACATGCCGCTCATCCCACGCAGACCTCCACCACCGAAACCACCAAAGAACTGTCTGTGAGACGAGAAAACACGTGAGCAAACAGGATGCCATGGGAGACTGCAGAGAATGCTTACTCGAAGATTTTATTGGGATCCGTTGGTGAGAATCCGCCACGACCGCCAGTACCGAAGGAGCCCCCTGGCCCGCTTGTGAACGTGAATGTTTGAGCACCTCCGGGGAAACCGCCGTAGCCAGAGAAACCACCTCCTCCTGGGCCTCCTGCTCCAGGTGGAGGAACGCCTCCACCCTTCAAACCCTCTTCTCCGAATTGGTCGTATATTGTACGCTTCTGCTTATCGCTGAGGACTTCAAACGCCTCTGATATCTACAAATGTCATACATCGTCAAAAATGATGCCACAGGAGTTCACGGGAAGATGATCTACCTCCTTGAACTTCTTTGACGCTTCTTCTGAACCGCTGTTACGATCAGGATGCCATTTCAAGGCCTTATATTCATATAGCCTCAGCATGGACCTTCAAAAGAGTTGAACAAGCCACTCACCATCTTTTTGTACGCCTTCTTAATTTCATCGTCATTGGCATTCTTGTCAACGCCGAGTAGTGTGTAATAGTCTGCACCCATTGCGAATTAATATGTTAAGCAGATAACTGGGTAGGTCGTCGAGCGTTATGGATGACTCTCAAGCGCGTTAAGTAGAGGAACTTTGAAATCTGGAACCAGCGACATCGCTGACGTTGTTCCCAGAACATACCAGAACAATCTATTAGCCGCAATGACGTATATTGGAGACTAATCAGGAGCCTGTATTCATACTCAGCAATTCCGCCTGAAATATATTTTGAGCACGTGCATAGGAGTCTGGTGTGGCATGCACGTCCGCGTCGAGGTTGAAGGCCGCCTCCCGACAGTCTACAGCATCCACGATGGCAACATCATTAGCAGGCGCGGAGGATGTCCACGACGATAGCCGACGAAATTCACTCATCAGGAGGTCGTGGTACGCCATGTCCGACCTGCTTTCTCCGTTCTCTCCTTCTGCATTAGCATCGCTTCCGACGAGAACCTTCCGGCGCCGTCCTCGATATACCCGCGCAGACAATGTCCCCGAGGCCGCACAAGATGAACACGGGCAGATGCCGACCGTGCGAGACTATCACTCTATCAATCTGCCACCGCAGGTGCGCGTGCCGAAGAAGATTGCGACGCCCATCAAAGTCGAGGGTAAAGTCTGGTTCGCAAATGAGAGGAGTAAGTTGTGCTACCAAGCCCCGATCATTTCGGTGTAATATTGAACATGTCGGTCTCCGCTTTAAAAGCATGGATTTCATACCTTCAGCTCTCTGTCCTCGTCGGGACGCTCGCTTTAGCATTATTCAACGCGTCTAAAGACCAGATTGCCCGGGACTTTGCTTATGCATACGCTGCGATCAGCGTTGGTGTGCTGGTACGTTGACCACTTCTGCGTATCCCTTCTATGCTTTGACATCAGATGTCTGACGTCCCTGCAGATATATGGGTATGCTTTGTATCAGCGCCGCATTACATTGATTCGTAAACGTGATCCTGGTCATTTTGGTGACTAAGTCTTTCCCTGAGCTGCTAACCTGGCGTCTGAGCTTCTGACGGATGTTGATAGACCAGATCCTTGGGCCTGTTCTGATCAGCGTCTGTCTCTTCTCTGCGGTTCTTGCAAACTTTGTCATTCGGGGTGAGGCCTTCCCTTATCTATCTATTTGTGCCTCTACTGGTTGCTGATACTCTTAACGTGTATTTGTATTTACGATAGTTCGTGAATTGTGAGTTTATTCCGTTTTTCCTTCATGTTCCATGATGCGATGATTTTATGACACACCACAGACAGAAGAAAAATATTCCCATTCCTGGTATACCGTTCTTGTAAGATTCGTGTGGTTCAGCCACGGCGTTGTATCGCAACGAGCGTCCCGGCACACTTATTTCTCGTTCTACTCCATTGAACAGTATATTTCCGAATTTGTTTCCGATATGTATTTACCTCCCGTGTAATATCAGGTGTCTGTGTTCCTAATACCATCCCTGTGGTTCATCTCATATACCCTCCTTGAGCATGTCACAAGCTGGCTGCAGTTCAGCTTCTAGTGCATATCCCACCCCAGGTGGTTCGAATCCGTAAGTTTCGGATTACTATTGCGGATGATCTTCTAGCTGACCTTAAAATCAGATGGTTTCGTCCACCGCTATTCTCGTCTTCGTTATCCTCCAATAACATGGAACCTCGCTCTGACAATGTCAAGATTATTTAGTACTGGCAACTGCCATGTTCACCAGCGAGTTTTCCAACATTCCAAAACACATGGGTACACGCTTTATCCTTCCTCAGACCCTCTCGGCGAAAGTGGTCGGCGTCACAATATCTCCATATGTCTCCCGAACAGACCTGCGGCGGAAATATCCGTGTGAGCATGCGTTTGTCTATCATGTCAGGGTACTGCCGCTGTTCCAGAGTCGGCATGATCACATTATCTCGCTGAAGGCTGTTATCCCGGTATGTGGTGCATTGCTTCCATGGAGATTTTTCTGTACCTTGGCAAGTTCTGTCCGCTCTACGCACGCTCGTCCATTGAACAATAATTTACATATCCAGTGTCGGATAGCTGAATTGACCATGTGACATTGGCGGAAGCGGTTTGCGGGCCATCCATTAAATCGCTCTAACTTGGATACGCTATGTGCACATGAACCAATGACCAAATTTGACTGCCAGGATATACGCTCTCGGTTACTCTTCGTCGCACATATGTTACGCTAAGCCATTTCAAGGTCCGTACCAGCAACCTTCCTCGATGTTACTGCAACGGATGTCACGCTCAACGTTAGATTATGTCCGGGTGTAATAGCGACAACTGACACCCGGAATTCCAAGCTGGAGTGCCATACAATTGTTCGACTTCCCAGCATGATGTGCATCATCCTATGCTCAGTGCTCATGACCCAGTCATAAGATAATTCATTTCCGTCTGCTTGTAAATATCACATACGAGGGTATGACATTGATTTCGGGGACGAGAATTATGTGTTCCCAAGCACGACAGAAAGTGCTCATTGTGCTCATAATATTAATATGCTGATTTGAGGCAATTGAGCTTTTCTTATCACAGTAAATGACCAAGTGTAGTTTGCACACGACCCAGGTTGACGTCTGTCCTCGTGAGCTGTGTTACTCCGAATTTTTATGTTTGAGGTCACCTTTTTTAATTTCCGTTAATTGGTTCGGACCAATTTTAGTTCGGAAATGCTAGTTAAGATTTTTATGCATTACAGTTATCTGCGCCTGACCTGCTCAGCGCTGTATTTCCGACTGACTCGTCGAATTCAGTCCTGAATTGAATCCGCGATTCTGATCTTGTAATGCCCGAATTGGAAAACCTCCTTCCTCATTTGGATATCACGAACAGATGAGCACGTTATTCACCTGAAGACGAAGGAGCGACGTGCCAAGACACAGCTGCAGATGAGGTTTACGATGTTCTCACAAGTTCTGCTTGCTGCGGAGAAGAATCCGCAACAAGCACAATTTTGGGCTGTTCGTCCCATGAATCTCGCACTTCAGGCCCAGGCACTAAACCGTAATGAACTTAGTGCCATACAGACGGATGATGGTGCAAAGCGAGCTCACCCCACACAGAGACATGCACCACGGGCAGCACGAGTGGTAGACCCTGACGGAGCTTTTGGTTGATATCGCATGACTGTTTGATCTAGTGACGGACCGTGAACCCGCTGAGTCGAGCGATGTTCTATCAGTGTGCACGGACAGAGCAACCACATGTCCTTCGCGTCTTCAGCGCAAGAAGATACGGCGACAGCTCAGCGAATATCGTGCCACAACGATATCAGCGGCTGGCAGCGCCCACATCGCGGCAGGATAGACAACTCGTAGCGAAGTCATACACGCACCATGTGCTCGTCGTGAGGATGCTCCTCGAGAAACGGTTCGCGGAAGTTACTATTCGCGAGGCTGACGAGACCACGATAACAGCGGGGGTTTTGATGCTCGGAATCAGCCTCTGCTTCGCAGCTCTGCGTATTGCCCTGTATCGGGCATGAGGTTCTAGGAGCTGAAGCGCGACTGGCTAGGATCTTCGTCGCGACATCCGTTACGTTTCGCATATGCTCACAGCGAGCACAAGTGAAGCTAAGGCGAGAGTGCCGCTGATCAGCAGTTGAGTTGTAAAAAAAACGGAGCGAAAGCTACAATCCCAGTGACAAGGCCCAATTGACAAATAGCCCTCGGGCTGTGACTGACCGCCTGCGAGTGGCTCGAACATATGCTCGCGAAATCTGCCAGGCGGTACACATACACTGAAGCTCCAGACAAATGCCGACCCTTCTGCGCCGGCTCACGCGAAAAGCGAGATGCCGGGACCAGAGTTTATCAAAGCTTGCCGACGACGAGCAACGTCCAGTCCCTCCATCGTCCAGAATGCAGAGAGATGAGAGTGGCATGCTCGGGTCAGACCGAAACGCCCGCAGTTATCCGTGGGACGCCCGTCGCTTGGTTCGCATTTTCCATAGAGGGCGAGAGCCGAAATCCCTATTTGCAGAACGCAGACCCTTGAGTTCTACTACTTCCGGATGGCATTATGATTACAGAAGTTCTCGGGACCTTTTGCCAGGACGACGGGTTCGGAGAGAGCCCGAGGGAGGAGTCATGGAGCCATTGGATCTGGAGCTACTCCAACGGAGAGCAGAGTAAACCTCAGGACGGTGTGTTTTAATAATATGTTTCTCTTGTTACGGAACTTCAAGTTAATGGAACGGCTGGTTCTGCGAGCTAGATCTGGCCGGAATATGCCACAGACAAGTAAGGCACAACTGCGGCATCGTTGACATATCATCTCCCACTGGTCTTCGACTGCGTACTAGGTCCTATCGCAATGGAAGCGAAAGGGCTCGTGGTGCATTCAATCCATACTCTTCCCTCCTTCTAGCAGATCTTGCAAGCGAAAACACCGCGGGTATATCATGCCTAATCTTAGAAATACAGACCACTAGTTTCCGACGAACGAGCGGATGACCCCTCGCCTTGTGCGAGAGTCAAACCTTCTCAAACTTCACTGATAGTCAAACGTCTAGGCATGAGAGTGATGGGAGTGTGTTCCGTTCTGTGTCGGGATAAACATACAACAGGTACGTTACGGCATCCAAGGTTCTATCGAAAACTTCCAGTGTGAAACTAAAATACATGTCTATATGAGTAGGTTGTGGCCAGGCATAATTTATGACTTCAAAGCAAATGATGACGACAGAAAGTCAATACCGAAGAGGTGGAGCGGGGAGGTCTGTAGCCACAATTGCCAATTTTACGATGCGCCGACTATCGACGTGGATGTCAGGCGACTCAGATTCAATGCTATAGGCAGGCATGAACTGTGAGACGATGTGGGTCATGCGTCATTTGATGAATGGCTTACACGACGTTCACAGACTTGTGCCTCTCAAAGTACCCTGGCATGGATGATCCAGGTAAAGGCTTTTTAACGTTGCGGATGATATAGTACCCGCCGAGGATGCCATTCTAAAGATAAGTGATGTTCAGGTCAGATGTCAAGATAGCCTTCGTATTAGCGCCACACCACTTACTCGGTTGTACCCGTCGTTCGGGACTTCAACAGCGTTCTGCCAGTCAACGTTCAGGCAGAAACCCGATCCCTCGAGCATCGCGAGGACTATCTTCTGCAGCCCCATGCGCGGAAGGGGGGAGCCATTAAAGGTGAACTCGAGCTTTTGGGAGAAGGTGTCGTCGAGTGCTTCGAGGCAATCTCGCTCTGTCTTCGCCTCGAAGACACGCTTGATGTGCTCGATCGACCACGCGTAGAATGTGGAGAGCATTCTGAGATGAAGATGTGCGTGTACGAGTATGGGGGTGGGGTGGGGTGGTGGGTGGGAGCGGGGCAAGGTAAGTGAAGACGAAGTTCGTATTCTGAAGATCCTACATGCGCAGCGAGCTTTTATATACCTGCGCTCTTTTGTTTGATTGCCAGGATAACCTCCCCGCACCAGAATCCGTATAATCGTGGTGCGACTTCCAGTGCCAAAGAATCCCACAGAATTGTCATCAATTTGGAAAGTGGTCGCCACGAAGGATAGGTCAAAAACGGAACTCGCTTCGTCGTCCCTGTAATCATTGGGAAATTCGCGGAACACACAGTGGCTTCTGATCCTCATTGTGCTTCGCAATCTGGACGCGAGCTTCCAAATTAGACGTGAGCATGAGGAAAGGGGCCTGGAAAGTCTCGGGGTGACAACCCCACTGAGGCTGCCGCCCCGAGGCGAGCAGTAAGCACAGCGGCGACGTTTACCCACAGCGTGAAATGACACGAACGCCGCTTGCTCTAGCAAATATGCTGATCTCCTCGGAGTATTGAGCGTTGAACCTAATTCAGAACGTTAAATGCAGGGATCGAAGACAGATTGTGCCACGAAATTGAGCGGGTGCTGAGCTGGAATTCATAGCTGCAACTTAACCTGAGAGAATTTTTACTTACACGTATGGGACTGCAGGGACAATACACGGGCTCCGCATGGCAAAGCCTGGAACACAGAACGCACCGGGGTGAGTCAGTCGAGAAATACTGATAGCGAATCGAGCTCTCTGCGATTTGTCAAATCCTGGCCAACATGATGGACGCGGGACTGGGGTACACTTGCGATGGTCGGTTGTGGTCTGTATGATGACGGCGTCGAGTCTAGACCTCGAGTTTGTAGAGGTCATTCGGCACCTTTACATCTCGTGCATGATGAAGGTACGAAACTGACCGTCAAAAATCGCTTAATTTCCGTCAGGTCAGGTATGCTCAGTGCCCAGCATCAGCAACCTGCATACTACAGCATTCTGGGGCCAATCGCGAGGCTACCTGAGGCTACTTGATGCGCATGCCCGTTTCCCAGGTATGGGAAGCAAGCAGATTATACGGAGCCATTAATGTTCGGTCTCATACGTGTAGGAACGTGTACGTACCAACTCGGTAGACAGGGAGCACCGCCGGAAGAACGTGAGATTCGCATCCGAGCCCGAACGGCACATTGCGATCCACATCTCGTGCCAACGGCGAAAACCAAATGGAGCACATGCTAATCTGCGCCTTGGGATCATCGCATGGATTGCACCCTCACATGCATTGGATCCTCACAATATCTTTGAGGCGTATCGAAGGACCGGTCCTTGCCGAAATTCATACATACATGGATTTCGCCACATACTATCTCGATCCTTTGCAGTAGCATAATCCATATCTGCTCAGCATCGTAATCATAACTCCAGAGTTTACCCGCAAGAAAGTCAAGTAACGGAAAGCCAGAGCAGCAGGTGCATTTACAAAAGAGGAATTGCCGTCATGACACAACCCTCAATCTTCGGATACATGAACGCGGGAAACGACACGCGACGTACGAGGAAGTACGTTCTACATGCCAAGGTCGAGCAGACGTCAATTTCCCACCTCCACCAAAAATTGAACGACGATATCATATTCGTACCTGCTATGGGCTTTCCTTCTCCGCCGCGGATCGCCTGGTCGACCCGGACGGAAATAGGTACTGATATTTGCCAAGCTATCATTGCCATTGCGAGACACCAAGTACGATCGAGATGGAAAAATTGCGGAGAGCTACAGGATACACACGGGAAAATACAAATTCGAGGTTATCGCTTCCAGGCCTTCCTCACTTCAAGGCCTTCTTCATTTGCTAAAACGCGGGAACAAATTATTAGCCACTCAGAAACGAGAGTATAGGTCAATGGGCGCACCTCTTCCATCTCGTCTATATTGTTCGTCTCGATGCGGACAATCTTCTTTCCAATTGCCTTCTCAATCAGTTCCATCTGCTGCCACGTTGCCTTGTCGTGCACGAAGTTAATCGAGATGCCTTTTCTGCCAAAACGTCCCGTCCGGCCTGAACGGTATTGAAATTGGTCAGTGGCTCTAATAATGAAAGAGTGACGTTGATGCGAAGGAGATGTGAAGCACTGACCGATACGATGAATGTACGTCTCCACGTCCGGTCGTGCATCCTCTTTGTTCCAATTATTCCGCTCGTTCATCAGGGGAAGGTCGTAGTTGACGACCATGTTGACCTGGAGAATGTCGATGCCTCGTGCAATAACGTTTGTGGTGATGAGGACCTTCTCACGCCCCTCCCGGAAATTGTCGATGATTGCATCGCGCTCTGATGCATCCTTGGCACCATGCAAGGAAGCCACTTTGTGACCTTCCGCTGTCATTCTCTGTGAGATGCGGTCCGCGGTACGCCGATGCTGTAATAGAAAAGAAACAGTCGATTAGGTTGCAATATATTAAGCGCTTCCATATGAAGACGCGAAGGCCATAGATGAGCAGATTAAACTTACTTGGCAGAAGATGATGCTCTGTCCGATCGTCAAGAGGCTGTACAAAGACACGAGCACCTCGTATTTGTGTTCTGCATCCCGACAGTCCATGTAGAATTGGCGGATATTATCGACGGAAAGTTCCGTCTTCTGCAGTTCAATCTTGTTGGAATTTGGTGCGAACTTGTCGGCAAACCTACGGACGTGGTCGGGGAAAGTGGCGGAGAAGAGTATGATCTGCGGCTGTGAACGCAATTGGCTATAAAGTTACAGAACACAATCAGCACTAAATCTCACACTGCTGAAGAGGAACACACATACTTCTTCACCTTTAGCGTCTGATCGCCCAGCCCATCCTTGTCCAGCATGTTATCTGCTTCATCCAACACGAATACTTTCACTTCGGACACATCAAGCACTCTCCTTTTGATCGGTCCATCATGGTACCTGGAGTGCCTACCACGATGTGCGCTGTGACTTGCGTGGCTCCCCTCGGCAGGTTGTCCTTGATGGCATATTCAGTCTGTACAGGCGTGAACTTGCCCATAGCCACAACAACAGACATGATCTGCCGCGCGAGCTCTCGCGATGGCGCGAGACACAGTGCCTTTGTGTGAAGATGCATAAGCACCATCACTGATCCAAAATAGATACAAACGACCTCGAACTGACCTGTGTCTTGTTCTTGGAAAAATCGACGCGGCTTAGCATGGTGAGAACGAAGGCAGCGGTCTTTCCCGTTCCGGATTGAGACTGCCCAATCATGTTCTGGGGACTGCAGGGACAATGAGAGGATGTACAAGGTCTCCATCAAGGAAGAGACGCACGGATTGGACAACAACAAAGGCAATGCACGCTCTTGAATTTTGGAAGGTTTGGAGAATCCCATGTCATAAACGCCCTTCAGGAGATCTTGATGCCTGTGCGATCAACACAACGTGAGGACGGCACGACTTTCCTTAGCGTACATGTACTAACAGCCCCAATTCCTCAAAAGTCTTCGCGCTGTACAGCGGAGAGTTGGGATCGGCTTGCTGGTCTGCAAGCGTGACCTACGGGGACGAAGTCATGATCGCGTTCAGGCAGCTCTACTCGTCGCACTCACGGAAACCTCGAAGGAGGACTTGATGAGTTCTGAAGTGATCCCTGCGGCCACTGTTCAAGACGGTAAGATCGAGACGATCGCAGTTGAAAATGGTGGACATTACCCTCATCCTGCGCATCCGACGGCGTATCCGCTGGTACGACTAGTGCCACTGGTGCCGCTGCTGGTGCTGGTGTTGGTGCTGCCGCTGCTGTTGCTAAAGAACCGTCAACGATTAATCCCGCGGGAATGATGCATGAAACTCACAGGCAGCTGGCGTGTAAAATCCGTCAGCATCTTTCTCCATGGGTAGAATGTTACAGACCGTGTGTAATCAAAGCAGTTCCGAGTGGTTGGAGGATTGGGGGTGGCGGAACTTTTGGTCGGAGATTGGATCTTATCTAATCTCCGAGGATTTCTGTTTCGGGACTTGCTTATCTGCAGTTCGTCGTGAACCATCTCCGCACAAGTCTTGTGAAACCATTCAGTAAGTAAGGAACTCAGGATTGTCATGCTAGAACACCAACTCGACGTGTTGACAAGCATGGAACACAGGGATTTCTGCCAGTCTTTCTGACTTGCTGCGTGGGGCTGCCCGGATCTTCACCGTTGTCAAAATCATGAATTAGGTATGAAGATACTTCATCTCCGTTCACCATGGATAGGACTCATGCACATGCGCTATAGCATCGGGGGTAGCTGCTGCATCTTTTATCACCGCACCTGATCTCCTACGTCACAGCCAATTCTCATGTCATCTTTTTCCTCACTCATTCAGCGTATCCAAAAAGGTCTCTCGGCTGTAGAGCTGGTGTATACGACCCATGCGCGGTGGCCTCTTCCATCCGGCCCACTCAGCAACCCCGTCCTCCATATTTCCGTTTTGGATGCTTCGTTTAACCCACCCACGCTCGCTCACCTTGCACTCGCCAGTGCGCCTCCGCCGCCGCCAGTCCATCCTATATCTATCTCTACACAGATATCAGACAACTATGATGCCAAACTACTGCTACTCTCCGTACGCAACGCCCGACAAGCAGCTGAAAGCGGGCGACGCGACTTATTTGCAGCGCCTCGAAATGATGCTGCTGCTAGCGCAGGATATTCACGGCTCAGCCGCCGATCCTAGCGGTTACCGAGGCCAATCTAATATCGCAGTGGCGATCATCGATGAGCCCACGTTCGTGGGCAAATCGAGTGTGCTGCTGGAGTTTCTACGACAACGATTGACGTCCTTACTGAGATCTCCAGACATCGCCGCTTCACCCGATGTCACCGTACCTGGCGAAATTCCCGCAGTCCGGCCTCAGCTAACGTTCCTAGTAGGCATGGATACTCTCGACCGCCTCTTTTCGCCGCGCTACTATTCTTCTGAGCAGGCCATGCACGCCGGCCTTCTCAAGTTTTTGTCGTCTGATGGTGATGACTCGCGGCTAGTATGCGCGCGACGGTCGTTGCGAGGCGCGACGCAGAGCGAAGAAGAGCTGGAAGTTAGAGTCATGAACACGGTCAAGGGGTTCGTTGAGTCGAGTCGGGTTTCCGTCGTCGATATCACGGAAGATGTGCGGTCATTCAGTAGTAGCGAAGTCAGGGAACTGATTATGAAGGGTGACCACGCTTGGAGGTCGATGGTTCCGGAAAAGATTGGTAACTATATCATGGAACATAGATTATATCGAAGTACGTGATTCCTCACTTGCGGAGTGTATGTCTTCATCGGCATCTTTCGCCTCCAATGTATTGATGCATCCGTCCATTGAACTTTCGGGGAGGAAGGCGTGTTACGTACTAGATTGTCAACGGAATGGCGAAAATATTCGACATTACGCTTCGACATTGGCGCCGTGCACGGCGAACTTGCTTTACCATTGCACAGCTGTCGGTTATGATGAAGTCGCATGCATGCGCCAGGAACGACGCCACTGATAGTTCTCGATAGAAGGAAATATTGGTGGAAGGCCGAAAGCCAGAAAATCTGTTACATTGACTACATCTGCAATTTAGTTTGTCCGAACCGCCGTCGTGTCTTTACGTTCCATACAGAATTAAGATCACAGCTTTGAAACTTGCGGCGAGGCGACTGCCTCGCCGTCGCCCAGTCACAACAGTTTTGCGACCTCGGGATCGATATTTTCCGGGGTGGTCGTCGATGCCCAGCGGTGCACGACTTTACCCTCCTTGTCCACGAGGAACTTCTCGAAATTCCACTGCAACGTGCAGACGATCATCGAAACGTGTTTACTCAATGGACAGTCATTGCGGCGTACCTTGATACGCGTCAAACCAAGCAGGCCTGCCTTCTCGTTCTTCAGGTACTTGTACACCTCATTCGTGTTGTCGCCATTCACATCCGACTTCTTCATGAGAGGGAAGGTCACACCGTGGTTGCGCTCGCAAAATTGGCTGATTTCAGTATCATTGCCGGGTTCCTGCCCACCAAACTACATGGATGCACATGAGCCACAACACGGATGCAATGTGGCTTCAGACGATGGCATACCTGGTTGCAGGGGAACCCAAGGATGACGAATCCCCGGTCCTTGTACTTCTCATACAACGCCTCGAGACCTGAATCATGAGAAGTGTGGCTTCAACATGGGCAATGATTGCATGAAGTTATCCTGATGCCACCTTTGTACTGAGGTGTAAACCCGCTGTGGCGGCCAAGGTCCGATAAGCATCCAAAGATGTAGACCCGTTGAAACGTACCACTTGGAAGCAACGTTCACGATCAAGACCACTTTCCCCTTCAACTGCGCAAAATCGTACGCCGTCCCTCCTGGGAGATCAGCCTTCAGGTCGTAGAAAGTAGCCATAGTACCGCCTGTCGAGTTTGTAGACAAGGTTCGACGATTTACAGCACGATGTTCGGGAACAGATAAGAGATTTGTGGGATGAATTACAGGTCTCCAACTCAAGCTAAATAGTAATCTCCGTGAGAGATCCGCCTTCAGAAATGGATGACAGAGCCTAGGGGAGACCTGAAATCGATTGCACAATGCTGTGCGCATCTCAGGGTGACAACGCGCGCACGCGCTCAGGAGATCGGTCGGGTCTTTAGCAACGCGATCACACTCGACGCGTCACGATGTCATAGGGCATGCACGATGTAGTTACACCAGTCCACTCAGAATGACAGCAAAGTCAAAATTGTAAGACCTTCCGTGGTCACGGCCCGAAATTCCTTCCTGAGCCTCCGATTACGAGGGAGGGATAGCTCAAACTCCAGCGATTTGAGGATTCGTTTGTACGACATTGGCTTTCGCGAGAGCACGGTGTGGAAGGCATGGGCTCCGAGCCTATGGTGCTCTCAGTAACCAGTCCGGGGAGCCTCTCGGTTCACGTACCATAGTATTTGTACCTCCTTGACATCACATCTTCCCCCGCCAGCTTTGGCCACCTTATTAGTGGACTTGTTCCTCATTGTCGCATACGTGTATCGGATCATCTGTCGAATAGTCCCTGCTTGACGTTCAGTTGAGAGTCCCGATTTCTGCACGGAAAACTGACTCACGCAAGATGAAGGAAAAACTTCCAGGTACGTTCAGACCCCAGCTACGGAGGTAGTGGTGCATCTTCATGGCCAGAAGCATGAAATTCTGGTAAATATTGAGATAGACTGTATGGACTGAGTTTAGAGTGGTATCGTTCCATATAATGTGGCTTTTGGATTTGGCCAATCTACGAACAAGAATAAATATTGACAACGGAGCGATTGCTTGTAACCACTCACTGCATCATTTTATGTGTAAATGTAACACATGCACGACGCCCCACATTCACGGTCAGAGAATCCTGCAAATCTGCGGTGTCTGTCAGCGCAAGGTTTGTTCGCGAATCCGACATACGCACATGTATCGTGATATCGTGCGTAGTCTACCGAAACAGACAAATCTGACATGTTAATCAGGTAGCCGCACCATGGAAAGGCTGACATAGGGACTTTCAGCGCATGAAATAGTGAATTAAGCAAACCTGTAGACGACACCTTTCTGACGAGGGTCGATCACGTTCATGAGTGCACCGTGTTCAAAGTTGGTCAAGGTCTTGTCCACCGAAATGAAGCAACCATATTCGGGATGACCTGCAGCGCGTACACGAGACGTTAAAGTGAGGAACGCTGTCGTGCGGGCCTAATTACCTTGAATCATCATATCGAGAAATTTCCCCGCTCGTGGAAGGCTTGTCGTGACCAGTAGGTAGTCATCAATCAGTCTCAGCAACATCTGTATACATTTAGGCAAGTGAGACACTGTGTCTGGATTCCGTGGTGAGTCACTTGCACTTTGAGGATCCTGCGCGAACTTGAAGTGACGCCGTTCAAGGTCGCCATAGAAGAAAGAGCACAGAAGAGCTGAAAGGACGGAGCCTTGAGGAATGCCAACGACCTGGCGGAAGTAGTCTTGCCCGATCTGGAGATAATCAAAGGTTGAATCATCTCCGAGTTCATGGTTTGTATAGGTACACTCTGACCTTCACGATATTCTCCGAGATATGCTCCTCGAGAAGTTCGATAATATCTTCTCTCTTCGAGAAGGAATATACCACCTATAACATATTCAGGTGTGTATGCCTATAGTTAGATTAGGAATACGAATACCTTGTCAACGAAAATGGTGTGCCGCAGAGCATCCGCAAGTTGAGCAGCAAATGCGAGGAAATGTGGATGATCATCTGCAGCGAGGACGTCCAAAGATGTGAACATACATGTACGCCCGGGCTTCTATTCCCAGCTTACCTTCTGGTTGTGCCTTCTTGGCAAACGTACGCTTCACCTTTGGGCCGACTTGATTAATCAAACCGTATTGCTGTATCAAATAAGAGTCCTTGGTTCGAAAATTGAGCAGTGAGCATGATACTACATGGAAGATGGTATAGCATGGGCATACCTCAGATATTGCCTCTCGTAATATCTCCAGTAATTTGGTCTGCTCGATCGTGTCGAAGCAAGCTTGGACGTCAACCTTCACGAAGTACAATTTCGGACTAGAACAAATTATATTAAATACAATGCCGCGTTATAGAATAAATTACTTACAGCTTTCCAGACGGATCCGAAGCAGCCAAGCGGGATTTGAAGGCCTTCAGTTTTGTGTATACTTCGTTCGGACCAAACGCTGATGCTCCTAATAGATCTGCTTGTGCCTCCTTTAACAAGGACTATTCATCAGCTAATGTATATGAGATTGATATAGTCAGATAACCTTTTCGTGGGTGAGGATCTGAAATGTAGCCTGTAAGATTTGGTTGATGGAAGGCTCTGGTCGCTGAAATGGACCCTTGAATATCCCCGAAGAGTCAATATTTCGTGTTGGAGCCATTGCTGAAATAAAACTGCTAACCCTCGATATTGGTTTTCTGCGACGTAAATTGACGATCGGTCGCACGCCGGTTTCCTTGGGTAATAGACGCACAAACGAAAAGCCAAGTTTGCGTTGTCGGAGAATCTCTTCTGCTTCGTGCTGTGAATGGAGGTATGAACTATGCCAAATAGCAGAGATGACCACCACGGACCTGCTCGATCCTTTGGAATGTCTCAGAGCTTAGCCGATCGACTAAAGGAGCACACAGAGTACTCCAGTCGTCCTGACGAAAATAGAGAACCTTATTTCGAAATGCAGAAGATTCAGTGACGTAGAAAGTGGACTGTTCCACAACACATTATCGAGTCCAGTCAGAAAAAGTCCGTTTGTAGTTCGAATCGAGGCTGACCTTCAGAAGAGGCAAGAGGAATGAATCAAAGTACCAGAAGAGAAATTCTTCAAGTAATTCTCGGCGTTTTAGTGAATCGCTAACAGACACCCTTCGCTGCTTCAAAGAACCAGCACCATTAAGGGCAAGCCATTCGCATTCGGAGGTGCTAAAACCTTGAAGAATTGCATGTAGTGTCACAGTCTCAAAACGCCGTGCAGAGATAAAGGACTTGACGTCTGCAAGTAAGTTGTCACAAAAAAGACTAAGTTGGATATTAACCGGAACCAACGACGTAGTACCACTTTGAAATTCTTGTCGCAACCCCAAAATGCCTTGGGGATGACGGCGTTGGTAACAAGCACTGCATAACGGTATACCTATCGGAGTGACACAACGTTAAAAAATGAATAACAATAATAAGACACGATTCCACACTCACTTCAGCATAGTTGCAGGCGAATTCTGCAAAGCGCGGCTTGTTCTTGTAGTGCCGCTGAGCCTGCGATAGGCCATGCGGAACAATAGATCGACCTACACTGTCAACAGATGCGTTTGGATCTGATAGCGTGCCCTGGGTTTGCAACTGGATAGAATGCTCTGACATCATCTCCTGTTTAGGTACTGTGAGCACTCAAAAGAGGGTCCCGCCCTGGCAATACGCACCAAAATCACACTACTATCCAATCCTCTCTGATTGTTAGTTGTGAGCTACAAAACCAATAAGATCGAACGAGGCATAGAGCACGATTCGCAAACATACTTTGGATGGACACGCCGTGTGAAGCAAGGCTTTATATCCACATTTGGTATGCCTCCATATCAACTTCTCCAGCATGTCTAGCACCTTCTTGAGTCTTTTGGGAGTCTTGCACGAACCTTTGGTCTATATCTGAGTTGAGTTCCAGCATCATGATGTAACTTGAGCACTACTTTCCTTGATCTCCTGTTCCCGGTCCAGATAGTCTGGGAACCGGAATGCATGACGTTGTTTGCTTTTCTCCAGAACGAACGGGTTGGAAAGATTATATTGCCGCGGAAAGACATACTTTGCCAAGTGTCTGGCATCATCCATTTGTTTCCGCGGATCAGGGTCAACCCATTCACCTGGTGGCATTGGCGGTTTGCCTCGATATGACGGGTGCAAACGGTTCAAAATATCTGAAAGAAGGAAGATTTAGAAAGTCTAATCGCAACAAAAATATTATGGCGGCGGACGTTTTGGAGGCAGACCAATGATAATTTTGTTGGTATGCGGCACGTAATAGGGTCGCGCATAGAATAGACGTGCACGTACTAAAGGAATATCAACTGGCGTACGCCTAGGAACATTTTATGATCAGATAGAACTGCTCAAATGGCACATGACATGTACTTTTGGCATTGTGCAGGATCATTGGACGGATGGGCCAAAACGGAAGATGCCACAGAATCGAATGGACCTCCCGTTTTCAGTCGTTTACTAGTTCTTTCATCGGGATGACAGTTCGGCGGCTGCCTCTTTATTCCTCTTGTGTTAGGTGGTATGCACCCTTGATCGGGGAGGTCAGGATGACGAGGCGCTAAGACGGACGGGAGTTGCAATTCTATGATAGAATCCCCTGCCACCTGGCACAGACAGTCATTCGGAAGTGGGACGAATATCGACGTATCGACGAGGAGGTGAAACATGGCATCCTCTCCAATCCTGTTAGGTATCCACGTATGCTCCTGTCATTGTATACTATTGTAGCTTCGCATGTATTTACCTTTGTAATAGGATCTCCCATTCGGGCGCTTGCAAAGCAGTAACGATCGTGTTCACGAAGAAATTCGTCAATGGCACTCGGGACATGCCAGCCTTGCCTAGCTCCCCATTTTGAGAAGCCTGTTTTAAATATGACATTAGAATCCGACAACGGAGTACGCTACTGACACGAACCTGACGATAACCAAAGGTTATCACGTTAACTAATCTTTTGTTTTTCCTTTTCAACGCATTCAAAAACAATCTCTCCTGTGCTCTATCTATAGTCTACCTCAAAATCAGTGTTAATGAGCATAAACTGACGTCCGATGTTACTCACATCCCGCATGTGGGACATGGGAGGAAGAACCTTGAAACGAGCCTTTGCATCCTGCTGAGGGGCCACATACGACTTCTGTAAAAGAGCCAGATACGCCACAGAGTCAGATTCTATGACTAGGATCGTGTTGTCATCCTGAAGAGGTTCGAGAATCTCCGTGAGGTAGGCCTTTAAGGTGCAAACTCGAGGAAAGTACGAGTTGAGAAGAGAGAGGGTTACGGGCGGTTTGGTGGAACCTGGATCTTCCATGAATCAATATTGCGAGCAATGGTTTACTTCCTGCCGTACAGGTCACGGTAATGCGTGAGCCAAGTCGCGGTCAAGTTGTCAACGTGTAACTTTCAACCGTCCCGAACTACAGACGCGACGAGCACGTGCTACGCGTCGTAAATGCCACAGCTAACCGCAAGGCTTCATCCAGTTCTGAGCGCCACCAATATTGCTATCAATATTTGTCGACAAGACAACGCAGGCTTTCAAAAATATTGAGCTAAAGGTACAACAAAAGGTTCAAAGCTACCGCGTAGATTGATACAAACGAGTTTAGAAGAGCGATGGAAAGCAGAAGGTATGTGATAACATAAGAGGACAACGTGAATTTATGGAGGAACATCGACAGGAGGCTTCTTCTCTCTGTTCAAAAACCCTGTCCCAAGGAATAACATCTCATCGATACGCGAATTATATTTATATAAGGACGAGACGAACCTTTCAGCTTCTGATTGTGTACCCTTTCTCGTTCCTTATCAATTGCGCGCAGTCGTGCCAATTCCGCATTGCAGATGGGTGCGTCTTCAAATTGCCTTCGTCAATATATACCATCAACAACACTGACACGCGGAAATGTTACCTATAGGGTTCTTGACCGACAAATCTTCAAGGATCTTGAATGCCTTCTCGACATAGCCCTGTTCACCGAGAGCCTTGGCCTTGCGAAACAGGGCCTTGTAGTTGTTTTCGTTCAAAGCAAGAGCCTACGCGAGATGACGCGTCAGCGTCACATCAAGGACTCTATTTCCAAAAATCGAGAAAATGCCTACTTTGTCGGCGGTTTCAACTGCTCGTTTCCAGTTGCTCTGCTTCAAATGACAGGCAGACATATTAGAGTATATTTTCTCCATCATCTCGTCTGCCTGGAAGAGTCGTGATTGAGTTTTAAAAACTAATTATAGTAGAATATGTGTGGCGAGACATACCTCAGTCTTCGGCTTTTCTTTCGCGGCCTGATCTACTGGCTGTTCTGGTGCCGTGGGACCACCGAATGCCTGCTGTAATGCATTTCTGGATAAAAATATGATGTGTCATTACAGCACCGATGTGCCACTAAGTATCACCAACCTGTCAATCCCCTTCAGATACAGCAAAGACTTGCAGACACGGATCAGCAAGAGAACAGCAGTCTATGATAATGCTGCATACCTGATGATATGACAGGAGAGCTGCATGCTAGCGCATCAGCCGACTATACAGGCAGGAAGTTACGAAGGAAAAGTCGACGAAGGGTGTTCCGTACCATTCTGTAACTCTCCTGCTTTGAACGCCTGATCTCCAGCCTCCTTTTTCTCCTTAGCAATCTCAAGTTTCTTTAGAACATCCCCGTTGGCAATAACTTCGGTTGACATATTGACGATCGCGGTATCTTCAGACAAGTTCAGACTCACAACAGCAAAGACAAAGGTGAAGAAAGTACGCGCCACACACGCGGCGAGATCAAGGCGGCGCTTATCAAAACAATAGGTTATCGCGCAAATTCGAGAAATATCGTTCTCCAGTCAGATCACCGCGGGCGACCTTCAGCACATTCATCCACCTCTCCCGACTCCACATGTCCCTATTCACCAACATTGTCGGGTTCTCCCTGTTCGGGCTCGCAGCCCGGTTCGGCCAGCTGGGCATTCAGAAGCGCAATCTCTTGAAAGTGCGTGTCGACTCCACATCCCTCGAGCGTCTTCCCCGCTCAGTTCCGTACTCTCCAGACTTCAGTGGACATGTCATAGCGATGGGCAGTTTCGGCTTCTTAGGATACTGGGCATATCAATGGGACCAGCGCGCCGCAGTGCTGCTGGCGGAGAAGCGCGCAGAGATCGCAGAACGGAGGCAGAGGAAAGCCGCAGCTGTAGGTTCGGAATAAACTCGTTCAGATCAGTGGACAGGACGGATAGATGTAAGCTCTGCGTTCGCTTACGAACTCCAGCTCTGGTCAGTCTGACGCGCCATGTTTGCATAGAGAGAAATGTTATTGCTCTACACCGTGACCGCGCTCCAACATCGACACCATGTGCCTTCACAAGACAGGGCCCGTAAACAGGGACTAATGGGATGAGGAAGATCGTCTGCTGTATTCAATGTTCATTGTGCAGCTTGGCTAATGAACATTAGCCTCAGTTTAATCACTTTAACAGAACCAAGGTGGCACCAAATCCAGGGAACAAGATGACATTTCTCCAGTCTGTATAGAACGTACAGGAATTCTTCCTCCTACCATTGCAACAACGGTGCAGAAGAATTTTGGCTGGGCGCGTGTGCACTATACGAACGAAAGAGCACACAACAAGCCATAAATATATACAACAGAACGAAGGTATGGGCACGCAAGAGCGAAAGTGAAGAGGGCAAATCAATTGCAATTGCAGTCACAGTGAAAAACGTAACATTAGAGCTGGGAAATTCGCAGAAGCAATAGTGGAAGCGAATGGGACTGGCGAGCAAGATAGCCAAGTCGGTCGAAAGCTGTACAAAGTGCAAGAAGCGCAAACACAAGGTGAAGCAAGCAGAACGGAATTGTTTGTTCTTGAACGAACCGAGGGGCGAAACGATAGAGTACAACCAGCGCAAAATTGCTGGGATATACAACGGCCAAAAGCAACGTGCGCCAAATCCACGGAAAGAGCGACGGACAGGACGCCATTGACGATGTGTGCCGGATGAACGGGCCAAGCGGTAATGGACAGAGTTGGAAACGAATGTGAGTACAGGAAGCGTAAGGAGAGGCGGGGTTTGGGCCGACCGAGGCTGTACAATTGAGTCAGATGCTGAGCGGATCCACAGGTAAATGAGAGTGCTAGTTAAACAACAACATTGAGATGTCGAAGCCGCGAATAGGGAGTGTGGGAGCCTGAAGGCGCTGTGATGACGCCTGGCGTCACGAGCAGATGTACAAAATCAGAATATCCATTGATGGGTAGTAGATGCCGGGCAGATGAAGCATTGTGGCGAGTTAGTGATGCTGGATACAAATAGGAATGGAGATGTCGATAATATTGCACAGGAAACGTCTATGCAGTGCTGTGATGATAAATTGATTGAAATTGAGTCGGGAGGGACGTGGCGTGAGATGCGAACGGAAGTTGTTGGAGTAACTGTCCTCATGTCAGCTCAATGCAATTGGAACGCACTCCCGAGTCCAGAGCCGGCGCCACGCCCAATGTTCTCCTCCCCAACCGGGGAAGCAAGACTCCCAAAGGAGATTTTCCTTGCCACGGTGCACTTCGTCGGGTTCGGGCCTTTGGTCCGGCGGAGGCTACGAGGTTGCTGTGCGAGAGCGGGGGACTGTGCGGCGCCACCGGGAGTAGTGTCAGTGGGTGAATAGGTCTTCGGCGACTTGCGGGTCTTGACGCGGGGAGTAGAGCGGACAGTGGCAGGGAGCGGCAAATTGGGCTGAGGCATCGGAAGTTCTTCGCCCAGTATGCTGGGGTTACGCTGGAGGTTCGCCCTGGGTCTAGTAGAGCGGCGCGCGGGGGAGTCCGTAGTGGGTTTGGCAGTGACGCCAGCCTTGGAAGATTTGTTCGGGGGTTGATGTGCAAGTTTTCTTGGCAGTCTGGATTTCTCTGGGGAAGAAAGAGGAGATAAAATCCGGGTGGGAGTGGGGGAGGAGACCTTCACCCGAGCCTTCTTTGCTTTCACACTCCGCAGCTTCTCTTCCTCGTCTGAAGAAGTGGCGTCCGAATTCCTGTTGCTGAGGTCGATGCTCATGGCATCAGAACTACGCTTTGAGGCCGCACCGAAGGAGGGAGCACGCTTTAGGGGATTTCCAGGTGGATACAGCACTGATCCTGCATAGGAATCCACGCGCCGGATGCGGTGAACACGGGTATCCGCAGCAGGCTGAACATACGAGTTCGAACAGTCAGAAATGGATGACATGGACTTCTGTAAACGCGGGATGCCGCGAACAAGTCTCGATAGAGCTGACAGAGTTCAGAGTCGTGGAGCTAGGGGTAGAAGGATGTAATGAGGGAAGGCCGTTCCCGGAGGTTAGCGGGGGACGAGGAGCGACTAGAAGGATGGGCATAACGGTGATAAGCAGGGTTAGATATCATACGGTCCGTAGATTGCAGACGATACGAGAGACTGAGAATGCTTCTTTAGCCGAGCGTCGTATGTGAATAGTCAACTAAGCTCACCGGCTAATATTGCCATTGTCCTTGAGATCAAGTTTGGTAGTTTGCATGAAGTCCATACTCGACTGCCTGTACAGAGGCCGTTTTGGGCCAGTGTTCGTTGTCTGCTGCAGAACGTCGACATCGGTGGTCTCCTCTTCCTCGATTGTGTCACTTGAGCTGTCAGTAGCACCTTCTTTGCCTCGAAGACGAGCCAGCTCAACGATCTTTGCGCGAGTCGCGCGCAAAGAGTGGGGCCAGTCTAGAGGACCTTTGACTTGAGCCACACCACGCGCGATCTTATCGAGCAGATTCGAGGGTGGTACGGGGCCATTGAAGGGTGTGAGCAAGTGCGCAGGAAGTGCGTCCAATGTCTGTGATGATCATTTACAGAAGTAACAAGATAGAAGAGATCAGAATGAGACGCGACACAACGCGTGGAAACAGGAACGAGATTTGATACGCACTCTCGACAGTAACCGCGTCTGCTCGGGCTTCCACTCCCACTCGAGATCGTCCGCTCCATCGTAGTTTGAGCTATTCCAGCTATCGGTACTCTTCCTGTTGGACGCCGAGGGAAACAAAGGCAAGGGAGAGTTACGCGGTGGTGGAGTATGGGGATCGGAAACCGAAGAGAGCAGGGAAGATCTTCGACGAGAAAGCGGAAGCTGAGGAATGACGAGAGAGAGCGAAATGTCGGCAGCAGACTGCTGTCGTGGCATAGTAGCCTAGAAGTTCCTAGATAAAGGAGAGGAAACGCGAAAAAGGGGGGGCGGTAGAGTACGAGGAACGATGGGGGGAACCTGAAGCCGAGCGACGTCGGACCGTCCCTTGTCCCCAATCACGCTAAGGTTAGCCACGTTTTGTATTTAGGGCAGGCCTTTTCGTGATCGTCCATCTCCGGCGTGCCTGTGCTCACGCCACAGACGCGCCAGACGCGCTCGTCCATCCCCTCATGAAAATCAAGAAATATGTACTCACAGATAGAATAACAGGGTGCATACCTACCATGAACATGTGCGTGGATAATCATGTCTCCATAATCTCGAAAATAGCAAGAAACTGCTCCCATGAGGTCGTGGCGCCACGTTACCAAGAGACCGTTCAAACAACAAAGCAGCTCCTGAAAGCGGTCAAGAACACTTTGATGCAAGAACTGGAGTATGGAACATTTCAACAAACACTCACCGCAATATCAAGATTTCAACAACAGTGCGATCTCCCATTCAACTACAGCGGTCGGCAATCACTTACTAGCTTCGATAATTCTTCACACAACACCCGAAGGCACAAGTTAGATCGACAGACTCCGAAAGACGGGTTGGGGAGGTTTTCAAACATATCAAGACTGCCCAGGTAGTTAGAGGTTTAACACCGATGAACCCACGCAGTCCTCCGCAGTGCTTGATGATCAGAGTAGCCGCTGTGGGTGCTATGGATGAGGAGCTCAGGGGGCCAGCTGCATATTGCGAGATGTCAGAGTAAGAGGGAGCGAAGATTCAAAGAGAATGTTGTTGCTCTGAACGAGGTAGACACGTTTGGAGTCCGAGTGGTGGTGGTTGGAAGAAGAGGGAGATGGTCAAGGCGGATGAACCGAACAAGAATGTGAACGTGAACGAAGTTCGCGACGCCACCATCAATTATCCAACCTTCATAAAATGCGCAGAGTGGCTGCGTCCTCACTAAAGCAATTCAAGCTGATACCTGGATTCCCCTCTGCATGGCAGAATATATTGACTCTTTGCTTATACTCGGTTTCCAACTGCAAAATGTGGCGCAGAGTGAACGACCATCCTTTGCGGCATCACACAGTACCCCTTATTAATTCCTGCTGCAGTTCACTGGCGGTTCACCAATGGAATTACAGCGCATATAGGGATACATTTTCCGACTAGCTTCAAAATCCATTCCATTCTTCTTTGACAAGCAATAAATGGACAGACAACAGATGCCGTTGGCGGCCGCGCATGATCTTCTACAACTCGGTAAATGAAGGGGTCGAGAGAAATATGAAGTTACAATTTGTATGGTAAACTTTGGGACAATGCCCGGGCAAGGTTCGCCACCTGTTTTCAACATTTTGTGCGAGAGAAGGCCAAACGAGCGGCACGGAATTGCGGGAAACAACCGTGTTGAAATCACCGTTAGTTGTGTCTTACTTCCTTGACCCTTCGCAAATCGTTATGCGCATCTTCTATAGTCTGAAACAAACATTAACAACGACTAAAAACCTGGAAGTTGAGAACGAACCAGCACGGTGCAGGAGACCAGCCACCTAACCGAAACTCATCATCGGGAATGACTCTCCTACGAAGCGATTTTATCATCCTGAAATCATAGCAATAGCTTTCAAAAATCAGAGTGACCAGATGAAAAGGACACAGGAGTGCGGGGATATCCCAAGGTGATCATACCCACTTCGAGCTCCAGCATCAGGATATGACGTGCTGCATCAAGGGGAGAAAAAGCCATATTAATTCGTACAATTTATACGAGTCAGCAACTGTGGATGAGGCGTAAACGTTCGCGTCTCAAAACGCCGCCACACATTCCTTTTGCAAATGGCCCGTGGAGAATATCTGTAAGACAGAAGGGATTAAATAGTCTCCAGGGATAGCATGGCATGCTCATCCTCGAATACCAGGTACACGGCGTCGTGATGTCTTGACGAGAACCATTGCGATGAATAGATCCCAGTCGGCAGAAAAAGAGCCCCGAATATTGAAATCGATAATATCGAGATTGCCAACTTATCATCTATAATGAAAATTAGGGTGGAATACAGGAAGCAGCACGGTGGTGGTGCAGGATAGAGAGGAGCAGAGGATTTTCAGGTTCAACGCAGTGCTTGAGGTTATTTGAAGGGCGTTAAAACGGACATCGGTCGCTAAGCACGTCGTCGTCAGGCCAATATTACAAGGGTCATATACAACAGCACGTCTGGGAGCTGGCGAACCATACACAAGAAAATAAAACAAATAAGCTCAATACGATAACAAGGTCTAGTACATACAAACACCAATCAAGCCTTCGTCGAGATCTTTCTCGTCAGGCTTCTCAACCGCTCCGCATTCTTCTTCCGCCGCTCGATATCCACGTCGACGCTCACGTTGCTCTTCATGCCTGCGTTCGCCCGCGGCGCCACCGTGTAGCTGCCGAGCTCCCTCTGCGGGATCATTACTGCATTCTTCCGCACGCGGTTCTTGTCGCTCTCCCTCGCACGCGCCAGGATAGCGTTCAGCCGCTCGCCTGTCCGCGCGCCCCTCTCGCCGTCTATGTCCTGCGAAATGGGGATGACGCGGTCCCTGTACGAGGCACTGCGCTTGATGATGGGCCGCGACCATGCGGAGACGAGGTCGTTCGCGATGCGAGCGATGTCCGGAGTCACTCGCTTGCATTTCGTGTAAAAGATGACCACTTTGCCTAGCTTGGCATCTTTCAGCACGGGGGTGTCGATGAATTCCATTTTCTTGAGGATGGGGAAAAATTCTTTCTGGATGTCGAGTGCCGGTAGTGAGTGATCTGGCAGAGGCTCCAGCCACTTCGCGACACCTTCAAGCAGGTTGTTATCCATGATAGATTGTACGAGGGATGATCTATAAAGAATATGCTCAACATCAGAAGCGGAAACAGGGAAAGACAATGACGCGTACTTTCGCAAAACTTCCATGACTTGAGGAAGCAACCTCAGCTTAGCGGTTGCAGGGAGTTTCTCTCGATTGGCCTGCGCATCGTCTGCCGCAGCAGCGAGCATAGCCTCACGAAGACGAGAGACTTCCTCGTCGGCGTATCGGTCGAGCACGTCTTCGTCCGCATCCTTTTTCTTTCTCTTCGGCCTCGAAGCACGTTTCGGCTTCAAAATAGCCTCAATCTGCATATCAAGCTTCGCTTTGCCGGCTATAACACAATGAGTAAGGCTATAGTCTCCGCCAGATAAAAACTCACCTCGCTGAGGCGGCAATTGGTCAAGGTCGACAGGAGCCTTCTTCCTCTTTCTTTTGCGCTGAGAAGATGGGGGTTCACCTTCACCTTCATCTTCGCCTCGTCTCGGCCTGGTACGTCTCTTTGGCTTCGGTGCTCGTTTCTCCTGCACATATTCGTCCGCGGAGGCGGAGTCTGCTGAGGATTCGTAGTCTTCACGGACAGGCGGTGCTTGCCGGACAGGCGGGGGTTGAGGGACCTCTATATGGGACTTCATTATCAGATTGCGCTAGCATCATAGCAGTGGTTCATACCATCATTTTCGTCAGAAGAAAGGTCTGAGTCTGAGTGACCGAAGATAGCAATTGCCAAGGAGTCGTCCTCGTCCTAGCAACAGGATTAGACTATAACATTGCATGGTGGACATAATACACTTACCGCCATGTTATAAGAGCTTCACTAGGATGTTGAAAGGCAAGTCAAGAGAGCAGTTGGTGGTTTGGGGCAACTCGCGCCTCTGAACATGCTGAACAATACAGTGATGTGTGACATTATTGTCACAGTCTGCTATAAGATAAGATTAGATTGTCTGACATCATTGGTTGATTTGATCACTTTAAAGCCTCCACCTGCGCAGACTCATTCCCATCCATATTCATCAATGCCTCTCAGAGTTGGATTTGGTGCGTATATGGCATAAAATAGAGATGCGTTCTCTTTAATATCTTTTTGTAGTCCGAGAACATTTCTCGTCCCCCCTACTACAGTACGCTGAGGCGGACAGGGACAAGACTTTTGTGCTAGTGGAGTGTCCAAGTGAGTCGCCTCCTTCTGCCTTGCCCCACGTTGATGATCGTAATATTGGATAAAAGGCGGAACAGGACAGCTCATTTCCCGCCTCACCAACGACGAGATCGACGTTGCAATGTAGGCCCGATGTATGCCTCAGCCCTGAGACACAGATCGCTGATCAAGTAGCCATCAGCGCTCTCACAGATCCTCTCATCTCTGGCATTGCCAAGGGTTCAGAAGCGTACAAGCTTGTTGGAAGCTATGTCACTACCCCCTTAAATTGGCAAGTCCGCTCAACTCTTATCCTGAAATCACGTTGATATCGTACTATGTCTAGGGCAGTTATTACGGGAAAGAATGCCAAGTTCAAGGATATCGCTGACCTGAAGGGAACGACTATTGGCATCTCGCGACTCGGAAGGTCAGCGTTATCGGCCGGTCGCCCACTATTTTTGTCGGCTCGGCTCACCGACATGCTATAGTGGGAGCCAGACGATGGCGTATGTGATGGGGCTCCAACAAGGCTGGCCCCCGAGCGACTTGAAATTTAAAGGTACGATACATTCTCTGGCATCGTTTTCGATGCTGATTTGCGCCGCGTCTGCAGTGAACAATGACATTCGTGGTCTCATCGATTCTGTCAACGACGGGAGCACGAGTGCGTTCATGTGGGAATGGTTCACAACGAAGCCATACGCCGACGCTGGCGAAGTACAGTTCGTGAGTACAACTCGCCTCCCGTGATCATGCTGCAAGCCTCAATAGTGCCGTTTCCAGATCGGTTCGGTGCCTACGCCGTGGCCATCATGGCTAATTGCAGCCCACCCCACCCGCGCTGGGACTAAGGAGCTGCGTGTCTTCCTCGATACGCTGTCCACATACGTGCGCGCCTTCGATGAACAAGAAAAGCGTGCCAAGGAGGACGTCGACTTCATCAAAGAGAAGTTCGGATATCCCGAGGAAGATATCCAGGTGAGCGGGGAAATACATCGCCAGGGCTGCCGACTAACATCTGCCGTTTCGCCAGGCTTGGCTGAAGACCGTCGGCTACCCTCAAGACTGTTCTTCTATCCCGAGCAAAGTAATAACTGATACCCTCGGGTGAGTTCTGCCTAGGTCCCAAACTAATAGCATACATGTGATGCTGACACTGCCAACCAGAGTACTTGAGAAAGCCGGTTTCATCAAGAGTCCTGAGGGCGGTTTCGACGTCTCCAAATTCGTCAATACTGAGATTGTGAAGCTCACTTGAGTACATCACCTACAAATCGTCAAACTCGTCATATGAAATAACAGCAGGTATATAGATTTTTGCCAGATTTTCATGTGAATGTAACAACGTCAGTCGACACTAGGATTGTGCTGTAACAGGAAGAGTACGATATCAATCGACGCCCCAAAAATACATAAGCAGTGACCATGCAGACGAGATGTTGTGGATGGGATAAAGTGACAGCTATGCAAAACAACACTTAGCGTCAACCAAATGTCCTAGGGGCATCAGGAGACGAGATAGGTAAGTATAGACAATTACATGGGAAGAATATAGATCAAGCAACAAACAACAGGCAAAATGTCAAGACACAGAACAGGTAGTGTCAGGCATTAAGACAACTTGTAAAATGTATAGCGTCTCTATGAATGTTCGGTCAAGGTAATGTCCGTTTCGGAGAGTCCACGCGGTCCCGAGGCGATCTCGGAACAAACATATTTGTGTTAACGTAGCCGTCGACATTTGGAACGAGGAGTCTGGTAAATTGTGTCGGATTCAGCCGTGCTCAGAGAACATGGAAATTAGACCCACCTCATCCACAGCCTGCCGCCACCAGATTTATCCCTAACGATTTGCCACTGCTCCCGCTGCCGAAATCCTGGGCGATTAGTGGACCCATTTAGCGCATCGATGAGGCTCTGCTTGCCCTCAGGCGTGCCCTCTGCCTCTAGCACCCATTCGCCGAACCACCCACGGCCGAGCGCCATCCCGGCCTCCGTTACGCTCCCCGGGCCGACGTACGGCACGCGGGCGATCCACACATATTTTTTGACCACTGCACAGCCCGGGGGAGTGCGGACTCTGCACGCGCACGGGTAGGTGGGCAAGGGTCAGCTGCACGTTCGGATCTTCACCAAGGGGCCGCGCCCCACCCGGCATGAAGGGTAATGAGAACATATACACGGGATCCGCACCGGGGGAAGGATGTGCGTGAAGTACAGTGGTGAGGGCAGTGTGAGCGGATCCTCGAGTGGGGGCGCGCTCGGCGGGATATACGGAACCAAGCAGTACCCGTTGAACATCAGCCACGTCTGCCGCGGCGCTGGCTCGCTCTGCGTGTCCTGCTCCTCTTCCGTGCGCAACGGTACGTAACCGAGGTTGCACACGATGTCGCCGTCCGAGAGGTGTTCCCACACCTGCGACTGCATAAGCTGCTCTTCGCATGCGCTGATCGCAGCCTCGTCGAGCTTTGTGCATGGCACGAACGTGCGCAGCAGCGGCGCACGTAAACGCGATGTCGCCAGGTGGAGATGTGGATCGATTGCACCGGCTGCGGATCGCGGGACCGTGCAAAAGAACTATCTGTAAATTCCGTATTGCTGCGGGACGACGACGGCGTGGACAGCGACGATTCGCTAGATGATGTCGATGCAAATGGTAGGTGCGGAAGCCGCAAGCTCTGGATGGACCCGCCATCGTCTTCAGAGGCAGCCACTAGCCCACGCAACGACTTCGGAGCCATCGTCGAACGGCGCCAGGCGCCAGCGTAGCTCCTGAACGCGAAGGGGTCCGCTGTTGGAGGCGGTGGTGGCGCCTTCGAGCCGCCAAAAATGGACAGACGCCTACCCTTGCCGTGAGGTATCGTCTCCGCCAACGGCCTGATCTCGTTGCGTTGTGGGCTCAGCGATGATGCCCGGGCGCCGACGGAACCCGCGCGTCTGTTGCCTTTCCGGCCTGCGCTCTTCGGCGTGTCGCCTGTCATGGAAGTCTGACTGGTGCCGAAATACGACAGCGGTGCAGGAAACACGAGTTCACGAACGCTAGACTGCTGCGGGGGTTTGTAACACGACGGGGCCAACGATTCGGCGTGATCTTCGAGTTCGGAGGAGGAGGATGAAGGCGTCGGGGACGCACTGTGGACGAGGGATTGCAGGAGCAGGACAAATCGGGAATGTGCCGACGTCAAATCCACAAATTTGGATGTGACATTGAGGAGATGGGCTTCTTCAGGACTATGGGCAGGTGTGTTGAGGACGGACAGCGCATGCATCGGGTACATGTGGAGCTGAAAATATTGCGAGAGCTCTGCGACGCCCATGATTCTTTGGGACTGTTAATTTAAAAAAGACGAGACAGCTTACGGAGCAATGTCAGGTCGTGCAGATTGATAAAAATGTCGCTGTGCTGTTGCTCGTCTGCAGCGTTGAGGGCGACCTGGTAACCGGGTACGAGATGCGCAAGCACGACGTTGCGACATCCCTGAACGAGCATCGTCTGGTGCCTAAATTCTCGACAGGTAGCAGTAAGAGCATAAAAATCTCGCCAAGGTACGACATCGAGGAGATGAGAGAGTACTCCAGGTTGCTTTAGCATGTGTCCAAGTGCACGACGCGAAGCAGCGGTGGGGAAGAAAGTGGCGCGGGATATCCGCATCCCTGACGAGGAACTTGGCGTTCTCTTGGCCGCCAATGAGCTGAGCCGGTGTGAAGCATAATGTTGCAAACTTTCTGGCGGTGTGGGTGGCAATGAACGACGGTGTATGTTTGCGGAAGCAGGAGAATGAGAGCTCGGACAAGCGGACGGCGCACGAGAGATGGAAAATTGGGAGGACATGACAGAGATGACCTCGGTGGCCATGTGGGGGAATAATGACAGGTCGGTTAATATTGCGCAAAACGGAAGGATAATAAGTAGGGTGGCATGGTGGGAGGAGGCGAGTGACGCCCCACAACCGCTCCGCCTTACGTACTCCGCGATTTTGTCATTCGAAAGCGCGGTACTCTTAAGTGCTAATTTCGCTGCTTTCAGCCGAGATGAACTGTATGGTCTTAGATCTCCAGCCGCCACCAATCATCAAAGACCTCGAGGAAGGGCGAGGTCGACTTTCTATCTGTGTTCGACAAAGATTTGCTCCCAGCATCTAATTAATTGACCGACTGACACCGCCGTCAGCGTCGCACATGGAGGCGGTCATCTCATTTCGTCAATTGTTCCGAATTCTAAATTCAGAGGGGTAATTCGTGAACAGGATTATACGGTGACGACACGACATACACGCGCAATAAGCAATAACATGCACAGGTAAGTAGTGCAAGTTTTTATATGAACGATCACATGACGCCACGAGTTTGCCAAGTTCGCCACCACGGTCCAGGGAAATAGAGCGGAGCGGAGGTGCGAATCTGTTTGCAGCCTAAATCTGCTTAAATATCCTCTTGTACCCTCAATCGTCTGGACGGATGCTTCGATTCGAGAACCTCATCGGCCAGCCAGGGCGTACAAACACCGGTCCCGGAGCAAAATTCGGTTCGGGAGAGCTGAAGACCATAGACCAGCACGGCTCTTGAAAAACAAATGAACTTCGAGTTCGTAAATGCCGTGATTGGTTCGCATTATATCGGGACCCACGGGCGGACAGACAAGAAGGAAAGTGTGGCGCCTTTATTCGTACAAAGTTCTGACGAATGTCAGTGCAGGCATCGAGTATGCGAATTTCTCGATGTGAGTATGTGGCTGTGTTGGGCCGGTATTGGAGGAAGATAAAGACACGCAGCGGCCCCCGGGCAGCTGACCTTGTGCGGCAACACTTGTCATAAGCACCTTCTTGTCCACTTTGGTATGAGTCAAGAAGACTCGTCCCGGACAGTGAGGCCGCAGTTCACTCGAGTACCCCAGTCCTCAGCAGTGATCATGGCCGGTGCATAGTGTCTAAATCGAGGTAATTGGTACCAGAGAAAGCCATCGCTCGATATCGTGCGTCCGGTGGATGAATTGCGGCCGGACTTTAATCCTGTGAACAGACGTAGAAGAGCGCAGGCAGTGTTTAATCGTGACAGACGGCTCACAGCAGCTGATTACTAGTCCGAGCACAGCATACGTCGACAAAACAGAAAATGTAAGTTGGTGTCCTATTCCGGATAAGAAATCGCATACTCTCACCCTCAGAAAAATGCCCAGGTGTTTCACGCTCGTAGCAAACAACACGCCGCCGTGTCAAGCGCTGAGTACTGGCAGAAGCTCTGAGTTCGAAGCCGTAGCAGATAACGCAGCCCATGGTGGTCGCGGCATACGCAGTATACGCAGCGTCATCCACAACTCATTAAAGGACGACGTATTTACAGTCGACTTGGTCGCCCAGTTGGAACCGCCGACCTGCCTCTGCCACACCACGCCATGGAATCTAAGTACTCCGCGTACAATGATAATGTGAAGGCCCTCGAAGACGAGCGATTTCTTTGCGTTCATGACAATACTGTGTACGCACCCTTTCCATCTCATATCGCCTCATTTACGTTATTCGACAGAGACGATGGCGACGTCGTACTTCGGTCCTCGAATAACACTGATTTCCGCGTCAATAAGGTGATCCTTGCTGCAGCATTGCGTATATTCAAGAATATGTTCAGAACACTACAGCCAATCACTCTATGGGACGGAGACCTACATCCGGAGACCAGGCTGCCGCTCGTGCGCTCGCAGGAGGACTATAGAATGTGGAACATCCTTCTGCGGATGTGTTATCCGTTCCGAAAGGGGGATGTATTGCAGCTGGATGACTTTCCGGCATCGCTAAAAGCAGCACAAAAGTACGAGTTGGAGGAGATTAGTGCGCAGATGAGAGAGACCTTACTCGCCTTCGTGTCCGCGGAGCCTCTTCAAGTCTTACCTATTGGTTGTAACATGGGCTGGGAGAGGGAGGCGAAAGTGGCGGCACAGGTAGCACCTTACAACATCCCGGCGAATTTCTCGGGTTTCAAACGATCAGGACTGGGCCAAATCACCTCGGGACAGTTATTCCAACTGGTACAATGGCCGATGACCTCGACGAGGGCAGGCTTTGAAATCGCCGCACCGACATTACCTGATGTCAAGGTCTCTCATATATCAGCACATGACCTCGATATTCCTACGCAATCGGCAGACATCATCATACGCTCGTCCGATGGCATCGACATCCACGCTCACACAATCGTGCTGTCCATAGCATCCCAAAAGCTTGCGCGCGTCCTCCGTGAGTCCTCGCGCCATGTAGCTACAGCGGGTCTTCCGGTAGCTGTGTTCCCTGAAAACAGCCGAGTTTTATGGTCGCTTTTGCGGTTCTGCTACCCATTCATTGCTCCGGAGCTCGATTACTGCGATGTCGCAGAAGTGTTGGAGGCTGCAAAGAAATACGAGGTGCCGCGAGCTATCGACCTCGCGAGGAAACGGTGGACAAAATATGTCCGGGCAGAGCCTCTACGTGCTTATTTCGTTGCATTCGCACGCGGGTGGGTGAACGAGGTGAAAGAGGCAGCAAAGTACGCCGTATTCATTCCGAAGGACCACTATATTCCGGAGATGGACAGAGTGTCGGCGGAGGCATACTGGAGACTCTTGGACTACCGCCGACGGAGCGCCGCAGCCCTCGCCATCGCGCTGGCCCCCAATGACATGACGGAGACAACCAATGCCTGCAACCGAAAAATGTCGAGTGACGCGTTCGACAAAGTAAATGGATTCAACACATATGACAGGCTCGAAATAGGAGCCCTATTAACACTGACGACGAAAGCTGGCCTCGATCATGAGGCGATAATTGCTTCCATTGCACAGGTAGTTGCTTTGCAATACCACAAGCCAGGGAATGCATATGGCGGACCGATTGCCATTCAACTGCGAGCAGATGCGCAAGCAGTTGTGAGCAGGATTATGGTGCTGCAGGGACGGCTGGATAGGGAGCTTTCAAAGGTGCATGTGTTTCTAGATCATGCTACTGCACTCACATTGATGGCGAATTTGTTCAGGTCTTTTGGTGATACAACGTAGTCATCCAAATGACTGGATAAGATGATCAATAATGATGTTGGTACAACTGAAGAAGTGTAATTCCCGAAACGAATACAATGCCGCGAACAATCCATTTGACACCATCGGGTCATCAGTGGGTGAAGCGAACGCAATGATTTTCAAAGCAAACATGCGCCACGAGCAACTTGTAGCACATCGAGGTGACGATAATAACAGAGGATATTGATGTGGTATGTCGAAGGCACACATGCAGTTGTATCTCTATTACTGCAACATCGCGATGCGGTGTTTGGCACGTCGTAAGGAGAATGCGAGGCTGCAGGTACATGTTACGATGGTCTCATCAGGTCTCCGCACCGACCTCCGACCCAAGGGTTCTGCCTGCCCCCCATGACCTCATGCCGCGACCTAGCCATAGAGTCGATCGACATCGATCCCCATCCACCTCCCCACCACCACCACCGCCAACAAATACCACACCAGAGATGAAGATCGCAGTGACAGGGTGCAACGGCGATGTCGGCACTCGGGTCGTCGCTGCTGCGCGTGCGCAGGGACACGAGGTCGTCGGCATCGACGCCACGCCCGCGCTCGCGCCCACAGACAAGGGCTATGTATTCGTGCAGGCGGATCTGCGCGCGTACGATGCCGCGCTCGCCGCGCTGCGCGGCTGCGACGCCGTCGTGCACCTCGCTGCGTGCCGTACACCTGGAGATTACGTCGCTGAGACGCACAACACGTGAGTGCCCTTTCCCTCTTCTCGCTCCCGCGTCTGCATTTTACTGATGCGTGCAGGAATGTGGTCGTGTCATGGAACGTCCTGCGCGCCGCTGCCGAGGTGAGTGAACCCCCATCCTACGCTGCAATGCTGAGCACGCGCACAGCTTGGCATCACGCGCGTCGCTCAGGCGTCCTCCGTGAACGTCGTTGCGCTCGTCTGGGCGCTGCAGCCCGACCTCGACTACCTCCCGCTCGACGAGGATCACCCTTGCCGGCCCGACGAGCCCTATGGCCTTTCCAAAGTGTGCGTCCCCCTTTCCCTTCTCCCCTTCTCCCGCCGCTGCTAACCGCTAGGGCCAGGATATGCGAGTTGCAAGCAGACACACTAGTGCGGCGCTTCCCGCGCACGCGCATCGCGAGCCTGCGCCTGAGCTGGGCGCTCCCCCGGCGCGCGTACGCACACCGACAGGACCCTGTCCGCCGCAAGAACGACCTCTGGGGTACGTACAACAGGATTCGGCCGCGGACGCGTTCCTGCGCGCAGTCGATCTTGCAGATACGCGCTGGGCGGGCCACGAGCGCTTCTTTATCGCGGCACCCGACACGTCTGAAGACGTCGAGTCGAAGGTGCTATGGGAGCGGTTCTGGAGTACAATACCCATTAGGGAAGGGTGGCTCGTGGGTCGAAGGGGCTTTTTTGATTGTGCGAAGGCGGAAAGGCTGCTTGGATGGGTGCATCGCAACCCGGTGGAGTGAGATGGAAGGATGGGCAGAGTCGTGTATATTATGTACAGTATATAACGTATGCGGTTATCACGGATAGACGGTCACTTATAGCAGGACAGCATTCTCGAGGGCGCCATTATGACGGGTGCAAGAACGTTTGAAGCTGGAAATGTCGGGCTTCAGATGGGGCACGCCACCAGCGAGTGTTAGCACTTACGTATTCCTCGTAATGATGAAGGACCTCTCGCAGCTGCTTTCTTGATATCTCTGCCCTGAATAGTATCTCGTCGTCCGTGCACTTGCCATCGAAATACTGATTAATCCTACAACGAAAGCCATCAGTATGCATTCCACGAGACACAAAGCCGCTCACTTCTCGAACCGTCGCGCGATGTAGGGGTCCTTCCCCTCCGACATTGCAGCGATCCAACGCCTCTCCAGCGGCTTCGCGCGTGCAGGGTCAGCGATCACACTCGGGCGGAGCATCAGAGCCTTGGTCTCTTCTGGGCTCGACGACAGCTCCCCCGCATCGTCATTCTCATCGTCCTCGTCTTCCATCTTTGCGTCCTGATCTAGGGCGACAGGCAAGATCTTGTCTTCACCCGTGCTGGGCGACAGCTGGCGCGTATGCCGCCGCGCGCTTCGCGGGGATAACGAGAAGTAGTAGTCGATGGGGCTCGACTCCTTGACCGTCTCCAGCCCCGCGGCATCCTGTGCGCTGCCTGCCGTGCCATCTGGGGATACGCGCCCCGGCTCGCGCGCCAGGGCGCGTGCGCGCAACTTGCGCTTGCGCTTCGCGCGGAG
Source organism: Grifola frondosa (assembly GCA_001683735.1). Lineage (NCBI taxonomy): Eukaryota > Fungi > Basidiomycota > Agaricomycetes > Polyporales > Grifolaceae > Grifola > Grifola frondosa. The sequence goes on from LUGG01000009.1 coordinate 794,664, forward strand.
CGCCTGCAGCTCCTCGTCGACCTTGTTCTTGAGCTCCTCACTCGCAACGATGCGAACGCGCAGGTGCAACGTGACGAGCAGATCGCGTTTGAGCATCCATGCAACGACGTCATGGTACAGTGGGAGGAGGTCGCGCGTGCCGACGACAGTCGCGAAGAAGTGGTTCGCGCCCTGCCTGTGCGTGGCGGTCGACACCGTCGCAAGGATCTTCGGCAGCGGCGGCACGCTCGCGTGCGCGAACGCACGCGCGAACTCAGCGCTGAGCTCTGCGAGGCTGTAGGAACGGCATAGGAAGTATGAGTACGTGGTTAGGCATGGCGGGGAGGTACACACGGTGCGGGGAACTTCTGGGACACGGTGAACACGGTCTTCAGGCCCGGATGCACGATGTCGACGAGCTTCGCCCGTCGGTGTAATACCAGCCAACGTACAATCGGGAAGACTTGGGAGTCAAGGTCCCAATCGAGCAAGCTTGCCATATCAGCCAACCTGGTCGGCGAGGAAAGGGTCAGAGCTTGTAAAGATATCTTCACCTGACTTACGATAGTGTCATCGAAGCCAGATCGAAAAATTTCATCAGCTGTTCGGCGAGCTCTCGATTTTCAGGGCTGAGCTGCAGAGCCTGCAGTTTTCTGTAAAGCTCGTACCCCAATTCTCCTTCATCGCCCAGTCGGAGAAGACTCTTCCATGGAGTTAGCGCAGGGAGTCGCCACGCAAAACTCATCTCCGGACCCCATGCACTGTCCTCGTCAGGGTCAGCGATTTCTGCATCGATGTCCTCGTCTACATGCAGCGAAGCATCGAGGTATGGAGGGAGCTGTAGTTCGAGTGGAATCTCGTTAATAGTCAAACGCGCGATGGAACCTTCCTTGATAGCTTCGTATAGAGTCTTTATGGCCGGGGCGATGGAGGAACTCTTCAGAGCCTCGGCCATATATTCTGCAAATGGTGCCCCTGCCATGGTCCTGTCAATATTATTATTAACTGAAGGCTCACAGTAAAGCACTGACCTTTCGTGGCATACTCATCCTTCAAAGCCCCCAAGATATCGCATTCCGCTTCAACGAAGTTGTGCAGTATCTGTTCTCGGAAGAGCACGGCGGTGATTTTGAAAGCAATGTGCTCGTATATCGTGTCGAAGTATTTGGTGATATTGCCCGCTGCGGATGACGAGGGATCCGGAAGGTCCAGCACAATGACGAAATGGAATGTCTGTAGCCACGACGTTGGACGCTTCTCTGCGGCTAACGACTTCTCCTCAATCTCAGGAGACCTCCCCTTCTTCGAGCCTCTTCCCCGCTGCGCAGGCTTGAACCGCCATCCTCCATCCTTGTCCGCACACACCGGGTGCCCTAAGAAGGCGAGGTCATCCACAACGAGCTCAAATTTCTGATGGCACATTGAACTCTGTGGAGAGAGCAGCCCCGCGAGGAACTCCGCAGAGTAGCCGAGCAGAGTGTCGTACTCGCCATCGTCCGCAGGGATGTCCTTCGGCCTGTCCAGAGCAAAAGATTCGCTGGCGTCCTTTGACGGTGATGCCCGCCGCGACGTGGGGTGAGAACGGGAGTGGGAGAAGGAGAGGGATCTGTCGCGGAAGGCGTTCGGTCTCTTCCAGACGTAGTCGTCGTCCTCCGCGAGTGCTTCAAGCTGCACGGGTGGCGTCCGATCCTCTGCTGTGTTTTCGGAGTCGTTCGCTGCCCTCCATGGGTTGTCGGCGTGTGAGCACGTAAAGGCGCTGTTTGGGAGGGGACGAGCGAGTCGGGGAATGCAAGACGGAGATGGAGGCCAACGATACACAAGACTGGGACCCTTTGCAGAGGATGTTACAAGTAGAATGGACAGCAAAGTCTCACTCATCACAAAGATTCGTCGAGAACAAGCTGATCCAAGGCTCTATGGTTTGAACGTCAATTTATAGCCCTTGAAATTTAGACAACCGCACAGTCCGAATATTCCACACGTACTGAGAATTTCAAGGCCCTGTAGTTGGTAGAGCAGAAAGTAGCATGACACGATCGTAATGCGCCCAGAAGTGCAAACAAAAGTGTGGATCATATCACAATGTATTATAGAACACAGCTTGTACACAATCGGAGGTACTCTACAAACGTAAAACTACTATAGAGAATAAGTTCAAGTCCATAATGTTTCTCTTAATTTAACAGTCTGGTGTCGTCTGCGCTCTGCAGCTTCCACTGCTCCACCCAACGCACCACGTACTTTGCCATGTCCCTCCCCTCGGCCTTCCTCTTACCCATCTCGCCCTCGCCCCGTTTTCTCGCCTTGGCCTCCCGCCCCTTTAACCAAGCCTCTTCAACCGCGTCTGCCCACTCGCCCACCTCGTACGAGGTACGCGACAGCTCCACACCTACGCCACTCCTGTCCAGAAGCAGGCGCAGACCATGCTCCTCGATAAATAATGGCCGAGGAACTGTTTGTCATATTAGTCGAACAGTAAGCGTTGTACAGGAGAATGACCCACCAAAGACGAAGGGCGTGCAGGCATCCACACACTCGGAAACTGTTCCATAACCCTGGGTACGTTCGATGTCTTACTATAACTACCAGTGCAGAATGAAAGACACTCTTACCAATTTCCCGAGTAGCACATCCGCGACCGCGGTCAGGTCGGGCATGTATACGTCCCTTGGCGCGACGAACAAATTGTCTGGGAGCTCTTGCCCGTCCTCCTTTCCCCAGTCTTTCGACACACCACATACGATCGCGATCCACGAGTCGTCTGGCAGCAGCCGCGGTTCGTCTCCATCTTCTATGACTTCATCGCAAACGACTTCCAAGAAAGGGTCGCTTTTGCCATCGGAGCTGCTGCTCAACAGTGGGGTCGGCGGGATCGTGATCGCAGTGAAGGTAGGCACCGAGGCGACTTGCGGAGATGCTGGCACAGCCGCAGGCGGTGCGCCCGGGATCTTGAGTTTGGTCAGTCCGCGGACTATCGACCTCGAAGGCGGCAGGGGAGACTCCTCGTCCTGCTGCTGATATCGCAGTGCACCCGACGAGTCGCGTGAGCCGAGAGCGGCGGAGCGTAGCGCAACAGATAGTGCCGTTGCGTGCGCCTCGGTATCAGTGAATGCATCAAGCTTCGGTTGAGGAGGTAGGAGTTCGTTCGAAGAATATGGGACACCATTGGGTGTCTTGTGTGGGATACAACCCGGAGTGTCCACAATGGAAGGGGAGCGACTATGTGAACGGCTGTGTGAGCGACTGTGGGGCTTGTGGAAGACCTGACCGCCGAATGATACAATGAGAATCTTCGTGTGCATTGGATCATGGAGATATTCTGGGACGCCAATGGTGTCCAGTAACCGGCGCCGCCCTGCCGGTGTATAGATGGCTGGATCAGGTGAGCGGACGAGGAGTGGCGCAGAGACTACTTTGCGAGAAACTGGCTTGGGATTAATTGACTGGGGGAAAGGTATATGGGGATGTAGTGTATACGTAGAAGGGGAATTGACCAGATGTGCAATCACGTCAGAGGTGAACTGTCGGGACTCTGTGTCGACCCAGTTGGGCGAAGGAAGAGCAGGGTGGACAGAAAAGGAAGGCAACGGTATTGCGCCGGGCAAGCGGAGGAGGAGGTCGGCACATCGGTAGCCAGAATGTATTTGATCTACCAGAGGTGCGAGTTTCTCGAGCGATATCGGAATATCTGGCGCGAATTCTTGCAATTTTGCGTCTGGAGTGAGATTACCGTTATCGGGGTCAGACACAGAGTCGATAAGAGAGGTAGCAAGGTAGCTATATACGGAATCGAATGAAAAGTTGGTGATCAATGCAGATGGAATGCCCGCTTCGTTTGCGGCGAGACTATATAGCAGTCAATAATAATATTTGATAATATACACGTTAATGTGCTCACCAACCCAGAAATGCCGCGTCGCTCAATACACAATCTGCACCTAGTTCCCGAAGCCACCGAGACTCTTCAAGAACCTTGGCACCCTTCTTCCAGAGAAAGGACTCTAATACATCAACGCTCTTCTGGCGGTCTACGCGGTACCTACCACGTCATGTCAACACGGCACCCATATCCATATGTGCAGTAAAAACTCACGCGAGAGGCTGTACAATAACTGGATCAATTTCGGCATAACGATACAAAGCTTCGTGGACGTCAGTAAAGGGAACATTGAACAAGAACAGAGAAACACACCTCCAAGAGATACACTATCCGCAAAAACATGTTTCGGCGCGGAAGAGACGATGTGTACAACTGGGCGCGGCTCGAGGCTGAGCAGATGACACGCGAACGCCGACACACGTGTTGCGTGTCCGTAGCCGTGTCCGGAACAATAATACACAAAACATAAGGTCTTTAAGCTGTCAGACATCGCATCGAGTCAAGTTGGACGAGGAGTACACTGAGTACAGGGCAGAGGGCTACAGTTGTTCTAGGCCTGGAGTTCCGAGGAAAATGTCCACCGCGGACCCAGCTGGGTTCCGAATGTTGTATGGCTCCGCTTGGTCTGTCGAGCACAATACCGGAGATCGTGTATTTCGAAAGCCAGGGCTTGGAAGATTGTTGTATGAAAGGTGCTAAGGCCGAGAAAATGGGCCATCTTGCGGAGTTTGAAAAACACTGGAGATCGAACAAATTTCTGTGGTGTATTCGGAGAGCTTATGAATGAAAGAGGATCGTCCAATTCTGGACCCATGTCTTGCAATAATTCGGAATGATTGAGGAGAGAGGTTGTACGCGTAGAGCGTGAGTTTTTCCTCAACTACATATGGAGATGGGGTTCTGGAAGCACAGATCGCGTGCGGTCACGATATGCGTGACAGCGCGTGACTCAAACGCGTCTGTGGCGTCAGAATTCGCGTCTTGAGTAAGTTGAGTCCAAAGCTTTTATTTAATAATCTCGAGAGCCTCTCATTCTGTCTTTCTTGAAAATTCTTGAAAATTTGATTCAATGTTTCGGCAACGGCTTGCGGGTCCAAGCAATGCTAGTACTCACGTCTTCTCGGGTTCTGCGTGACCGTCACGCGCCGATCTTCGCTCATCTTGACGACCATGTCTACCAGCACCAAGTGGCTAGACCAAGTCGAATCTGTCCACCAGCTGCTCGAAGACTTCCAAGATTATTTAGCTGATGACGAGGAAGCATTGGAGGACAGATCATTGACTGATAAATTTGTCCAGATTCTGCATGATGCCTGTGAAATCGTGCGCGATGCGGAGCAAAACGACGCCTCCGATCTCAAGGCTATCGTCGAGAAGGTCTTTCTGTTCCTCAACGAGGCTACGCTGTACGCCTACGGAGATGGGGATCTGTTTGAGTTCATGCCTTCGTACGCTCACAGCGACGCCTGTCCGCTGATCGAAGACAGTATGAAGATGCTCGGTATGTTCTACGATCGCCCGCGTCTCATCGCACCGATATCAGCTCTGTGCTAGGACAAGGGATCGTAGATTCCTTTTTCATTTTCTTCAAGGACTTCATCCGAAGGACGGCCAATGGTCAGTACTATCGAACGAGCTTATCGCCACCATGCATTCATCTTACGCCCGACCTCCCAACAGGATCTATGCCTCGCAAGCCGGGTCCAGGCCGGTGGACAAAGCATCTGCAGCCTCACCCAAATAGCACCCGTCTATCTCGTTTCCGCGAAGGGATCGCCGTATCCGTAACTGCGGAAACGCCGCTCGCGCAGATCATCCACCAAGCGCGCTGCGAGATCACCGATCGCAGCATCTACTCGCCGATGAAAATGGTGCTGGCGTCTGACGGATCGTGTCTGGCCATTGCCGCTTGTGGGGGATGGAAGAATCGCGATCCCGTAGTTCAATTCTACGTCCCCGGGGGCGACGGCACTGGGGACCTGCTCACGAAGAGCAGTGTCATCAAACCGGGGCTTTCAGATGTGGCCATGGAACTGGCGCTGGACGAGACCCGCCAATTGATCTTCGTCGCGGACGATTGCAGGATCAAATCATACTTTTGGGCCGACGAACCTGACCTCACATCGGATGCGGACGCCGGACGATCCGAGCCTCCCACTGCGAAGCGCAAGAAAGGTCAGGCGGTGCACACTCTGCGATGTGACGAGTACCGAGGACCGATTGCGCTGTTTGGAAACTCGCGGATCGCGCGTGCGGGCAAGGGCGCGGTGGCGTTCTGGAACATCGACGCGCTCGAGACGCATGGCAGCCCGGGACAAGGGTTGATCGGGTTCGGCAAGTTCAATAAGGAGGACACCTGGAGAGACACCATGGCTCCGATCGAGCTGTCGACGGGGAGCGACATACATATGGAAGTGGCGCTCGCGGACAGTACCCTAACGCCGGCGGTTGGCACATGCACGGGGGATGTGGGCAGATGTTGTGCTCGGAGAACGGGAAGCGCAGCCATAGGTATGGGTGCGTCGGGGTGGACTTGGAGCATGGGGCCAAATTGTGACGCGGTACCTGGGACACGGGGGGATGTGGAGAACTTCTCGACGAGCGACGGCGACAAGAATGTCTTCCTAACTGCGGGGAGCGACGGGTTCGCGAGGCTGTTCGATGTGCGTCATCCTCTACCGGTGATTACACTGAACTCAGGGTCGACGATGGAATACTGTCCGGACGCGATCCTCGTGCACCCAGATGGGATTCCCAGTACGTCATATCTCGCCGATGTCGAAGTGATGAGCTGACGTTGGGATATTCATCTTAGCTGTTTTCACAGCTGGACAGAGCACCCAGCAGATCAAGGTGTGGGATGTACGTGCACGCGGTAGTGTACGAGTTGGCGACAGGTAACAATGCTGTGCTGGGGATGGCCTGGGACTCACGTCGTTGGTCGCTCTATGCTGCAACCGAGTGTGAGGAACATGAGTATCGGAGGGCGATAGTACCGAAATGGGCGAGAGTATCATATGCCACTGACGAGGACAGGTGGCTCGAACAGAAAGATAGAGCTGAGGTCGTAGAGGAAGTCCAGGTTGAAGATATAGACAAAAACTCCGGCGATGGCGAAAAGGAAGACGAGGACCAAGACATGATATCTGAATATGGATCTGATGATGAAGACGCGTATGATGATGACGGGTTTAACGATGAAGATGAAGCTGACGATGAAGCTGTAGGAAAAGTCTCCGACGAGCAGGAGGAAATTAATGGTGATGAATATGATAATGATTGGAGGATGAAATGGCCGAAGAAAGCTTTCCATGCGGAAAATTATTTTGGCTATGCACTCAATGCTGGCGGTCGCCAGCTGTGTAAGAATCATCATCTTTTGATACCTTTTCCTGAGATGCTTATGTGATTCTGCTATGTTTCGAACAGACCGCTATGCGTTCAAGGCCGACGCAGACCAGAGGCAAGCTCCTTAATAGGTCACTCTCCTGTGGTGCGACGTGGAGAGCAGAGGAGACCACGATGTATGATCTCGATATGATATTGTCTGCCTTCTTACCACCATATACCTTCATCCAAAAAGAACTTGATCCGTTTGTTATATTTGACAATCGATCCTTTTAGAAACCGTGTTGCATTTGCTACAATATAATGGTATTTTCTACGTTGCAAATATGTGGCAAATTGTGGCGAGGATATGTTCCCGATTCCGATCTAGTCGCCATTGGTTGATCGAACTCGATCATGTGATGTATCCGCATAAGGCGCCGACGACATTTGCACAGTTTGGATGTTGCAAATGCATGTTAGTCGCGTTGCAAATTCCTTCACTAGTCACTTACGGCATACATGTCACCACATGTTACCAGTTCGCCTATGATCACCGTGCAGAACGTCTCCAGTATGGATGAAGAACAGTCGACGACGCTCCTTTCCCCAACGCCGGAATATCTAGCCTCTATCAAGGTGTTCCCGCTCATCCCGAGCATTAAAAAAGACGTCGCAGTGAGTGTAGACATGGAACTCTGAATGGCCCTGGATTTTCTGATTATAACACCCATCATTCCAGAAAGACATTGGTGCGTTTCCCACTGACTCAGGATTCGTGGCGCGCCGACATCCATGTTCCTGCCAGATACTGCATTGACCTGGGAGTTCGTATACCGAATCATTGTTGAGGACACGTCACTAATATTACTCTTGGGTGTTCAGACAGTTAACTGCGTCTGACATCAATTTCGCCGTAGTACGTCCTCTCGTATTCAAATATGCCAAGCTTGAAAATATGGCCGTGGTATACGCCTGTTTCGTTGTCCGTTCCCATTTTCTTTCGGAGGCTGCGGAGAACCTCGCCTATTCCGGTGTGTTACTTTCGAGGGCGAATCTATGTGAAATCTTGGCTACAAAACTCTTGGGAACATTCGCATCGAGCCAACTCCGTGTGGCAGCCGTTCTCACGGCCAGCTGGAACCCTTTGGCAGGCGCCCCGGCCGAGATAATCGAAGAGGTTAAAGGAATTGTCGGTGAAGATGGGGTGCATGACCCCCAATGTGCGCTGGAGGTCTGCATCGATACTTGGAATTAAGTGTACGATATTAATCATGAATCTTTCAGATGGCTATTGCCACGGAGTCGAAAGCGTTCTTGGCTTCACTACTCGTCCAAACTGTTGTCAACGACATTTATGCGGGACGAGTGGTCTTTTCCATGACGTCGAACCGCTCTGTCCTCGCTGACAATTATAAACCTCGAGCCATCGAAGTCTATGACTTCCGAAAGACCCCTTTCCTCAATCATTACAGGCTTCGGGTGCCAAGATATGGAGCAATACTGGAATTCCTGAACTTTTCATTGCTCATGACAACATTCTTATTGTGCCTCGCCAGTCAGTGGTTCATCTACTTCTTTTTATCAATCGTATGCATCTGCTTTAGATAGGGAAATTGATCATATGAATGCGTTCGAGATCGTATTCATTGTTTTCGCGAGTGCCTTCACTCTGGCGGAGTATACAGCATCAAAAGAGCATGGCTGGGGAAGTGAGTTCCGTCTAATATTTATTATTGCACTTCTCTCATTATGCGGCTGCTAGTCTATATCGCAAACGTAATAGTTCCGGTTCCCACATGACCGAAATTCCATAGCTTATAATTTCTTCTAGTTGTGGAATGTTTTTGACTCGTCCTTCATCGTCATTTTTCTTGCATACCTTGGGTTGAGGATCAAAGGTCTGCATCATGGAGATGGTGAGTTAGCACTTGGTTGCACTACGCTGACAGAAGAATCTAACTTCTCCCCGTACCAGCGAACGCTTCCGAGTTGGGATTTGATTTTCTTGCTTGCGGTGCTTGCATCCTCCTTCCTCGGTATGCCGTTTCTTCTCCTCGGTCATTTGATTTATGAATGCTCCGATCAGCTTGGCCTTCTTCGCCGTCTCGAATAATCTTGTTGTTCTGTGCGTCTGAATGCTTCGTTCTTGGTGAAGTCAGATTGACCTTAGTGAAGCGCTTTACGAGCCATGATATCAGACTTCTTGTTTTTCATTGGCATAGCAGCTATTTGCTTTTCCGGTCTGCTATTCACACTCCACAATTTAGGCATGCCACTCTCCAAGTTTCCGATCGACTATACATCCTGACAGGTGATTCTGTTTGCAGCTTCCGATAATGAACGATGGAGTTTCAAGGCCATTGCGTGGTTGATGGTACAGATCTGGTTTGGCAACACTTACCTAAGTTTTGGGCAGGCAGAGAGCTTTCACCCTATCTTTGGTCCTATCCTGATGACCTGCTTCGCGGCGTTGTCGAACACGTTGCTCCTCACCAGTGGGTACAATCTTCATTGTTCTTGTCGTCAGGAGCTTACAAGTTGTCGAGTCAGTTCTAATATCCATCTTGTCGAATACATTTGCCCGGATTGATGCCGTGGGTCATCATGAGCTATTATCATGTGGTCGCTACTCATGATGTGCACCCGTTGGGGGTTAGAACGCCAAACAAGAAGTGGCTGACTTTAACTTTAGACCTAGATCTTGACCGCTGACACGTTATCATCTAGTATCTCTTTCAATTTGCCATCTCTACTATTGAGGGGTGCGTTCCGTCTGGATGAGGACCACGGATATATCACTAACTTGTAGCCATACTTCTCGCTAGTGTCAAGTCCGATGCGCTGTTCAGTTACCAACCGCCATTCAACCTCCTTGCCTTTATCATTCTTTGGCCTCTAAGCTTTGCGCTCACTCCGCGGGCCCTACATTCAGCCAACGTATTCCTCATCAAGTTGACCGTAAGCCACTGTTCCATGGCGTCTCCAAAATATCACTCATTACTGGCTAGTCCTTTCCGATCCTGATCGTCATTGGAGTCTATGAACGCTATCTAGCTAAAGGGCGAGAATGGCGGGAGTCGAGTTCAGATGCGGCCCACAATTTATATGCCAGTCTAACCCGCAAGGTGAAAAACATGCCCATCCTAGACCTGCTCGGCTCCAGCTCAGACGTCTACGACGCAATATTCGACGTCGATCTCTCTGAGGATTTCGGGCTATTCGAGGAATCGGACGAAGAAGGACCCAGACTCCGTTCCCTTGCCTCACACGACAGCATCCCGCCTCCATCTAACAGTTTACGCCCCTCGGGCTCACGGACGCCCACCCAAACGCAACGCTCCGCCAGCGCGACACGTTTGCCGCGCAGCAGGACCAGGCGAGAGGGGCCCTCGCCCAATACTTCGCCGCGGTCGCGCAAGATCACCCTCCCCGACGTCCTGCCGTCGAGCGCGGCAGAGGTGCCGACAGTTGGCCCGCGCAGTCCGCTGAGCAAGCTGTTCACCGGGCGGCGGGAGGGCCCGCGTCTGCGGCACAGGTGGACAGGGTGGCCGCGGTCACAGCGAGCGCGGAGGCTGGGATGCGGAAGGTGGAGGCGCTCCTCGAGGACGTGCGCGCGTTGCCCGTGCACCGGTTGCGGGACGAGATGAAGGAACTCCAGGTGGGTCGGACTCCTCCCTGGATCAGGATCAGTCATGGCGTGCTGATGCCGATGTCCATTAGGACCGTCAAGCTCGGATCGAGAATCTTCTGCTGATGCTTACCCGAGGGATGAGGAACGACACAGGAGCACACTCTGCCATCAGGCATGATACATTGTAAGATGTTCTACTTACCCGTTTCCTGATCGCACGGCGCTGTGCGTGATCGCTTCTGTAACATGTATATCACAGTTGTCTTAGTTTTGCGACATGCCGCACGCGTGCCATCGATCTCTGTCTCAGAACACGATGCCGCTAATCAAGCATGCCAATCGGCAACGATGTGAAAGTATACAACAGTAATTGGATATGAATGTGATGTACAGTATTACAATGCTCCGTGGTATGTAAGCGATCCAGTGGAGGTATGCATATTGTCCAGACCAAGAGCCCATCCAGTAAGCCCAAAAGATATAATAGGATGGCGTAGCGATGACAGACGCCAATAAAGCGACGGTGGACGACATAAAAGAGAGCGGATAAGTAATACACAATTATGATATCGATAATGGAAAGATGCAATGCAAAGTGCAACAAAGGTCCAGATGAAGACGAACAAAATATTCCAATGATGCGCGCGAAAGTAGGGTAACATGGCAGCGGCTAGGGTGCTATTCTGATGAATGATCTTCAGCGACAGAAGGTATTTGAGGGGACATGCTCTCGTCGCGCCGTTCTGTGATGGGGGAGCCAGCTTGTGATCGCTCGATGATGGTGGCGGTCGGCAAAAGAGTGTTGGTTGCGGACTGGAGCACTTCCGTGGGATCGCCATCGTCTTGATGTCCTGCTGTGGTGATCGGCTCATTGTGCGGGTAATAAGACATCCGCCTGTTCTTGGAATAATCGTACACAGTGAATCTAATTTTGGATAACTTGATTAGTCGAGAGGACACGCGGTGACACAAGATGCGCAGTACGTACTGCTCTTCGAGCTGCCGTAGTTCCGGCTTCATCTTTTCGAGGTCGGGATTCGCCTTCCGTCTCGAGTGCGTAAGAGGTTTCTCGACTAACAGAAATTCGTCCAGCTCGTGTGATACGTCGAAGTTAGCTTTCTTCATCTGCATATCATAATTCCCGTCAGTGAGGTAGAAAGACGTGGCAAAATTGTACGCACATCTGGGACGAACGTTGGTTGAACGTCCTTGTTCTCTATGCTATCCCAATCAATAGCAGCCATCCATGGATGGGTCCGGACATCGTCTATCCCGAGCTCTTTATCTTTGCATCCCAACCGGGTGTTCGGGTTCCGGTCCAATAGCTACACACGCCACGTCAGCTACATCGAAGAAAGAGAAAGCGACATATGCACCGCTAATATGAAGTCCTGTCCCTCCTGGCTACATCGGTCTTTTGCGCTGGACGGAAGTCTGATAGTGTCCTTCAAGATGGAATGTATGATCCTCTCGGATGAACGCCCGTCGAATGGCCGGCGGTGAAAGAGGAGCTCCCATGCGACGACCCCAAGGCTCCACCAGTCAACGCACCATGTGTAGCCCTTGCGCCCAACAACTTCGGGCGCCATGTACGCCATACTGCCCGCAACGCTTGTGTGCAGCCGACGGTCAGAGTAATGGATCGCAACGTTGAAGTCTGTAATATGCGCGTGGCCCATAGCGTCCAGCAATATATTGTCGGGCTTCAAGTCCCTGACAAAAGACCGGTAAGTGAGGGGGAGAGGACGGTAACAGGAGTGGGGAGACTGACCGGTGGATTATACGCTGTCTGTGGAGATATTCTAGGGCGCACGAGAGCTCTGCTACCCAAAACCGCACGGCCTCTTCTGGTAGGCGTCTTAGTCTCTCTAGATGAACTGGGAGGAGTCAGTTCGCAAGTTGCGTAGCATTGGAAAAGCGAACACGTACATCGTAAATCTCCACCCAGCATTAAATCCAACACGAAGAAGCAGTTCTCGTCGTCCTGAAATGCATAACGCAAGTTGACAATAAATGGATGGTCAATCTACAATGACATATGTTAGCATGGTGTGTGCAGTGATCAAGCGATTTTAGGCAGACAAGCCCAGTTACTGTATCGACTGATCTGCAACTTCACAGGAAACATATACTCTACAGCTGCCAACATAAGTACAGATAACAAACGCAGCTATCGCAACATGGAAAACTCAAGCCTCTGACATGCTGCTACGCAAACATCGAGTCTCCCCGGCAAGTATTAGCCCCAGAGTCCTCTTCGAGGAAGGGCACTGCACCTATACCACGCCTGTTGAAAACAATCACACGCACCTCTTCCAGGAGTCGCCGTTCCTGGATAATGTTGGCTATCGCCTTCTGCTTGATGCACCTTGCCTTGTCGATGTACTTGAGCGCATAGAGATTTTTTGACCGTTTGTGCTCGACCACACGGACCTGTAGCCCCTCGGTCAACTCCGCCGCATTGAAGAACAGACGATGGAGCGCACCTTGCCAAAGGCGCCTTTGCCGACTGCTCGGTGTAGATCAAAGTGGTAGAGATCGACCTCACCGTCAAGATTTACCGGGGGAGGGAGACAGCAGAGAACACTACCCATAAGACCGCCTGAGTCGAAAGAGAGCTAGAGAGAGACGGACGGGGGACAACTTATTGTCTGAGAGAACAAAAGCAACCAAAGGTGTGAGGAGGTGACAACGCTTGGAACTGAGTGTCTCATCAATTAGGACGAAGCGCCTGTCCCGTATACCCTATTCGGGCTACATGCCTTTTGGGTCCGACGGTGGCCACCCATCTCCTGGCACCTCGCCCTTGCGTATTGCAAATGGTAACCAGTTGCAGACAAGGACTTTGTTATGAGAATACATCGTTCACGAACTCTTTAGAGAATGCGGCTGCATTGATTTGCGAACTTACGACGGCGCGAAAGTTGCCTTGTTCAGTTTACAGTATATATAAAGCCACGTGTTTCACACGATGGTGATCGAGCCCAAGCCCGAGCCACTGTCGCCCACTCGGAGTGGTTCGTGTTCCCAAGCTTTCACTTTGCATATCTCAAGTTGGTCTCGAGTACGTAAACCTCTTGTGTTTTGTAGGCAAAACTATATACAGCGTTCATTCCGCAGCATTCAGCATGTCCGTCGGATTGTCGAAGATCCCTACTTTACGGGAGTTGTACGGGTCTGCCGTCCTGAAGGCAGCCGATACAGCAAAGCTCTGTTATCAACCGAGACCATCACTCCTGGACAGGGTGTCTTTGTAGTAAGTTTTGCGGAAGCTGCACCCCACGCGATCTCTTGTCTCATAGCCATAATTAACTAATGACGCTTGTGAGGTTAGTCAAGGAGATATCACGAAACTCAAGATAGACTCCATCGTAAATGCTGCTAATCGAAGTTTACTCGGTATGTGCTAGGCATATGAGATATTATGCGATCGTTTGATACCAAAATCATGCTACAGGCGGAGGCGGGGGTGAGTGATCTTCATGGTAACAAGTCTGATTACCAACTCTTTCTTCACAGTTGATGGCGCCATTCATGCTGCCGCTGGCCCACAGCTTCTCGAAGAATGTAAGCGTCTTATGAGTTAATAGATAACCTGCATATGAAGTCATAATGCATAGGTCGTACTCTGGACGGCTGCGCAACAGGTGATGCTAAGATCACCAAAGGCTACGATCTTCCCTCGTAAGCCATTTGCCGTCTGATGAAGCACAGTTTTTTTTTTGAAGACCGATTCCTCCAGCGGACATGTATTCATGCAGTCGGGCCAATATATTCATCCATAAACACAGATGTTAAAGCCGAGCAACTAGCATCTTGTTACAAGAGGAGTTTGCAGTTGACCGTCGAAAATTCATTGAAACATGTTGTCGGTTCATTTTCATCCGCTTTCTTTGTGGATACGACTAAGCCTACCATTTTCAGGGCTTTCCTTCGATTTCGACGGGAATTTACGGATATCCCGTCCAAGATGCTACCCACATCGCCTTAAATGAAGTGAGACAATTTTTGGAGACTGCTGATGGCGATAAAGTAGGTATAAATGCGTTCTCCAACGGGACCCTGAATTTCCCTGTGGGGTATTCAGCCATAAAACGGATTGTTATCCAGCTAAAACATTAGCCATTCCGAGCTTATTGATGCCCTCATTGGATGGCTTACGGCGTTTGTTGCTGCAGATTAGGGCAGCAAACGCCGTAAGTGGCAATTTCAGGCAAGAGGGAAGAGCTCCTTTGCAGTCAGGACCACATCCCAACATAATTGAGCATTAGACTGAATCTTGAACCTTACTGTTCACTTATGATGGCGGAATTGATCCCCCTACATTGGCGGTTTCTGGCTACCTGGGATAGATATCTGATCAGTAGCCCAGCTGGAACGAGTGATTTTTGTCGTCTGGAGCGATGCAGACAAAGACGTTTATGAGTGAGTCTAGATCCTGCAGTTATCGTTCCAGGTTCGCAGTCGTCTCATTGATATCGATCACATTTTATCAGGACTCTGATACATTTGTATTTTCCACCGGAGCAAGAACGCAGTGACAAAGTAGCGTTGTAGTGGATGGCCAGAAGACGGAACCAGGTAGTGGACATGGACATTGCTTTTACGAGGTGTAATTGTATCCGATTAGTCTGGATTTGGTTGGCTGATATGACGAAGGACTCTGAAAGATGATAGATCTCACACCGAGTCCAATGATGGAAGAAGCAACGAATCCGGGACCGGCAGGAATGATGAGGGCGCATTAGTGTCTTCTCTCGTCTTGTACCAGTGTGCCTGGCAGCAGGAGAAACTCGGTAAGTGAAAAGACTTAAAGTGGCAGAAATTTGCTCCAGGCTCGCGATTTTATTGCTGCTCCGGGCGACACACCTTCCCCTTCAGGGCAAAACATCAACGGATTCAGCGGTGCGATGCCGGACCGCCTCCAGTTCTCCACTCCAATATTTGAGGCAGATAGACTCTTGGGCTGGTCTTGTGACTGCAGCATCGCAGCTACGTCTCGTGCGTTCTGTGCTCCTCACCGAGTATTCGCCGCGAGAAGGTGATGGGCTTGTAGCGGACGCGGCGCGGGTACTTAAGGGAGCGCAGTGCCGCTGATTTTTTCCGGCAACCTCCAAAGTGCTCGAAAGATCGCTTCATCAGGGAGATGGGTCGTGTGTACAATATCTTCATCGCAGTGTTCTGCGCTATAGGTGTGTGTTCGCGAAGCTACGCTTAATGCCGCCCACGGTGCTTTCGAAGCGGACGACTCGCTGACTGTTGAGCAGGTTCTTTCTTGTTTGGGTAAGTGTGAAGTATGATTCTAGTCGGAGCCTTTGAACTCAATTTGGGGTCATCACAGTTATGATAGGTCAGTAGATCGATTGATGTGTCTTGGGAAAATATTGGACCCAATTTCGCGGTGATTTATAGCGGCATCATTTCCTCCGTGATCACATTTAATGCATTCAAGAGCTTCGTGAACAACCCAGGAAATTACGACAGTCTATCTGGAGCGGTGGTTTCAACGTTTACTGGTACATCGATGTTCTACACCTTAGAGACACTATTCATGAAATTGCAGGCGGATGCTTCTTCGGTGCCGCTCTCGCTGGTTGGTGAGTGGCTCGCAATCTGTGTACCCGATATATTGATGCTGATGCTCAATCAGGGCTAATGATAAAATCGGGCGGAAGCGCACGATTCAGGTGAGTTATCCACTCAGTAATATGCTCGTCATTTTACGATTTCCATGTCCACATTGATATAGCTCGGTGCATTCGTCGCACTGTGGGGATGTGCCATGCAGTCAGGAGCAAACAACTTCGCGTGCATGATTATCGGTCGTATTGTTGCGGGGTTTGCTATCGGGTATGCCGCTTCTTCAATCTCTGATCAGATGGACGTCAAATTTTGATTTGTGATGCTAGCATTTTGTCGATGACAGTCCCCCTCTATAACGTGAGATTTTCACCTATTTATGACAGGTTGTCAGACTCTGAAGCTTCTCTTTTCACCTGAAGACTGAAATAGCTCCTCCGCGGATTCGTGGTTTCATTGTTGGCCTTGCACAACAGATGATTGGTATTGGATTTATTGTCGCTAATTGGGTACACAGTTCTTACCCTGTCATTATGAAATATTATCCTGAAAAGTAGTGTCCGTAGGTGGGCTACGGCTGTCAATTTATCAACGGCAATACGTCTTGGAGGTTATCGCTTGGTCTCCAGGTACGCATTTTCTTATAACGACAAATAAAAATGTTCATCTTCCACCGATAGCTTGCACCCGCTTTTCTTCTTCTCGTTGGCTCCCAATGGATGCCGTATTCTCCCGTACGCTCTCTTTTGAAACACATCCAATCGCCAAGCTGACAGAAATGGACGCATAGCGTTGGCTGCTCGAACAAGGACGAGACGAAGAAGCTCGCGCGGTCGTACACCTGCTCCACGGTGATAGCGCGCATGCGAGTGAGGAGGCCGACCTGGAGTTCACCGAGATGCAAGAGACCATCAAGGCAGAGCTCGCTGTGCGCTCACGCAGGCTGAGTGACCTCTGGGCTACCCGCGGCATGCTGAAGCGCACGCTCGTGGCTGTTGGCGTGCAGGTGTTTGGGCAGTTCTCCGGTATAAACGGTAGGACTCTCCTCGCGTTCAATGTATTGTGGAATGCTGGAATATAGGTGACTTACGCAGTCATCAACTACTTCGGGCCTTCAATGTACACCGCGCTAGGATTGAGTCATGGCCAGTCGCTCCTCGTCCAAGGCATCTACGGTGCTATCGGCCCCATAGCGAACTTCTTGTGAGTACACTGAATATCTTCGCCACCCAATCAGACAACCGCTGATTGCTCGACTCAGTTTTATTACCCTCATCCTGGACACTGTAGGGCGGAAGAAGCCACTAATGTTCGGCGCAGGCAGCTTCGTCGTCACGTACTCCATACTCACTGCCATTGTTGCGTCATTCCCCCCGGACCAGTCGACAAACCACCCCGCGCAGCGTGCGGGCATTGCAATGATCTTCCTGACGAGTATATTTTTCTCTTTGAGCTTTGGGCCCGTGAGCTGGGTGCTTGCATCTGAGGTGGGAGGAAGAAGGAATTTTTCCGTGGGTTTTGCTGATGTTTTCCAGGTATTCCCGACGAGAACTCGGTCCATCGGGACCAGCGTGGCAACCTGCGCGAATTGGGCATTCAACGTGTTATTCTCACAAGTAGGGTTTATTTTGGCGTCATTTTGAGATGTTGCTAACAAATGCCATTTTTAGGTATCAAACTTGGCCATCACCAACATCAGTTGGAGATACTATCAATTTTCATCTGCTTGAACTTCTTCGACTTCATTGTTATCGCGTTATTCTTCCCCGAGACGAAAGGTATGTACCCCTCGTATCTCATGTCCGACCATTCTCATTGCTCCGTCAAATAGGACGGACTCTCGAACAGATGGCCGAGGTATTTGGGGACGAAGTCGACGTGCTACTCGGTCCTAATGTTCACGAGAAATCGGAGGACCACGACTTGAGACATGAAATCGAGAAGGTTTAAATTGAAATGAACTCTTGATCCTTTCAATTCAAGTCTTTATTACGAATAACAGTGTATGAGTAGATGAATATACTGGATTTATAGGACTGTATGTACATAAATGTAATCAAATAACGCGCCGTCAAGTAGAATTTTCGACATCGGACACGGGCGTTCTAGTCATGTGCTAGTCGCGTGACTTATATCTTCTCGATCGGATCTGAAGTCAGATCTGCGATTTAGTAACTCTCCCCGAGTTGCTGCTCTCTCGTTCAAGCCTGTCTCGTTGCCCACTACTTATACGAATGAGCAGTAATGCGCCCATACTACATCTAGGCTCTCTTCCTGTTGAGGTGAGCAGCGTCTCCCTGTATATATAAACTGCTCGCTCACCTGCTTGTACCAGTTGCTCTATGAAATTCAGAGCTATGCACTCTCGCCATCTCTTCCCTTGATTTCCAGGCATTTCTATGCAGTTTTCAAGTCCGCTTTACCCGCTGTTCATGCTCAGTATCTAATAAGATGCTTCTTTCTGCAAGCCAAACGCACAGCCAGCGTCCGTGCGCTCGGGCTCGTCTCTATCGCCCTCCGATACCCCATCTGCACCCAGCCCGTGCTGGAGACGATTTTTCGCAGCTCAGAATATCCCATCACACCCCCTTGGAAATCTTCAAATTACAAAATATTCACAGAGCTTCCGCGGAGGCTGTTTCGCTCGCTGACGCCGCAGCATGACGAGTGGACGGAAGACGATGAGCCGTTGCCGTTCTTACGGTACCTCTATGACCATCCGCGCATCCCACCACCTGCGGCGAACTCGTTTGATGGATATGCCCTCACTAAGGCTGTGTATATGGGGTTCCGCCCTCTCGTGCGCTTTTTGCTTGACCATGGTGCGTCGCCAGCATGCAAGAACAATCTTGCTGTTACTGTTGCGATCCGCCGGAAAGATCTAGCCCTCGTGCGCATGCTCATTGAGCGCGACGGCGCCGTTGCTGCTAGTGGGAGTCCCGACGATGGTGAAGACCGTATAGAGCGGCAGAAGGGACGCGGTGTGAAGCGGAAAGCAACGGAGACACCGAGAGCTTCGAAGAGGAGACGGCTAGAGGATAGGATTGGGGTGACGCAGGAGATGCTGAAGGTGGCAGTGAAGTGTGATGCAAGGGATATCGCGGAGTATTTCCTGAAGGAGAAGGGATGCGTGCCGGATATGCAGACTGTGCTCATCATGAGCAGGTAGGATATCAACCAGGCAGTGTTTGAATGCCTCACTGGGATATGGGCAGGCTGACAAACCCCCTCTTTTCGCATTTGGGATGATTGATGTCTTGGTACGTGGTACAGGCTTTTTGCACCTGCTTGTGCTGATCATCAGACTTTCTCAGAGGTCATCCAGAACATTGGTATTTGCCAATTTGATCCACAATTCATCGTTGTATATTGCGTCTACGAAAATATTTGGGAAGTCGTATTCATTATCAGAATACAATTGGCATAGTTCTGCGTAGTTGCCATGATGCGTGTACATTAATAGACTGAATGATAGCGATGAAAACAACAGTACGAAAAAGAGAATGGAAATTGTCGGGATCGTGATCTATACACCTGCGATGCGCTGATGAAAGAATACAGACAGATAGAAATACACTTTCAGATTTCGTCGATGTCCACCTCGCCCTCGTCTCCGAACTCGAACGTGCATTCGCCCTCTTCGTCGCCGAACGTATCGGTCTCGTTGATCTTAGCGTTCTCGGGTAGCTCGCCGTACGCTTTCACTGCAAAGAAATGGTCGCGAAGTGGTGTTAGTACAATCCGGGGTGTTGGCAAAGTTCAGGGACGTACAACTCCGAGCTTCGTCAGCGGTATATTTGACAATGACATCCGCTTTGTCATCCTGGAAATCCCGTAGAGACAAGAGAATGATGTCTCCCTGGTTAATCCACACCTACATTCGCGTTGATTAGTAAGATCAATGCATTAGTCCGTCGGAATGTTTTCATGGAATCATTCCTTGAACGAGAACGCACCTTCTTCCTCATCTTTCCTCGGATGTGCGCCAGCCGCTTCTCACCGTCGAAGCATTGTGCTTCCAGCCGGCCATTGCCCAACATCTTCGTGACCTGCGCATATTCTTGTCCGTCCTCCCGGAAGACCAGTTCACGCTTGTCATCGTCGTTCTCGTTCTTTCCACGTCTCCGATTCTTGCCACCCTATATTTATCAGACTCGTAAGTGAATGATCTAATTGGAACAGGTGGTGTTTACGACCTTTCCTTTATTCTGGAGACAGAGTCTTGGTCAGCATGAAAAACAACACGAATAAGGAGTGCTTGCCTTAGGCATGTTGAGGGAGTGATATAAGCTAGAGCGTGCTCCTGTTCTCGGTGAAAGTGAAAGCTCTTGTTATGGAAGTCAGGAGCAAAGAAGATGTGCACGCTGCAGCGGCGAGTCAAGAACTTGAGCGGTGCTGTCTGGTATTAAACACCAGGTTCCCACGCTTCGTGTCACAATGTCACAGAGTCCGCGATGTGACTTGGGGAATGTATATGGTTGTCACGGCGGGGACATCCAGCGTGCATCGCAGACGCGCGCCCGTTATTTACCCTCCACCCAATTGCCAGACTGAACTCTTCTCTCTCATCTGACCTCTGAACATTATGGAACAAGAAAAGATACTTGGATCTCACAACTCAGCCAATGCAAGCAGCTCGCCGAGGCCGATGTCAAACGACTCTGCGACAAGGTACGCGCATCCTCCAGATAACCCCGTGAGCCACCATCGGAAGCTCCGATGTTGGCGTCCTCATGTTGGATGCTACACCGCTGACGCTGGCCGTGGCCTGCACGATGTTGACAGACGCGAGAAATCTTGATGGAGGAGTCGAATGTCCAGCCTGTGAGATGTCCGGTGACCGTCTGCGGCGATATTCATGGGCAATTCGTACGTCTTCAACCACCTGGCCTCATAATATCGATTATGTGTTGACGTATATTCGCCACGACTTTGTATTCTTTCATATCCCCTATCCGATTCTTGTATAGCATGACCTGTCGGAGCTCTTCCGCATTGGCGGCAACTCACCCGACACAAACTACCTCTTCATGGGGGATTACGTTGACAGAGGATATTATTCCGTTGAAACTGTCACTTTGCTCGTGGCTCTCAAACTCCGGTACCGCGACCGCGTCACCATCCTCCGTGGAAACCATGAATCTCGACAGATCACGCAGGTGTACGGCTTCTACGATGAGTGCCTGCGGAAGTACGGAAATGCGAACGTGTGGAGGTTCTTCACAGACCTCTTTGATTACCTCCCTCTTACTGCCCTCATCGAAAACCAAGTATGGTGGCCCCACTTCTTCCTTGCCCTAATCCCTCATTTCGCTTCCCTTTGACAGATCTTCTGCCTTCATGGCGGCCTTTCTCCTTCCATAGATACCCTTGACCATGTCCGTGGCATCGATCGCGTGCAGGAAGTACCTCACGAAGGACCGATGTGTGACCTCCTGTGGTCCGACCCCGATGACCGATGCGGTTGGGGTATTTCCCCCCGAGGGGCTGGATACACGTTCGGGCAGGACATCAGCGAAGCGTTCAACCACAACAATGGCCTGACCCTGGTTGCGCGGGCGCACCAATTGGTTATGGAAGGTGCGTCTTCTGTTGACATGTTCTAGAGGCATCTGCGCGCACGCTGATGCTTTCTGCGCAACTCGCATTCCGCAGGCTACAATTGGGGTCAGGATCGGAATGTGGTCACCATTTTCTCCGCACCAAACTACTGCTATCGCTGCGGTAATCAGGCAGCGATCATGGAAATCGACGAAAAGTTGTCGTATAGTTTGTGCGTATTCTACGCCTTGGTGCGCAGCCTCCCTTTTATATTGACACTCCCAGCCTGCAATTCGATCCTGCGCCGCGAGCCGGCGAGCCGCTTGTTACACGTCGTGTACCAGACTATTTCCTCGTGAGCATCTGCTGCCTTCTTTCACATGACGCTCGAGGTTAACTCAATGTTCATCTGTGTAGTAATTTGCTTTCACTCCCACACGTTTGGTGTTCGGCGCATTGTCGTTCGATGTCATATAGTATAGTACATATCGCCGCAGGACACGTACTCTCTGTAGCTCATCCAGAAGATCAAGATACGAAGATGATACCTTTTCCCTGTATATTGCACGCGAGATGATGATCTGAGATGTTGTACAAAAACGCGCCAAATTCGCGACATATTACCGGAACTTTGGATGGCGTCCATATGTATGGAAGCACAGCTGTGTTTCCAGAGGATATTTTGATCATAAGTGACCGATGGAACAACTTGAATATTTGTACTCCTAACATTCAAATCCCAGACCATTAGTAGTGATAAGGTCCTCAAAGAATAGCAGGCATGCGTGTATTCCACGCCTGCTGAACCTGTAAAATCTCTTCGTCCTGCGTTACGATACGATCTGGCATCATGGCAGTGAAGAACGCCTGCATGCCTCTGACGGCCTTCGAGCCAACCTGAGCGGACCGCCACACGGTACCACCGTCGACACTCAGCTCCGTGGAGCACGTCACGGCGTCGCTCTCTCCAACAATATACTTTCGGAGGGCCCACTCCGGATCCATCTCCCCCCAAGCAAATGGTCCTTGTACTGGCGAGCTGTAGACAGGAGCAGCATCTCTCTCATCCAGAGGCAGTTCCTGCCGAACATGCTATAGGTTCGAGAGTAGACAATTTCGAGCAGGCACGTAAGCGCGTCCAGCGATGGGCCGCTAGAGGGCAGTTCGCGGGCGAGTCGAGCGAGCCGCTTGGCGTCTTTCACCAAGGCGGGATGATCATCGGAGAGTCTGACGGTCTGCGCGATTGTATGTCCGTCGAAGGATTGGTCCTTCAGAAAGTCCATCCGGATGAACGAATATGTGCCGTGCGGGTGTTGCCCGTTCTTGACAAACACGGTGGCAACAGCAAAGTGGTGACCGAATATTCCAGCCGACATCCGAAAGGTGGGGTCGTTTGGCGCAGTAGCCTGACAGGTCTCAAACGCTGCGATGGGTAGCCCGCGGGCTGCGTTATCGGCAGCGTAGACCTCCCGTGCGAAGTCGACGACGCCGCAGCGGTCTTTTGACCCGAAGAATATTAGCGACAACGGATGGCATGATGTTTGCCTTGAAAGAGTGGGAGGATGATTGCCAATGAAGAACGGTGCGTACTAAGGGAAACGTACTCGCCGATTAAGAAACTACGTTCAGGAGCCATTGAGTTTATAGCTGCGGAAAAAAATGGAAGCCGCGCAGACGTAGAAACTGTAGCATGCACCATATAGATAGGTCGTTCTGGCAATCTGATTATCATGATTGCAGACATGTTAACATGAAATGGGTCATTACTAGTGGTTTTCCACCTGGAAAGTATGATCCAGTTCGATGAGTCCACACTGCCGCCGCCGACGAGCATGAACGATGGCTTCTAACATCGCATGAATCTGTGAAGTAGATGCCAAATGTCAATACTCATGGACGTCAATCTCGGACCAAAGGAATGATTTGGAGACATCAACGACGCCATGATTTTTGTGTTATCCTCCGCAATAATGCCACAAGACTCCAAGATTAGATCAGTTTATTGCATCTACATGTACAACGGAACTACTCGTCTGCCTCTCCGGCAACAATGACATCATCTGGATCGTGAGTTAGTTCGCTGTACCGTGTTCGGTAAAACAGAACAGATGCTTACCGATCTTTAGTACCGCCCGCACAAGCTGTAATACATCATCAGCACAATCGAACAGGTGGAACATACAAGCTGCATACCTGCGTAGCCAGCAGATACTGTTGTCTCTTCGCGATGAGGGGGTCGTATACATCCTGCTTCTTCATATCTGCGAAACTGTCAGTAAACATGCAACGATCATACACTGCAAGCGCACCATTTTCGCCCTTGCCCAAACAGTCAATGCCTAGTGTGGAGTGACCTTCCTTCACCTGGCGGCTCTTGACTTCAGCAAGTGTCTCGATAGGCGAAAGTCCGCTGTTCTCTGCGAGTGCGAGAGGGATGGCATCCAGCGCTGACGCGAATGCACGCATAGCGTATTGCTCGATGGATGGGATCTAACGGGAAGATTATCGACGATCAGTATAAGGGCTCAAGATAAATGAAATAAATAGATACCTCATCTGCAGCTTTCGCGACCGCGAGCGAACAGCTGATGTCCGCCGCACCCCCACCATAGACAATACGATCATCCACGATGATATTACGCACGGCACAAATCGCGTCGTGGATAGCACGCTTCGCTTCGTCGACAATCTAGCATTCATAGGGGTTAAGGAGCGCATAACAACTTCTAAGACCCAGAATCACAGACCATCTTGTTGCTACCTCTTACGAAGATAGTCACCGTCCGGGCATTAGCGCACTCCTCAATCACGAGCATTTTGTCGCGTGTTGTACCGAAGGTGACTTCGCGAACAATGCCAGCATGGCCCAATTCTCCGGGGTAAGGTCCTCGAACCCGTGGTACAATACGCCCGTTGGTTGCGATTGCAATCAGCTATACTCATATCAATATCCGCAGTGTTGCATTTGGGAACACAGACACTCACCTCGATCTCTGGACCACCTACCCACCGCACCGCAGGCAAATCATTCTGCATCAAGAGATGGTTTGCCTCGTCATCGAAACCCCACTGGCAGATAACCAAGTTCGCGCCCGTGTCTTTCACCCGCTTGATCATGTCCGCAAACTTGTCCTTCTCGTACTCACGCAACTTCTTGTACTCCTCCACGCTCGTGATGTCCAGTTTGTGTTTTGTCTTCGGCCGTGGTGGCTCGAACGGACACGTCAGAATCGCCAGCCGTGCATCACGCACGCTGTGAGGCATTTGCGGATGAGACATGTCCTTGTCCACGAGCACCCCGCGGATCAACGTGGTGTCCGCGAGCGAGCCTCCAACTTTGCCATCGACCTTGATCATGTCGAATGGCACGTCTTTCCGCTCGATGTCGGCGACCGCCAAGACTGCCTCCACCGCAATCTCGGCGAACTGCTGGTGCTCTTTCGAGACACTGGACCGCCGTCAGTCGGCAACTAGGAACTGCAAGCACGTGGAAGTACTGACATTTTGCTTCCGAGACTGGTCATGGCGGTTTTGAAGAGGTTGGAGGTGTCGTCCTGCGAGAACGCTACTCTGTCCGAGATACGGTCTAGCTGCTCCACGGCGACCGCACATGCCCGATCGAATCCATCTGCTATACGGATGGGATGGATGCCGCGGTCGAGCAGCCCTTCACTTTGCTCCAACAGCGCACCAGCAAGGACTAACGCACGGGTTATAACGGGTGAAAATAGCGAGGTGAAGTAAGACGGGGTACTCACCGACTACACCCGTTGTCCCGTCCCCAATCTCGTCGTCCTGACTCTTCGACAATTGTACCAGCAGCTTGCCAATCTGATGTTCTACCTCCATCTGGGACAGAATTGTGGCTCCATCGTTTGTAACTGTGATGTCGCCATCTGGTGATATGAGGATTTTATCGAGGCCTGCGTAAAGGGAGGTATATTGAGTTCAATGCAGACGCGTGGAGGCTGAGATTTACCTCGGGGACCGAGAGACGTCCGGATAATATTTGCAACAGTACGTGCAGCGAGAATGTGAGACTAGTGATTTTCGGGGGTTTAGTGAGAGTATGAACATGAACGACGGCGAACATACCTTGATGGCTTCTACGCCATGACTCCTGGTCTTTTTTGCTTGTTCCCGCAGAATGATGAAAGGCCTGCCATACTAAACACCACAGTTAATTAATGGAATGGAGGGGTACAGCGAACGTACCTCGTCAGTTGCATACATAGCCTGTGGTTCAGCCATGATGTATTCTCGGAGCGACGCGTTCACCGAGAAAGTCAAGACTTAGAATAGGCGTGACACGGCAATACATATCGTGTGACAGGGATTCAAATGGTGTGACACTAAGTATTCGACTCTAACTTCAAGTCTAATATTGGGATTGATCAAACTCTCGAGCACAACGGTCCTACGCGTACATTAGTGTGATTAGTAGTTGGTATAATATCTAGCAGCCGTCTAATTAATGCCCCATCTAAACAAACACCCCATACGACAGCGGATCTAAGTCATAATGAATGAAGAACGCATGTATGATCAGTCGACCTTAGCCTCTGGCTCGCCGGAGGTCCTGGTATCTTCCTCGCCGTCTTTCTTCCCATCCTGCCCCTGCTCTTCTGGCTCTTCCGCCTCCAACAAAGGTTCGCTCGCAGTCCCATTCTGTTGCACCCCATTCTCCGCGACGGCCACCTTCTCCGGTTCCAACGGGGTCGGCTGCGATATCTTCACCGACTCCTCTCCGCCGAGCCCCGCCGCACGCTTGACCTCCCACTCCTTTACGCCGACCTTCGCGCCTTTCGCGCGCCACGCCTCCCACATCGCCTCCCTGCGCTCCGCGCACAGGCGCAGGAGCGCGCCCCAGTACCGCTCGTGCTCGTACTCGAAGTGCTGCGAGCCGCCCCACTCGCGCAAGAGCTGGTCGGGCGTGAAGAGGCCCTCCGCGATGCAGCTGGGGTTGAAGCGCAGCTTGGGGCGCGTCATCGGGTCGATGAAGGGCATGATGAGCCTGAAGAAGGCGTTGACGAGGAAGGGAAGGTTGATGACGAAGGCGCGACCAAGCCGCTCTGGATCTGGGAACGTGAAGCATGAGACAACAAGATACGACGAATATGAAGGCACTTACAATGTGTTTGGAGAATGTTGAGTACCTGATAAAAGGAGCATCAGATCAATATATGCTAATTGGCGGAACAGATGGAGAAACATACTGTGCGCGCCTGCCCGAGAGAAGGATTCTTCGCTCGGTCCGCAAAGTCCACCATCAGTGCAAGAGTCCTATTTCACAAAAGGCCAACGTTCATGTTAGCCCCATCGCACCATATTAAAGAATTAAATAGCTACGCACTCAACACCAGGACCCATGAGGTCAGGCAATAGCTCAAGGAAATACACGACAAATTGGACCTGCCGAATGCTCTCGGACGTATTTTGTCGACTCGGGCGGAGGTACAACGCAGGTCTTCCCTCTACGTCGTAACCAAATATGACCATCTTTCCGGTGACAGCCTAATTGCCAATGGAAGAATCGCGGAAACGACATCATAGAGGATTGAAAATGGGTCTATGAGTGAAGAGTGAGCGGGAGTGTAGGACGAACCTCGGGCTCGACGTGTGAAGCGGTAATGATGTCGTACACCCCGTATTCACGACGCCATACCAAGGTCTCTTCTAGTCGCTTGATCGCGGCATGTGCGCTTGCCCATTTCGTTGCGCGCAGGTATCTGTGAAATACGTAATGAAGTTGAGATCAGTACAACAGCAAGAATTATGCTCTACCACACACCTGAGCAGACATTCATACGACTTAAGGGATGGTCAGCTTAAGACGTATTATCACCAATGAATGATAGGAAAAAGAAGTTGTTAGACTGATATTAACGGCCAGCTGTATATCCTCTGCTCAATCGCGCACGTTCGCGCATAAGCCTGACACAACACGTGTCATATTATACGCAGGCAAAGAATAGACTTGTGTCCTCGTTTCTTTAGTATGTATCTCCTATTAACCCATTGCACAGCAGAGTTCACACTCACCAACCAGAATTTCTCTGCTTCTAGCAACGCCCCGTCCTCTACACCGGGTATGACATAGTCGTCACGATCGAAGTGTTTCAACACCTCATCAAAGAGCGTCTGGTGAGCCTCCGCAAGCGTAAGCTGGGGCGGCGGTTGTGCGAGCTCCTCGGGATGTTGGGGAGGCAGAGGTGCCTCGTATATGGTATACACCTCATCTGTCATAGTGTGCTTCTGTGGCGAATCCGACGGAGGCGGGCGATATGGCCAATCAATTAATCAAGCTTCGGGAACTAAATGAATGGAATCTTTCAGAGCGAGATGGGGTGGTGGGGAGCGCGGCGTGTCTGATGCAGTCTGCTGCTACTTATACGATTTCCAAATTGGAGACCGCAATACCATGGAAGCTGTCACGTGTAGTGCCGTCTCCCGAGTCTTCGACTCACACGACCATCACGGTCAGAAAAGAGCGGCGAGTCGCCACCCATGGCGAGCAGGCAAACCCGTCTGCGGGTCATATCGCTGTATAAGGAGCTCCATCGGTTGGGACGCGACTACCCGGATCCATCGTGTGTTACCTGTATAGTCGTAACATTCCAGAATGCTGATCACCGTACAGATACAATTTCCATGGGAAGCTGCGTGGACTATTTGAAAGTGAGTACTATCTGCTTCTCAAGGTGACTGCGCATACTATTGCGAGCGCAGAGAATAAGGACCTCAAGGACGAGGCGGAAATCGAGAAAGCGATCAAACTCGGGGAATATATCCGCAATGGTACGGCGTGTTATTAAGCCCGCGACCACGGAACCCTCGGACGTATTAACATGTATGTGTGTTAGAAACCCTGGCGCTCTACTCCCTGCGGAAATACCGACACCTGAAGCGGATGTATCCTGCTGTTTCGCCTACCGACCCTTTCCCGTGATGCGCCCTCCGCCAACGTTCGATACCCAGCGGAAGCCTTGGCTTTTTGTCCTTCGCCTTCTGTTTGCTCTTAAAACCACGCATAATCGTGTACGTCCAGCGGTTTCGTCGCGAGTGTCCAACATGCCCTCCATACCTTCGGCGGATTATGCATTCGGAGAAGAATCTGTTCACCTTAACATGGTGTCGAGATATCGTACGAGCAGAAGTCGTTTTCCTGCGGAGAATAACCGCAGCTGTTGTAATATTATTGACGAGCACAGAACGTGTTCGCTTGATGGACCACTTTGATGTGTGTGGCAAATACACGAAGTCCGAGTGCAAATTGTGCTTGTTATCAGGACAGAAAGCAACGCATACCTTCCTGTGTAAATATGGCCCTCACGCGCCACCTGATGTTGGTGAGTCTCTTGAGCTCTTCGGTCAGTTTTTTGGAACCTGATGGCAATATTTGGTCACCGTCAGGGTGAAGATATTTTGTACCATCTGAACAACACGCCGACGGCATAGTCCACTCAAAAGAGATTTGTTGGGTCTTGCCCTCAACAGTGTGGCAGAAAGTGGAGTCCTCGAGTGCGAATCAGCTGTTGGTAATTATTTCACGAACGGCCACTGCGGCTTGCTTAGATGTGGAACTTCACGATGACTCACCTAACCGGACGAGGATATTAGGATTTATTAATGTTACGTTGTGAGGGAGTTGGCTAACGGGCTCCAGACTGCCGGAGAGGAAGTGCAGGAAGTGACGTCATGTTGTCGGTGATCGACGTCATGACCATTGCTCTCACATTTGAGTTGCAGCTTATAGCGAGCTTATTTATGTTAACACACCAAGCCGTTTTTGTTCCGCCACACCCCTGTCTTCTCCTCTCAAAACCCGGACCCTTCCTTCTTATCTGTTTCCCACCAACAACCACACCACAGGGATATGACCACCATAATCCCCTCCACTACCCGTTCTGCGCTCAAACGCGTCGCCCTCGCGCGCGCACCCGCTGCGGCATTTAGCCCACGGTTCTACTCCAGCACCATGCACGACAATGACCCCACGGTACATTCCGTTGTTCTCTCCGTTTCTGTCTCTACCTTACTCGTTATCTACAGCTGCTGGAGCTCGAGAAGAAGCGCAACTTGAGCAAAACCCAGCACAAAACCTCCCCCCCATAGAAGATGCGCCGGGCTGGAACCAGTACCTTGCGAGCGCGTCCGAGGCCAACGTCAAGGTCTGCCACATTCCCTTGCTTCCTTGACTGAGTGTATGCGCTCAATTGCATTCGCGCTTTCCTTCAGGCAGACCGCGCGAACGTGTCGCTGGCAGATCTCCAAGCATCCACTGTGAAACATGTCAAGGAGCGGCATCACTCCGAGGCGTCGAACGAGCCCGGCGTGGACACCGAGCACATGGACAACGGCAACACGATCGAGTCGCAGGAGGCCGTTTACGAAAGAGACGAGATATCGGGACCGTTGGCAGGGGCGGGATCTACTTCTGGCGGTGAGTTCACGGAGACCTTCGAGAGCGAGGTCATTAAGAAGAAGGTGAAATGAAACGTCGGACAATATCGCGGTTGGAGAAGCAGCAGTGTGATGTATCGTATAACTGTCGTCGTTCGCAAGTGGTCTTCAATTTGTATTATGTAGCACAACCTTCAAGCTTTTCTTTCTGGTGGCAAGGAAAGTGTGAGCTTGACCGATTCGCCACCAAGTACTATATTGGCAGAGACTCACCGCCACAGTTAAGTACTTAGTTACGTTACTTAGCACCTCGATCACCGCTTATGTCATTTATTGGAACATATCGTACGGAGATCTTCGCGTGTAGATCAAGCTATAATGTGCACTAGTATATGGTGCTCATCTTCCGTGGAGTGAACTTAAACCTCTACCTATAAACAAACCTCCATGTGTTCCAGGCTTTGAAATTTCAGCGCTCAGCGCTCGTACGACTTGCAGCCCGACCCCTCTCGAACGTTAGCCGTCTCTTCTATTACTTAGCGTGTTGACCAAAGTTCTGTCGATGCTGCGCGGGGGGCCGTGCTTCGTGAGTACAAAAGTGCAACCGTCGTGACGTTCGAAGGCCCGCTCAATTAGTCAACTGTCTCATAGACTCAATCGCCCATCCCAATGAGAGAGAGGAGTACCTGGTTAAGTAGTCGGAGACGGTCGTAGGATGAGGCACAGAGTGGAGGAAGTACGGCCACCGCGATCGTGCTGTCAAAGTCCGGCTTTGCCCATGGGGGATTCTTTGACTTGGCACAGCGCGTTGGATCCGTAAGACACAAGCGCTGTGGTCTTTGCGCGGATGGACCGACCTACTGAAGCCAGACGAGATCATAACAGCGGTCTGCTGCTCGAGGAGATCTGGAAGGACGGACGGCGTGGAGCGAAATGCTAGAAGTGATGACCATCCACGTCAGACGGCTGCGGCCACGGGCAGGATCAGTGATGTTGCAGTTTCATCTCCGGTGAGAAGTTAACTGACCTCGACCGAGACATGCGCGCTTACATCGCGCTTCTTTAAATAATATCTTTACGTGCTAGCGTTGCTACAGCGAGAGTAACCTTCCACAGTGAGCAAATATATCATGAAACATTTACTGTTCAGGGATTGCCTCCAACAAACTATACGTAGAACGCCGTGGCCCCAAACAAATCATACGTCGAAGCCACCGCCTTATCTCGGATGTGTCATTACGGCAGCAATTATGAATCCCATCTTCGGAAGATGTCTTCTCTGGCATCCGCTAGCTCCATCTCGCCATCATCAAATGGCGATTGCGAGGGTTAACTTCGAAGACTACAGCCGAACAGCCGGGAACGTGTTGTACGCAAGTATAAAACGCCTGCCAAACTGTCTGTCTCGGCGAGCCAAGTCATCCCATCTTGCCCCCCTTCAGTCCTTGCGGATCCGTCACAGGCTCGCAGCTCAGTTCTACCATGAAGCTCACCGTTGCCCTCGCCGCCCTCGCTCTGACCGCCGCTTCCGTCGAAAGCGCATCCCTCGGTACCAACGCCGAGCGCTTTGCACGCGGGCTTCCCCCTCTGCCCCCGCGCAGACGGTACGATCCTACCGCCGTCTCCCGTACGTGCTCCTTTCCCAGTGGCGCAATGGACATGTAAATTGATTGTGTGTGCACAGCTGCCAAGAGGGCGTCGCCATCGGGCTCCCCGGGTCAGTGCAACACAGGACCCATCCAGTGCTGCAACACTGTGACAACCGCAGACAACCCCCTCGCTGCGCTTCTCCTCGACCTCTTGGGCATCGTCCTT
Organism: Grifola frondosa; assembly: GCA_001683735.1. Classification (NCBI taxonomy): domain Eukaryota; kingdom Fungi; phylum Basidiomycota; class Agaricomycetes; order Polyporales; family Grifolaceae; genus Grifola; species Grifola frondosa. Next base: position 826,823 of record LUGG01000009.1, read on the forward strand.
GGACCCGATGTCGTCGTCGGCCTCACATGCTCGCCCATCTCTGTTATTGGGGTGGGCAGCGGGAGCCAGTGGTAGGTGTGCTGTATGTGTTTGAAAGGATTGATCTGATGTGTGGTTCGTAATCTAGCTCTGCGCACCCGGTGTGTTGCGAGAATAATAGCGAGGGCGGGTTGATCTCCATTGGATGCATTCCCAGTATGTCCTCATCACTTCTCACGTTTCGAATACGACCGCTGACCATATCGTTGTCTTTCTGTAGTTACTCTCTAAATGTCTGATGATGGTCTCGATACTGGTTTTGCCTGAGCTTGGACATCTTCTCTTATCACCGCTGGCCTTATGATGCCTTACTTAAAAATCAGTATATGCTACACTGGGATTTTCATTGACGTCTAGTGGATTAGGTTGCTGTCATTTATCGGGATTGTGGTATTCTAGTGTGCGTAGGGACAATAGTCGGTAGACCGTAGGTAGTTCAATGGACCTGTGTAAATAGCATAGACTGGTGGAATAGAGGGCACATGAAAAACTGGGATGCTCCGCATTGTGCAGTGTTCATTCGAAAGATCGCTCGAAAACGCATTTCATGCTGCATCAACTCCAGAAACTAATGCGTCGCTCCTGGGACCAACCTGGGGAAGTTGGAACACGTGTAGTCACGGCGAGAGCGTTGATCACGTGAGCGTGACTATCAGCGGCGTGGCGCCGCTAAAGATAACGCGACGCGAGCCACCCTGCTTCTCAACCTCTTACCACTACCATCCTCTTCCTCACCATCACATACCTTTAAGCTTAAGCTCACATTCAATTTGATTCTATACTATACAGTGGATTCAGAAGACGCCTTGCAGTTGTACACATATGACGGCACACCTCGTAAGCCACTTTTCTCTCTTCCAGCTTGTGCAGGCAACTCACCACCACTCCTTCTTCTCGTACCTTCCTTATATGAAGCTGAGAGAGTTGACATACCTTTGAAGTTGAATGTCGACCTCGAACAACAGGTATATCGACAAGCGTGTCTCCTTAACCTCGCGTCAACGATCGGGAACCCGGACGCGTCGCCAGCTGTTGATCCAAGAGAGGCGGCATCGGTATATCGTGTTGATAGATTCCTGAGGACTGTTGAAGGCTTTTTCTCTGTGAGTCACTTCGTGTTCTCTGAAGAGTAGATGCTGACGCAACTCTTGACAGGGCTCACTTGATCTCACTGGCCGGCACGCACCCAGGTATACGTCTGTGATGGCGAGCTGGATTAAGTTCATACACGACCTCAACGAAGTCAAGTTGCACAACCTGAGGGTTCAACTGTACGGGACCGCCTACGATGAAGCAATTGTCCGTCATTTCCGCAACAAATGGTGGCTCCCAGAGAGCTACTTGCCTTGGGATGTGCTGGTTAGAGCTATTGGTAGGTGGCCTCGTGCGCAGTGTCCGATGTGTCCAGTCGAATGTCACTTCCCCTTTAGACGGCGTACAAAATTTCATCGCCCAACGTCGCGATCCCCAGCTTCAACGGCGTACTTTGCTAGACATACCCCCTGAGATCCACGACATGATGATGCAAGTGGCCGAAGACGTGGATGCAACTGCCCTCGGACAGACATGTCGATCTCTTCGCGCGGCATCTGCTCGTCATCTTTCGGTGTGTTCCCATAATACATTTTCGTGTCCGTTCATCCTGCCCTTACCGCTTGAAAAGCACCGCAATTTCTTCATACGTGAAATTGATGATCTAGAAGGAGAAGACCTTCATGAAGTTCCCCCGAAGCTTATGAATATTTATACCCAAGCTTGTGTCCTGAACGAATGTCGCCGGGTGTTAAACAATATCAGGATCGCCCTCTCTCGTATCGACATTCTCCACAACATCAAGAGCTTACAGATATGCGATTTTTCAAGCGACAGAACATGGCGGCGGGCTCAGCTACCACGAAACTCGAAGGAATATCCGTATTTCGTCCGGCCCATCAGTCTCGACATTGCACGCGTCCTCTCGAGTGCACCGAAAATCACCAAGCTCGCTATATGCAAGTTTGTGCTTTCGGAAGAGATGTTCGCTGCAATGTCGCAGATGCCCGTCCTCGAGACGCTCGAGTTGACGAATTGCTCGTACCGACAAGGAAGATGGTTGACAGACATCATTCCTGGTGGCATTCCCACAGTGCGGAATGTCATGTTCGGTGGTGTCCGGTATGACGACGTTTGGGTCTTTGAATTGCTGTCTTTGTTGCCTATGGTGCGCTCGCTTTCTCTCATGGGCTCGGAACAGGGCGCGTTCTTTCCGAGCATGGTTGGCATGGAAGGGTTTCTCACGAGAACGCATGCGTTTTGCCTGGCGGAGCGCCTGATTGTGCGCTGCTTCGACGAGGAGGTGCCGTACCTGAGGGCGTGGCTCTTCCTCGCGAAGCAGCGTGTGCACGGGGAGCACCTGAATCTGACGCACTTCAAGCTGGAGGTGCAGGACGGCGGCTCGCGGTACGAGCGACTGACACGGAGCAGACTCTTTGACCTCATTGACGTGCTCAAGGACGCGCCCTTGAGTACGCTCGCCCTGGAAGGCGTGTCATACGCCGGGCTCGACGCGTTCACGCACATCGCCGAGAAGTGCCCGATCCTCCGCGCCCTCACAGTCGTGTACAGGCAGGACTGGTGGCACGTATCGAGCATGCCGTGCATCTGGCCTCGCGCGTTGTGGCAGTACGCGTACAGCCTGGGGGATCTCCGCAGTCTCACCCACTTGGGGTCCAATATGGCGGTGGAGCCGTTGTTGCGCGTGCGGTATTGGCCAGACGACTTCATGGCGGGAGATCGCTTTCGTGGGTGTGACACTCGCGAGGAGGATTTCTACTATGAGGAGCGGAGGTCGCTTCTGTGGCCCGGCTATTCGCAGGACTCTGCGAGAACCTGCAGTCTGTCGTGTTTTTGTCATGTGAAGGCGTCGCTCTGGGTCTTGAGATGTCGCGCGGGGACGATGGAGCGTTTCCTCCATCGACGAGATACAGCTTTCGACGCAGTTGACGTCGAAGTTGAACGCGTTCAACCCGAGCGAGATGTCCTTGAACATGAATACGAATCCCTGGCTGGTGTAGAAGGGGTAGGGTTTGGGGGGGGGGGGTTCGGCTAAGTATTTTCTATTCATATTTCTTGTTCTTCTGGACGATCATCTGCATATTTCTTGACGTTTTCATTTTCACACTAATTCCTCACGGTATAGAATAATTTGAGGTGGAGCAGTGGGGAGAGATTATTAGGAAGGGATGAACAAGGGGAGGAAGGGATGAGCAAGGGGGAGGAAAGGATGGGTGTCAACACTGGATTGTAATGTTGTGCCACCGTGTTTGTATCAAAATAGACTTCGCGATTATCATGGTATCTATTGTAAGAATCATCAAAAGTACAAGACAGATGCAACAACAACAGAGATATTGATGTAATAGATCGTACACGCTCTCAGCAAATTAGTTCTCGTTGTGATAGTGTGTTGGATGGGAACGCAGGTTGCCATGGGTGGACGTTCCTGCGATCTGGTGGGCTTATTTTTGAAGTCCACAGCTTTGCCACAGCCTACTAGAGGTAAGGAAAGCCGACTAAGAGCCGGCTGCCAAGAAATAGGGTGGCAGCCTGAAGGACATCTATCAGTCATTGCGAGGCGAAAGATGGCAAACTAGCTCACTCCGCACACACCAATCCTTGACGGAGGGTTCAGAGTATCTCCGCCACAGATTCCAACAGAACTTTGGGCTTCAATAACAAATTCCGGGTGAGCACGCCCTCCGAGCCATTCACCGTAGTAAGCCCATTCGGCCCATGAAGACCATTCGTACCCCCTTTCACGTCATCAGGAGGGGGGATTGCATCCACGCCATTCGCGCAAGTGTCAGAGCCCAGCGAGCTGACACGCCTCGTGCATGCTAACCCGAACTCGACCGTACAGAGGACCTTCGAGCGCTCTGAGCCATGGCCCGCGTAGACATTCTCCATGGCAGCCCAATCAAACCAGCGCTCTACATCCCCCTCTTTCTTGGTACTGTTCGCGCTAGCGCCCCGCCCGCCCACCCACACGATCTCGAACACGCCACTCATAACGCCCTCCTTGACGACGCCGGCGATCCGCTCCGCCTGCTCCCCATGCGTGCAAGGGCGCCACCGAACCGCGCGCGCAGCGGGTCACGGTGCAGCCCGCGGGAGTCAGTGCATCCGGCGAGCGCGAGGATCGCGAGCAGACCGCGCAGATTGTTCTCATTGAGCGCGAGGAAGGGTGCTGAGGAGGCTGCGGAGGCCTGGCTCTGAGGCTGTGGGGCGAGAAGCGCGCGGGTGTCATGTACGTGAGCGCGCGCCAGCGTGAGGTAGTTGGCTGCGGTTCTGAATTGGAACATGAATGTCTACGCTGAGAGTACACGTCAATGGAAGGGACTTACCGGCACGATGCATATGCTCGAACACCTTCGTCAGAATCTGATCTACTTCCACGGGGAGTCCAAAGCAGAATGAGTCGAGCACCCGTCCGATACAGCACACCTCCCACGCTTGGATGGCGAATTGTACGAGCGTAGGGTCGCTGCCGTGGTCGCGCGTAGCCAGAAGGTTCGTCATCATGGGGCCAAGCGAATTCATCACGAGCTCGCGGTCAGACTGGCGGCTGTGGTCTACCCGCCGGTCGAGGGACGGCGAAAACTCCTCCGCGACAGAGGCGGACAGCTGGACAACCTCAGCGTTCAGGTCATGGAGCGCTTGAATGAGCTGTGCGCCGGACCATTCATCGGTTTTGCTCAGAAAAGACTTTAGACTAGTTATTTCTTCTGTGCGCTCCTGAAATGCCTGATGTAGGATCGAGTACGCGGAGAGCAGAGAATCGTACGAGGGGCGAGTGTCGATGGCATCGGGGGGATGGGGCACTTGCGCCTGATTAGCTGTATTTGATTGGGGAGCGGGAGAAGAGAGGAGGTTATAAGTTAGAAGAGAATATCGAGCAGACTGCAGCTCATTCTCGAGGGAGGATACCCTCTGATGTAGAGTTGCGTTTTCGCGCTCCAACGCCTGGATCCGCTGGCGTTCCTTCCCTCTCTCTTTCTCTCGCTCTTGCTCGGACGCACGGGCCCGCTCATGGTCCTGCTCTCGTGTACGGTCCCTCTCCCTCTCCTGTTCCAATCCCGACGTTGGTCGTGCTGGTGCTGAGTGCGCGTCCTGGGTGGAGAAGTAGCAACAGAGGGGACACGTGCGGAGAAACCGTCGTCAGACAGGGCGTAAGGGTCCTCCAGATCGTCAGATATTTGTACTGAAGGCAGAATCCAATCGAGGAAGTTCCAAAATGAGTTCATCAGAATTTAGCAGAATCTTCATCAGTTAGCGGGAACCGCAACGAGGCATGCGCTAAGATGGAGACTCGTGTTTCATGGAAGATGCAAGCGGTTCTGATAATTCTTCCCCTGCGAAACGTCGAGAAGGACTAGTTCGAATGCAGTCCTATCGCAGAATTCGACGAGTCTATCGGTGCGATATGGGGGATGAGAAGAGACTGCACGACTAGATGACGAAAGTGCCTCACTGAAGCAACGTGTCCAAACGCAAGATTGCGCAGACGCTCTTCTTGTCCTTCGTTCATCATGGATCACGGGCATGTTGCAAGTTGGTAACACAGGAGATGTTGAACTAACAGCACCTGGCAGAATAATAGCAATATTCTGGTGATAGCAGAGGGCCTGCGACCATGGTGGTTTGGAATCAAACGAAATATGATCGACATGATCGTACTAACTTCACAGTGTTACAAGATATATACACTAGTATATGTTTTTTTTTTTTTTTTTTTTTTTTTGATGAGCACAACGGAGCACGAGCAACTAACTTGGTTAGCCCTCTTGCCCGGCTAGTATTGGGCATCGCAGCCCGATGCCTACCAAGAGGGAAAAGCACTTGCGCACGAACACCCGGTGGCGGTGAACAGTGTGAGACTCTGCCAATCATCCTCGCTCCCGTATATACGGCTGCTCCGATTGGCCTATACTCACTAAAACCTCGGGGGTCTGGGACCAGTCTTCGGGGTCCATTTCGTGTTCGCGATACAGAGTGCCACTCCAGGTGGAGAGAACCAGCTGCTTACACAGAGCTTTCTTCTCAAGGCGGGGGTTTGTCATAGCCACGTCCATCTTGAGTCGGGCGTTTACTGCCGCCACCCAACGGTTCTGGATTTCCTGAGTTGTATGGTACCGCGCGGGGTCATCTCCGCGCCCGATACGGCGCTCACATCGCAGCTTCCAAATTAGGTAGGCCGACTCGGACATAATGATACGATAGAGGCGGTTCACTCCATCCAGGCGTTTTCTTTTGCTGTCACGGAAATCCGAGAGGCTACAGCCAACGATGACCCCCAGCGTGGGCGTAGGCCACATTGGGAACTTTAGCTTCCATAGCTGGCCTGCCAGGGCCCACACTTGCTTCCTCCCCGGCGCCTTGCAGCGGGTGAGTATGTGGTCCATAGTTTCTGGTTCCCCACACACAGGGCAGGCCTCGCGATCCTCAACCCCGGTATTTTGGACCAGTATGGCCCGCATTTGTGTGCGCTGTGGATCGTCTTCCACAGGAAGTCCGCAATTGGCCACGCAATGTCCTTATGTCGTATGCTGTGCCAGAGCGTCGCGTCCGTTGGCGCCCTCCCCGTGAGCTCCTTTATCTCCCTCCGGGCAGTCTCTAGGTTAGCTACCGCTTGGCGTCTGGGCTCGACCTTCTTGTATTGACAGACTCCCTTGTAGGCGAGTGCTTGTGTCAGCGACGCCAGCCTGGCACCAGTAAGGTTGAACCTGTCAGCGACGGACAGATCAACCTCGTCTGTAGCGTCTTTTACGGCAACCTTGCTTAGCTAGGGTTTTCGCCGCCATGTGGCCAGACTGGCCTTCCTTCCCGATTTTTTGAAAGGTGGTTGGGGCCGTGCGCATTTGAAGCCTGTATGCCGCTGCACGGAACAGCTCACTGTCTGCAATCCCAATCCACCCGATATCTTCCCATCCCCGGAGATGGTGGGTCAGCCCTCTTATCACTGCTGTGGACTTAGTTTTGATGTGCAGGGGTGCAAAGGGGGGCACCACGCTGGTGCTATGACCACGCCCATCAGCAACCCGCCGTCTCGGTTTGTAGACCACCTGGTACCCGGATTGACACATTCCTGGGTCGTCATCAATCAAACCAGACACCCGCCCGCTGCGCATCATGGTCGCCTTGGTGGTCACAAGATCCTTCGAGTACGCTATTGCTCTTCTCATATACTATGGCACCGTTACCCGGCGGTACGCAGGCAAGTTCTGGGACACTGTCGGATCTATGAAAGCTCGGAAGCCTTCGGACAGATCTCCGGTAGCGTGACTGTAGGTCGAACAGGATGCATTCGTCGTTCTCCCATGCACTGCGTTGGCCTCTTTTCGTTTAGGCGTCAGGGTCAGACCGTCCACGGGGGAACATCATCTGGGTTCCACTTGGGGTCGAGCTGGTTCACCAGCCAGCGTGCCGTTTGCAGCACTGGTAGGGGTTGTCACACCCCGGGTCACGGTTGCGGCGGCAGTACTTGCAGCGGCAATCACATCTGCGCGAGTGTTTGGGCGATATTGTGGTGTCCTTCTCTCGTTTGAGGAGTTTCAGCAGATCGCCCACCGTTCTAAACGCCATGGTCTCTCGCAGACATGTGCTGGTGGCCACATTACTGAGGCGCTTCAGCCGTTTACTAGCTCCTATGTGTACCAGATTGGCAGTCATTTCTTGGCCTTGCGCAACAGCTTTACTGTCTCAAAATTAACGTGGAAGTCCTCTCGCTGCCCTGAGCATGATCAAGATGTCGTGGGCAGCTTGGATTGGGAGTGCAGCCCTTGCGCGCCAGGTCTGGAGGAAAACATTCATTTGCGCCAATTTCTTGACATTCCCAGAGTCGTTGGACACTTGTTTCGCTATCAGCTCATCGGCCACGAACGCCCAAAGCGGGCGGCGGGGACTCAGGCGCAGGAACGCTTGGAGCCAGATCAGCTCAATGGCTTTGTCCCGGGCTTGCACGTCAAGCAGTTTTATCCCACCTTCCCGTATAGGGAGGCACATAGTTTCCAGCCTGACAGGTGGGACGCGTCTTCCATCCCAGATGAAGTTCCTGATGAGCTTGGTCAGCGTTGACTCTATATGACGTGGGACACCCTGAACTCGGGCCAGGTATTGAGTCATGCCTCCGACTATCATTTGAACGATAAGCCGTTTTCCTTTTAGCATTGGGCAGCTTCGCTTCCAACGGGCCAGGTCCGTGTTTATCTTTTCAATCACCCTCCCCCATGGCTCGGTTTGCTGGGTGCAGTTACCTATCCAGGCTCCCAGGGAGCGTATGGCTTCGCCATCCTGCGCGATATGGATGCGATCTGGGAGGGGCTCCGCGCTTGGGTGCAAGCGTCTTGTCCCAATTACGTGTGCCCTGTATTCCAGTGTTCCAATGGGGATGACCTCAGTCTTTTCAACATTGAAGCGAGCATTTGATGCGCAGCACCATCGGTCTAGGATTTTCTCTAGATCTGCGAAGCGGTCAAATTGCGAGAGGTACGTCGTCGTGTCATCTGCAAACAGCGTTGTGACTAGTCATTCCGCCACTCCAGGTATGTGGAAGCCCCTAATGACTGAGTGGCGCAGCATGCATGCTAACGGTTCAATTGCCAGGTCAAACAGCAGGCAAGACATAGGATCGCCCTGCCGCACACCTCTTGTCATGCGGAAAGGCAAGCTCATTTCACCGTTTATGATTACCACACTTTCAGCTGTGTCGTATAGGTGCTTAACCATTGTGATAAAGGCCGCAGGCAGCCCGAACGCGCCCAGCGTCTTCCAGAGGTAATCATGCCCTATCTTGTCATATGCCTTCTCCTGGTCGAGTGCTACAATTACTCCGTTCTCCTCTGTTGCTTCGGCATAATCGATCATGAGCTTTGACAACTTCACCTGATCAAAGATGCTCCGGCCCGGTACAAACCCAGCTTGGTTTTCGTGGATTATGGCTGGGACCGTTTCGGCCAACTTCATTGCAAGGGCCTTTGTAAAGATCTTGTAGTCTGTGTTCAACAGGGTGATCGGGCGGTAGTTGGCAATGTCCTCTCTATCCTTCTTTTTGTACAAGGGGCATATCCAACCCACAGCAAAATCTGAGCCTGCAAGCACCCCATACTGCTCGATGTCATTGTAAACCAATGTAAGCATCTTAATGACATCGAAGGCAGGCTTTTTTTGTTTAACGTCGACGATGCACCGAGCGTTGATTGCTTTCCAGAACTCGTATGGCAAGCCATTAAGGCCTGTAGCCATTCCATTTGTGGATCGCTCGAGGGCGCCAAGAACGTCCAGGGCCGACAGTTTCTGCCCCAAATGCTCAGAGCTGGAGGAGGACAGCCGTGTTGTGACGTGGCCGAGGACATCAACCGTGGCCTCCGTCTGGTCCCCTTGGTTTGGGTTGACTCCATCTTCCTGCAATTTTTCGTGGTAGTCTCTTGCCAGGCCCGCCATGCGGTCTGAGTGGGTCTCACGTCAGGGCGTGGCCCCGGGAGCCTTTAAGGCAAAGATCACATCTCTTGGTGACTTTTCTTTATTTACCTGTGACCAGTATTTGCTAATGGTTTCGCCCTCTAGGCGGTAGCGCGCCGCTGTTGTCATTCGCGCCTTCTGATAGCGCAGCTTTTCCAGGCGCGCAATGTCCTGCTGGAGCACTGACGCAGTCAGCGTCAGTTCCTCCATATCATAACCATCCTCGTGTCCCTGCTTATTCAGCAATGCATCAAGCTGAGCCTGCTTCCTTTTGACTTGGGCTTCCAGCTTGGGCACCATCACTTTAGCTCGGGCTCGGGCTCGTGCCGTGACCGCGTCCTTGAACTGCTTGAAGAGGGCCTGTGGGTTTTCCAGCTCTGTTCGGGCCCCCTCACAACTGTGGACATCATTCTGCAGCTTCAGACCCATCGCGTGCACGCTGTCGGCAAATTCCTTGTCCTTGAGGAGGAAGAGCGGCATCGTCCAATGACCACGACCCACATATGGCATTTTTTGGTCGACAACTCTTACCGATACCATCCGGTGGTCCGTATTGACCGGCGTGTCTTGAATTGCCCAGTCTGTTGCTGTCCGAATGATGGGCTCTGTCGCGTAGATTCTGTCGATTCGTGATTGGCTTCCAGTGGCTATCTGGAGTAGTGAGTACGCCTTTGTTGACGGGTTTGTCGCCCGCCACCCATCCTGGAGATGCAGCTGCTCTTTGAGCAGGTGCAGAGCCTCTATGGCCCCTGGCGTGTCATGGTGGGCTGGGAGGCGGTCGATCGCATCCTCAGTGACATTGAAGTCACCGAGTAGGATGTCCGGCTTCGGGAGATTCGAGCTGCGCCAGTACTCGCTCAGTTCTGACCAGAAGGCTTCATTTTCTTGGGGCGCATTAGGCGCGTATATGTTCAGTATCCGTAACGTGAGCGATTGATGCCATGGCAGCGTTAACAGGATTGCGCGTCCTGGGACCACAGTTTGCATCACCACGTCTTTAGCGTTGGCCACGTCCCGGTTTAGGACAAAAGCGACCCCTTTGGCATTTGCTTTATCGGGGCTGGGAGAGGAGAGGATTACCAGCCGTCGTCCGTACATGGACTGCAGGGAGCCAACTGCGTCTTCTGTGAGGTGAGTCTCCTGCAATGCCAAGACCCCAATCTGTCTTTCTTTCATCAAGAGATGGACTGCATTCCATTTGTTATTTGGGTGCAGTGGGACCATGGAGCCCCGTCCGTGCATGTTGAGCGATGCCACAGTCAGAGTGGCCCTTGTATTCTTCTTGATTCTGTGTGGACGTGGAGATACCCCTCTCGGCAGTCCACTTTGGCCGTGGGGTGGTTGGGCTGCTGGGGATGGGCCCCGAGGCACAGCTCCACCACCCTGCAGGGGCGCAGGCCCTTCGTTGGCTTCGTCATGCAGAGGGGTTGATCTCCCCGTTCCGTCAGGTATAGGCCCGCCAGTGCGGCAGGCGGTGGTGCACTGGTCGGTGCTTACAACTTCCCCATCTCCGATACCACTAGGTCCGTCACTGAAGATCTGACCGACGGGGAGGTCGCAGCCCTCTCGGGACCCAGAGGAGCGTGAACCAGAACCGGTATATGGACCAGAATCAGAGTTAAGTAGTGACAAATTTGAACCCGTTGTTGTACCGCCCCTGGCTATCAACGACTCACGAGGGGGGGGAGCTTTTCCTCAGCTTCCACTGGTGACTATGTCGGAATTACTAGCACGGCATCCTCCTGAGCAGACACCTAGGATTCACTGCGACTTCAGCTTCTCAGCACGGCACGTCAAGACCTAAATAGGTCGCCGTTGTCGGTGCAAGCACCTTGGGTAACCAGGAGCTTTCCTGTCCTCGGTGAGTCAGTATATTTGGGCCCCTGGTTTTCGCACAGACTCGGCTCAAGGCCATGTTTCCTCGAATACTGTGCTTTTGGCCTCCTGCAGCACCATTTGTTATCCCGTATGTTCACAGGCACCTGCGGGCAATGTCGCTGCAGCTTTCCTCATGCACCCTAGCTCGTTGGCAAGTGGGGCTTTCTTTTATTCAACTTGGGTACAGATGTAGCATACACAGCATCGTATTGTCCTCTTATTTCAGCTGTTTAACATATCACTTCCGCCCTCTGCGCATTGGACCCCCACCTTCGGTGGCCTGACGTCTCGCACTCGCGGGGCCTGATTGCTTACCACCGCATTTCCGCGGCTCTTCGCATTTTTCTTGTCGGCAAGGGTGTATGTGGGTCCGTTCCACCCTGGCAGGGACGGGTAGGGGCACAGGCCGCGAGGGTGGTCGACCCCGTGGCATCCGGTACACAGGAGGTTCGATTGTGCTGTGCCCGTCCCGTCGTACAGCGATGTGTAGCGTATATCACAGATGTGCTCGCGCCAGCGGTACCAACTTTCCGGCGACTCCGTCGGCGAGTTGATGTATACGTTGGCGATAGGCGTGGAGATGCCTCCCTTCTGTTTAATATCGAGGACTGTGACCTCCAGCGATGCCAAGATGTCGTCGACAGCCTGGGCACGGGGCCGGTCTTTAAGGCGTGGATTCTCTGCCACCAAGTTTGCGATGAAGCTTCGTGTGGGCGGTTGGCTGAGCCAACCGAGGATAGCGTTCTGAATGCGCGGCAGATTTAGAGTCGAGAAGCCCTGTAGCCCACACATGAAGCGGGGTAGCCCCCAGGCCACACGGTAGCACAGGAAGGTTATTCCCCTTTGATCGACCAGCAATGCTTGGCGGTCAGGAATTCCACTTCTGTCTCATTGCAGAGCATGGCCAGGAACGAGAACGGGGGCTCGTTTGGCCGATCGGGGAGGGTAGCCGGGGTGGGCGGGGAAACTTCTACCCCAGCCCGCCCGAGGATGTCCTTGAGGGCGAGTTTGATTACGCCTGTCGTGTGCGCAAGGTTCGGGTCACGGACAACGTCTCCGCCGTACTCCTGCACCAGGACAGCGTACTGGGCAGAGGCCCATGCAATCTGCTGGGCAGGGTCTTGGTTGTTGAGGAGGGACGTTGGGCCATCACTGTGGACATATGGGAAGTGGCCGCATTCCGGAGTCGGTGTAAGCTGGGTCGTGGGCGCAGATGGGAGGGGTCAGCACGTTTGAGGCCGCGCTGCCCCCGCTGTCAGGATAGCAGCTAGTCCGTCAGTTCGGAGTTCTGCGCCCACCCCACTCGTATACGGGGCTGGCACCAGGGGCGCCAGAGTATGGAGTGGGGCAGTCGGTGCTGCCGTGGGTCATGGTGCAGTGAACGTGAAGGAAGATAGTGTTATTCCAGCGGGTTGGGCCGGTGCTGCGGCAGTTCCATCTTCATCGACTTGTTGTCGTTTCAAGTTCCTGGTGGCCGCCTCTCCAGCTGCCACGAGCTCTGGGGCACAGTTTCCCGTACCGGTGATGCCTGGCTGGCCTGGCCCTGGCTGACTCACAGCACACGGGGTGGTCGCTACGATTTCTCCACGGCCGCCACCAGTCTCAGAGGGTGCAGCGTTAGTCGATACGTGGGGCGGCATGCCATTTTGGTCGGTTTCCTTGTTCGTCTGGTTGAGCGGTAGCGGCTCCGGGGCTCCTGCGGCGACGCCCACCCCCGGCGCTTCAGGATTCACATCGCCCATTTCGCAGTCATTGTCAGATCCGCTTGCCGCTGTTCGGTCATTGCCGGTGGGCCTTTGTTGAGGGACGTCGTCCCCGTTTCCGCCATGCTGGGCTCAGTAATCTCTGGTTGGCGGGTCAGCGCTGCGGTCACGATTTAAGGCCCCTAGCCGCTTACGCACCGGCCACAACATGAGTCTCGGCAGAGCGCTGTTCGGTGCCATATAGGGTTGCGAGTTGCGCTAGCGAATCCAGCTGCCGCATTTGTTGGGACTCCGTCGCCATGCTGCTTTCTTAACTTTTGGCACGTTCGGTGGCCATTCTCGGGCCGTGGCCAGCCACCTCATGTGCTATGCAGTTCTTAGTCATCTGTGTTCGCATGACGTGCTAGAGTTGATATTGTAACGACAGTGTAACAAGAGTGGTTGTAACGCGATCATAATGGGTGTGTGACAGTAGTGACAGTGATTGACTGGGGCATCAGAGTGAAAGGAGCGAGCATATGGTACAGCTCAGGCATGTGTGGCATAGTCGTGGGCATAGCAGCTGCGTGTGCAGCTCATTCAAAAGTAGCTAGGTTCAATGGGTCAATAACGCTTCAGATGGCAGCTGGTGGCATCACACCTTTGGATCGAGCTCTCCCTTCGGATGCGTCGTTCCATTCTCCAGAGTCGAAAATCTGACCAGAGGTTCCGTGCTGCACAGATAACGTAGTTCCAAGGCCATAAGGCCGTCCAGGCTTCTTGAAACCCAAGCCAGACTCTGCCCTCAGCTCCAATTGCTTCAAAGACCACTATTTTACGTCTATGCCATATGTCTTCAATTTTGGTCAGGGTCATCCGACCCAGTTGCCCCAAATGAATATGTGTACCAGGGGAGACTTTCTGCACCGGTGCCGTTGTCACTTTCCACGGGTCGTTTGGGGCAGAGGCCATGGGGTCGAGGAAGCGAACATCAACTTCAATGGGAATGACATCCGCGTTCCTTGCGATCGGTGAGAAACACAATGGGGAGACAATGTGTGGGAACCCTGTCTCTGGGGGCTCACGAATGAGCTGTGGTTCAGAGTGGGGCATAGACCTGTGGATGCCATCTAGCATGGAGGGTGGTAAGGACTTGGGTCGAGGAGGTGGGACGAGCAGGGGTGGGGGTAGAAGCACGGTCATCGCTATCGGGGTTGTCATGTCTGCGTGGTGGTAGCTTGGGAGGGGACCTATCGCTATTGTTGGTCTTTTAATGGTGGGGAAATCGCTTAGCGGAGTGTACATTTTAGAGCGTCTGCTTATGCACTAGGCCTGTAGGCGGTGGCAGCTGCAAGGATGAGTAGGTCATGTTATCATCCATTATTGGGGTGTATTATTACAGTAGAGTTGTACAGGCTATGTACATCGGGTCCATCCTGGACAGAGCTCAAACATCGTACGCAAGCGTCTTCTTTGGGCTTACATAATCAAAGCCCAGATTTAGCGCCCGTGTCGCTCGCCGAGGGCGGGGCGGGGCCAAGGGGGCAGGGAGCGTGCGGGTGTCACCGACTTGGGGGATGGTCGCGGGGATCTAGTGTTGCCACAGCTTAGTCACACCTGTTTCAGCTTTTTAGATATTCTGACATCAATTTTGCAGATAATGACATGATCTTAATTGAAATCAATAGCTAAGATGTATATGTATTTGAATGTAACACCACCATTTGCATAATTATCTTTAATATGTTTCAATTTCAGTTACATTGGTAAAAAAGCTGACTAAAAAGTCAGACTTTGCAATTGGCTTTTTGGCTATATCTCCATCAATATGAGGTATAACATTTTGATATTTGGCAAGAGTATGCGGCTATATATAGGCTACGAAATGAATGTAATATCACTATGATATGTAAAAACTGCCCAAGTTATGAGTCATATATCATTTAGGCCTGACTTAGCTGCAGCAACACTACGGGGATCACCGCAAGGCAATGTCAGGCAGGTCCGCCATAGGTTGTGGGAGGTATAAACATAGTGGAAGGGGGTGGATGGGTCCTCGGTCGGCGAGGTGAACGTGTATTGAGTACTCACTTTCCGTTTGACCAGCGTCCGCGAGGGGGACTTGGGGGGTTCTCCTCCGGAGCTTGGATAACCATTGCTCAACTGCGCAGAGGGGAGCCTACAAGCAAGCACGGCCCAGCGGGTCCAGTCATCAGAAATCAGACACTCACCGAGCATCCTCTGCCCCCGTCGTCCACCCTCTCCCAGGTCTTCAGCGCGTGTTGGTGAAAAGCCCAGGAGCCCATACGTCAAGGGCCGCGCAGGATAGCTTTGTCGAGCTACCCCCTCCCGGGACACTAGTATATGTTTCTTCTAGTCACCGGATAATTATTTCAGTGAACTTGCCCCTGTTTGCGTCAACATCATGGGCTTCGCAATGGCTGATCTCTAGGGGTGAGCTTCGAGCACTATCTAGTAACTAACTCTTTGGTGCAGGCATCATCTTACATTTATCTCGTACCGTGGGTTCATATATACCAGCACTTTTAAACAGTTCTGTTATATGCGCTCGATCAGTTGGTCGAATTCACACCCACGGATTATCATACAGAGAATTGCAATTATATAGCCAGCAACATCCCTTCAGATTAATGTTACTCATCAAATCCAGGACAACATGAGCGTTAACGTTAACTGTGTGAAGAGTTTTCACAGAGCTGTTGTTCAGAGCAACTCAAAGAATCGCCGTGATCTCCTTGCGGTCGGAACTACTTTTCCTGTGATCTGAAATCATTCCTACCTAACGTAGATGGAGGGCTACTGTTGAATATTCGTACGAAACTGTTCACTCTAGAGAGATTTGGGAGATCCAGTGTCTCTATCTCTGAGCTTCAATTCTAGAGAATACTGTCAGTTCTACATAGAAAGACTGTGTAATTATTATTTTTTTGATATGATGTTGTTTCTGCTTCCTCAGCCTTCGAGTCCCGAGTCCGACTTTGTGCTCCGCCACTTTCTTCACGATCACGTGTTTGTGACCGTCGCGTTACACGTTACTTATACACGGTCGGCGCTGCTCGCGCCACTCTTACTCTCTTGCTCTCTTACAACCACCATCGCACACCTTCACGCCATCCTACATCCTTCTTATACGATATTATACTTCAATATATTATGGATCAAGACGACGAACATAAGATTTTGAGCTATGACCGCGCCCTCCGTATGTTTCCTCGTTTCATATCATTCCTTTGGAGCTTGGTCAATGGTCTTCCATTGCGCAGCCCCACGTATCCAATTACCTCTGAGGTTGAATGAAGACTTGGAAGCCGAAGTCTACCGACGAGCTTACGACGTCAATACCTTTCTAACGCGTGATAACCCAAACGCGCCCCCACTCATTGATCCGAGAGACGAGGCCTCGATTTATCGTGTCGATCGATTTCTTAGAAGCATAGTGGGCTTTTTAAAGGTATTTCCCAGCCGTTTTTGCTCAAGTACACTCGATAATGAACAGTACTTCCCGTAGGGCGACCTGGACCTGTCTGGTCGCCACCCATTGCGATATTCGTCCCTGCGCGCAAGTTGGATAGAGTTCGTCGAAGACATGAACCTAGTCAGGATATGCGGCGGGGAATCTGGATACAATATCGAGCCATTGCTGGAATTTCGTCGTAAATGGTGGATTCCTGACTTGTACTGGTCATGGGCGCAGCTGGACAGAGCGGTTCGTGAGTGCTCTTCCTATCCGGCTAGTCTATGCGACCGGAGGGATGTCATTGGTCTGTCCATAGAGGATGTCCAATATTTCATCGCCCGAAACCCGGTTCCCGTCATTCAACAAAGGACCCTGTTGCATCTTCCAACGGAGATGCTTGATTATATCGTGAAACTGGCGGACAAAAACGACGCCCTTTCTCTGAGGCAGGCTTGTCGCAGGTTTGGCGATATAGTTAAACGTCGTACTATCGAGGTGCGTTGCTGCCATACACGGAAACGTGTCTCCGCTATCTCTTACATTTTGGTAAGCAGCGGAACTTCTTTATATGCGAGGTCCCCGACAAGGAGTTCGAGGACGGACCCGAAGCTGAAGCATTCATTCTTAACTATGTGCAAACATGCGTCTCAAGGGAGTGCTGGAGGGCGCTCGGCATGCTGGATTTTGCCTTGTCTGACAACAATATTGGTATTGTGCAAACCACGAAGAGTTTTCGGATCAGAGATTACACGGACGACTATACCTGGAGGACCGCTGGGTTGCCTAAAGATTCGATTGGATATCATGCATTCTTCAGGCCTATCACACTCGGTCTAGCGAGGTTCTTGATAAGGGCACAGAACATTACCAAGCTGGCTATCTGCGGGTTCAGTCTCACCGGTCAAATGTTCTTTGCGATTTCAGAGCTACGTGTATTGCACACACTCGAGATTTCAGATTGTTCATATGTGGACACTACGAAGCTGACGAACATTATTCCTCGCAGGCTGTCCAATATCAAGAACGTCATCTTCGGCGGTATTCGCTATGTGGATGTTCACTGGGTATTCGAGATGCTTGTGTTGCTGTCGCAGGTGCGGTCTCTATCTCTTCTTGGATCGAAAGATACGCTGTTTCTCCACGGTGCCCAGCGTCTGGTCAACTTGCTCACAAACACGCATCCATTTTGTGTCACGGAGCGTCTTGTCGTCCGCTGTTTCAACCAGGAAGTGCCGCTCCTGAACGACTGGCTCAGCATGGTTGAACGGCTTACGAACGGGACGCAGTGGAATCTAACTCATTTTAAGCTGGAAGTGATGGATGTCGGTGACCAAGGCCAGCGGGCACTTGAGCGTCGTGCACTTCTGAAGTTGGTCCATGTGCTCCGCAAAGCACGGCTGCAAACGCTGGTCCTGGAAGGTGTGGCGTACGTCGAGAAGAAGTTATTCAAACGCATCGCGAAGCGGTGCCCCAGGCTACAGGCACTTACCGTGATGTATCGTCGGGATATGTGGCACCGCGCGACCACGGCCTGCCAGTGGCCGCATCCAATGTGGGAATATGCGCAATACCTCAAGAAATTCCGGCGCCTGGTGCATTTCGGATCCAATATCGCAGTGGATTTAGAGGCACCTTCGTTACCAGGGACCGATCTGCTCATATGGGAGGGTGAGGTCGGCCCTGAGGAAGGTCGCACACAGATTGCAGTGGACGAGAACGAGGAGGACGAAGAGGCATCTCTAATTGTACGTCTCTTCAGTGGATATTGCAGCAGTTTGCGGTCTCTCGTTTTCTTGGATGGCCAACAGGTTTCGCTGGAAGTCACGACGGCCCGTGGGCTAATGGAAGTATATCGACATCGCACGAGATAAGGGTCTTCGAGAAGTTGACGCCGCGGCTGAACGAGTTCAATCCCTTCGACTCGCCACTGTCGATCGATAACCATCCCTGGCTGGTGTCGGTGAACTGATTATCACTTGCATTTTTCTTCCTTTCTATCTTTATCATTTATGGACGCTGATATCCTATTGCTGTTAGAAGGCTAATGTATGGGCGGAGCAGTGCGACGATAGCTTTTGTATTTCCATCCTCTTTTCGTGACAATTTACTGACAGATTGCATTATAGCATTACCAGAATAGAAGCCGCACATGCCTGCCACGCTCTTAACGACAAGCACAGAGAAGTATCCATGTTTACCGAAGAATACACAGCTAATATCTCTTCCTACTCACAGTCTACATACAAATCAACTCTCCCGGACGACCATCATCAAGCCTATTATCATTTACATGCTTTTTCGTACTATATTTTCCGCTCTAGAAACCAGAGGATTGCTGCCGACCCGCGGGGACTGCGGATGCTGTCGGGCCTCCTACGTGGCAAGAGGCATAAAGCCCGGGTGTGACACACCTCAAATCGTACGAGGGGTTTTGCCTCTGGCTGTCTTGCGTTCAATCGCCGGGAGCTTTCCTTGTCACCTTTTAATTTTTAGTTACTTCTTCGAATTCTTACCCTACATCGTAGTCTTCCAAATGCCATTATGTCCCGACATGCGAGTTGCACATTTGAGGAAAATCAGCAGATTTGAGCGATCGACCACAAGTATACCTTCCAGTGTAACATAAATCCTTCAGATGCTTAAGCTTTGTCCGGGTCAATGAGATATCATTATCAATTTCACAACAGTACAAACTCTGCGACCGGTACATAAAAGCGACATGGAAAGCTGCCTACATAGATTTCATAAATCACAGGAAGCCAATCAATTAGCTGAGCCTATGCCACGATCTACGGCGCGGAAGTGGCCTTCGCAGGAATCGTCAACGGTACAGACTTGCTCTCGTAATGGGCGTGATGAATTGGCCTACGCGCAAGGCGGCGGCGACACATGCACCGTCATCAGTCCAGTCGCCGGCGACCCCTGAAATTTGCGATGTGAGAAAAAATCTGACAGACAAAACGAATGTGCGAACCTCCTGGGATATCGGCGTAGCTCCACCACTTCGCCGTCCAGAGATGACCACTGCAAACATAGCATTTGAGACAAAACGCTTGTACTTCGATTCAATGAGATGCATACTTGTACACGACCTCATCTCCGCCAATATACTGTATTGAATCGTGTCAACTGTCGTGAAATGTTGAATTGATTAAATATAGGACATACTGCGACATTCGCCACCCAAGCATTCACTCCTGCGCAGTTGCCCGCACCGGTAGGCGCAGACAACGTACTGGTGGTTGTGGTAGAAATGGTCGAAAGGGTTGTGGTCGACGGAGTGGAGGATGAGATGGTTGAAAGGGTTGTGGTCGACGGAGCAGAGGACGATGCTGACTGGGTAGATGTTGTAACCGTAACAGGGATAGACGAAGAACTGCCGCCGCTCCCTTCTATGATAGCACTCTTGATGGCCGCATCAAACCGATCATTGGCTAGAGAAGAGAAATGTTGAATAAGATGCCCTGAGCTAGATGTAATGGGTGACCGCAGTTACCGTATGCCTGAGATGCGTCCCACAGCATCACACCTCCGAAAGACGAGTACTGGCTGCGAGTGGTCAAAGCGATATTTGCGAGTGTGTTAACATCAACATAGCCGGATCCGGCGGCAGAGGAAGAGGCCGGGGCGCCGATATATATCTTTACGTCCTTGTTTATCGCGACCGTCTTTGCCCAGTTATCCCTAGGCAGGTGTCAATGATATATCTTGTTAGGGAGAAAACTTCTGGCCCACCAATCACTGAAATCCCAGTCGTTAGCATTGGAGAAACTCGTCAACTGGCAATAATTGTTATCTGAAGCAAAGTAAGCAACACAAAAACAAGTGTATACTGCACTCAAAGCTTACAGAATTGCACATATACAGCATCGAATCCGACCTCGTTGAGGACACTGTCACGTTTGAGTATGCACAGAAATTCAAAGAGCAATACAACGACCTACGTTCCGAGGTATGCATCGGGATATGGACACTGCGGCGCAGCCGTGACGTAGTATCTATATTTGTAAATTCGTCACACGACTAGATGTATATTTATAGAGGAAGGACCTACTGCTTGTTTGCACCACTAGCAAGTGTCCGTAGCTGGTTCACGAAGGAGTCGAAGTAAATAGTCGAGCCTCCCTCAATATCCAGGTCGACTCTACGAGAAGAACATAGTCAATAATGCGCACTAAATCTATAAACTGTCGATGTTACTAACCCGTCAAGTACCGCGCCTCCAAAAGGACGGGTAGAACTGGATCCTCCGAGGAACGTGTCCCAAATTGTATCCGCAAAAGCCGACGCCTGAGCGTCTGAGGTGAAGCCTGCGGCTCCAGTTGCACCACCCAGGCTGATCGTGACGATCTTGCCCATAGACTGACATGTCTCAATGTCCGATGCAAGGAAGCTGCAATTGGGTAACTGGGTGCCAGGGAACACTGCATCATCAGCGGTATTGCAAGTCTACCAGAAGCTCCAAATCAGCCTTGTGGTGTTCCTGATAGGGTAATTGTTCACGAACATTGGCTAGATCAATTGAGGGCAGACCTCCGGCGCCGAAAAATACGTTCAAGAAAGCAATGGGAAATGCATCAATCGAATCATCCTATTCGGCTCTTCTTCAGAACTTAAAGTGGAGGGTATACACATTATCCTTACCTGACAATAAAAGGCCAACGGCTGCTGGAAGTTCGCTGGGTCGGCGCTGTTCGTGGCGCCGTAGGAGTCTTGTCCCCAGTAACTATCAAAAATGAGAGTTCAGTCGAAGATGATGAAATCTAAATTGAGCCTCACACTGCAACCTAATTCGATTTCAATGAATGAGATGAGATACTAGATGAAGATTCTCAACGCTCACGTTGTCTGATCTGGTATTATCGAATCCAGACGCAGGGAGTGTGTTAAAACACAGAAGCGATAGGCCAATAGAGATGGCAGTGTTCAAGGATGGCAGCCAACTAGATACCATGTTGTACTATGACTGGTCAGGAGGGCTGAGAAGGGGGCTGACTACACAAAGAAATCCTTTGCAGAGAAGGGGGGCGGCTGACTGCACAAAGGATTCCTTTGCCAGCCTTATATCCCTTTCAGAATACCAGCATGCAGAGAGACATCCTGATGTATCAGGCACCGCTTCAGCACCGAACAGGTCATCCATGGTAATTCAGCAGGGAAGCGCATGGTGCATTCTTCTTCTCTGCACCAAGGAATCAGAGGACATGACCAGCATCGTGAGATCGGGAACATCAATGGGTCTCGACGCAGGGATGCCTGAAAGGTGCAGTCGCGAGGAACCAGTTCCACGCGGACAGCAACAACGGAATTTGTTGTCTGCTAATCTCGTGCTCTGTACAAGTTGGATAAACTTGAAGACATCCAAAAGAGGCCAGATCACGCCTCACGGGTCCGGGCAATTCGGTTAAATGGACCTAGCGACTGTAAGAACCTCGGTAAAAGAGAGCAAATAATAGACCACCGTACGAACAGCAACAAAAATTGCATACGTACCATATATCATGTGAATCAAAGCGAAATCTAAATGGATTGGCACTGGTGGAAGAACGGAGCAATCTGTTCCCGAAAGACAGGCAGAAGGGCATAGCATGTGGTCAACATACTTCTGCCGAACACCGAATCGATATGGACTAGAAGGATGTTGCAAGATAAGCGTCCCGCTGGTTCAGAGTATCTGCGAACGTGAGATAAGAGTGACAGACTTTCTCCATCGAGTTGATTAGGTTATTGCATACCAGAAACACTGAAGTATATTAATAGCCGACAGAGCTCAGAATACAAATTCCCCAACCGCGTGTTTTCAGGAGACGATGATGAAGACATATACGAATAAGAAACGTAGGCGGCGCAGTGATGCTGTTCTCGATCGTACATGGTGATCGTCGTTATGTATGTCACGTCACATATGAGTATTTGTCAAATAAGTGTCTATTAATATCTCAGATTGAAGCACCGAAAACTAGAGGCTTTCGGAGTTTGTATCGTCCACTCCATCAATACAATCACCGCCACACCAGTGGGCAGCCTTTCCGTACATAATATACCTATGGCACTCTCCAAGCCAGGAAGTTCCTCCCAAGTTGTCTCCGGAAATGTGCAAACCGAATTTGATATCTTGCAGGCATCACACCGGTATGTAAAGCTTCGAACGCAGTGAGGCATGAGGTTTGAGGTGACCGCCTGATTCAGATTCATCCGGCATCGGACAAATGACGAGATGAGTGAAGGTGATCAACTTTGGGGCGAGCGACTAGCGGAGAACTATTATTCAAGCCTATACCGTGAATATGCAGTCTGCGACTTGAAGCATTACAAGTCTGGAAACGTACGTACGCATGCCATCACGATATACGGGTTATGTTGTTGACGTGCCAGGCGAGGTTTCAGTTTGCCCTCAGATGGCGCACAGAGTCAGAAGTCATCTCGGGTGAAGGTGAGATCACTTGTGGAAACACGCGGTGTCCTCTTCATGCCGGACGTGGCAATAACCGGCCATCCTTGAAAACCTTGGAGCTTCCGTTTTCATATGTCGAAAAAGGGGAGGACAAGCTGCGCTCGTTAAGGTCGTGTTATGTGAGAAATGCTGCAGGAAGTTGATGTGGAAAAGGAACAAAGAGAAAAAGGAGCAACAAAGGGCGCGGGCGCAGTATCCCAACTCGGACAAGGAGGAAGGAAATGCAAGGCAGGAAGCTTTACGATCACAGCCTACCCAAAATTCAGACGGGTGCAGAGAGGATCAGCCCCCCTCCAGATCAAATGTATCGGAGAAAGAACACGCGAGTCGCAAGCGGCGGCGCTCATCCACCATGAGGTCGGATGATCGTTCTCATTCTCGACATCGTCCATCTTCTCCACAGCAAGCGCCATAAGTCAAATAGTGAGCTGCTCTGCTACATTTGTTTCGAGACGCATTTCCTGATGCATCTTTTTTTGATGCTTAGGCTCGGGTGCCGATATCGCCGTAGTTGCACCGGCCGGGCACTTTTCTAATTTTGTATCGTGTAATGGATTGTTTGTACTATTCATACCCTCCTCGTGCTGTAAACTAAAACTGTATCTCAGACAAGGCATCATATAGGTCATGAAAATGAAATCATTGCCCACTAACACCGATGTATTGTGGAAATCATCTTGGAAGAAGTCTAGACGGGTGCTATGAGTAGACAACTACAACTGCAAAATCCTGTCCCGTCGAGGACTGATTGTCTTCCCGTCTTCGGAATTCTTCAAAACGTTGTCCCTCTGCAATTCTCCGGTATATGCGTTCTCTCTCATCCAACTCTCTAGTGTGTGTCCTTCGGGATTGATCTTGCGAATCCATGCGAAATCTCTCCGAATAATGTCGTCCCTCCATAAGGCCCACCAACCGGCAAAATTGGTTCTCCATGTTGTTGAACCATCGCCTTCCCGGCGCTCGTTCGCAATGGGCTTGTTCACTCCTTCAAAGTTGTCGAACCACTCGTCGAGCGTCTGGTAGATGATCTCCGTCTTCTGTCCGGTCACCTTTCGGAACGTTTCAGTCAGATATTCCCATCCGACCCAGTCGCTCGCAATTTTCAGTTCCTTTCCGGCCGTGTAGGCGCGATTGTCGAATGTGTATCGAGCAAAGAAGCCCAAATCCGATAGAGCGATCATAGGAATGTGCCCATCTCCGATGGGAGTCGCAAAAACGACGGTACCGTCCGCTCTCCTTTTCAACGGTCCAAACATCATCTAGTTCAGCACAAATCAGTTAAGATTCTTCATGGTTGTTAATATTTTATGCTCTGCTTACGTTAAATAGCATGTCCATGTAGGGTCCCGAAGTGACAATGCTCCATGTCATGCCATCTTCGTCGACTTCGTTTGACTGGGATTTGATCCAGTCTGCTACTCGTCCTTTACCGTCGTAATGCTCACACCTATACTTGCAATCGTAATGACCTTCCTACACTATGCCGTAAGTCCATCTGTATTCGTACGTTTATGAGTACCTGATACACACCTTCAGAGCGTAATCCAGGCTGCTCCAAATGTAATGCTTGAGCGTGCCCACTTGTTTCGCAATCTCAAAGATCCTAATCCCCGCCCATACTTCCTTTTCCTCACCCACGGTAAACCCATCGGTGTTGACCCAAGCGCCGTACGCTCCTTCCAATGCCGCAGCGACGGAGGGAAAGTCGTCAAAAGCTCCTACAACGGCGGATCGGGTCACGAATATTCCAACACACTCCGGAGTTGAGGATTGTACCTTGGACGCACTCAATTCCACGCGATGCAAATTCCTTCGCTCGTCGGCTTCCCAGATCACGGGTCATGGCCCTGACGGCATAGGGTGACGGCGAGCCGTCGGAGCACGGTGCCAGGAGCTTATTGATAACGGCCGATCCTTGTGCACCAGTTGCGCCAATGACAAGGATAAGCTGCTGAGGGTGAGTGCGAGTATTCAACGCCATGAGTGCTAATTGTCCTCACGGGCCGATTCCACCGCGGCCCTTTATACTCAAGCAAGCGGCTGGCAATCGTCAGTTCGATGGATGAATGCTGTCCACTATTGTGGAGCCGCCCCGATGGCCAGAGGACGAAAATTCGTGAAACGAGATTATGACGTGGAATGCAGCTTATCATCCGACAGGACCATCTCGTGCTCGCTAGACTGCGGCAAGCTCAAGCATAATTGCACATTCTCGCTAATTGCTGAACCGTATATTAGCTGTCGCAATTGCTGCGATGGGACCTGCGATGGGACCTGGTAAGGCGTGCGATCCCGCACCGAGAATAAGCTTCACAATTGCCTCCATGGGTAACGGCCAAGTAAATTAGAGATTCGGCTACCAGAAGCGAACAGTCCATTTGTCTTACATTACGCCCCCGGCAATCCTTCAAGTGCCACGAACGGCCACCGCTCCTCAGCAGTCGGCTCGCTCTTCCTCAGACCGGTGAGGCCCATGACCTGATACTGCGTCCCCATCCCAGTCGGGTCCACTAGCCTATTCCCGGCCAGCTCCATCGCTCGCCTTCGCTCGTCGCTCTTTGCGGCGCTTTTTAGCGCATTAACGCGGGTCTCGATACCCATCCGCCGCAGGAACGTGGCCTGCGGAAGCGGACCATGCGGCATGGCTATCCGTAGAGAAGATCACGCAGCGACCGCGGGGTGGAACATATTGTAACGCGGGATGATGATCAAGAGACATAACATCAGATGATGACAGGAGGGCTTACAATGTCCGCACTTACCCAGATCAGCGGTGGCCTCTTTCAGGTACGTGAAATCCACATTTACGGTGAGATCGCAGTCTCCGGGACGGTGGAATACGTCTACGATCTTGTGGTCCTTAAATGCCTAGAAGAGGGGCGGACATGTCAGTCTTCAGCAGCCTGTTCAGCGTTAACACAGATTGCCGTGTGGTGTACTTGCGAATCAGTGTTTGATGCGTGGAATATGATCGCTTACACGGAAGGAGCTGCCATAAGCTTTTTCTCCTCCATAATCTATAATCAGCGCGCTGCCCGATGAGCCTGCTTCCATCGTCCCAGAACTTTCGTGGACCAGTTCGCCGATTTTCCGGGCGATTTTGAAGGCGGCTGGAGAAATTTCTATCTGAGCGCCAATCGGTAGGTTTTGAAATCGATTCGAAGACATTCCAAGTATTTTGGAGTATGCGGTAGGAGACGGAGCTAGCACTCTACGAAATTGAGGACGGAGACTTGCAGGCTGAGCGGTCGATGAGAAGTCAGGCGACGCAGTGGCAGGCGCTCCAGCGGATGCTTTGATAACAGTAGGCGAGGTTGGGTCGAATCCCAAAGTTATGAGCACTTCTTGCCAGCCATGGTTGGTTTTCTGTGGCAGCAATTATGAGTTTTGCGTGCGAAATGACCGACATCATGTTACCTGCAAGAGATGGAATGGCAGCGCGTCGAAAAACTCATGTGCAAGGATTAAAGTATATTTTTCAGCGTCCTGACGAATATCGTCAACGGAACTATGCCAAGTCAAGTTCCAGCCGTTCTTTCGGACCATCGGAAAGAGTTTGGCCCCCTGAGCACTTTGCATCGCGGCGCTAGTCTCCACGAGATGAATGTCTTCGACTACTGAGCGAGCAGCAGGGAACTGAGACAGAACCTAGAGACCAAGTTGTCAGTTATTGTACGTCAGGTAAGCGAAATGAGCACAAACGCGAAGGACGTCCTCCATTAACGTTCCACGACCCGGTCCGAGCTCCACCAATCGTATTCTACGCGACCTTCCTAATAACATCCATTGGGAGAGTAACCAGATGCCAATCAGCTAACGTAAATGCTGAAAGTTCGTTATCTCTGATGTTCTGAAATCCTGCAACGCTCCGAACTCACTTCACCAAAGACCTGGCTAATTTCGGGACTTGTTATGAAGTCTCCCCGAGAGCCCAAAATAGGATTCGATGGATTCATGTAGTACCCATCAGTGGGGTGTGAAAGACACATCTGCATATACGTAGCGAACGAAATCGGCCCCGTTGCCTTCACAAAAACTCAGCAACGCAAGTATGAATAGAGGGACAAGGAAAACACCTTGATGGAGTCCGAAAGAATCTTCTCAACTTTTGTTGGAGAATATTCTGCCGAGTTCGCATATCCTCTACGCGCAGTCGCCGGTGCGGAAAGACACCACCGCATCCCTGCCACCAAATGTTCATGCCTGAGATGTGACAAGAGACGGTGCCGACACGGTATCGCATGCTGTCCACAGTTCTTTCTGATTAATTGGATGATTCGACAACACCAGAAGCACCAAAGGCTGTCAGAAAGAGTAAAAAATGTATAAAACCCGAGTCAAAGATGTGCGGAGAAGTGGCAGGAGGTGCAGCATTCGGTTCCGGCACGCTTACCGAACGCGCCTGATCGTGACTGGATCTCTCTAATCTCGTTTTTAAACTCGCCGGTCGCGAGCTCTCTTCCACCAACCTCAGCTCTCCTCAGCTACACATCGACTACCTCTCGGAGGCTCATTCAAATAAAACTCCACCTTCCAACGCTCGCCGAAACTTACCTTAGACAATAAACCTCATCTCCCCTACACAACATGGCTACCCGTACGTGACCTCAATGTGAGATCTTGATCTCATCTGATTTTTTTTGCATCCAGGCGTGCAGTTTGAGAACAGCAGTGACATTGGCGTATTCTCAAAATTGACAAACAGTTATTGTCTATGTGCTATCCAAGGTAGCACCAACTTTTACTCTGCCTTCGAGAGCGAGCTGGGCGATGTCATGCCGATCGTGCACACGAGCATTGGCGGCACACGGATAGTCGGACGGCTAACAGCCGGTATGTATCCACAGACTTTCCTGCACGTCCAGGATGGCTGAAAGATTTTCAGGCAACCGTCATGGACTGCTGTTACCATCTACGACGACCGACCAGGAGCTGCAGCACCTCCGCAATTCCCTGCCTGAAGCAGTAGCAATCCAGCGTGTTGAGGAGCGCCTGTCGGCGCTGGGAAACGTCATTGCGTGCAATGACCATGTCGCCCTTGTGCACCCCGACGTAGATCGGGAGACGGAGGAGATCATCGCGGACGTACTGAAGGTGGAGGTGTTCCGGCAGACGATCGCAGACAATGTCCTCGTCGGGAGTTACTGTGTCATCTCAAATCAGGGCGGTCTTGTACACCCGAAGACAAGTATCCAGGATCAAGATGAGCTGAGTAGTTTGTTGCAGATCCCATTGGTGGTGAGCATATTTTATTTTTATTTTGTGACATTGTTGATCTGTCACATATCGTAGGCGGGAACTGTGAATCGTGGTTCTGATGTTCTTGGAGCTGGCCTCGTGGTGAATGACTGGTGTGCATTTACAGGTCTCGACACAACAGCAACAGAAATCAGCGTCATCGAGGCGGCCTTCAGTTCGTATCTATCGCTCATCTCCGTCTTGCCGTTGTTCATCGTCGTCCTTTTAGAATTGCAAGGCCAGAGCTCGGCAGCAGTAATCGGAGAGATGCGTGACTCTCTGATCGATAGCTGGGCATGATGAGGTCCGGTTGTTAATGAAGTTCAGTGTGTTTTTTCCGCTTTCGTTCGTTCTCCGTTTTGCATGATTGGGATATGGTATGAAGCAGTTAACAATCATTGTGTATCCCTACGCTGTCAATGTAGAATCTGTCTTTTTCACATGTCTAGATCAACGGTGGTGTCTCCCATGATCTTCCAAAATACGTACATTCAATCGTGATTGGAATCAGCGCGAGAAAACATGGAGAGCGATCTTCGCCGTAGTTAGGAAATGGCACTCACCTGCTTTATTCGAACGATCTGCACACACGTCTTACCATGGACTATATTCCTACTTCTCATTCTAAGTTCCGTGCGTCTTCCCAGTTCTCGGTCGTCCGGTGTGCAGTTGTGCGCCTCGACTACCAATCCGATCACGAACACCTGAAAGTCGAAACCACAAGAGGTGTGAATTGGATACGATACCGATTGTAAGCTTGGGGAGAACACCCTGGGCAGAACAGCTGAGACCGCTGATCACTCATGTCTGCATGGCGAATTCGCAGATCCGACTTGGATTCGCGTTTTACAATGGAGGCTTCACACAGCACCGAGATTGATACGTCTGAAGTGACTCCAGTCAGAGTTCACAGAGGGAAGAGACTGGACGAGTGTGAAACCTAAGAGCCATGAGCGGGAGCAAACTATCAAGGAGGCGCGATGATGAACGTGACCGACGCGACACGCGCGATGGGATGGACGCGGTGGCGCACCGTTCGAAACAGTGACCCGGGGATCCGAGGTCGCAAGGCGTCACTTTTACATATCTCCGTGCCGTATTGAGCAACGGCATTCAACGTTCGACCATCATCATGACCGCACGTCCCTCTTCCGCATATTTGACAGCTGTAGTAGCACAGAATGGACGCCCTTCATCCGCGCCCCCAGGCCCCGAGCCTCGCCGCCCCGTAATTCACCCATCAGCTACAGGAGCTCATCACCCCCTCCGTGAAGTTATTGACGGATCAGACTCTGGAGATATACACGCTGCAGTCTCTCTCGATCTGATGTCTCAACTGCAGCGTTCTGCTCCCTCTGTTGTAAAGACACGCACTGGAAGCGTGCTGTCCCGTGGATTCATCTTGAAGACGGACCACTATCCGTCAGGCGAGTACCATGTCAATTTGCTTTCAGCTCATGTTCTTATCGAACAACATAGGCCGCGCCCTTGACCTCGACATCAACATACATGGTGCTCCAAACTTCAGGGCACCCCGACAAGGTAACTTCAACGTGTTTGGTGTTGCTCAACCGAGAACACAGGGTCTTCGCGGGATACTCTCTGTGCTAAGATGTCGGCCAAACATTCCTAATCCGACACATGTTGTATGGTTCTGTACTCGTGAGGAGCCCATAGGTAAGCTATCTGCTTTCCCAATATCCTAAGGAAGGCGGTGATGCTCGTAAAAGGATGATTATTGAGGGTCCTCCTTACGGGTGCATCCAGGCCGAGTAGAGGGTGCATACAATTTCCTGGTTGACGTTGCCTTATTTGTCTCAAGTGTACATATCTGGTCGTCCATTTGTTCTGCGAGACGCATCAGAGCCGCGACGGACTCTCAAATTGTCAGACCGTGCAGAGAACTTGGAAGCTATCGAACTACGTTTAAAGAACGATATCCTAGTTGAAGCGAACAAGTGAGCGAACATCCAATATATGTGGACGTTATCGTATCTCATCTGTTCACTCAGGTTCGGCGGTCTCATTTTGACACACAACGAAGTCGGTGAATACGGATGTTTGAAACCTGCTATTCATTTGATGTTGAATTTGCCTCCAATCGATAGCTTCAGATGCAGGGGAGGGTGCGATCTTACCGACATGGACTGCTGTTGACACCGCTAACGTCAGAACTACGCGGGAGTTGATGGAGAACATGCGTAGAGATGGCTGGAACCTCGAAGTACGGCTTTCATATTCGTACTCGTTGTACCTTCTGACTAATGTGTTTCAACCCCCCTTAGTATCACCGGTACGTCTTGTGTAAAGATATATTTTCGTTATTAAACTTTTCAAATCTCAGGATTCCGATTTCACCAGAGCGACCCATTGAGGTACGCTGTAACACAAATTTATTGATTGTCGTGCATTTAGTCCATTGTAAATAGGATAATTACCTCGATGCATACTTACGCGTCATCAAAGAGACAGACCCACTTTCGACAGCCCTCGTCTTCAACTGTGGCATGGGTGCCGTACGTACGACGTTTGCGATGGTCGCAGCATGCGTTGTTCGCAGGAAGCAGCTCATCGATCGCGGACTAGAAGATCCGTATATTATGAAGTCGGCGGGCTCCAGGTCGGGAATCAGCACGGTGAGTCCTTCTCGTCCGTGGTCTCGTGCCCATCTTGACTCGGACTCGGGGTGTCGTTAGCCTTCTGGCTTACAGGTGAGTAGTTTATACTGTGGTGGGGACATTTTGACCATAAATCTACCCGGGATAGCCATCGACCAACAAGATCATGCAATCGCTCGAACAGGCCAGCGTCCAGCAAGACTTGAATCGCTCGCTTCTTCGAATCACATATATATTACAAGAATGTATGAAACCCGCTTCCTGATTTAACTTGTTACTGATGTTCTTCCGGCGGCTCAGATCTCGAAACAAAGAATTCGCAATCTGCGATCGAGCTGCTATTGACGCAGCCGACTCTCCTGGATAATTTGCGCAAGGCGCACATGGGCAATTATGGTGTGATTCTGAGTTTGCTCGGCTGCTTAGATCACGGGCTCAAGGCAAAGAAATTGGTTGATAGAATTATCGACTCTTGTGCGTGCGCGCTCGCTTTTCAAACGATTTCGTGTATTGATACGATTCATTGGATGCAGGCGACCATGTCACGAACCTCCGAGAAGATATATTCACCCATCGGGTTCGTTACTCGCTGACGACTACGATGGAGGATTCAGAAAGGGAGAATTTCTTGAGTAAAGCAGTCAAGTCCCTCGAAAAATAGTACGTCCTCCTTTCGTCACCTATGGATAGCTTCTAATAATGCTGTATGAAAGTTTCTTCATGATCGCTTTCGCCAATTATGTAGACACAGAAGACTTTCACGAGAGTTTCTCCAGCTGGCTTAGGGTCAGTCTATAGGCTCTGTTTCGATTTTTATTTTAACTCACGTCCTTCATGCATAGACCCGGACGGAGATTTGGACGTGAGTGACACCAGATTTTGCACATCCCATGGTGATTTCATTGCGCATGTAGTCAGATCATGTTCCTCCGGAAGTCTCACGGCTCACGACTGAACGTATTTACACCTATCAATGACCTGTGGGCTCTTTCAAAGACTGGCTCGCAAGGTCATGCGTTGGTGCCAGGACAGCAGAACGATGTAGCGATCGCTGGTGGACAGATCTTGGGTGACGAGTATTCCGACCACGTTGTGAAGGTAAGCGAGCTGCTCGCAGGAACCCGCACATTCTATTCACATGGTATTTCAGAATCGCAGCGGCATCATCCTGCGCGAAGGGTACGTCTACCACTTGCATTTACAGGTGTATATTACAACTGATGGACTATTATGTAGCATGCTCCTCAAATCTGATCAATGGCTGAGCAAGTCCCATCACGTTGCGCATGGGGTCCGCGGAGCGATCAACTTTCGCAACATCCCGGGCACAACAATATATGCTCTTGGGCAGCCGACTGTCGAAGCTGTCGACGAGGTGGTACAGCGTGTGCATGCTGCACACCCCTCGGCGAATCGAATCATGTGGATCACATTGCGCGAAGAACCCATTGTGTACGTCAACGGCGCGCCATATTGTTTGAGGCGGGAGAGGTTCTCATTGCGTAACATGAAAGGTTTGCATATACTGAGGTTCTTTAGTGTACATCTGCTCAATAAACCCAACAGACTACGGAGGAATTTCTGCTTCGCGTCTAGAGGTGCTTGAGGAACGGTTGCGTGACGATGTCATTGCTGAGTTGAATGCCTTCGGAGGAAGGCAAGCTGCAATTTATATCTACCCTTACTTTTCTCACGTCATTCGCAGGCTGTTGCTTCATACCGAGACACAAGATGGCTCCGTCATTCCCGTTTGGGAAGAAGTCGAGAGCAAGAATGTCATGGTTCTGAAGGACGTTATGGCGGCTCGCAAATCTATTGCAGATGGTGTAGAACTCGGCTACGCCCGTATACCCATCACCGCGGAGCGGCCACCAGATTTCTCGGACTTGAGTGAGCTCATCGATGTCGTCGTTAGAAGCAACGCGACCCGCTCCCCTATCGTCATCAATTGCCAGCTTGGTCGCGGCAGAAGCACACTGACATCGGTGAGTAGCTTCGCTTTCGTGACTTGGAGAGCGTAATCAACTTTATCGTTCGGTGCTAGGTAATCCTGGTCCTCATCCAGGAGTGGCTAGCAAATGCAACAAGAGTGAAGGCCCCGCCTACACCACGGATGCCTCATCGTACAATCACTTCGTTGTCAGTTACGACACTGGATGGAGTCAGTGGACTACATGCTCCTCGTCATTCCTACCGAATTATCAACAGTGGGTCACTGATATCGATGTCGTTGTGAAATCATCCTCTAACGTCGTTGTTAGACCTCTTGCGTGTGATTCGCAAGGGCCCTGCCGTGAAGAACACGGTCGACGATGCCATTGACCGCTGTGCGGAGGTCATGAATTTGCGTGACGCCATTGAAGATGCCAGAGCTAATGCGGAACAAGCTACAGATGAACGGCAACGACGGCAATACGCACATAAAGGTGAGTTGCGTGCGTTCGAATTGTGGGCCTCTACTGAACTTGTGATGTAGGACTACAAAATTTGCGGCGGTATTTCGAGCTGATTATCTTTCAGGCATATCTGCAATCTACCGAGCCGGACACGATGCAGACGTTCGAGACATTCGAGTCGTTCGTGAAAAACCGACCTGGTAAGCTTGGGTCTTTTAAGTATCTACTTTTGGGTATAAAGCCAACGCGTTGGAGCACAGTGATCAAGACGTTCGAGAAAGAGCTGGCAGAGGATGACATGAATGCATTGAAGCCCCTCGAACGCGTCAATGTGACGGAGGGCGTCGCGCTTCCGGACGAGGTCCGACAGGTCGTCGCGAATCGTTCAGGCAGCATTCTTTCTGCATCAACAATTCTAAAGAGCGACTTTTTCTCTAACTTGCAGAAGATGAGCCTTCCCGAGTATGTCTAATCCCCATATTAACCCTGATTGGAATACTGTATCTCATGTCTGTTGCAGACGGATCGAGGGAGCTCCTAACTTCAGGCGCATTCCGCTCACTCTGCACCTCGCTTCTGATGCGCCCGACATCGTAGCAGGCACCGAAGCAGATAGCAAGTGGGTCTGTGGGAGGTATGTGTCATAACTCAATAAAATGCTGGACATACTGAAGATGTTTTATCAGCGGTATGCCAACAGTGCAAGGGTATGAACCTTATTCATCTCATGTCATATATCGAAATCTGATATGTGATGGTGGTCTGCTAGATTGAGACGCGCATTGGCTCGAGTTGACGCTCATTCTGAGGGAAGTAATATGGTATACTGGACGTCCCTGCGCGAGGTAAAGTCTGAGCGTCTGATATTGTGCAGCCCAGCTGAACGCTTCTCAGGAACCCGTAATATATGTTGCAGGTCGGCCACATGTTCTCCGATTGGTAGACAAACCACTAGAGAATGTGGAGTGAGCCACGATTTAACGCCTTTCTTCTACCGCCTAGTTCTGACAATTTAACAGAGCAACAGGCGTAACGACGAGTGTCGTTGAGTCTATGGAGGAAAATTTCAAGCGCGATGTGCTTAGCGAGGTACGCGCCGGCACTGGGCGCATCCTGCTGCACGATGAAGTTGAAGAGCGGCCGGGCGTATTCTCCATCATTCCCATCTGGGAAGAAGTCGAAGAGGAGGATATTATGACACCACGAGGTGTATTTGAACTCATGGTTAGGGAAGGATACAAAGTGAGTGTTCTAGGATGCTCTAGGTATCAGGGTCTTACAAATGGCACCATCATGCAGGTGGACTACGATCGAATTGCTGTAGTGCGTCTGCTTTCCAGGTTTCATGAACGCATACTCATCGTATTTGTAGACAGACGAACAAGCGCCTCTTCCCGCTGCACTCTCGCAATTGCTTGCGCGAATTCGCAGTGGCATGAAAGGCGGTAAGGCAGGAGATTTCATTTTCAACTGCCAGATGGGCAGGGGTCGTACGACCACTGGCATGGTCACTGCTTGTCTGATTGCGACAACCACAAGTTGGAAGCATGACGTGGAGCCCCTTGTATCACTCAGTGCTGAGGAAACAGAGAGTGCATTGGAGCAGTATGACTCAATCGATGGACCGTCT
This sequence comes from Grifola frondosa, assembly GCA_001683735.1. NCBI lineage: Eukaryota > Fungi > Basidiomycota > Agaricomycetes > Polyporales > Grifolaceae > Grifola > Grifola frondosa. Next base: position 861,731 of record LUGG01000009.1, read on the forward strand.
GAGGAGGAAGCCTTCCTTCAAGGTGAATCATACACGTACCATCGAATAGCTAGCTGCACATGGCTGAACTCTCTTTTAGGAGAATATAAAACGATCCTGCAGCTAGTCGGCGTACTATCACATGGAAAGATGGCGAAGCGACTAACGGATCGTTCTATCGACCTAATGCAGGATGTACAAAATTTGCGCAAGGCGATTTATGAGTGAGCTAACTAAGTCTGCGGAATGTCTCACGCGATCTGACTGTGCGAATGCTCCCCGCAGCTACAAGCTCAAGGTCAACGCATGCGAGAAGGGCAGTGCGAAGCAGCGGAAGCTGATGGATATTGGCGTGAACTACTTGTATGATACTATTTTTGGATCATATGATTGTTGGGATGCAGGCTGATGCTAACTGGAACACCAGGTATCGCTACGGAACTCTGATCGTGTTCGCGAACTACTTGATTGAGATGAAGGAAGGGAAGGGTGAGGAGGTGGCCTTCACTGCGTGGCTTCAAGAACGCAGGGAGATTACCAGGTTATTGGGACGGAGGTCGCTCGATTGAGGCGGAAGGTCGATCGTTGGCACGGCGGGTGCAGTAGTATGTACAACAGGCATGATACCAATCACTGATCACTGGATGGACGAAGACTCTATGACTGTATATTTGATGCATAAAAGTCGAGAACTGGAATAAAATTTGAAGTACAAAAAACATTTTTTAATTTGAGATCAGTCGCCGTGGCAGCGATCACGTGAGACATTGAGGACACAGCCTTGGAGAAAACATCGTACGCCGGATTATTGCCACCGTCAGCTGCGCTCACTTGGAGACTCTCTTTTGCAATATTCTCTCTGGATCGGTGCGAAATAATTTCTTCCATTTCTTCGTCCTTGTCTTTCCTTCCGCACGACTTCCCCGACGATTGCCACAACGAAAGTTTCTTACATCGCCCTGCGGCGGTATAATTCCACATTGCTCGACACCTCTAATCATAGATGAAGTTGACACCGCTCTCGCCCGCAAGCTGCCTCTTCCTTCTCTCCCTTACTTCCAGCATATTCTTGTCCGTTGGCGCCGCGCCCTATGTCCTACCTAAGGTGACGCCAGATCTCTTACCACGACCCACGTACGCGGCCCCATTAGCACGAGCCATTATCATCGGCGATCCTACTGGAGGTACCAGCGGTACCGACGGTGCAGGAACTACGGGCAATGCGGCCAGCACGGCCAGCAACACGAATACTAATACGGGAACGGGCGCAGCTGCGACAACTTCAAATACGCCGACCACTTCCACTCCAACGGACACAGTAAACACCTCGACAGCTGTAGCGACAACCTCCGCCGCCACACCGACTACTTCGTCCAATACGAACACCGCGACGAATACCACTCCTATTGATACCAACACATCAACCTCAACCAACACGGCCAATACATCGGGCTCCGGGACAACCTCTCCGCCTGCACAACAAACAACCCAGCCTCCTGCATCCCCGACGGTATCAGAGTCCCTCTCCACACAGGTTACGACCGGTCAAGATGGCCAGCAAACCACTCTTGTTCACACGGTCACGGAGACCCTCGCCTCCAGCTCCGAGTCTGCAACCAATACCCCCAGTGCGGACCAGGGTAACAGCGGATCCAGTGGAAGTTCTACCAGCAAGTCCACGATCATCGGGCTGTCTGTAGCGGGTGGTATAGCACTTATTGGGGTGATAGCATTCGCGGTGTGGAAGTTCACGCGCAAGCGGTTCTCGGACGACTTTGATGATAGTGAGTACTTGTGTTCTAACTTTGCGTTCTTGTATTATCTCTTGCATTCCTTTTGCATTACATGTTCGCTTGCGTCTCGTGGATTCGACATCCTCGTCGTTGCCAGGCTCTTGTCTGATTCTGTCACGTGACGAAAACCCAATCTGCATCATTCATCCCGACTGATTTCTCACTGAAATATATTTGCAGGCGAAGCGATCAAATGGCCGGACTTGAATGGTCATAGCGATAACGAGCACGCGTTGCCCACAGGACGTGCACCTGGCGCTGCTTTCGAGACGTCGTCAGAAGTGAACCTCATGGCGCGCCCGGACTCCGCGCGGGGAGTGTTGCAACGTCAACGGCAGGGGCCTCTGCGGTCGATCTCTACTCCACATCGCACGATCCCTACGCAGTCCCACCGCTCCCACATCTAAACCCGAACGTCACACAGCCGTACCGCGATGATCCGAACGCGTACTACGATCATGATCCGTACAGTGGTGCACCGCCGCCAGTCGGTGAGGCGATTCCGATGACGCAGATTGGGCGTGCGCGTTCGCCAGGGCCGCAGGCAGCGTTTGGAGGGTATCCCGACGGTCGAGCTAGCCCTGGTCCTGGGCAGGCCCTTGGCGTCGCACCACAAGTGGCGCGGTCGAGGAGCCCTGCACCCGCGCCCGGATATTCAGGTCGGATGTCACCAGGCCCGCAGGCTGGACGGATGTCACCAGGCCCGCAGATGGCATATGGGCCCGGCGCTGGGTATTGATGAGGCGCGTGCGGACGGGTGCGGTAGAGTGGTTAGAGAGCCCACAGCGTTGCGATGGGATGGCTGGACCATGCGCTGTGCGGGGTGGATTAGGACACAGTTTGTTCGGTGGTCAGATTGCTTGTAGGCCGAATTTGGATCTTGTTAGGCATGGACGGACAGATCAGGACAGCTCATATTGGTACGAATACCCCTTACAACATTGCTTCATAGAAACCGCGCTCTGGATCATGTTGCAGGAGTGTGCGCAATCATTCGTCCGTCCGTCTCCGTCCATCTCTCTGTGCATCGTCTGAGTTTTTGCTGAGTGGCTAATAGGTCCGAGTCAATTCATCGTCATCGTGATTCTGTCTCATACAATGCATCGTGCCCAGAACATTATTTACTGGCTCATCTTCGTCTCTATCGCTATGCTGTTGTCGAACTACTCTATTCTCCCCGCTCTTTTATTTAAAATGCTGTGTGTTCTTTGCGTCGCTCCTTTCGTTCGTTTCTCATTGACATCGGAACATTCATTGTCTTCGGACTTTCTCTGCATCATGAACTTGCCCGCTCTAATATTCACGTTCTCAGTATAATAGTACTTATAAGTATATCGCATTGGAAGTGTTGCTGCCGGTTTCAGACTCAGCCGGATGTGCCACGTCCGAAAAATTACATACCGATTCACGAATAATAATGGTGACCTATTTAAAGTACAGAATGATAGCAGACGAAACAGGATCCGTCTAAGCTGGAACTACTAAGTGTTTATTTATATACAGCGCCATCAAAGTCCATCATCCGCTACACCACCATACCCTACATCTCTCTCAACCGTAGAACAATATTTGTCGCCAATGCGCCCAGCAGGAAGAGCGACAGAATGGTGGGACCATACTTGTCATAATACATGCCCTCCGCGCGGCGTTTGCGCAGGCGCAGCGCCCGATATACGAAGATGACGGCGGAGTACGCGATAGCAACAAGCGCAGCAAGTGTGAACAGCCCTGCGCTGATCAGCCCCGTCGTGTCCCCGGGAGGAACGAAATTAAGCAGCGTAGTCGCGATCGTGCCGATGTATATCGAGAAGTGCAGCCATTTCTAAAGCACAGTTTGTGTCAGCAAATCAGCACGACCCCGCCGCTAATCGCACTAGACGCACCAAGAATGTTCTTTCCGCAGCAAAGTAGACCTTAGGCTCAATACGGATGGGGACCGCGATGCGCTTGCCAGGGGGCGCAGTCCAGTGCCGCTCCAAGATGCGATCATTGTTCTGCTGCTCCGACGTTCCCTCTTCCAGACCATACTGCTCCTCACGCTCCTCCTCGTCCTCCTCTTCTGCCACGGCTTCTTCTGCGCCCGCGCGCTTCCGCCGCTGCGCGTCTTCCGCAAGCGGTCGCGCAGCGTCTCGTCGAACGCGGATGACGGCGCGAGCGGATCGATAGACAGCGCGCGCGACTGTGCGCCATCTGCCTTCGCCGTACCCGATGGTCTGCGGCCCTTCAGGAACGGCGTGCGCTCGTCGCCCTCCTCTTCCGACTCCACGTCTGCAACCTCACCTGCGTCGGGCTCTTGGATGGGACGCTGCTCCTGGGCTTCTCGTTCCTTAAGTGCCCTCTCGCGGAACGCAACGGCCGCGGCGACGTCTGCGCCTGTGAGGCCCGTGCGCTTGACCTCGTCTCTCGCTATAACGCCCTCTATTAGAATTAGCGTGGGAAGACAAGTCGAAAGACCTACCTGGCGCGAGGTCCATCTCTTCGTCCTCTTCGCCTTCCGAGACAGGTTCCGTATACCGCACCATTTCTGGCGTCGTAAGGCCGGATGATGAGGGCCGGTCAGAAGAGCCCTTCGATGTTGTGTGCATCGGGCGTTCTATCGTCAGGGTGCCCGTATCGGGCTTGAGGATATCTGTGTCCACTGCAAAAAATCGCTTAAGCCAAGTAGTCCTGAGAGGCAACAACATACTCACTCTGTGGTAGCCAAAATGGCACAAGGTCGACACGGTTGGGTAGAAGGGTAGCACAACCATGAATAAATTTGCTGGATGGAAGCACATTAGCTGTTACGGCCATTCCAGACGCATACAGATGTGCACATACCTGAACTGCAACATGGCGGATAAATTCGTCAGATCATTCTAATTCCGAATTGGAGAAATTCGTACCTTGGGAACAGCCTCCACCAGATGTGACGACACGAGTTGCGTGACCCACTGTGGAGGCTCCTGCCCAAATTGCGTCTGAAGCTTCACCTCGAGCACGCCGTACCTACGACACACATCAGCATCACCGCCTACTCGCCAATCCAACAATAACGCATAAAGCGAAACACGCACTTGAACAGCTCCTTGTCCTCCGCAGGCACCTGTTCGAACGGATAGTCGATGCCGATATCTGTGCGCCGCCAGTTCTCCCCCGCACGCATACGGTTGTCCCAATTGTCCTCGCGCACCATCGTGAGTTCTGTGTCTAGCGATATCCGCACGCGCGCGTCGCCGGGGAGCTGGAACGCCGTGCGATTGTAAAATGTCCGCATCACTTCCCACAACCAAACATGAGCGTGCGCTCAATATGCAGCAGAAAAGGGGCGCGCACCGGGCACAAGTTTCTTTGTGAGGATCGCGTACTGCACCTCGTTCGCCAGCTGTATCATAGACTCGACGTCTGCCTGAGTCTTCTTCCCGCGAGAGACGAGCTCCTGGAATTCCGCGTCCATCGTATACTCTCCCCGTAGGAACGCGTTCACCAGGTGTTCCTTGATTGGAAACCGCGCCTTCACTGACTTCTCGCCAGTCCAGTCCTCGCGGTGCGTCTTGCGCTCGACAAAGATCTACGTGCGGAAAATGTGATGAGAAGGAGAGGGACCACCAGATGAGGTGACTGACCGTCTTAACGTTCGTGTCGCCGTACCACCGCAAGCGAATAGCCTCTGCACCCTCCGTCTTCTCCAGCCGCCCGAGGTAGAGCTCCAGGTCCTCATTGTCAAAGTATATAGAGGATATCGCTGTGAAAGGCAGCGTCACGCAATCAATCGCAGGAACAGAGAAAAACACTCACCAGCATCCCTGACTTCAAATTCCTTGTCGGGATTAAATACTAAGGGCACATTAGGAGCAGATTACGTGAGGTGAGAGAGGCAAGCTCACCGAGCACGGGCAGATGCCTCAAAATTGCGAGCTTCAGGTGCACGAGGTTATCCGGGTGGACCTATAGCGGCCGGTTGTCAATGCCATGTAAACTGCGGACACGCGGTACCCACCCAGTATTTGGTCGTCTGCCGCACGAACGCGCTCTGGCTCCCGCCCGCACTCGCATCGCCTTGTACCGGATGACCGCGCGTGCGAACAAGATCATACAGCCTTGAGAGCTTCACGATAAGGCCGTCCCAGTTATATTTGTAGAAAGGCCGTTTCTCGAGGTATTCTTGGATAAATGTGGGTTTAAGCGGACGATTTGTTTGTTTCTAGAGTGGGAGTTAGCCTATGACGTGGATATAGGCGTTGAATACGCACGTCATGTTTCTACAAGATACAGATGGGCGGGTCGTGTTGACCAGTCAAATTACCGCAAAACGTAGGCTGATGCAACGCCCACCTTCAGAATCTTCATAAATCCGGTGATATTAAGCTTGGTATACAGCGCGAGATCATGCACGTCCGCGACTAGAGTAGCTACTTCCTCCTCCAATAGTTGGAACTGGTCTTCTAGAGCATCCACGGACATAGTATCTTCGTCCTCATCATCCATGTCGTCATCGTCCGAGCCCGCGTCCTGCGACACGCCGTCCCTCATCTGTTGTTCCGCATCCGAGGAGTCGCTGGTACGATATCGATGGTGGCCATTCCCGTTAGTATGTCCCGTTTCGGCGTGTTCTAGCGCGACGAGACGTTTGACAGCCTTCTCTGCATCGTTAATCCGTCGTGACAGCTCATATGTCTGTAAATAGGGTCTCAGTATATGCGTTGATTTGCGTGGTAGCAAGTCAATCTGAACGGAGCTCATTGAGAAGAGAGCAAAATCTACTGTGCTCCAACGCTAGCAGAATGATCGGGATCGTGTAGCTCCACAGGAGAGATGTGTACAAAGGTGGACGCACTGACCTTTGTCTTCTGGAAGACATGGATTTTGTCGAGCTCCTTCTCGAGCATGGCGGTAAACTCGCGTTCATCCTCGTCTGTCCAATTATGAGACGTCGTCCGCGCCTAGGGGGCAATTAGCATGGTCTAGGAGCACTTATGCAATACGCCTGCCTTCAACTCGCGTTTGAGCAAATTGTAGTCGATGTAGTATGGTCTCCATTCGTTGTACAAATCGTTCTGTTAGTGCAATGAGAGATGCTTCACGGATTGAAGCCCAGAGCGGGTGACTGACACTAATTTTGCGACCGAATTTCATGGCGGTGATGGCGTTGTGCAGAAAAAGCGGTTCGAAGAGGGCAAGGGGAGGCTGCTGCACTAGATGGCAGTCGAGAGACCTGCAATGAAAACATTTCCCATGAGCAAACGGCGTCTTTCGAAGGAAGCGACAGCTCACGAACGTGCGTCGGACCAGACGCCTGGTCCAATCCTTACTCTTGTCCCTCTATGGTCTTTCCAACTCCGCGATCATCTTCTGTCGCGTCGACGCGTCTCGGTCCCGTGAACGCTTTCTTGGCCTTTCTCGTCGCTGTCAACGACGATGTCGCAACCTCACGCGTCCTCCTCAAAAGCTCACCCGACCCCGCCAGCCAACGGGACCACTCCTCACGATGTCGTGCGCACGAAGATCCTCCTGTTGGGTATGCGGAGGTGCGCGTATCCTCCTCTTTTCTAGATCGTATCTCACCCCTTCCTCCATATTACAGGAGCGGAAAGACCTCAATCCAGCAAGTCCTCTTCAACAACATGTCCCCCAAACAGACATTCTACCTCGAGAAATCCACGCGTGTAACCAAGCACACGTTCGAGTGCGTCCCTCCTCCTGCAAGTCACCGTGCTTTTACGAACGGTTGTCGATCGCGACAGCACAGTGATCCCCCTTGAGATATGGGACTGCCCTGGAGATATTTCTCTTGATGCACTCGATGCTCCATTGTCCCAATTTGCAACCATGATATTCGTCATAGATATCCAGGTAGGATTCTATCTGTCTTGCTTATCTCCTTACCTACTAATACGTGATGCATTGCTCGAAGGATGTATACACCCAGCCTATCGTCAACTTGTAGACTTCATCCTCGCCGCTTATCAAGAAAATCCGAACATGAACTTCGAGGTTTTCGTACATAAGGCAGAAACGTTGTCCGAGGAGTACAAAATCGGTGAGCATCTTCTCTGATTCCGCTAGATGCCGTTCTACGAGTCAATTATGCCGTACGCATGCTATTTCGACGTCCGTTGGCCGATTGGGGCACCTGTAAATCGGACATCGTAACATGGCGTTGTTTCAGGCAGGCCCTCCACGAGTGCTCTGCAGGTGTCGATCATACTCACACCTTACATGGACAATTGCTTCATTGGAAAGGAAGCTTTTCATACTCGGCCCGCCGTGTAAATCGTCCATCACCTAAACAGACCAGCTGCGTCAGTGGCGGTCTGCTGTTCTCTGACCGCGCATCTCCCTAAACCGGCTTGCTTCAGCTCATCTAATCTTATCAAATAGAGAACTTCCGCAACATCCAGCAGCGCGTCTTGGATGAGCTGACGTACATCTCCATCGAATATGAGCAGCTCCCCATCAATTTCCAGCTCACCTCCATCTTTGACCACACCCTCCACGATGCCTTCTCCCGCGTGCTCCACAAGCTCATCGACTCCCTGCCATATTTGGAAGATTTGCTAAATGTCTTCTGCGCAGTGCGTATTCAGCTTCGCATATCCTCGTCCGCTGACATGTCCCGCCCACAGAATTCTCAAGCGTCCAAGGCATTCCTCTTCGATGTCGCATCGCGCTTGTACGTCGCCACCGACGCATCTCCCGTCGACCCGCCCACACACAACCAATGCACCGACTACCTCGAGATGCTCAACTCCTTTGGCCCCCTATACAAGTGAGCCGCTCTGCATCCCACCTTTCCTCCCGCTAACCCTGTACAGATCCGTAACGGCAAGCCCCATGCGCTTCCACCCACCTCCACCTCCAACCCCAACTCCTTCGACCCCCGCCTCTCCCGCATCCGCACCCTCACTCCCGCATTCCCCCTTACCACCCTCCTCTCCGCTCCCCGCCTCCCCATCCCCCTCCCAGTCTGAGACTCCATCCATGCGCACACCCACCCTCGCAGCGCCTCCCCTCGCCCCGGTGCCCCGAGCGCCGCCAAAGCCGCTGTTCTACCCCAGCGCGAGCGCATCGCTCTCGCCGTCTGCGGGGGGCGCGGGCAGGACACTGACGTACCATCTCGTCACGTCAAAGCTCGCGCTCCTTGCGCTGCTGCCCACGCCCGTGTTCGAGGCGCGCCGTGGGCTCGTCGAGTACAACGTCGTCTTCTTCCGCGAGGGCGTGCAGGAGATCTACGAGGTCGAGGAGGAGGCACGGCGGGTCCCGGGGTGAGCGCGAAGTCGTGCGCTTTTTGTATTTATACGTAATTAGTGGCTGGACTATGGTTATGCAAAATGCACACGCATGTTTGTTGACATATGATACATATATTGTCTGAGCACTAGAACGGCATCGGCTACTGGCTACAAGCAAGCTGCAGAGCATAAGATACAAATGTGCATATACGTCAGCGAATGGACACGACATCACAGACTGCCCGAGTCCGCAAGATATTGTTTAAGCTGTTTAAGTAGAGAATCTGCACCAACGGCCAACTACTCAGGCCTGGCCAAAAGAATAATTCAGCACTTCCCGCGTGAGCTCATACGAGTCCTCCCGCGTCCTCCCAAAGTTTTCGTCAGAGTACGCTAGCCGCGGCGCGTCACTCTCCCACCCCCGTGCAGCACGCCCGCGATGGCTCCGCGCGTGCTGGCGCCCGTCGGGATTCACAACATGGAACCCGCGCCGCCCGCGCTTCTCGCGGCGTGGCGGGAGCGGTTCCTCGAGCGTCCCCTCCTCCACTTCCGCACGCGAGCCCCAGCTCCCGTGCACACTCGCACTGCCCGTGTCGCTCCCGTACTCGAGCTCACATACCTCCTCCGCGCCGCACCACTGCTCCGGCGCGCGCCGCTTCTCGCGCTTCGCACGCATGCGTGCGAAGCTCCGCCGCCGCTCTGCCATCCACGCGTCCTCATCGTTGCTCGCGGGCGACGGCACGCGCCTTACGCCTGCCGCGGCAAGCACGTGTAGGATGGGCGCGTGCGCGCGCGTCGTGCGCATGCGATGTGCGTACGTGCATGTCAGTCTAGATACAGATCTGGTCAGTGCGCATTCGATGAGAGGAAAGGAAGAGGGTGCAACTCACCCGGGACCAAACACGAACTCGCCGCCGAGCTGCGCGATGTCGCCTCCCTTCTCCCAGACGGGCATACCGACGCGCAACGCGTTACGCACGACCATCGCGATGCCGCCGATGAGGCCGTGCCGCACGTATTCGCCGCGTTCCGTGTCGGGCCCTGCGTCCGTCGTGCGCAGTGTCATGCCGAGCGCGGCGTGCAAGCGGAGGGACTGGTCCGTGTAAAGAGCGAAGGGTGTGTGGAAGATCTCTGTGTGGAGGCCATTAGCTAGACTACTCGCAGATGAGATAAGGAAAGACGCACGGCGATAAGCCTTGATCATACCCGGGGAGCCGTTCCCTATAATGACGAGGTCCACCCCATCGCGCTTAAGCGCGTCGGGATCCACACTCCTCGAGATGGAGTACATATAGTCTTGACACAACGGACACCTGAAACGCTTATCAGATCACGCAGCATGCCGAGAAGTCACAGTGAACGCACCAAAAGTGCCTGATAAAACACACGACCGTCTTCCTGTCCCGAAACAGATCCCCAAACTGCACGCGGAGCCCGTTCTGCGCGACGACGTAGAGGGACGCCGCACGCGTGAGCTGCTCCGCGCTCGGGAGCGCGTGCTCATCGAACCGCGCCGGCTGCTGCTGCACACGGTGGTCGCGGCGGTGGGTGCCGCGCGACCGCCCGCAGGTGGACGCGTACGGGTGCGAGAACGTCGTGGAGGGGTGGCGGGAAGCGGGGCGGGCGTAGATGCCACGGACTCGGGGTAACGCCCCCGCGCCTGCATCGTGCCGCGGCTCGCAACCGAGGAGTATCCCTGTTCGTGTCCGTGCGAATGCGTCACCGACGGCGATTGCGCGCGGAATTGCGCCGGTGGTGGGGGGACTGTGCGCGGAACGCCGGCTGGGAGTGCGGGGACTGTGCACGGTGCGCGTGCTGGGGCGGAGGAGACTGTGCCCGGTGCACTGGCTGGGGCGGCGGAGACTGCGCACGGAATGACGTCTGCGCTGGAGGGGACGGCGCACGAAATGTTGCCTGCACTGGAGGGGACGGCGCGCGGAATGGCGCCTGCACAGCCGGAGACGGCGCGCGGAACGACGCCTGAGCAGCCGGGGACTGCGCGCGGAACGTTGCCTGGGCGGGGGGGAGCGTGCGCGCGGCGGCACGGAGAGCGGCGTGGGCGACGTCGGGCGAAACGGTAGCCGCGGCTGGTCCTGCAGATGGGCGGCGGACGGCGGGCGCAGCTGGGCAACGGGGAGGTACGGGTCTGTGGCGTCCTCGCGCGCGCGCTCATCCCGCCTACGCTGCTGCTTCATCTCGTTCTCGATGGGGCTCTTCGGCCGGCTCGACACAGTATGTCCGCGGGGGCGTCCGCTCAGAACGGGTGCAGGAGATGCTGCGCGGGACGGCGGGGGATAGGAGCGGAGAGCGCTTGGTCGGCACGTGTGCGCGCGGGAGCTGGCTGGGGTACTTGAGGGCGGAGTTGTGCCACAGGCAGGTATGAAGACGACGCGTCGACATCCTCATCTCTGGCTCTCTCTTCCTTCCTACGCTGCCTGGTCTCGCTTTCGACGGGGCTCCTCGGCCCGTTCGGTGCAGCCTGTTGGCGGGCCCAAGAGCTCACAGCGGGTACAGGTGGCGGTGGGGGCGGAGCCGGAAGCGGGACAGGGAGTGGCGTTGGGAAGTCCGACGGTGTGTGCGACGGGGGTGAGAGCGGGAGCGGCGCGGGTGTGGGCGGTGGGATGGGCGAAAGCGTGAACGGCGGCGGCGAGTCCGAGCGCGGCGGGGGGAGCGGCGACACGAAGGGCGGTGGCGCGTCGGGCGAGGGCACGCGGGGGGGCAGCGTGCTGTAGCGTGCGGGAGGCGGGGGCGTCGACTCGCGGTACACGACGGGCACGCGTGGGTGGCTCGGCTGGGGCAGCGGAGGCGGAGCGGGGGAAAGGGGATGAAGGATGTCTGCGCGGTGAAGGCGAGCCTGTCGTCATCCTCCGCATCTGTTGGCGTCTCGAGTTCCGGTTCGGGCGAGCGCGCGACGGGGAGCGACGGCAGACACGAATCGCGGCGCCCGGGCGGGAGCACGAAGTCATGATGGACATTCGGAGTGAGCTCTAGGGTCGCTGGCGTGGGCGCCGCGGGCGCACCGAAGGTGTTCGCACTGACGACGGTGCTCGCGATGCTAGCGTTGGCGCTACGCGCAATGGTCGTTCCCAGGCTCACGTTCGGAAGCGGGGTGACGCCAAGACTGACGTGGCTGAGGCTCTTGCGTGCGCGCGGGTGCAGAAACTTCGTGAAGCGGTTCCCGGCGCCCGCGTCAGTGGGCGCAGGCGCCGCGGTAGCCGTCGGCCGCGCGATAGAGTTGCGCGCGACATGCAGCGAGGACTCACTCGTTGTAGATGTCTTGCGCGCCCGTGTGAGGGGGCTCGGATTCGAGATCTTCCGTCCGCGGACCGTGAGGGAAGAGCGGCGCAGCCTCTGGTGGAGGCTGTCGCGCCTGGAAGTACCATCGATCCTGCTGCGGCGAGGATAGGAAGGCTCCTGCTCGGGCTCGGACTCCACACAGATAGAACGCGTATGAGTACGAGGGGGAGGAACAGGTAGCGGCGGCGGAGAGTCTTGCAGTGATGGGCCAAGCAGCGATGGGAACTCTGCAGTGCGGATGCCGGAGGACGGCTCGCGGTGCAGCACGTTCGTATATTCTGGCTGGTCGACGGCAGACGCTTGTTCGTCCCTGCCTTTGGCGGGGAGCTTCGGCAGGGCAGATGGAAGGTCGCGCAGGAGAGAGCGGGGAGAGAGGGAGACAGAACGTTCGCGGGCACTTGCGCTGCTGGAGCTGAGGGTGTCGTCTGGAGTCATGGGTGGCGTGGGGCCAGAGTGGTTCGTGGATGTGTGGAAATGTGAGTGGAGGTCGGCAGCAGAGGGTGAATGGCGATCCTCTGGTCGCTCCAAGTCGCCAATCTGTCCGAAAAGGTACCCGTGCGACTGGCGGTCGTCGTAAATATATTGTGTGGACAGATCAGCAGCTGCATGCGGAGTTTCGTTCGGGTCCTGTGATGCAAAATCCTCGACTGTGGTGGGATAGCTCTGGGGCTGAGGGAGGACGAAGACGGACTGGGAGCGCCTGCGGTAGTGGTACTGCTTCTCATTCTGATGTTGATCCTGATTGTGACGATGACGCTGATTGAGGGGGGCGGATAGGACGTCCATGTCGGAGAAGTAGGACTTGGAATTCCTGTTGGGACGAACCCTGGAGCGTGGGGGCCGGGACGGCCTGGAGTCGAGGGTGTCAGACTGATATCCCTCCCGAGGGCGCTGGTCGATATATGCCGTACTAGGAGGATAAGTTACATCGGTGGGCTGAATATGACGGACGTCAGCAGATGCATTGAAAAGATACCGGTCCGTCATAGGATCCGTCGGCAGAGTTCCGTAAGAAGGATTGGAAGGGGTGGTGAGGGCGGTGTTGGTGGAATAGGCGCGTTCCCGGAGTATCTTCAACGGAGCAAAGGGGTCGGAAGGGTCTGGAAGGGGGTACTTTGGGGAATACGGAAAGGCGGGGGAGGTTTTCGCTTGACCCTGGAACTTTGCTGGCCATTGACCGCTGAAGACATGGCGGGCGACTAGACCAAGCGAGGGGAGCGGTGCTCGAGGAGATTCTGAGCTGGTGGGAGGGAACAAGTGGAAGGCGAACATATGAGAGGGGACAGGCGTGGAGGAGGTGTGGCTGAGGAACCGAGAAACGCAGCGTTCTATGGGCACGGTGAGGGTCGCGGTCGACATGCCTCCGTCTGCACGCAGGCACGCTGCAGCCGGTGGGCTTCTTCTGCCAGGTACACGTCAAGAACGTCAACCATCCATCTGCATCTTATCTAACTGGGACACACCTCTGCGGTAATCGTCCATCAAGCGCTTCCCACGCTGCCCATGGATGGCAGATCCTGCTCGGAATAGGTCAGCAGTGCTCGACGGAGCGCTTCCGGGTCCACTGTTTGGTCGCTTTTTTTCTCTCCTTGGAGCTGCATCGTCGAATGATTGCCAAACATTTCTAAAAGTGACTATGCAGGAGGAGAAGGAGAAGGAGAAGGAGGGGGAGGAGAAGAAAGAGAGAGGACATTCCGCTGGCACAACAACAGCGCTTAAATAATGGGTCCAGCAATATACTTTCCTTATTTGGTCAACTTCTGAGCCAGCTGAGCGCCCACGATCGGTTATGGAAGTGGCTGAACATGGATTGCCGCGGAGCAAACGTGCACTACACTGGATATTTGTTCACTTAAATGTGCAACACGCATGTTGAGATATAATGATATTGTGTCAACTACGACGTACAGCGCGAGATGTCCGAAAATTAAAGGTGACAAGAGAACCAGACACACCACCCCTCGCGCTTTCTTCTGTTCGTCATCTTCATCCATGATGTTTTGAAGTGCAGTAGAACATAAGAAATGACCTGAGATGAGACTCAAAGAGGGGTGGCGCGAAGGTGCGCGATGGTGGTCATAAGAGAGTAGTGGTGTCGACCATGTATAAGTAACGTGTAGCGCGACAATCCCATGATCGTGAATCTAAATCGACAGACCGTCAGTGCACATATCAGAACATCTAATTTTCTATATCTTGAATCAATGCAAATACAGCGGATACTGAACTGTAACCCGTATGAGTTCCCTGAGATCGTACAATTTCGTGCATATTCAATAAGATCCGGCAGCCGAGGAATGAAGGAAGTGCTGCAGACCATCTGCGACAGAAGCATTTGAGGTCAATAATATGACAATATGATGGAAATCACATACGGTCTTGTTAACCCTATGCTGCTTGGAAATCGGGACCATATGATAGTGCCAACCAACAGTAATCCGTAAACACTTTTGAGGACATACAAAGTTGTGACCTGTGAAGAGAGATTCTACTGGGATATGGACTTACGGAATGAAGTAAAGCACACTATCTCGTGCCAGACGCGATAGAAAAGGCAACTTCAGAGAGTATTTTCGCAGTGTCCAGACCTTGAATGCAGCCATCGCAAGCAATATCGGCTCGAATATTAATGCAGGGAGGCATAGAAGTGCCGAATAGTTGGGCGCGCCAGTGAATGAGCATTTCGTTGGCATGGATCCTATAGGAATGTCTGCATTATAAATTACGTTGTAAGTTTTTCGTAGCGTGAAATGCAAGTGAAACGTCACATTTTGTTTCCACCATTATCATGGCTTGAATTACTGTTATTGCCAGGGCTTCCACGGTTATCAATACAAGCAAGAAGAAAAGAACGTTTCGACTTCGGTCATAAAGTGCATATATCTGTAAATGCGGTTGGGATGCGGTTGGGTAAGGAAATTTTGTCACAATCATTACACTACTCACCCTCAGTAACATTATCGCTAGAATTGGACGAAATGATGAGCCCCCAAATTTCCGTCAGTACTTGTCACTGCTAACCTTGAATGAAGATTGTCATTGTGATGATGCTAAGGACAAATGGCTCGTCAGAGGCATGCATCAACATGGTCCCCGGCGTGAGACACTCACATAATATAATCACACAAATAATATACAAAGCAGCTAATGGAAATAGCTCACTATTTGTATGACGGCCAATAGATGATGCAGTACATACATCTGCTTATCGAATAAGACTTGATATGATGCATGATATTGACGAATTACGAACCTCTGGGGAAGCACGCGTAAACGGGACTTCGGGATAGAGTCTCAGATGACATGACATGATTGAGATAGACAGGCACTCACTATTGTCAAATATTAGCCATAGCAGGGCAAAAAATCGATTCTATTTCATGTCAGACAGTGTGAGAGCCGCACTAGCATATGTTTGGGAACTCTACTCACAAAGGCATATAGCCAGAATGCAGGGCGAGATTTACTCTGTGACCAAATGAGATCGATCTGAAAAGATATATGGGTAGAATGCAACGGTAGAAGACAGAAACATACTTCTAAATCAAGGGTAAGCACTGAGGTGGTATACTCCATGAGTATTTCGCTAAAATAAGACATCACAGAAGACTTAACTATGATCATAAACGAGAACAGCTATGGCCCCAATTCTGGACAGCTCTGAGGCCTGCACTATATCTATATTCACAAAATCGTTTAGCATCCCTGAACAACGAACAGCAGAACCCGCACCGGAAGATAGAATGAAAGCAAAGTTAGCTGGCAGTGCGATTGACATTATGAGCAGATGCAGAAGAAGGATTGGTGGACGAGCTCCGAGTCTCGAATGGACATAACATATATAATGACCCACCTGGATAATTAATTCCCCAGAGACGCCGTGTTGTTGATTTAATTCATCACGATGGCAGTGTAGGCTAGTGTAAGTTAGTGTAGTAAGTCGATGCTAAGAAAATCCCGCTATTGTAGAGTCGATGTCATAAACATGAGCCAACGTGGTCGTCTCCCGTACCTCGCTCGGTTCATGATTCTACAGCCTGATTGGCTTCGTGATTTAGAATGATAGCACAGCATTCCCAATACCGGTAAATGACATTCGCCGCATCACTTCGGACGAGTCTAATGATTCCTCCGCTGAAGGAGGTGATATGATCGCACCTGCATGAATCACAAAGGTCTATATAGAGCCTCCTCGTTGAATTGGAAGTTACTGAAGCGACGTGCCACCCATGCTCTCCCATGCTGGGAACGGAGTAAGGCGGAGGGTGATATTCATACTCAGCGAAGTCAGAAGGGATGGAGCGGAGATTCCACATTAGAGCTCCGTAAATACCCCAGCGTGATCGGGCCGTCCGTCAGAGTTAACTCATACGTTATCTTACACTCACTCCACGATGTCTTCACCCTCTAGACCCGTAAACATATACAGCTCACGACCGTTATCGTCAGGTTCAGCTACTAACACTCCTCCCACCTTCGCCTCAACACCTCTTTCGGGCTCCCCAAGCCCTCACTTCCTGCGGACTCAATACGCGGGCACCTCGCCCCCGCCGAATATCCCTCCCAGAGGCACGCCATTAGGTACTCCTAGACCCACCAGCAGCGCGGCGCTACCTTCATTTCTTGGCGGCGAGCCATCATCCTCTTTGCCCAGAGCTGCTATTAGTGGTATCAGCGCCCGACGGCCCATATCCGGCACACCTGTCAGCGAGAACAACGCTCTCGATGATTTGACCGATGAGGAGAAAGCAAGAATTCTGCGGAGGCACCTCGTTTCTCGTGAGGAGCGTCAGAGGAATCAATGGGAGGACTCTCCGCGGGGTTCGATCGGTGCAGGCTCCGACGCTGGCATGCTATCGCAACGCTCGTCTGTGTCCCAGATGCGTGTGCCAGTCGAGAGGGAGAATTCAGAGCCCTTCCCTGTGCCATACCACGCACCTGGTGCTGATGTTACGTGAGTACTTTGTTTGCTAATATGTCGATTGAAGCCTTGTGAGACGAGTCCTCTGGGTTGGTGTGGGAATAGATTCATTACGACCTAATATTGGGATAGCATGAGATGCGTCGTCGTGGTCTATTTTAGCCCCAAATCCCGTTTGTTAACGAGTATTGGTCGTTGTGGTGTGTCCCCGTTGGCTTTCTCTGCGTATTGATTCAACTTGTTTCTTGTTTCTGATTTGATTCAATGTAGACACAACATTTACAAGTGGCATGCGGATAAACGTCGCCAAACCGCACGACCGCGTGCAGCATCATTTTCCGGTTCGACTGCATCAACCCCACATCCTGCCTTCGAGCATATTCACGAGCCAGGTGGGTTCCGTAGGAATTACTTGATGCTTCGTGCGGACCAAGAGGGTGCGGAACAACCGCACATGGTGCGGAATTTCATCGAGTTCCTCTACATATTTGGCCATTTTGTAAGGGTTTTTTAACAATCTGGATCATAACGAGTTGTTGACAAAGGTCATACACAGGCAGGAGAAGATCTTGAGGAAGACGAGGACGAGTATTCAGAGGAGGACGAGGAGTCTCGCATAGAGACACCAGTTGCTGTTGATAGTACTGCGCTTGGGGACTTAGATGCGATGCTGCCCTCACTGACCCTTGGCGCGCCCTCAACGAGTGACTTGGTGAAAGCACATGAACGTTCGCCCCTCCTTCCACGCCCCGCAGATGCGCGCTCGCGCTCTAGATCAAGGCGGAGGCGGATGTCAAATGCGGGACCTCACGGAGATGCTACAGTTACTCAGGCTGTGCTCATGGTAGGGCATTATCTCAACAAGGTTTATGATCGCTGATCATATTCTGGCAGCTTCTTAAATCGTTCGTCGGAACAGGAATACTGTTCCTGGGCAAAGCGTGAGGTCACAAAAGACTAGTCTTTAGGTGTCATTAGACTGACGTGCTTTCTTCTCGAATGCCAGATTTTTCAACGGTGGTATCCTCTTCTCGAGCGCGGTTCTGATCTTTATCGCGCTGATCTCACTGTATTCGTTCTTACTCCTGGTCAAAGCCAAGTTTGTTGTTTCGGGCAGTTTCGGCGGTACGTTCTTCCTTGCGAAGATTGAGCGGACGCTGATCGCAGGCTATTGCAGATATTGGCGGTGCTTTGTATGGCCCATGGATGCGTTATGCAATCCTTACTTCGATTGTCGTCTCTCAACTTGGTTTTGTATCGGCCTACATTATTTTCGTCTCCGAGAACTTACAGGCTAGTATAAAACCTTCCTGCCTATCAGCACGTCCTCATTGTGATTATTCTTGCTAGGCGTTCGTCTTGGCGATCACGAACTGCGCAAAGCTGCTCGGGATTCAGTACTTCATCCTCTTGCAGCTCGTCATCTTTCTCCCACTCGCACTCATCCGTAACCTGGCGAAGCTGAGCACGACAGCCCTTGTCGCTGATGCATTCATCCTTGCTGGCCTCATTTACATCTTTGGGAGCGAGGCGAAGATCATCGCGCGGAACGGGATACAGCATGTGGAGCTGTTCAACGCGCGGGATTGGCCGCTTCTGATTGGGTAAGTCCGACTATTTTGTCCCGCTTTGGTCCTGCAGAATTGATTGATGTCATTCGCTCCCAGCACTGCTGTGTTCTCCTTCGAGGGTATCGGACTGGTATGACCTTACCTCTTCATCAACTCGTTTGGTTCTGACGGTAACGCTCCAGGTGATCCCTATCACGGATGCCATGAGAGAGCCTCGGAAGTTCCCTGCTGTGCTGACCGGCGTGATGCTGTTCCTTATGGGTAAGGCTCATTCATCTTCGTAATTATCCAGGCTTAGTAAATTTATTATAGTCCTGTTCTGCGGCGGCGGCGTGATGTCGTACCTGACCTTCGGCGCGGACGTGCAGACTGTCGTGATCGTGAACCTCGACACGACGAGCAAGTTCACGCAGGCGGTACAGTTCCTGTACTCGCTGGCGATCCTGCTCTCGGTACCGCTACAGCTCTTCCCCGCCGTGCGCATCATGGAGAACGGGCTGTTCCAACGGAGCGGGAAGGCGAACCCGCTGGTGAAGTGGCAGAAGAACGCGTTCCGCTTCATCCTAGTCGTATTTTGCGCATGTCTGAGCTACGCCGGTGCGGCCGACCTGGACAAGTTTGTCTCGTTTGTCGGGAGCTTCGCCTGGTGCGCCTCGCTTTTACCTTTATTGCTGATTGTGCCGGCTGAAGGGTTTTGTTATCCAGCGTGCCCTTGTGCTATGTGTACCCTGCAATGCTGCACTACAGGGCTGTGCGCGGACGCGCAGGCAGAAAGCCGCGGATATTGCATTGATGGTGTTCGGTATGACAGCGGCTATATATACCACGGTCCAGACTGTGCGAGTGCGTATCGCCCCGTGTAATTTGAGTTGCTAGCCGGTGGATTAACCTTCTTTTTCGCAGTTGATGATAGAGCCTGAGCCCGTTGGGCCCCCGCAACTTGGCAAGTGCACGCGCGAGCCCGAGGATCTTTTCCGGCACTGAGATACTGGGTCGGTGATGTCATTTCTGTTTGCTGTCTTCCATTGTACAATACTTTTGGTTGTGAGGTCCCGGATTCTAGCAACCCACATGCGGACTCGTACGTCAATCGTTTCTTGTCATCATCATGCTCTCATTACACATTACATGTGCATACACTCATCGTTTCGAGCATTGGCCATACACATACAGGCATACACCTACACACCGAGACACACTATTATATATCTACTGCATAATGTTTCAGTATAATTTCCTTCATTGTTGTTACAATACAGTGGTCTTGTTCCCATGACGTCTCTGGAATTTCGGTGGGAGAGTAGGACTCAGGTGGTGCCATACTGATATGTCGACCGGAAGTATGGAATACTCGCTTCCTGCCTAACCATGAGAGTCCAATTTCACGAGGATAACGACGGGCCGGAGTCTAGTCCGTCCATCTTCACGAGTGACATGGGAGTGCAAGAGGGTTAATCACACAGATTTGACAGCAACACGTCGCGGTGAGGGTTCTGAACACGAACCCTGAGAGTCGAGACGTACGAATACAAATCATGGCATGGTTCTCAACATATATACCAATCTTTCAAAGCCGGCGCGAGCAAGGCACCCGAGGAGACTAAATGGAGGTCCTCCGAATACGATAGATGCCTCGCACACCCTATATGCGGAAGATCTCTTGGCAGCAGGACAGCTGTGCAGCGATGTGCACGCATACCAACGAGGGTGGTGATGACCAGTGGTGAATTCGAATTCGAGAACGCGTCACTGCGGAACAAATATCAAAGGTCCGTGATGCGCTTGAGTGGCACGTTTGATCACACGGATCGACGAGAGTGCTGTGCGGTAAACGAGCGGGAAGAGAGACGACTCGGAGAAGAAGCTGGGCCGCACATTGGGGAGGGCGACCTGCAGAAGGGCGCGTAGAAGCGTCGAGGTTGGAGGCGTAAAACGATGAAGCGCAGCAAGTTAGCCCCAGAGGCAGCTAGTGCGGGGAGCGTAGCGGGACCCCGTGAGGCCAGATCCCGCGGAGGACCCCGGGAGAGATCAGGCGATCATTGGTTGCTGTTGGCCCCGACGCTCTCGCTTGTCTTGCAGAACGAAACACAGTCCTCCGCTGATCTCCCCGGCCTTTGGAATTCTTCATAAATATTCCAATGCAGCACCTTGTTTTTCCCTTCTTCCTCTCTCCCAAACTCACTCGTCCTTGTCCTGAGGAAGTATCCGTTGCAAAACCTGGCCTCGGACTGGACGTTCGTTAGCAGCTGCCACTGCCAGTGTCGTGTGCACACCGGAACCACCTGACTAGAGCATAGTGCGAGCAACCGCTATATAGGTACCGCTCGCATAGTTGTCCACTCCGACCTCTACCCCCGCTCTTTAAATACCCCCGCTCATTGGCATCTACCAACCCCGTCATTTGCGGTGACCGCCCCCTCCTCCCGCGCGAAGCCCAGGTTTGCGATTCTCATTGGACCAAGCAAGTCTAATCCTGCGCGAGAAGTGCAACAACCTAGACAGAGCGTCATGCGCAGTGAGAGCATGAATATGCTCGGCGCCACCGATCGACCCAATGACGACGGAGCGAAACGGGGTGTAGTCGCGATCGAGGACGCCCTCGGTGCAGACGCTAGGTGCGTTGTGCTTTCTGGCCGAGTCCTTCCCCCCGAGCATTCCCTCCATCCGCACTATCAACAGCCGAATTCCCGTGGCTTCTGGACCAGCTCGAATACTATATACCGGCCATGTGCTACCGCTTCTTCGTTTCGTGAATCTATCCCGCGGACGTCAGAATCATTCATATGCCAAGCTGTCCTTGAGCCTTCTTGTCTCTTTCTTTATACCCTATGTCCACCCCTGAATGCTATCAACTAACTTTCAGCCGCAGTGTTCAACCTCCGAACGCACAAACCCCGGACGCTCGTGGATCAGTTCCTGTCCTTGTTCAATCTCGCCCGTCAAAGGACACGGATCTACCGCCTCTGCCTCCAACATCGCTTTCAACCTCACGCACACCACTTGCAAACTCGAGAATGCGGCAGTCCAACACAAGGCCTCAAGAGCCTCGTATCTCAACCAATGCCGCGCCGCTCATTCCAAAAGACGCCGACCTGCCTCCTCTTCCCACCGCTTCAGCTGCCCCCTCTCATACTGCAGCAGCTCAGAAATCTGGCTCGGGCCCAGGTTTATTCAAACGACTAACGACGAAGCTGCGCAGCAATGCAGCGCCACCTGTCGCTTCTCCGAGCTCTCCTACAGATAACACCCGCGGTTCTGCTACTCCGACCGTTTCCAAACCGAAGCGCAAAGTGGGCTTGCACATGCCGCCGATGCCCAAAGCGCCTGCCCCAGCGCTCACGAACTTCGGCTCGCTAGAGCAGCGACAAGCTGCATTGCGCGCTCGGGGGCTTATTCCCGCCGTACCTCCGATCAGTCAAGGATGCCCACGGCTACAGGGTACCGCTTAGCGAACAGGAGGCAGAGCTCGACAGACGGTTCACCGTCGTCGTTGAAGATCAGCATTCCGATAGCGAGCAGGAGAGCGAGTCGAAGCGGATCATGGAGGCGTGGCTCACGCGAAACCGCGAGGGCAGACCGCTTCCCCGCTCCGGCTGCAGACGAAGAAGTAGGGAAGGTGTGCGAACTGAAGAACGGTTAGGCGAGGACGTGACGGTCGGCCAGTCGACTTCACCGAGCCGCGCGACGTTTGTGGAGGCACACAGCCCCCCGCCGCTCTCCCCCAGCAGGGCAGCCATTGCGGACCCCAACGAACCCCCACAATCGCCAACCATGTCGTCATCCGTAAGTCGCAGCTCCCCTCCAGCCCCGTCCGGTTCAGAGACAATACTTACCTCGCCCTCGAGTCCGTCGAGCGAGTCCCCTGAGGTGACCGAGAAAGTCTCGCGCTGGCTGCGATCATCATCCGAGGCGACCGCTCATTCTGTACAGTCAGATACCGAAGAGGGTGCGGCGGTGCCATCATCGTCTTCGTCTTCTGTTCGCTCCCCGGTGAGGGCGAAGAAGGAGAAGCCATCACCGATCATCGTGACCACCGTCGCGCACGATCCGTCTGGTGAATCCACAAAAGCAGGGGATTCTCAGCGGCGGACGCTCCCTTCGTCGCCATCTCGTGGACGGTCCGTGACAGTGTCCCACCCGCACAGTTTGCGAGAGAATACAGCAGCACCATCAGCGCTTGCGCCTAGCACCAGCACCAGCACCGTGAGTGGAAGCGGGCGGAGCAGGTCGACGACGCTCCCCGCACTGTCTCCCACGCGCACGTTGTCGTCTGAGGCGGCATCGATATCGCTCCCCACGCCGACAACCACGTGCGAGCCATCTATGTCGGGGGCGTCGTCTGACAGCTGTAGTCGGCCCCGGAGGTCGAAGGGCGCTGGCCTCAAGGACCTTGGTCTGCGGGTGCAGACTGCGGGCGTGGTGCAGACGTCTGTTATCGTGGAGAGCCCCGTAGAGGAAGCGCCGATCAGCGAGATGCAGGAGTTCGGGGCTGAACCAGTCAGGCACCAGGTGAGGACGGGCGAACAGGTGGAGGCCGAGGAGAGGAAAAAATCGGGCACGCTTGGGTTGTTCGGGCGGAAGCTGCATGTGGACGAGGTACGTCTGAGTGCGTGTTGTGCAAGATAGGCGATGCTGACGCGTCTGGCAGAATGTGCGCACCGCACGGACGTCGTCGTCGATGTCAAACCTTCGGCGTACCATCACTGGCACGTTCTCCTCCATGCGGCCGAAGTCCACGATGGAGGCATCCGGTGCTGACTCCCGACGGGGCGCGAAACTCCCGGGCATATCGCTTCCGCCGTCATCGTATAACTTCCCCTCGCAGCCCAGCGTCCGTCCCCCAGACCGGAGCCGCACGGTGGGAGCGGGCTTGCGCGAGCCACGGCAGGGCCTGTCGGTGACAATGCACAGCCGCGGAAGCATCCTGCTCGAAGCGCATGCGATCCAGGACGAAGAGAGTCGGCGGCTGAGCGAGATGGCGTTCTTGACCTGATCGCTGTGCGGCTCGGTGAGGAACGCTGTATATTGTTTGTGTCTGCTGCGCGGCTCGTTCTGCTTCCACGGTCTTTTTGGGACAACAGGATCCTTCGTTTCTTATTACTCATGGATAGCGGTCACGGCACACAAACTGCATAATTCTATCTCTGTACAAGGCTCCGCTCCTCTCGTATACTAACTAGCAATAATTTATTCAATGATACTTGTATATCTTTCTGTTCACATTGACTGAAACAAAAATCTTGATTAAGGTGGTCGGAGAACCGCACGCACCTGATTGTGCAACGTTAACGGTACCCGCGTCAAATCACGGTCTCGATTTGCACGCTCACTGCGGCGCGCTCAGGACAACTTGTCCTGCTCTACCTCTTAACATCGTCCTTCACGCTCCAAGTCCTTCAGACTCGGAGAACTCTCGAATGTCTCTGTGCAGCTAATAATTGTGCAGTCTCGCTCCCCGCGCAATCTTTTTTCGGCTGTCTGGTCTGGTCTGGGCTTGTGATTTATCCTCGGACTATCTACTGAGGGAGCAAGTTGTATTTCGTGGATTGGACAAAAAGCATTCACTTATCATTGGCTGGTGAGTGCCCCATAATGCGTCACCGAGCGTCGTGAATAATATGTCGTGTATCTAATGAAGTGCAAATTTTTCCGCGGACGAAATGTTCTTCGTTTGCAGGCATAGCGGGTTCGTAACATAATGCGAGGACGGACTATCATTACACACATACGGTTTCCCCAACTGCGGCATCGAAATGCATTGCATCCCTCAACATGCCGTCTGCTCGTGCCTGTGTCCCCTCCGCTGTTGCCGCAGATACCATTCTACGGAGTCTGGTTCACATATCGCGTCGGAACCTTCACGGTGTTCCGTGGAGTCCGACTCCAGGCCACGGCCGTTTGCAGTGGAGCGAGTGGGAGGGCGGGAGTGCCGTGTCTCCTGGTCTGAGGAAGCGGGTGTCACGAAGGAATGGCGCGACCTCCCGTCGGCCGTGCCTGAGGGTGGCAAGGCTGCACCGTCGACGAATTCGTGGACCGGGAAGGTGACGGCGTGGCTGGGGCAGATGTTCCTCCCGACGAACTACCCGCATTCCGTCCACAGATCGTGAGTCCCTTAGCACATCTCGCACCGCAGGCACTAAGCGTTGCACGCACCCAGGTATGCGCCGTTCCACATTCTGCAGTTCTTTGAGACGAATCTATCCACTGTCGTATCCGTGCTCTGCAACCAGGCGCTGCTCACGTCCGTCGGGTGAGCGCGGAGGGGAGCATCTTCGGTGCGGTCGCTGTACAGTGGATCATCAAGGATGGCGCGGGTGAGGTGGCGAAGCTATTTTTCATTCGTCGATTTTCGCCGTTCTTCGATAGCCATCCGAAGGGGCTGACGTTGTTCGGGGAGTGATCGTCGCGCTGGGGAGCGGGCTGCAGATCGCCACTTTACTCATCACCCCGTCGGCAGCGAATTTCCTCCTCTGTGCGGCTGGTGGTAACATTTTTAAGCTAGTCGGCAATGCGGTGAGTATTGACGCGGGTGAAGTGTATTTCGCTAGTTGACCGTGAATGGCATCCAGATCTGGTTCACGACCCACATCAAGTTTGTGCGCTACTTTTCGCAGCAAGGTATACAGGAGATGTTGCTGCCAAGGACGAGTCACAGGCTTCTATCGCACAACTGGTGGGATATGCGGCAGGAATCAGTCTCCTGACGTTTTCGCATTCCCCCGCATATCTCTACAGCATTTTCTTCCTTGCCGTCCCTGTGCACCTCTCTATCACAACGTGGATGATGCGCGTGGCGACGTTCGAGCTCCTGACACAGCCGCGGTTAAGCTGGCTTGCGCGCGAGTACGTCCAGGACAACGACGTGCTCTCGTTGGAGGAAATGGAGGCGGACAAATCGACCGGGCTCTTCGGCGAATTCTATAAACACAAGGAGGACAAATACCTGTCGCTCGCGCCGAGACTTACCGAGGTGATTGGGTCGGACACGGATCGCAGCCGGGAGAGATGGGAGGCCTGTACGGAAGTCTTCATGGTGCGTCCGCGAATGCATAAACCTGTCGACGGTGGTCTAACCCGTTCCTCATAGAATCAGAAATACTTGCTCTACCCGTCTTCTCGCCACTGTCCCAGCCCATTTCAATCTTCTTCCATCCGGACGCAGCGAACGACGATATGCTCCGCGCCATGCTACACGCCGCGCGCTTGCGCACGATGCTCCCGAGCGGTCCTCACTTGCTGTCAATTCCGCCTCTACGTGGGACGAGGAGGTGTCTCTTCAATCGACGTTGGCCGACAGCCTCGCGTGGACAGAGCAAAAATTTGATTCATTCAAGCGGGCGTTGGAGAAGAAGGGATGGCGCACGGACGAGATCGGCTTTGCGGACCAAGGGCAACGTGTGTTGTGGGGACCCATGGCGGATCGCGGTGGCTCCTGAAAATTCTGACCGAGCTGGTGCTATTCGATGGCTCTTGCTCTTTGCATTCTCCCCTACAGCATGGGGCGTCCATCTCCGAGAGGAGCTTGAATTCCCGCTCCCACACGAAAACCTCGACCGGATATACGCCCCCAGTCGGCCATCCTCTGGGACTCAGCCCAGCAGGGCATGCCTTTTAGGTCTTCTGGTGTGCTAGAGGCATTCATGCACTTCATTTGCATTCGCCACTCACCACTCAGTTATTCGGACATCAGATAGACTAGAAGTCAATTATAGTCGTGCTCATTGTTGATTTAACCTAATCTATGTAGATTCACGGTGCACCTTGAATGCACGCCCATGATAGTTACTTGATGAACACGTCTCCTCGGCGTGGATGCAGCGTGCAAACTGCGAGTGACTCCATATGGGAACACACCTGAGATGCTTCAATCAGGCACTCGACGTTAATTGTCAATTTCTCCGAAGCATTGGCGAAATCTTTAGCAAATACGACGTCTGACTTACGGACACCAAGTTACCTTCAAAATTCAAAGTCGTGAAGACCAGGTGAAGAAGAGTGGCCGTCACTTGCTGTAACTTCATGATGTACAATTTCCTCGCGTTATCAGAAGCAGGTTTGCGTAATGAGCTTCGGCATTGTGTGTGAGACACGTTCATGGACACGCCGCAAACATGTAGAAGCCGCAAGTACAGATTCAAAGATGGCGGCGGATAATATGTTTGATAAAGAGTATACAAGACAGACATCGAGGGCAGTCCCTGGCGAAGAGTGGTGGACGTCGGGGACGTGATGGAACGCGTCGACGCGAAACAAGACGCGTAACGCCGCGAACAAATTTTCTGATCGTCGCTTAGCGTGAAGCAAGTTGCCTTTCCTGGAAATTCTTAGGAGAGTCTAACAAGCGCCCAGATTCGTTGGGGCTGCCTAGTTGGGGGACCTTCTATAAAACAAATCGTCTCCCATTGTGATTTGACTTCTCCTCATATCCTCTGGTGGACCACCCATCGTCGATACTATCTTCGACGACGACCATGGCCCTCTCTTCTCCCGTCCATGCCAGCAACGGCATTACCACTCGCCCCATGCAAATCCAGTCTGGCACAATTAGAGTGAGCATCTCCTTTGCAATACGTGTGTTATGTCTTTTATTCGTGTGCGACGCTTTGGGGGGTTCGTTGGCGTGGAATGTTGTAAGGGAGGGTTGGGATGGTGGGAACCGGCTGGCGCAGGTGTCGACGCGTCGCGCTTCGCTCAGTGTATGGCTCGCGTCATCACCTTTAATAGTTTCGAGTGGTGATTCCCTGCTTTCCACTGCGTGAACGCGTTCCAGAAGTCCCCGGTGTCGTTGTCGCATTTTCCGCCTTTCGTTTGCAGGCAGAGCGTTCAAAAGCGGCTGTATGCGCCGTCTTTCCGGCGCATGCGTCGATTATATCGAGAAAGTTGCACTTCTGAGAGGTGTAAACGCAATTTCTGCCATGTTTGCGACATGTTTCGATGTGACCATAGTAGTACGAACTATTTCACTAATTGCACGCGCATATTTTGCACCGTGATGCTACTATGGCCTATATGCGGCGTTTGTGACGCGCTCATGCTAAAAAAAACCTGTTCGTACCACAGATATCCATCCCGGTATCCACGCAATGCGACGAGTGGATTGCTGCCGAGATTCTTAGAGATGAGTTCACCCACCTGCAGAAAATGCAAGACGAAGTAGACACCACCGCCGAATTAGAGAACGCGACGGAGGCGACCGTAGAACTTTTTGCCCTTTTCTTGAGCTTCATTGCATCAAAGCTTGATGAGGACGCACAGTCGGTGTCTGCGCGCACCTCAATCCTCTTGAAGTCACTCAAGCACTTCACCACTTCTCACCTGTCGCAGCAAGACATTCATGTGGTCGCTGCCACCTTCGACTCTGACTCGCGCAAGACAGTCCTTGCCTCCTACTATCAGGCTCTGGCTGCTTTGGAGCAGAAAGAAGTTTCGGACATCCCTCGCGCACCTTCTAGTGCATTGCTATCCGCTGCCGCTCAAGGCGACGCTTCTATATATGCGTTGTTCGGCGGCCAGGGCACGAACGAGGTCTACTTCGACGAGCTACAGACCCTCTACGACATTTACAAGCCCTATGTGGCATCTTTCCTCACTACGATCACGCGCGAAGTCCTGGTACCATTGGTGGCCGCTTCCGAAGCTACGTCCTATTATACCCACGGCCTCGACGTCGTGTCTTGGCTCTCAGGCGCGTCTCCGCGACCTCCCACCGCCTACTTGGCGTCGGTTCCCGTCTCACTGCCGTTAATCGGCCTTACCCAGTTGACCCAATACCTGGTCATCTGCCAAGTGTCCAAGCTCTCGCCTGGGGAGCTCCGTTCGCGTTTGCAGGGCGCTACTGGACATTCCCAAGGAATTGTCTCAGCGGTTTGCATTGCAGCGTCTACGACGTTTGAATCATTCGTCGATAATTCGCGCAAGGCTCTGCGCTGGCTGTTTTTCTGTGGCCTGCGTGGACAACAGGCATTCCCTGTCCTCGCGTTGGAACCGAGCATGGTGCAGGATGCTATTGAAGGTGGAGAGGGCGCGCCGAGTCCCATGCTATCTGTGACCGGACTTCCTCTCAAGGATTTGGAAGGACACATCCAGAAGACGAACAAGCACCTTCCGGAGAACTCTCAACTTCAAGTCTCATTGCACAATGGCCCGAAGGCGTTTGTTGTGACCGGACCTGCGCGTGCGCTGTTTGGCCTGGTCACTAGCCTCAGGAAGGTCAGGGCCCCTAGTGGTCTTGATCAGAGCAAAACGCCCTTCTCGCAACGGAAGCCGGTGTTCTCTGTTCGTTTCTGGTTGTGAGCGTGCCATACCACAGCGACTACTTGGCGGCGCAACAGAGTTGCTTTTGGAAGACTTGGGGGGTGAGGAGTTATGGACGAAGGAAGAGCTCGGTATTCCTGTATATCACACGGAAGACGGTAAGCTTTCAGATGTATGATCAAAGAAATGTGCTCATGCAGATTCGTAGGATCGGATTTGCGTTCGCATCCTACCCCTTTGACTCGTGTTTTGTGCGACCAGATTTTCACGCTTCCCATTCACTGGGTGAAAGCAACGAACTTCCCGCCTACTGCAACGCACGCGATTGACGTTGGACCGGGTGGTTTGAGCGGTATCGGCCCCCTTACCGCGCGCAACCTGGAAGGCCGCGGTGTTCGCATTGTTGTCGCAGGCGACAAGGCAAAGGGGCCTGCTGAACTCTATGACGCGACGAAGGTCAGACGTGAGGAGTGGTGGAGCAAGAAGTTCATGCCGAATTTGGTGAAGACAAGGTGCGCATACTTCCTCCATTCAGGTGTATTCTTTTCTAACAGCACGTCTCTTGTAGTGATGGCATAATTCACATCGACACGCCGTTCTCGCGCCTGCTTGGCAAGCCTCCCATCATGGTCGCTGGCATGACGCCGACAACGGTGAAGGCTGGATTCGTGAGCGCGGTGCTGGATGCGGGCTATCATATCGAGCTAGCCGGTGGTGGGCACTACAGCCCTGCTGCCTTGCGCGCGAAGGTTGCCGAAATTCAGAGCAAGATCCCGGCTGGCGTTGGTATCACGCTCAACTCCCTCTACATCAACCCTCGTCAGTTCGGGTTCCAATTCCCTCTTTGGCAAGAGATGCGCCGTGAAGGTCTCCCCATCGAAGGCTTCTGCGTCGCGGCCGGTATTCCTAGTACTGAGAAGGCCGCCGACATCATCAACGGCCTGAAGGCGGCGGGTATCAAGCACGTTTCTTTCAAGCCCGGCTCGGTCGATGGTATCCGGCAGGTCGTGAACATCGCCGCTGCGAACCCCGACTACCCAATCATTCTCCAATGGACTGGCGGTCGCGCTGGCGGACATCACTCTTGCGAGGACTTCCATCAGCCCATTTTGGCGACGTACGGCGCTATTCGGCAGCACAACAACATATCTCTTGTTGGTGGGTCTGGCTTCGGCGGAGCTGACGACCTGTGGCCTTATCTCACGGGTGACTGGTCGGTCGAGCAATACGGCGTGCAGCCGATGCCTTTCGACGGCTTCCTGTTCGCTAGCCGCGTTATGGTTGCGAAGGAGGCACACACTAGCCCCTCTGTAAAGGATCTCATCGTCGCAGCGAAAGGCGTGGACGACCCTAAGTGGGAGGGTACCTACGCGAAGGAGACAGGTGGAATCCTCACCGTTCGATCCGAGCTCGGCGAACCCATTCACAAGATTGCAAATCGCGCCGTCAAATTGTGGCGAGAGTTCGATGATACGGTTTTCAAGTTGCCGAAGGAGAAACGTGCAGCGTGGTTGCTCGAACACCGTGCGGATGTGATCTCGAAGTTGAACAGAGATTTCTCGAAGCCGTGGTTTGGCTGGAAGAAGGATGACAGCGTTGTGGAGGACATTGCGGACATGACCTATGAGGAGGTCGTACTGCGGATGGTCCGCCTCATGTACGTCGCGCACCAAGAGCGTTGGGTTGATCTGTCCCTGAGAAACCTCACGGGGGATTGGCTGCGTCGTGTGGAAGAGCGCTTCGCCGGTGTTAACGGTGGCCAGAAAGCGTCGATCTTGCAGTCGTATCAATCGCTTGACAGGCCGGAAGCATTTGTGGAGGAGTTCTTCAAGACATACCCCTTAGCGACAGAGCAGCTGCTTGCTTCCGAGGACAAGGCGTACTTCCTCACCATTGCGCAAAGGCCTGGACAGAAGCCGGTTCCGTTCATTCCTGTACTCGACGCTAGCTTCGAAGTTTGGTTCAAAAAGGTTCGTGTGTCTGCAATCTCTTTAGCCTCCTCATTAACGATTTTGTAATAGGATTCACTATGGGCAGCGGAAGATATTGAGGCTGTTTTCGACCAGGACCCTCAGCGTGTCTGCATTCTGCAGGGACCGGTCGCGGTCAAGCACTCAACTGTTAAGGACGAACCGATGAAGGATATGCTTAGCAACATCACCTCCATCCTCGTCGAGAAGCTGCTGCAGCGCTTTTACAACGGAGACGCGAGCAAGGTTCCGACCATCGACTATCTAGCTGCGAAGCCTGCTCCTTTGGTAGATGCAGTGTTGCAGACACCTGGTATTGGTCGTACCCTCACGGCCAACGCGGTCACCTATACAGTGGGCGAGACACTCCCCGAAGCGTCGGTGTGGTTAGAGAATATTGCTGGTCCCCGCCTGAACTGGATCAGAGCGCTGCTCACTTCCCCGACTATTGTACAAGGCACTTCCTACGTTGACAACCCTCTTCGTCGCCTTTTCGCTCCTCGCAAGGGTCAAAGGGTCGTGATCGAAACGAACGATGACTCTCCTATGTCAATTTCTTTGTACGGCGGGGCTCGCTCGTACGGGGCTCACAAAAGAGAGTTCAAAGCCGTAGAGGCCAAGTTTATCCCGAGCTCCTCCGTTATCGAAGTTACGATGTTCGAAGACCGCCGTGATGTGTCTGTCCCGTTGCACCTTCAGTTCGTATACAAGCCTTCGATGGGCTTCGCGCCAATCCACGAGGTCGCAGGTGATCGCAACACGCGGATCAAACAATTCTACTGGAAGTTGTGGTTCGGGGACAACGAGACGCTGCCTGAGATCAACGTCCGTGATACGTTTACGGGCCCTGATGTCACCATTGCCGCTGAGGATGTGGAGAGCTTCTGCGCCGTTGTCGGCAATCAGGGCGAGGCCTTCAAGTCGACTAGGTCGGAGACTCCTCAGGCCCCCATGGATTTCGCCATCGTTACTGGCTGGCAGGTGTGTACGCAAATCACTCACCGTGAACGATACTAAAATGCTATCCTTAGGCTATTATGCAGGCAATCTTCCCGTCGGCCATCGACGGGGACTTGCTGAAGCTTGTGCATCTTTCGAACGGCTTCCGGCTTGTCGATGGCGCAAAGCCTCTGAGGGCAGGCGATGTTTGCAAAGCTGAGGCGAGCATCGTTGCTGTTATTAACAGCGAGGCTGGGAAGACGGTTCGAGTGAAAGGCTTCGTATTGCGTGGCGGCGAGCCAGTCATCGAGGTCACATCATCGTTCTTGTACCGTGGCAGATTCAACGACTTCGGGAACACCTTTGAACTCCTCGAGGAACCCGACTACGTCGTCGAGTTGGCGAACGAGGCTGCCGTCGGCGTGCTGCAATCTAAGGAATGGTTCGATTGGGAGGATGAGACGAAGCCGCTCCAAGCTGGTACTACTCTGGTATTCCGCGTGAAATCGGAAGTGACTTTCCGCAACAAGACTTGCTTCAAGGCGGTGTCCGTCTCGGGCGATATCTTCGTCCGCGACCAAATCAAGCGCCTCGTCAAGGTGGGGTCGGTCGACTTCCTGCAGGACGATTCGAGGGGCAATCCGGTCCTTTCATATCTACAGCGACATGGAAAGCCTCAAGGCCTCCTCATTCCGTTGTCGAACGAAGGATATACTATGACGAAAGCGGATACCGCCATTTTCAGCTCGCCTTCCACGAATGAGCCATATTCGAAGGTCTCCGGCGACTTCAATCCCATTCACATCAATCCGTACTTCGCTGACTTTGCCTCCCTCCCCGGTACCATTACCCACGGATTGTGGTCCAGTGCAGCAACTCGGAAATACGTTGAGACCATTGTTGCTCAAGGCCAGCCGGACCGCGTCATTGCGTGAGTATCTACAAATGCATTTTTGTATGTGCACGCTAACACTTTATACAGTTATGATGTCACGTTCGTCGGGATGGTGCTTCCCAATGACGAGCTCAAGGTTACTATCAAGCACGTTGGCATGCGCGATGGCAACATCGTCGTCAAGATTGAGACGTTCAACAGCAATGGCGACAAGGTCATTGAGGGTACTGCGGAGGTCGCTCAACCGACGACCGTGTATGTCTTCACCGGTCAAGGGTCTCAAGAGCCGGGGATGGGCATGGATCTATATAACTCCTCGCCAGCGGCCCGTTCCGTTTGGGAGGCTGCAGACGAACATCTGGCAGCGGTTTATGGCTTCTCGATCGTGGAGATCGTGAAGGACAATCCGAAGGAGAAGACTATACATTTCGGAGGTATCAAAGGTCAAGCAATCCGACAGCGCTACATGGATATGACGTATGACACTATGGACAAGGACGGCAACGTCAAGACCCTCCCGCTCTTCGGCGACATCAACGTTCGTACTCAACGCTACACCTTCAGTCACCCTGCTGGTCTTCTCTTTGCGACTCAGTTTGCGCAGATCGCCTTGGTGGTCACCGAACGCGCCGCGTTCGAGGATATGCGTTCTAAAGGTTTCGTACAAAAAGACTCGGCCTTCGCTGGACACTCACTCGGAGAGTACTCCGCTCTCGCCTCTATCGCCGACGTTCTCGCCATCTCCTCTCTTGTCGATGTCGTTTTCTACCGTGGTATCACGATGCAGCGTGCTGTCGAACGCGATGCTGAGAACCGCTCAAACTACGCTATGTGTGCCGTCAATCCCGGTCGGGTGTCAAAAACGTTCAGTGATGCCGCTCTTCGAGAAGTTGTCGACGATATCGCTCACCGGACTGGCTGTCTTCTCGAAATCGTCAACTTCAATGTCGAGGTGCGTCTGACATTGAAATTTCAGGTGCTGTGATCTGACGGATCTGCTATAGGGTCAACAATACGTGTGTGCGGGTGAATTGGTCGCGCTTCAGACGATGACAAATGTTCTGAACTACCTCAAAATGGAGAAGATCGATATTCCTAAGGTACGTGCATCGTGTGCATCGGTTGTACAGCCATTGACTTCTGTTTTGTTAGTTGACCGAGATGTTCACTGTCGACCAAGTTAAGGAGATGCTTGGTGAGATCGTTGACTCCTGCTTCACCCGTGCCAAGGAACAGCAAGCTACGGAAGGATACATCAAACTTGAGCGTGGATTTGCGACCATCCCTCTCCCCGGCATTGACGTACCATTCCATTCGCGGTACCTTTGGGCTGGGGTAATGCCGTTCAGGGCATGTGAGTTGGAGCATTTTTTTTTGAATGTTCGTCGCATCTCAACTTTTGCCTAGATCTTTCGAAGAAGATCAATGCTGCGCACCTGAATCCCGACACCCTTGTCGGGAAGTATGTGCCTAACCTGGTTGCGAAGCCTTTCCAGGTTTCGAAGGACTACGCCCAGCTCATTTACGATCAGACACTGTCTCCGCGTCTCGACAAGGTACTTCGTAAGTGGGATCAAGATCAATGGGGATCCGTCGAACATAGGCAGAAACTTGCGTACATCATTCTCGTCGAATTGTTGGCCTATCAGTTCGCGTCACCAGTTCGGTGGATAGAGACACAAGACATCCTTTTCACGCATTACGGCTTCGAACGGTTCATCGAGATTGGTCCTTCACCCACGCTCACCGGCATGGCATCGAGAACCCTAAAGGCCAAATACGAGGTTCAGGATGACTCGGTCAGCCATGCGCGTATTATCCTGTGCCATGCCAAGCACACGAAGGAGGTGTACTATCAGTTCGAGGACGAGCTTGAGGCTCCTGCTGCTGATTCCTCTTCAGTCGAGACTTCCGCCACGCCCGCTGCGGCTCCCGTTGCTTCGACGCCATCGCTTGTCCCAGCTCCGGCTGTGACTGCCGCCGCAAGCGTAGAAGATGTTCCACTGAAGGCCGTCGACATCCTCACCGCCATTGTCGCTCAGAAGCTCAAGAAGAGAGTCGACGAAATCCCTCTTTCGAAGTCTGTCAAGGATTTGGTGGGCGGGAAGTCGACCATGCAAAACGAGATTCTCGGAGATCTTCAGCTCGAATTCTCGTCCGCTCCGGAAAAGGGCGAAGAACTTCCCTAGAAGAGCTTGGATCTGCGTTAGGAGTGGGTTTCTCCGGATCTTTGGGCAAGTATACTTCAGGTCTCGTATCCCGTTTAATCGGTGGCAAAATGCCTGGTGGCTTCAATCTGTCCGCGATTAAGGCCTACTTATCGAAGGCTTGGGGATTGGGCCCTTCTCGTGCAGATGGGGTTCTCCTCCTGGGCACGACAATGGAACCCGCTAAGCGATTAGGATCCGAGGCTGACGCTAGGACATGGTTGGACACCGTTGTTGCCTTATACGCTCAGCGCGCGGGTGTCTCGTTGTCGTCTGGCGGTACCAGCGGCGGCGCTGGCGGTGGTGGCGGTGGTGCCGTCATCAACAGCGAGGAGTTCTTGAAATTCCAAGCTGATCAGGAGCGCTTCGCCGCGCAACAGGTTGAGCTATATATGCGGTATTTGGGCCGTGATTCAAGAGCGGGAGAGATCAAATTCGATGCAGAGAAGGCAAATTCTGCCGTGCTTCAATCTCGTCTCGACGCCATTGCGAAAGAGCACGGCGACAGCTACATCGATGGTATTCAGCCTGTGTTCGATTCTCTGAAGGCGCGGCATTTCGACTCCTCTTGGAACTGGGTCCGACAGGACGCTCTCCTCATGTTCTACGACATAATTTTCGGCCGCTTGACAACTGTCGACCGAGAAATCACCGCTCGATGCATCGCTATCATGAACCGCGCGATCCTGAGTTGGTGACATATATGCAGTACTACATCGACCAATGCGATCCTACCCGTGGCGAGAACTACAAGCTGGCGAAGCAGTTTGGGCAGCAACTCATCGATAACTGTCGCGAAGTCTTGGGTCAACCGCCCCTTACAAAGACGGTATGTTTTAATTATAAATATGATCAACTTTTCGTTCTTACCTTTTCTCAGTGACATTCCCGACCGCTCCTCACACTGAGGTCACCGCGAAAGGCGATATCGTCTACACAGAGATTGTTCGGGAGAACGTTCGCAAGCTTGAGGCGTATGTCGAAGAGATGGCCAGCGGTGATACGATTACCGCCCCGACGAATATTCAGAAAATTCAAGACGATGTGTTGAAGTTGTGGAATGTCGTGAAGTCACAGCCGGAGATCAGCGAAGAGCAGAAGAATCGCATCAAAGCGTTATACGAAGGTGTCGTGCGATCGCTTCGCAAACGACCGGAATCTCGTCCTCGTCCTGGAGCCCCTCGGCAACGCCGATCTTCATCTCAATTCCTGCGTCCTCAAGTATCCAGTGTCACGTCCATTACAGCGGACAAAGTGCCTCTTCTTCATCTTAAGCGTAAAGTCGGTACGAACTGGGAATACAGTAGCAACCTCACCGGTGTATACCTGGACATCCTGCATGAGATCGCAACCTCGGGTACAACCTTCAAAGACAAGAATGCTCTTTTGACCGGCGTCGGCAAGGGCTCCATCGGAGTCGAGATCCTGAAGGGCCTCTCTCTCGGGAGGTGCGCACGTCGTGATCACCACTTCGCGCTATAGCCGGGCGACCGTCGAGTACTACCAGGGCATTTTCCAGCGGTTCGGTAGCAAAGGCTCCGCGCTCACCGTCGTGCCGTTCAATCAAGGTTCGAAGCAGGACGTGGAAGCTCTTGTCGATTATATCTACTCCATTCTTGGCCTCGACCTGGACTACATCTTGCCATTCGCTGCTGTACCGGAGAATGGTCGTGAGATCGACGGCTTGGACGACAAGTCCGAACTCGCGCACCGCATCATGCTGGTCAACCTCCTCCGCTTGCTAGGAGCTG
This sequence comes from Grifola frondosa, assembly GCA_001683735.1. NCBI lineage: Eukaryota > Fungi > Basidiomycota > Agaricomycetes > Polyporales > Grifolaceae > Grifola > Grifola frondosa. The sequence goes on from LUGG01000009.1 coordinate 898,519, forward strand.
TGAAGATCAAGAAAGCGAGCCGCCATTTCGTAACTCGACCCACTCAGGTTATCCTCCCTTGTCTCCTAATCATGGACTGTTCGGCAACGATGGCTTGTACTCAGAGTCTAAGATTTCGCTGGAGACGCTGTTCAACCGATGGAACTCCGAAAGCTGGGGAGAATACCTTTGCCTTGCGGGAGCTGTTATTGGGTAATTATCCTGTTTTTCCCTCTTTTAACGCCCTTCTCATTCTTGTCATTTAGCTGGACTCGCGGCACTGGCCTGATGGACGCCACGAACATGGTCGCCCATGACGTTGAAAGCCACGGCGTTCGCACCTTCTCCGCCAAGGAGATGGCATTCAATATCCTTGGTTTGATGCATCCACTTCTCTTCAGTATCACGCAGGTCGAACCAATTTGGGCCGATCTCAATGGTGGAATGGACCGCTTGCCTGATCTCGCCGAGATCACCACCCGCATCCGCAGCAATCTTAACAAGAAGAGCGAACTCCGTCGTGCAATCGCGAGAGATAACGCAGCTGATTTCAAGATCGTCAACGGTGTAGAGGCTGAGCGGGTCCTCCAGACGGTCAACGTCACTCCTCGCGCAAATTTCAAATTCGACTTCCCAGCGTTAGGATCCATAGAATCGCTCTCCGACGTCTCGCAGCTGCGCGGAATGCTCGACCTGGAGAAAGTTATCGTTGTTACCGGCTTTGCGGAGGTAGGACCTTGGGGAAGCTCGCGTACTCGATGGGAGATGGAGGCCGCGGCGAATTCACCATCGAAGGCTGCATCGAGATGGCCTGGATGATGGCTACATCAAGCACTTCGATGGGCGGCTCAAGGACGGTGCGCTCTACGTCGGATGGGTCGACTCTAAGACTGGCGAACCTGTGGATGACAAGGACGTAAAGGACGTTACGAGAAGGATATCCTTACTCATGCGGGTGTCCGTCTCATCGGTGAGCCAAGGACCACTCTTCAGTACATATTTTTACTGATGATATATGAAAGAACCCGAGCTATTCCGTGGTTACGACCCAAAGAAGAAGGTTTTCAACCAAGAAATTGAACTCTTGCATGACCTCGAACCTTTCGAAGTCGCTGAGGTGGAGGCGGAGAAGTTCAAGTACGAGCACGGTGACAAGTGCGACATCTGGGCTGGTGAAGGTGGCCAGTGGTTTGTCAAGTTCAAGAAAGGTTCTCGCGTCCTTGTTCCGAAGGCGTTCAAGTTCAACCGACTCGTCGGCGGTCAGATTCCTACGGGTTGGAGTGCCGGCCGTTACGGTATTCCGGCAGATATCATCGCTCAAACTGACAGGACGTCGCTGTGGGCCCTCGCTTCTGCAGCGGAGGCTCTCAATATGTCCGGTATCACGGATCCATATGAGCTGTACCAACACATGCATCCGTCCGAAGTTGGATCGAGTATTGGGAGCGGCATGGGCGGCATGGAAAGTCTATCGCAGATGTTCAAGGATCGCAGGGATGAGAAGGAGGTCCAGAACGACATTCTGCAAGAGACGTGCGCCGTGATCTTTCTTGTGTTCGCTCCATCACTAACCGACTGCGTTCTAGATTTATCAACACCACCGCAGGCTGGATCAACTTACTTCTGCTTTCTTCGAGTGGTCCCATCAAAATTCCCGTGGGCGCCTGGTGAGCATCTCTTGATATAATCAGTTTCACTTGGTCCTTACATCTGCGTTTATAGCGCAACTGCGCTCCAGTCGATGGAAATCGCGTGTGACACATTGTTATCCGGCAAGGCCAAGGTGATGCTGGCGGGTGGTTTCGATGACCTCAGCGAAGAGGGTTCCTACGAATTCGCCAACATGAAAGCGACTAGCAACTCCGAGACCGAATTTGCAATGGGCCGTGAGCCCACTGAAATGTCAAGGCCGGCGACTACCACTCGCTCTGGTGTAAGCGCTCCTACTTGCAAGTTCCCAGTCAGGCTGACTTACGTTTCGATATTGTAGTTCATGGAGTCCCAGGGCTCGGGAGTTCATGTCCTTATGAGTGCCAAGACTGCCTTAGAATTAGGCTGTCCAGTCCGTGGTATTGTGGCATTCACTTCTACCTCCACGTAAGTCATCACGATTGCCCTATCTTAACATAAAGTGACCTGGTATTTTAGTGACAAGGCCGGTCGATCTGTACCCGCACCTGGTCGTGGTGCGCTTTCCATCGCTAGGGAGGTGCCTTCGAAGCATCCTCTTCCAGTTCTTGATCTCGCGTATCGATCAAGACAACTGGCCTTCCGCCGCACCCAGATCTCTCATTGGCTAGCTAATGAGCAACATCAGCTTCAGGAAGAGGTTGAGTACCATAAGAGCCGCGGCGAGACTGTCGACGAGGAATACTTCGCTTGTCGCGTGGCAGACATTGAACAGGAGGCGGCACGACAAGAGAAGGATGCGCTGGCAACTTATGGTATGTTACAGGGCACAGATCCTCGTGTTGCGCCCCTCCGTCGGGCTCTTGCCGTCTGGGGTCTCACTGCCGATGACATTGGAGTGCTCTCCATCCACGGAACAAGTACTGGTGCCAACGTTAGTATCTCTGATCGTATTTGTGAATCCTATCTGACAAGTTGTCTTTATGCAGGAGAAGAATGAGACGCATATCTGGAACGACGTCTTCACTACCATTCATCGTACACCCGGCAATGCGGTTCCCATCATGGCCCAGAAATCTTTGTGTGGTCATTCCAAGGGTGGTTCTGCGGCGTGGCAGCTGGCTGGTCTCCTTCAAAGTGTGGAGTCCGGTATCATACCTGGCAACCGCAACGCCGAGTGAGTGTTGTCGATATTGGGAGATCCCCATCATCTGCTGACAAAGATCTTCCAGCAACGTCGACGCGAACTTCAAAAAATACACTTATCTGGTGTTCCCATCGAAGACGATCCACACGGATGGCGTTCGCGCTGGAGTCATGGTAAGTACGCGGATTTATATCCAGTATTAAAGCTCATCGTTCTGTAGTCATCCTTTGGCTTTGGTCAAGTTGGCGGTACTTGTTTGATCGTCAACGCTCGCTATCTACTCGGTGCTCTTGAGCCATCGGTCTACGAATCGTACAGGACGAAGAATCTCGTTCGCGCTCGCCAATGCTACAAAGCCATGAGCGAGATGATGATCAGTAACTGTCTGGTCAAGGTCAAGGAAGCTCCACCCTACTCCAAGGAGCTCGAGGCTCCGGTGTTGCTCAACCCTCTGGCACGGACGACGTTCGATCGGAAGACTGGAAGCTATTCATTCCCGACGAAATTGGCTGTCAAGCACCAGTACGACGTGACCAACGTTCAAAGCCGTCTCCGAAATCTTCTCTGTGAAGGAATCTACTGCCGGCGTCGGCGTTGATCAGGGTGAGCATCGCTCGATTGGTATTTGAATCACTGCAGTCTCTGACGAGTGCCTTGCAGAGCTGATCTCGTCGGTTCCCTCATGGAACCCAACCTTTGTGGAGAGGAATTTCACTGACGCCGAGATCGAGTACTGCCGTTCGCAACCCTCGCCTCCCTCATCCTTCGCTGCCCGCTGGGTAGGAAAGGAAGCGGTATTCAAGTCGCTCGGGTGTCATCGAAGGGCGCTGCTGCCCCGATGAAAGACATCGAAATCCTTCCTGACGAGTCCGGAGTACCTACCGTCATCCTGCACGGCGACGCTAAGTCAGCTGCTGAGGCAAAGGGCGTCTCGAAAGTGCATCTGTCGCTGAGCCATTCCGAGGTCAGTCAATCCTGTTGAACAAACGTCAGACATAGGCTGACTGCTTTCTCAGACTGTTGCCATCGCGTTCGCGCAGGCGAATTCTTCATGATTTCGGTTCTCTTATCCTATATCCATTTGTCTGCTCTTATTCTGCATGGTTGCCGGGTTCGTCGTTAGCTGTGTTTCCTTTACGTCACCGCACGCTTGGTAGATTTTGCATGTCTTTTCACGCTATCATGTTCTGTTCACGCAATAGATTTCTGATCATGTTTTCAATTATCGATTGTCTCCGGTACGATCCACGATCTGAGAAATGTGTTCGCGGAGTGCCAACGCACGAGCGTCTACGTGCTTGTCCTGGACTGTTTCGTTGGGACTCGCGTTAACACTTGCGAAGGCTAGTCGACCATCCCCGTTCTTCGTCGAAGGCATGCTCATTCAGTTCTAGGCAAACGTTGTGTGCAAATCACTGATAGTAGTGTAAACCTGCGTGTTGCCAGCCAACCCTTATCGCCTCGCTCTAGGGTATAGGTATGTGATGCCACTGGATTAACCCGTCAACATATCGTTTACAGCTTTTTACATCTTCCAGTGCGGAATAATTGGATACCATGTTTCGCACACCCACTCTACTTGCCATTCTCATTCCCTCCTGGGTGTCGTCTGGGTTTTCCGCTCGTTCATACCCGAATTCGACCTCTTCGCCGCAGTCTCCAGCTTGCCGCTCTCCTGGCCTCTTGCGGTGCACCCTGACTTAGAGAAGACACAAGACGCGTATGACGAGTCAGATGTGATGCAGCAGCCTCTTGAGGCCTTCGATTTCACGGACCTCATGCGCATACACCTGTGGCTGTGGCTAGTACAGTCAAGGACATTTCAGACGTGCCAGTCGCAGGGCAGTTTACGCGCAAGATTGTGGCCGTAGGCGACCTGCACGGGACCTGCCAAATGCGCTAGAGGTCCTTCAAATGGCCGGTGTCGTTAATGAGCACGGCGATTGGACTGGCGATGTAGACTTCTTCGTGCAGACGGGAGATATCATCGATCGGTAAGTATCATGTAATGGTGAGTGTTCGTTGTACTGAGCTTGGGCGTTGCAGAGGGGATGATACCATCAAGCTCTACATTTGGATGGATAAGCTTCGCGACCAGGCGTGTGCTGGAGGTACAGTGTTTGTCGCACTTGGGAAACCATGAATGATGAATGTGATTGGTATGTAGCACAATCTCTTTTTCGTCCAGCCAATTTTACACTAATCTCAATTATTGTGTGCGCCTAATTTAGGCGATTGGAGGTGAATAAAACTCATTGTCTGCACACTACGCTAGTAAACCTCTCTTTGTAGATACGTCCACCCTCAGAGATCCAAACGTTTGGTTCGGCAGCTTCCCGTCAAAAGATGCTTATGACTGGCCAAATCGGCCGCAGTTGGGCCGTAAACTACACTACAGCCGGGCGGCTGCCTCTGCACCCCTCCCTTGGTGAGCCCAACACCGACTATGACACCGCCTTAGACTCCTCGCCTCTATCACACGCCGCCCTCTCCTTTGTACATGGGGGTCTTGCGCCATCCTACCCTGACCTCACGCCGTTTCCATCTCGTATCAATGACCTTGCGAGCTCGCTGCTGTATAAGTTACAGCATCGCACGCCGCCTCTTCCGCATCCTCCTCACCCGTATCCCGGTCTACCCGCAGATGCAACGCTGGCGGAGCAGCGGTTATACGAGACAGACGGGCCTCTGTGGTATCGCGGGTGGGCACTGGAACCCGAGGAGCGGGTGTGTGCGGAGGTGGACGCGGTGCTCGAGAAGACGGGGACGAGGCGCATGATCATGGGGCATACCCCTGATTTCCAGGTCCGTACGTTTGAGATTTACCTAGTGATAGATGCTGATGTAATTTCTTGCAGAGGATTGTTTCGAGATGCCATGGGAAAATCATCATCATCGATACCGGTGCGTTATCCTCATGTTCAGAAAATAAATGGACTGATGCAATTCGCATGTAGGAATATCGCACGCATACGGCGGAGCGCTGTCTGCTCTGTCCGTCACGTATACCCTTACACCCATACCCAGTAACGACTCTGCGCCACAGACCTGGAAGGAGAGAGAAGTTGTGAGCGCACTCTACGTAGATAGGCATGACGTACTCGCTGCGGATGAGAGAGAGATCGTAGGTGATTTTAGCATGTAGATTGGTCGGTTTCTTAGTTTTTTTGGGATAACTTATTGGACTAATGATTCGCTCGTTGAAACATAATAATAACGCTTTGGCATGGATTGTACGTTGACTCGCACGCGAGCGTCGCGAGTGCGTCGCGAGCACTGTCGTGAAGTTCAAGGATAGAATTTAAGCGTAATGGCGCAGCCTGGGGAGGGGCATCCATAGCCGGCAGAACGGAAGCGAGTACACGCATAAAGGTAGAGCATTAGCAAGCCCGGACGACGTACCGGACTTTGTGACGAAGTTTATCGGCTGGCCCACCTTTTGGTCCTGCACGGCTAATGCAATATAGTTTGTGAGCGAGGAGTCACTGCCATCGCCGTTTCGACGGAACTTCGCAATCGGCATGCGCGTGCTGAGAGAAATGCAGGTATAGATATGAGAACAGTGGGTCCATGGAACCATCTCGTGCGAGTGGTTTTTGATCAAGTTATCTCGCGAAGGGTTTGGTATGTAACGTCATCAATGAGAGTGTCGTCCAGCCGCTATTGGTCTCGACGTCCGCATTTGAGCTCGCGACGGAGACCGTATGCCTTCTGATGAAGATTGACGACTATGTGCAGATGCGATAGTCAAGATGGCGCTCGCGTTGATAAATATGAAATGCAGAATTGTAATTAGGCTTCAGAGACCCGAAGGCATGTAGGAAGTTTATCAGAGTTGTAATCATTCATCGCATGCTGTGATGGCTTGGACACGAATATGTAGAGCTCGAATTCATGATTGTACAAGAAACCTAGGAATTCATCGTTGATCGCGCTTCTGTGCATCTGTTCTCCTACAGATACAAAACTTGGATTGAAAAATAAGGAATACAGAAAAGCCATACAAAAGGCTATTGACTTACACAATAACACGCAATTTATCAAGGATTCATTCAACGGATGGCCGCCACAAGCCAATCAACGATGGCGTTTCGATACCAGGTGCCGCTTCAGGTCGTGGCTGCGGGTGAGCGCTTTGCCACAACCGTCAATTGGACATGCATACTTCTTCACGCGGGAGGGATCATGGCGGCGAACGTGGTCCTCGTAATTCCACCGACGGTTTGAAGCTGCGGTCCAAATCTAGACTTCAGTTGAATAGCACATACTCGAGGATAATTTACAGACCGTGGCCGCATATCTCACAAACGAACCTCCGAGGTTCCTTAACCACCTCGTGTGCCTTGGTGCGACGTGCTGGTGAGGCCGTCTGCAAAGACTGCTCCACCTGCATCATCGTGGGTGCCATCGGGCCCATGCCGCCCCATGGACCAGACGGAACCGCAGCAGGATTGCCCATCGGTGGTACTGCGACTGGGCTGCTACCATCGGCCTGCATCGTCATGGGTACCATCAAGCCCATGTCATCCCATGGACCAGACGGAACCGCAGAGGGATTGCCCGTCGGGAAGACTGCAGCTACGCCATGGTCATTGACCTCCTGCAAATGTGCAGGCTGGAATCCAGGCACGGCGCCGGCGAACTCCCCGGAAAATTGGGATCCATCCATTGATGCAGGGGAATGTGATGCTAATGGGATCGGATTATCATACCTATTTGGCTGCATATGATAATCCGATTCCACTGCTACGATCTGATGAGGAGTGTCGTTGTCGGGAGGAGAATATTGAATATTCAGGAACTGGGGATCTATGGTGCGTTCCTCCACATTGGAGGAGTAACGGTCGATGAGATGGGTAGCCTGCGCGTCGCCATCACGCAAGGCGAGAAAAGAGGCCCATCCAGAGGTAGCGGCCGATTCCACTTCGGGTAAGATGGACTCCGTCAACGAAGATGTTGAACCAAACTCGGTGGATTCTGATGACAAGGAGGGAGTAGACATCTGCGTATCCACTGGGAATAATAGCGGATTGGTGAAATTAGCGGAGGTGGACAAATAGTCGTCAGCGAACTTGAGGAGTTCGTCGACATCAGAGTCGAATAGTTCTGGTGACGGCGCGGCAGCACTGTCACTCGCATTAAAAAATCAAAGGGGTACGACATGGCAGTGCGGATGGGATCCCAGAGCAAGCCTGGGGGCAGCTGCGTAAGTCCTTGTAGCCGTATAAATACACGATATTCGCCATTTGCCGTATGCAACGGAAAGTAACGTGGGCGTCTACCACTTCAGCTCGGCTATGGTGTTACGATATCCAGCCAATAATTCAGCTCGGACGTCCAAAGAGAGCACATATATACGTACTCTGGTGTGGCCCTGGCTCAGAGCTAAAGTTCTCTCACCGCCAGTCAAGGCCGGGGACCATTCCGTGAACAGACTTAGTAGTCGCCCACCTCCGACGTCTGAATGGGACATTTTTGATCAACCTAACGAAGATGCTGTGATAATCATTGAGGACTCGTCACTTCTGTCGAGAGCCATGAAGGAGGAAAGGACGGAACGTTTTTGAAGTTTGAACCGTCTAAAGATCTTGAGATTGAGAGTCCGGCAAATGCCGTCAGTTTGCACATCATCACCGGAGAGGCACAGCAACTCCAACTTCATTGCTCTCTGGACCTAACAGATGGGCGCATTACTTTCAATTCCTCTCGCTGGTGTCTTTGGGACGGTAGCTTCTTCATGTCTAGCAGGCCTGGCTTCTCTGCTTTACGTCCACCGCAGGTGCGCCTGTCGCCATAAATTGTTCCGCCAGTAATCAGATCTTACTTCTGCAGCGTCGATGTTCTGCAAGTCATGTAAATTGTAACTCCTCTATTGCCACACGTGTTGGATTTGCTGTATGTTTTGCTAATATTATATATAAATGAGTCCTGACAACTCCTGTGTAGATCATATTCTGTCTCAACTCCATGTTCGCATGGCTTATGAAGTCACCGTTGATCATAGAACAAATCGAGAAAATGAGCCATGGTTACCTGAAGATGGATTGTGAGGGCGATAAATGTTATGGTGTTCTTGCGGTGAGTTTTTTATATCGGGCACAAGGAAAGCGTTCGAATGTCAGGTTGTTGCATACAGGTCCACCGAATTTGTTTTGCGTTGGCATTGTTCCATGCTATTCTCAGTGCATCCCTCATAGGTGTCAAGGACACAAAGGACAATCGTGCCGCTATTCAGAATGGGTGAGATTTTCGACGCTCAATTATGCTAACCTGCGCTAACGCTCCGCAGATGGTGGGGTCCCAAGGCTCTTCTCTGGCTCGTCCTTGTGGTTGTCTCCTTCTTCATCCCCAATGGCTTCTTCATGTTCTGGGGAAATTATGTCGCTCTTATTGGTGCCTCTATCTTCATCCTACTCGGCCTCGTCCTTCTCGTCGACTTTGCGCATTCCTGGTCCGAGACCTGTCTCGAGAACTGGGAGCAGTCCAACTCGAACCTCTGGCAATGGATTCTTATTGGGTCCACTGCAGGCATGTACGCTGCAACTATCGCACTCACAAGCGTGCTGTATGCGTTCTTTGCAAGCTCCGGCTGCACGCTGAACCGCTTCTTCATCTCGTTCAACCTTGCTCTATGTGTTATAATCACAATCATGTGCGTGCACCCAACCGTACAGGAATATAACCCGCGCTCGGGCCTCGCGCAATCAAGCATGGTCGCGGTGTATTGCACGTATCTGATCATGTCGGCCGTGGGCAACCACGAGCACGCGACGTGCAACCCGCTGCGCCAGGGCGCGGGCACGCGCTACACGACCCTCGTGCTCGGTGCCGTATTCACGTTCCTCGCGATCGCGTACTCGACAAGCCGTGCAGCTACGCAAAGCGCGGGCGTTGGTTGGGAAAGGTAGGAAGAGCGGCGCGGTGCAGCTTCCGCCAGATGTTGACGGACACGCGGAGCTCGGTGTGGTGAACACGCAGCCGAGCCGCACGGAGACGCCGCGATACCAGGCACTCCTAGCTGCCGTTCAAGCTGGGTAGGTGTTTTCTTTCTTTATTAATCTCGGATTCTGACGATACTTTTCAGAGCCATTCCTGCATCTGCGTTGGATGAAGAGGAGGAGGAAGAAGAGGACGATGTTGTTGGTGAGACCAGAGATGATGAACGATCGGGAACGCGATACAACGTAAATTGCCGTACCTTTGTGACAACCGTATATCTCACTCATTTCTTGCATACAGTATTCATGGTTCCACGTTATCTTCGCCATCGGCGCCATGTATGTCGCCATGCTCCTCACGGACTGGTGCGTCCCCTTTATCGCGTATACTCCCTGCACATGCTGACACAGTCTGCCATTTTTTAGGAATGTGGTAAAGTCCGTCCCGAACCACGACCAGGACGTGTACATCGGTCGCTCGGAAGTGGCGATGTGGATGCGCGTCGTGTCCAGCTGGCTCTGCATGCTTCTTTACATGTGGAGTCTGCTCGCACCCGTCATCATGCCCGACCGGTACGTGTCTTTCTTGTTTCCTGCCTCGCATGTTGCTCATTGTTCTCCTGCAGATTTAGTGATTACTGAGTGCAGTTGAAAGTGTAGTATTTGTATGATTGTATTAGTTTCATGGGTAATAGACATTGGAGCTGCTATTTCGAACAAGTGCCTTCATGTCTACACCTGTGATGGGCGTTCCTTGTCGACAACCACTACTTTTATGTGCTTCAGCTTGAGAAGCGCGTCCTTTGCGATGTAGACGAAGCCGTTCGAAGCATAAACAACAGTTCAAATTTTCCGTGCTTCATAGCTACAGATATTTCACCGTGTCTTCACAAAGTCAGTCACAGGGATTGGAAACAGGATAGTCGGGATGGCTTCAACAAAACCAGAGAGCATCATGATTAGCATGCCTCCCGCAGCGGAAACAATTGTATTCGCATCTGAACTCATATGTATATCATACTACATAGTGGCATAGTGCTGACAGCATCAAAATGTCCGAGAGCAACAGAAAAGGGAATGGCATGGTTGAGACGAAATTCCGATTGCACGATGGCAAGTACCACAAAGGCAACCAAGGAATCCATTAGTTGCGCTGATTTTCCGATTTCTGCCAGGGAAGGGCCTGATGTCAGCACGTTCCGCCATACGCCAGAACCATTCTTGCACTCACCAACCACCTCCAGAGCTTGTTCAAGCCCGTCCCGCCCAAATCGATCACAACGACGAAGATGGCGATCCCGAGTACGACCTTGATAGTCACTGCAAACGCAGCCATGGGGTGAATTGAAGCAGGCATCGTATCATGGAGAATGGCAACCCCGATCGGGAAGCCGAACCAGGCGGACGACGCCGCGACCACAAAGAGGGGCATCTCCTGCAGGTCTTTCGACAGATGTGGTGAGATGAGGACGGCAAGAATGCCTCCGCCAGCGCCTAAGGTTGCAGACCCAATGAGCGTGGCCTTGAGGATCGCTAAAATAGTCATTTTTGCAAAGTTTGACTGCTGCGGGGCCAATAAGAGGGCTATGAACGAATAACAGAAAGATAATGTTGCGCCCAAGAGCACATTGCCCACAAACCGCCCAACACTGGTCGACAGCATACCTTTCGTCAATCCTGATATAGCCGTAATTCAGGTTGTAAAAACATACCGAGTTTTGGTAGCGATTTCTGCTGCCTGAGGGGCGCTGAGATGCTGGACGGAAGACTGAGAGGTTGTTGAGTACTTGTATATGACGAAGAGTCTCAAACCCACCATATCTAGGAAGGATATTTGATATAACAGAGATGTTGGGAGAGGGAAAGAGGAGACTGTAGAAACGGAAGTCAACCTCACGCCCTTTATAGGCTGTGAGTGTGGCACACAGCTATCTCGCATGAGAGATGTTCCAGCCGAAGTCCACTTGCGGCGGTTCCACGATAATGGCTGGTACAAAGCATTGGCGCCACTCGGAGAACACTGACCACCTCGTGGTGTCCTGCAATGGAAACCCGCCTTTGTCTCACCTAACGATCCGAATAATCCCACTTTGGATATCATGCTTGAAGAATTTCCGGCACAAAGAAGGCAGACGTATCATCACGCAGACATCCAACCGCTCTGGCTACACAGGTATAACCAGTGGTTGTGCTCGAGGACACATACAATGAACTCCTTTGTGTTCGGTTTCCACATGTGGGTAGATCGGTATCTGCGCGAGGCATCTCTCGGGTGTCTTTATTCCTCAACTTCATCAGACAGTTCCTCGGAGGAGATGTGGCCACAGGACGAAAATCCGTGGTCGAGCGGTGCGCCAAGGGGATCTACAAATGTGGCGAACCGAAGCGACGGCTCTCGCGAGCGCACAAAGGATGGACCGGATGGATCAATCTTGCGAATATTGAGGCTGAAGCGCAAGATCAGGATGGCTGTGACTCTGTGAAAGACCGCAAATGTTCTGTCACGAAACTAACCATGAGATGACGTATACTTAGTACAGGTATAAGAAGGTGGTTATGTAGTTGAATTGCTGGGTTAACAAGTCAGACTATATGGAAGTGGTCACAAAGTCTGTACTTGCGTAGCCATTCGAGATATTAGCCGCGATATCAATTATCAATAACACACTACAAGTGTTATATCTTCAGCTGGAAAAAGTCTCTAGCCATGCGGAAAAGGGAAATGCTCACTATCTCGCAATCTAGAGAGGTGAACGATGTTTTAATATCAACATCCCTTGCGAGCTTTCTAGTCCATCCTGTATGTCTGCCGCACTGTCACGAAAAGCACAAGTGCGTCAGCAACAACGTTAGCCGAGCGAGACAACGGAATCACTGAAGATTTCATATAATGAGTGATTTATATTCGCAATACAGCTCTTTTACAAAACCCACATCTGGATTCAGGTATTCAGTCAGCGACATGGTAAAGAGGATACAGACTTATCACGGACATATTATTGAGCCCCTGCGAGATATTGCTACCTACAGTACAATTGGTCGGAGGTAGTCTTCGACACTCGGACTTGGCGAACAAGGGCTGACCGCAACCAGTTATTTTTACGCGGCAAGATCAATGAGCAAGACTTACTATTGTCAAGACCGAAGGGCGCTGATCGTTGGAAACAACACCAGTCAGAGCATACGCCATGAGACTTGAAAATCCTGAAAAAACAGCCATAACTTGTCACTTGGGATAATACCAAATGGCTACGAGTGTCAATCACTGGGCACAGCTGTTTGAGGAATCAGCCGAGATCGGCTCTTAGTATCACAAACTCGAAGGAGAACATTCAGACTGGATGATAAAAATTTAAACGTGAACAATGTACAATTAGTATAACAATAAATAAAGCACCACGAAACAATTCTGATTGTTCCAAGGAAGCTGGTGTGGCGCGATATAATATTTGCACAAAAAGACCATGAACTTACGGGCCGCTGTATGGCGCGCAAGGACGGTCTCGCAAGGTCTCCGAGCAAAGCGCTAGCGCAAAAATACCATGCGGCATCAAGAAGTCCAGCACCAAAGTTGCCAGATATGCAAGACGTTCATGGGATCTAAAGCCCCATGTCATTCGAGTTATCAATCCGCCTCTCTTCTGATCATGAACCCACCTCTAGACTGATTGGTGAATTGGCCGAATGTGGCTAGCACTGAAACTAGTATAGAGGACCAGAGTCAAGTTGTTTCTCCAACCGCTTCGCCTCGCAGTTCGCTATTTGCTTCGAACCTCCGAGAACCCAGGAGCTCGTTCAGAAGAATAGCGACCTTCTTCTGTGCGTCTTCGTTCTCCGCTTGCACGCTCCTCAACTCGACATCTCGTCGATTGGCAATCTGGGCTTCATCCGACAGCAGGAGGAGCAATTTCATGGAGTGAATTGTCGAGAGCAAAGAATGCGCCGCACGGATCTGCACAATATTGTCAAGCATCATATACCTTATACAAGTAGATATTGAAAAGGCTTTATGGACATACCATGGATTCTGCTCTACATTGTGCTTGAAAGGATTCCTGTGCGATGCGGAACTTATCCTTGTCCCCGATCTTCTCTCAAGCCACACATCAATTACTACCCTCCATATAATGCACACGTCTCTGGTGCTCACCATAGCCAAGCTCACGAGATCCACCATGCCGTCTACCAGCGTATCAACGTCCACATCCACTTTCTTATTCCATTCCTCCTCTATAGCATCCAAGTATTCATTCGAGTCCTGGTCTACCAACGGCAGAGTTGGGCGTTGAAGCAACTTTGCTGTAGGCAATGCTGATGGTCGAGAGACATCGGTTTGCGGAGCGTCAGACATAGAGGATGAGAAGTAAGTTGAATTGAACGCTTGTAAGCGCTAGACGCGTCTGTGGCTGTAAATGAATTCGTTAACGCGTCTCAGCTTTTGCCACAAACTGTCAAGTTGCGAAGGTTGCTTTAAAATTGCCCCATCCCTTTGACTCCCAAGCTGTGTATAGTCCTATTGATGCGATTCAGTGCAATGCGTCTGCAAGTCCTGGTTCCTCTACTCCCTCAAAACCTCGTCAACGCCTTAGAGGAAATTGGTATCAGGACTGATGCTGATTTGCTATTTTCTGGAGGCGCCATCGAGACCTTTGGCAAGCTGCCTTCAGGGACAGTGCAACTTCACGAATTCCGTGATCTTATGTCAAAGGTGGCTGAGAGTGCCTGCGCTCCTGTACTTCGTGGCGACGAATACTCTGCTCTTGAAGCGAAACCTCGGGCAGACCGACTGAATGAGCATATTACAAGTGGTGTACCTGTTCTAGATGCGCTTGTCGGGGGATTTTATCCGCCACGAGTTCTTGAAATCTCTGGTGATAGAGGTTCAGGAAAGACGGTATGTATCTCTTCCCATATATTGTCGACAAACTGCAGTAATGTCATGTTGTTAGTCTTTAGCTCTTCAGGTGGTATTACAACATCTTGTACACTCCCATGAAGCTGGTGCTCTTTGGATAGATACTACGGGAGAATTCTCTGCTGAACGTGTATCCGTTCTGTTGCAGTCCTATGATGGCCAGGTTGATTTCAAGAGTTATTTAATTTTATTGATCACTCATTGTATTATTCCAACAGGCAACCTCGACGGCACTTGAAAGACTTCAGGTTGCTCTGGCATTTGACATTGAAGCGATTCATGATATACTCGAAATGCTACGCTTGTCGCTTAACGTGCGCGCCACGCTCTGTATCATTTCCGTGAACCGTAATTGATTCCACTAGCGATCAGTCAGACTCACCATCCTCGCCATTCGTACGGTGTATTGTAATCGATACTATCACACCTATTCTTGGTCCTTTGCTAAGTGCGACGTCTTCTCAAGGTGCAAAATATTATGCTTTACTCGGACATTGTGCTGATGATTCCATTATGCATTTAGGACATGCGATTATGACAACCTTCATGAGACAGCTTCGTGCTCTAGCCGAGACATTCTCGTTAACCATTATCGTAAGATTCATTCTCATGCCTTGCGACCACTCTCATTTTGGAAAACCTAGGTGGTTAACACATCAACCAGCTGCATTCCTAGGAACCCCGACTCGGCTTTCTTCACATCCAGAAAGCCAGCTCTAGGACCCTCCTTCACATTCCTCACAGATGTGACCGTCTGGTTATCTCATCGTCCATCGGAGAGTGATGATGTTGAGGACAACACAACCACTCACGTTGCGGAAGTATTACGATCGAGAACAACTGTGAGTTGGAGGTGGTGCGAATTGTCTCGTTGCTAATTATGTATTTTTACAGCGTTCGAGGACTTGGTGCGCTTTCAAGATCCATGAAGGAGTTCTAACGAGCGATTAATCTAAGAGACACTTTGCTATTTGAATGGTATGTCTGTAATATAGCCACCATGAAGGATGTAAAGTGGCACATAAGTATACGATTGTGGCGAATCTCAGATCTCGACATGTTCCGCAGTCGACGCGCTGCGAACTTGCCGGGTGGGGAGAGGCGCTGTTTCCAGCATGCTTTGCCACGACTGATCGCTAGTCACTAGAATACATGCGAATCCCAGCCATTTTCATCACCGAGGAAAGGCCACATCCCAGTCAGCAGGAGATGGCTGCCGCAATGCCCATCATGCGCTGCGACCATAAGGCAGCTTGCATGCAAGCCATAGATAACCGTCTGTATCGTCGCACAGTCGTCGCCATACTCTATCATGTCCTCTGCTAGCTCTTTCGTTAAGATAGCGTGGAAGGTCGCCCTCGTCTTGGTGGCACTCAGATTTGCGGGTGCTATCGCTGCACGCTCATCGCCCATCAAATTCGATGCCTTACTAAGCCAACAGAAAAATCAAGCTCGTCTAAAGAAAGAAGTAGAGGAGGCGAAGGCGAAAGTTGCGCGGCTGGCCGCACAGCTCGCCTCTGAGAGGAGTCGTGGGAGCGAGATAGCGGAAATTATGAGGCAAGAGGTCGCCTTTTGGAGACAGATGGAAGGCTTAGCTAGAAAGGGAGTGGTGGAGAACATCGAGATGATGATGGAGGTGGAAAGGCAGCTCGCTCTCCAGAAGAAAGACACACAAGATTTACACGCCCGGTTACATGACACCGAAATCCGTGCTGCACAGGAGAGCGCATTGGTTCAAGAGCACGATTCCTTGCAAGCATCGTTGACGTCGAGGACTAGTGCTCTGGATGATGTCTCCGCCCAGAATGCAGCATCCGACGACGACGTCCTCCATGTAGTCCGCGCATTGAACACCAAAATCGTCCAAACAGCCCGGGCGATGTCGAGCGCATTTCGCATCGGAGATGCTCAGGATCCTGGTGTGGTTACAGCAGCGTACGAGCGCGTACGGGAGGCAGTAGGGCCCGTGATGGCCGACTTTCTCGACTTCTATGAGCACCAGGAAGACCCCTTTCTCGTCAACATAGCGTTGGAAGCCAGCATGACGGGTTTCGTTGCAGAAATAATCTCAACGTGGGACTTTCGGCACCAGAACACGTCCGTGTTCACTGGTATTTATAAGGAGATGTTGAAATCAGGTGAGCGAGTCAAAATCTGAAGTTAACGGTATGGGACTGACGAGAGTTGTTTAGAACCGCTCACGATTGCGGCGCGATGGCGATCCTTGACCCGTCGATACTCTAAACAGAATCTATACACGGGCCGCGACCTAACTTCAGGTTTCGCGCATCAGGTCGCCGAACGCCTTTCCAACATTCTGATCCTCGCAGGTGCGAACGCCACTCCACAACAGATCCATGAGTCGTATGAGCTCGAAACGATCATACGTCTCGCACTGGACCTGCAAAGAATCATCGGTGAAGACGCGATCTCCTGCAACCTCGAGACATTTATAGCTCGCGCCGATGATCCATTCGACCCCGAGCACATGGAACGAGCTGAATATATGAGCAATGGCTCTGAATCGCCCAATCCGGTGACGCACGTCTTGTGCAGTACTGAGCTAGGCCTTCGGCGCTGGGAGAAGCTGAGAGAAGACGTAGAAGAGCTTCAGTCGACTACATTATTGAAGCCTCACGTAGTGCTCGATACTTTGGTGGATGCGTTGCAGCCTGAAGACGAGGAAGGACATTAGTTCTGATGACAGACTTTAGGCTAAAGACACTTGCGATATGTCAATGACACCGGCACGTCGATCACGTTCCTCGCTGATGTATCTATAGGCAGCATATAACCGAGATATAAGGCATCGCTATGCAATTTTCTTGAATCATGCAGGAAAATCACACAGGGCATGCTAAAGTTACAATATATCAGGTATTCGTGATAAAACTTAAAGTGACTTTTCGAATGCTATCAACTCCTCCAGCCGGCTAATGTTAGCAGACTCGATGTCCCGACTGGAAAGCGGTCCCCGCACGTGAGGATCGCCATAGCCAAAGAACTTTGATACCACCGCTTTGATGCCTCCGATGCTGCCCAGCTTTTGTAGCTCCCAGTCGGCATGACCTAGCATTGCCTGGATTTTGGTGGCTTGCTCCAGTTTGCCCTCCTTGAAGAGGCGGTACACCTCTGCATGCGCCTTCGGTGCAACGTTCGGCAGTGCACCGATGACTCCCGCGCTGCCGGACACAAGTCCCTGCAGAAAAACAGACGAACTTCCAGGGAACACGGCGAATTTTGAAGCAGGAACCGAAGATGTAAGACGGTGGAGCTTGCCAACGTCAGCACAAGAGAGCTTGGTCCCAACAATGTTGGGGTGCTGAGCGAGAAGACCAATGATGTCAGAGTCGAGGTTCAAGCCTGCGGTAACCACCGGGAAGTTGTAGATCATGGTGGGAATAGGTGAAGCATCTGCGACCTGTCCCAGGGCCCATCTCAATTATAACTTCTACACCAGAACCCATACATGTGCGCACCTCCCGATGAAAACGGAGAATCTTATCTGGAGTCATTTGGGCCGGCCATACTCCAGGCGTCAACACGAGACAATGTGTAGCACCTGCCTCCTTGGCGTCCACACAAAGCTTCTTCGTCTCCCTGGTAGATTGGCCTCCCGTGCCTGCGATTACGAGAACCTGCCGAAAGCCATTCTCATCCAGAGTCTGCCTCGTTATACGAATGGCTTCCTTGCGCTCATCGTGTGAGAGATGCTGCGCCTCGCCATTACTGCCTTGAACCAATATTCCTGTTACCCCACCCTGTCCATGGCGGAATGTAATGAGCACACCCGAAAACATCATTCATTGCACAACACACCTGCGCAAGTCGCAGCACGTGGGCCTTGATCGCGGGAATGTCTAGTTCCTCATGTTCATCGAAGAAGAGCACCGCAGGCACGTAGACGCCAGGGGGAGGGGGAGTACTATTGACGGTCATGACTCTTGTTTCGACGAGCTCAACAACAAAAAGTTTCTGGTGTGGTTGGTGAGAGAGCAAGAATTTCTATCACCAATCTCATCGCGATAGCCAGATAGAATCCGGGTCTCCGGAAAGTCAACCGAATGAGATACGCGACTGCAATTTGGCCGGCCGCCATGTCCTCGTGAATAGAGCATGAGCTGAGAGCACGCGGGTGGGAAGTCGATAAGGTCGTGAGTGCGCTAGTATACTTCAAAAGTTTAATCCCCGATGATGAAAAGGAGGTTTCTTTAAGATTCCGAAACGCAATAAAGTTCTCCGCTTCAACACGTTTGTGGCGAACGCCGACCGCACGCGCTATCTCTTGCCGATATTATTTCTGCTACCTCAGCCTCATTCAATTTCTATCCTACTTACGAACTGTACGCAATCCGAACTCGGTAAATTCTATTGCAGGGACGGTCAGGGCCCTGGATTCTGCGCAGGGGCGCCCGTCTTAGCATGTATTCTAGTCTTCGCCGGCGGGTCTCATCCGCATTTCCTCTGAAGAAGACCGTAACTTATGGCTTGAACACCTCTCGTCGACAAACGCAGGTACCAAGACCGGTACACAGGCAGTTTTCGACGTTCCTGACTTCGAATCATCTTCGTTCACGGCCTCGTTATGGCGTATCGTCTCCGGCCTCTTTCCGCCATCTCCACATACGCGCGTTCTCCTACTCATCGATTCCGAGATTCGTCCTTCGTGCGTTTAGAGTTCCGGTTGCAACGGCTACGGTAGGTGCGGGTGGATTCACGTATGCTAACTACAAATTCGAAGGTAGGTATGAAGTATTGTGTCGCTATGCAGATAAATAATTCGTCATGCTGATAGAATTCAAGAAGAAATCCACGGACTGGATAACCACCGTTCAAGATACGGCTTCTGATCTATTTGCTACCGCATCGGAGTCTCTCAAGTCGGTTTCATCTCACATCCCCGACGTGAAGGTTCCGGACCTCGAAGCCCCACAGTTTCTGAAGGATCTCTTTTCGTCCAAGGAGAAGGGCGAGAGCGGCGACGGGCATGAGCATGAACAGGGCAGATCAGGGAAAGGTGGTCCAGGTGGCGACGATGCTGCAGCCATTGCAGCTATGATGGCTGCTACTACGCTTTCGGCATCGGACTCGAAGGCTGCGGATCCCAGTGCCGATGCGCGACAGAATGGCTTGATGCACTTGACTAGGAAACTCATCGAAATCAGGAGTATGCTCCTCAGTATTGATCAAAGTGATGCTTTGAAATTGCCGAGCATCGTCGTTATAGGAAGCCAGAGCTCCGGAAAGAGTTCTGTGCTGGAGGCAATTGTTGGACATGAGTTCTTGCCAAAGTGAGTCATATCTAGGCGGTCGTATCGCTATAGAATGAGCTGATCTCTTCCTCGAAGGGGAAACAACATGGTAACTCGCCGACCAATTGAATTGACGTTGATCCACACCCCACCGGTCAATGGCCATGAAGTCGAAGAATATGGCGAATTTCCCACCCTTGGGCTTGGGAAGATCACTGATTTCTCCTCCATTCAGCGCACTCTGACCGACCTTAATCTCGCCGTGTCCTCTACAGAGGCGGTATCCAATGAACCCATTGACCTCCGGATTTATAGTTCCCGCGTACCTGATCTGACCCTCATCGATCTTCCCGGTTACATCCAAATTGCTTCCATGGACCAGCCTGAATCCCTCAAGGAGAAAATCGCTGGCCTATGTGAGAAGTACATTCGCGAACCCAACATTATCCTTGCCGTGTGCGCTGCCGATGTGGATCTGGCAAACTCTCCAGCTTTGAGAGCGAGTAGGAAGGTTGATCCCCTTGGACTCCGTACAATCGGTGTAATCACAAAGATGGACCTGGTGCCCGCCGAACAGGGCGCGTCGATTCTGTCAGGTAACCGCTACCCCTTACATCTTGGCTACGTCGGTGTCGTCTGCAAATCCTCTGGAAAAAAGGCGAAGCAGGACTCCACAGCACTCGTTGCACAACGGGGTGAGAACGACTACTTTGGTGCACACCGCGCGCAATTCGGAAGCTCGTCGTCTCTGATGGTCGGCACCGATACGCTCCGACGGCGTCTGATGGAGGTGCTCGAGTCGTCCATGGCCTCGTCCCTCCATGGCATCACGAACGCGGTGCAACTCGAGCTAGAGGAGGCGCAATATCAATTCAAGGTGCAGTACAACGACCGGCGGATCTCTGCGGAGTCATATGTAGCAGAGACGATGGACTTGCTCAAGGCACGCTTTAAAGAGTGCACTGCTCAGTTCCGCAAGCCGCAGGTCCGCGCGAAGCTGCGCGCCATGCTCGACGAGCGCGTCATGGACGTGCTTGAACAATTGTACTGGACGGACAAGCGTGCTCCGGAACTTACTGCGCTCGGTGCGGATCCGAAGGTGAAACCTGAGGACATCGAGCCGTATTGGCGCTACAAGCTGGATGCCGCGGCGTCGCTGCTCACCAAGTCCGGCGTTGGACGCGACTCGACCCTACTGGTAGCTGATGGCCTACGTGCATTGAATTGATTCGATTGCTGCTGGCGAGCCGTTCACCTTCCACCCGCGTGCTGCCGAACGTCTTGTACAATTCTCGCACATGATTCTTAGGGACCGCATTGGTGTGACTTCGGACCAAGTAGAGAACTGCATCAAGCCGTACAAGTTCGAGGTGGAAGTGGAGGACCGTGAATGGGAGGTCGGGCGCGCGGAAGCTGTGGACCTGTTCGAGAAGGAGATGAAGATGTGTGGGGGGAAGCTGGTGGATATAAAAAAGCGTGTAGGTGGCAGCCGGAGACTGAACGGTTTGATTTCATATGTGAGGGAGCTAGAGGAGAAGGAGAAAGAGAGGAAGCAGAGGCGGTTAAATGCTGGAGAGGATGAGGCTGAGCCAACTGCAGACATCAATGGCGATGACTATCGGTACCCCCCTGCTCAGATACTGGATGGTCTGTCTTTTTTCTTTGTTAAGCCCCATTCTCACGCCGAATGTTGACGGTTTGCCTCGTAGCTCGACATGCAATGCTTTACGGCGACCGAATGGGCATACTCAAACTTCGCCTGGCCGCCCTCAAGTCTAGGCGATGTCGTGCTGGCCCTCAAAATGATCTGTTGTGCCCCGAGGCTTTCCTCAGTGTTGTTGCGGATAAGCTAGCTTATACGTCAACTATGTTCATCAACATTGAGTTGCTTGACCACTTCTTCTACCAAGTGAGTCATATGTTAAATTATATGATTGAATCTGCTCAATGGTCTCTCGTGAAGTTCCCTCGTGAAATTGACTCACGCCTGTTGTATGACTTGGACCGCAAAGAGATCGTCGAGTTTGCCCGCGAGAATCCTGTTGTAAGGCGGCATCTCGACCTTCAGGAACGAAAAGACAAGCTCGAGGAAGTGAGTACCGTGCACATTTGCTCATTACACCTCTAATAGTCGACATCAGGTGATGAAGCAATTGAATAGTTTGGTTACCCTCCATCCAGATGTGCAGCCAACCCCACGACGGCAGCGGGGGCTATTCGGAGGGATGTTTTGATTAGATATACTCATATCGGTACTGTGGATTCTTTCATGACTGCGTTCTCTACCTTCGGATAATCATACCATACGCTCTGCTCATTGTTCAATCATGCGTGTTGATTCCGTGTGGCTTTGCGCGGCTGGTAAGTTTCTTTGGCCGGCAACGTGTGCTATTGCTTTTCTTCGCTTCATCACCAAGGATCAGACGTCGGCGAATTGTGATATCGTCATCGTAGAGGCCACGCAAGAGCAGGCAATGGTGAGTAGTCATATATTGTTTCTTGCCCGCCACTATTATAATATATGTCTCACGCATACTCCACATGTCCAGCTGTCAAACAAGGTTCTGCAACGCGGTTTCCATGCATTAGAAGCTCACTGCACCTTGAATAATCATCTACTCAATCAAGCACCGCCTGCCGCACGCTCAGCACTCAGCACTCAGTTCTAGGCGTTACCTTGTCCTTGTCCGCTAATCTACTTGTGTGCACTTTTTGCTCTCTGCGCTCCACGATCTCCAGAGTTATCCTGTTGGGTAATCATGGTCGACACTTCTGGTTCCCAGTATGAACGAGCTCCGTCGCAAGAAATCAGGATCGCGTGAGTTTTCCTTCCCTGCGAATTATTATCCTCGCTTGCTCATGGACGCTGCAGCGTGATGGGTCCCACTGGGACCGGAAAATCTTCAGTGGGTTTGAGGAGGTACATTGGAATGCGTTCTGTGTGTGCTGAAGGTCTCATTCCAGTTCATCAAGTCCGTCACAGGCGATCAGAATATTCAGATCGGCCACGACCTCAACTCTCGCACGCAAGACATCGGCGTACACAGCATGGATACAGACGGTCGTAGGGTGGTGTTAATTGACACCCCCGGGTTTGAGGACACTCGTGATGCAAGCAGCGATGCGGAGACCCTCGAGAACATTGCTACGTTTCTGGGGCGAGAGTGAGTGTGGTTTCCGCGACCTTGTTACCGCCGTGGTCTAGGTGCTAATCGCCGTCCATGTAAGGTATGCCAGCGACAAGATGTTGAGCGGGGTGATCTACCTGCATCGCATCATCGATCCCCGAGTGGGTAAAACAACGAGGCGAAATCTTTCGTTATTCATGAAACTCTCTGGCACGAAATGGCTGAAGAATGTCGTGATCGCTACTACATTTTGGGACGGCGTCACCGGAGCTCGTGGGGCGGCGCGCGAAGACGAGCTCAGGAGTTCATTCTTCAAATCGATGCTCGATAACGGCGCAGATTAGTCCGCCACGATCGAGACAAGGTCTCTGCGCTCAGAATCATTTCCGACATCATCACCAACCGGCCGCTTCCGCTGCTACTCCAGCAGGAGATCATCGACAATAATCAACCCTTACTGAATACTGAAGCTGGATCTCAGCTCAAAGAGGATCTGAGCTCTCGAATTATGCATTTCAGGGAGAAGGAGCGGCAGATGGAGACGGAAATGGAGACTCTTCGCAAGCATGGAGGGACAGCACAGGGAAAAGTCGAAGAACTTCAAGAGGAACTCGAAGATGTACGGACGACTTTAGGTCAATGCAGTAAGGAGGACAAGAAGATGAAGACGCCGACCTGGTTGAGTGCAATGGGAGGAGCATTGTTGGGAGTGGCGATGATAGCGGTAGCAACGCAGGCGATTGGAGTGACGACCACAACAGAAGTTGACGAGGACTAACGTTGTACTTAGGGCGAGTCGTCAAGTTTATCATCGCTTCGCATCAAGTATAATCAGCACGTTGACCAGTACAAATTTCAAGAGCTGTTGAGCCTAAGATTATCGCATTCTCAAGTCGTCTTGTCCATCCCAAATTGTCATATAAGGTTCCGCAGGAGATTCGGACTCTTTTAATTATCAGTAGCCGAATAGTTGAACTCTATCGTCTTCATCCCTCTCGTCTTGCTGCCGTCTCTTCCCCTTCAAACTGGTGAGTCTTTTCCAAATTGTTTCTGGAACGGGAAACTCCTAAATCTAACGCCACAATTTCAGTTCTGGCAGATTGACTCAATATGGTGGATCTATCTGGTTCCATTAATGAGGAGACAACTCCGTCAGATATCATCATTGCGTAGGCAGTGGCCCTGTAC
This sequence comes from Grifola frondosa, assembly GCA_001683735.1. Taxonomy (NCBI): domain Eukaryota; kingdom Fungi; phylum Basidiomycota; class Agaricomycetes; order Polyporales; family Grifolaceae; genus Grifola; species Grifola frondosa. The sequence goes on from LUGG01000009.1 coordinate 922,695, forward strand.
AATTTACTGTTCTATCCTAATCCGATTCTGACACTATAGGGTGATGGGCCCCACGGGCACCGGGAAGTCTTCGGTGAGAATACTTGTAAAAGGATGCATTGTTGCTGAATACCACGGTAGTTCATCAAGTCCGTTACTGGCGACGAGACCATTCAGATTGGCTCCAGTCTCAACTCCAGCACGCAAGAGTTCGGCGTATATTCTGCGGTCATCGACGGTCGCAGAGTCGAATTTGTCGATACTCCGGGGTTCGAAGACACTCGTGATGAGAACAGTGATGCCGACATCCTCCAGGAACTCGCTGCCTTCTTGATGCAAACGTCTGTACAATCATCGTCACTGCCACACTGGTGCTCATTATTGCTATTCAGATATCACGATAGGAAACTGTTCAACGCGGTGATATACATGCATCGCATCTCCGATCCCCGACTGGGGAAGATCACGAAACGAAACCTCAGGCTATTCACGAAGATTTGCGGTGGGACATCACTCCAGAACGTCGTGATTGTCACTACGTTTTGGGATAGCGTGAATGGAGTCGTTGGGGCAACACGGGAGGATGAGCTTAGGGCCACGTTTTTTAAACCTTTGCTCGACGGCGGCGCAAGAATTGTCCGCCTCGATCGTGGGGTGCTCTCCGCTCGGAAAATCATCTCCGATATTACCAAAAACCAGCCGCGCGCCTGCAATTACAGCAAGAACTGATCAGCAATGAGCCCCTGTTTCGGACTGCAGCTGGGTCTGATTTATGTGAGGGTTGGAGAAAGAGATCGCCAAGTGCGAACAGAGACAATTTCGACTCTTGAAGGAGATTGCTACTCTCCGTCTAAACGGAGGGGATCCGGAGAGTATTGCGGAACTCAAGGAGGAACTGAGAATTGTGCGGGTCGGATTAGACCGATATAAGGAGGAAAAGGAGAAAATGTCAACCCCTTTCTGGCTGAAGGCGATGGGGCTGGGACTAGTTTTCCTGATCGGAGGAAACGTGGTTTTCAGATTTTAGCGTACAAATTGTTGTTCACGGCAAGGATTATGACAACTAGAGCGGAAGCTCACAGGAATAACAATATTGGATATTCAGCTAGTAATGGTATGATCTACAGCTTGGCCTTTGTCCTCGCAGACTTGGTTCGTATATTATCAGCGATCCACACATCTGAGATAAGCGTCTTAGGACGTACCTTCAGGACACCATCAAGTTTGGTAGCGAACATCATGTTGCCCTTCGTCTTTAGCTTGCCGGTCATGAATGCCTTTTGTCCGTCAAGCTGCACGACATTATCTTAGATGCATTTATACAGAGAGCAGCTGCTACCCACCTTGCCCTGCGCGAGCTGCTGGAACGTGTCGTCCGAGAGCAGAATGGTGACGTTCGGTTTCGACTTCGCCGTACCCTTGTATACCGTCCCATTCGTCTTCAGGTCAATGGTCCAGATGGCCTCTTTTCCTGCCTCGTTCTTCACACGGAGTTCGAAGATACCGTTCGTCTAGGTGGGTGCGGTGCGCGTGTGAACACGGAAATGTACTCCGCGCTCGGTGGATGACGGGACGCGATGCGGGCGTACCTTCTTGATCTGTGCCTTCTTCTCCTCTTCATTGTAGCCATCGAAGACCGCCGCGAGTGCGGCGAGGATCTCAGACGACTGCAAAGAACGGTGTTCGGACTGAGATCAACATGAACGTCGTACGACCGTTGAATTACCTTGAAACCTTCTACTTTGATGTCCGACATCGCGGTGAATCCGTAGAATGTACAGAAGACAATGAGATGATGGTACAAGAGAAAGATGGAAGTTGAGCTTAAGTAGCCCAACTGCATCCGCCACACAGGTCACGATCGAAATCGTTTTCGGCATGTGATACAGCCCGGCAACTCTCCGCTCATTCATGCACTACCCGCGACAGTGATCTCATTCATATCCTCACGGATTCAAATATGCTTCGTTAACTCTGTTGTGCGCAGAATACAGTGGGTATATGCCGACCAGAAACCTTGCTGGGTACGCAATGTGTGGGTATACTACTCCTTGCTGCTCTCAAGACACATACAGAGACCGAAAAATCTATCCCAACCCGACAACACACCACGAGGACTACAATGCACCCAAAATGTAAGGAAAGATGAGTAATAAGATAACGAAGGCCTAAGGAGGGATAGAGTACCTCTGATGTAGGTATGAATGGTATGAGACGCGAGTCCGTTCGAACGCTGAGGTACACTGCATACGGGCAACATGCGAGATGCAATGATAAGAATGCATGAGCGAGACCGCGGAGTCAATAGGCGGCCGTTCTACTGCATCGTGTGGGAAGTGTTCAGTATCGAACAGACTCGCAACCAAAAGTTACTCACGGGGAGCGAATGTCCATGAGCATGCATGTTCCAAATGCTGGTCTATTGATACCGTTTCTCCTCTTTAATATGCACACGCTTGCGTGTCCTAGGGTGCACAGGCTTTTCCTTTTCAACCGTCGAAGAGACGGCAGCCAGCGGGACTTTGGGGGGACGACAAAATAGCGAAGCACATTCACGCATATCCGCGCAGAGAGTCCGATAAACGCTGCACAAATGCAGGCTACGCCGACGAAGACGTAGAGCGGATAGAGGTTGTCGATCAGTGCGAGGAGGAGGGAGCGAGGTTTGAGGACGAGAGCATCAAAGACTATGCGGAGAAGCAATGTGACAGGTGCTAGAGAATAGAGTGCGAGTTGGAGACATGCTCGTAGTGGTGTTGCGAAGATACGGGCGAGGAAAACAGATAAGCTAGAGAAGAAGGAGAACGCAACTGAGGTTGTGTGCCCGAGGATACGCGCGAACTCGACGATGGGGGGATCATTGCTGGGGGGTATGACCTGAGAAGTGGTACTCGAGATGTACACTGTGGCTGTTGAGCTCATTGTTTCGAACGACGATGAGGGATTGGTTTCAAGCTCGTGTCCGTTACCCACCAAGATCGGGAAGCGGTTGTTTGGTTCAGAGGCTTTTGGACAACAATGACGTAAGCAAGCCATTCTTCACCCTTCACATCCGAATTTAGTTATCGATGTGGCTGCAGTTTACGTCCAATACTGTACAAATAAATTTTTTCTCTTGTTATCGATGATTCTGTTGCCTGCACTCCTTCTTCCCTTTCATTGTCAGCCGGCGTTGGTCATTGTCGCCGACGCTGAAAGGACATGGCTAGTCTCACATCACTTGACTTTATCTTCTCTAGGCAGACTTTTCAAGGTGTTTCGGACATGGGTGTTTCTTGCATCCCGTCGCTACTGCAGAATAGCTCATGGTGAAGCCCCTCTCATGATGGGCCTCTTGCTTTACTTGTGCGATAATTTTTATGGTTTTACGCCCACCCTCTTATGAACGTCCGAGGGTTTGTCTCTACCTGGTATGGTCCTTTCGCTCACCACCAAGGTCGTATTGCACGTTTCCAACCCGGATCGCACCGATGTCACCAACAACCCTCTCCATCGTACTGCTCAATTGCCTTCATTGTCACCGCTTTCCTTCGTGTCCACTTTCCCGCAAAATGACGCGAAATTCTCGGGACGCAGAAATCTCAGGTTCGACAGAAACTTTGTATCTATGCGGATAATGACAATGGCGTAATGTTCTCGACTTGGAAGGAATGCTGCCGAACGTTGAGTCATGACCACGTTTGACAACACAGCATGATGCATAATGACTCGAACGCCTTATGAGTCTGACGTCGCAGCAATGCCAGGTGATTCGTTTCGTCTCAGCTCACAACTCCCACAACACGTACAGGCAGTAGCGAATCCGTGCAGTATCCAAGCAGATAGCTTTAGCCTGGGAATTCAGAAGTACACGACGGTCTGCTCCGTACACATACATCATAAGGTAGGCTGGGTCGAATCCTCCAAAAAATGGTACACGTAAAATAAGCTAACGACAAACCGAAGCAGGTTGAGGAATTGGGCATAAGGAAATGTCCGCCGTTATGGGTGGGAGCAAATTGAATGGAGCAAGGTATGAATCGAAACAGTGCAATCTGTCGCGACGATAAGTGGCTGATGGCGAGACCATGATCAAAGGGAACATACCACGTTATATGCGCACACCGAGGACTTAAATCGTTGCGCTTAAACCCATCGCTCTCGCACCCGCACCGACCGCACCCTCCCATCCAAAGAATCGCTCGCCAGAGACCTTCTCCGGGGAGCCGTATGCCTCCTCTTCGTCGACCCACGACTGGAACCCTTTCGATCGCGCCCACACCGATATGAACAATATGCGCTTCAGCTTCCTGTTCAAGAAGAACCAGTGGGAACTCCAGAGAAGTGCGCCGCGGCGCTTCATCCTGATGTTCGTGGGCGAGAGCGTGCGCGGTGAAAATCTATCCGAGTCGTCGCTCGAGGACATGCGCCCGTTATACGTACTGCGCCATGCCGGCCGCCGCGTACCGAGCTCATCAACGTCGTAGTCGTCGAACTGGAACGTTGTCTCCTCGTCATCCGTGGATGGATCCGAATCGCCCACGGAGGCGATGTCGTCCTCATCGTCGGAGTAGTCGTTCGCGTGCGGGTCGGACTCGATATCGGGAGCGTACGAATATACCTCGCATTCGGCCAGGCCGATAACGTCGTCAAGCACACGGTATAACGTGGGATGGGTGCCAGATATGGACTTGGGCGGTGCGCGGGGATAGGCTTGGCGTAATCAATGGGGGATGAGGAGGTAGGTACCGAGGAAGGGAAGAAGTCAGCAGAACTGGGTGGGTAGGAGGAATACGTGCGCGGCGCATGCATGCCAGCACGCTGCGGTGAAACAAGGGTGGTGCTGAGCGCGTTGAGGACGCTTGCGCCGGACTCCTCGCGGTTGAAGTGGCTCGGTCGCACGTCGGAGAACTCGTGGTCTGGGAAGGCGACGTTAAGGGTAGCGATGAGGAGGTAGAGAGTCTTGCGAGAGTTCTGTTGTTGGATGGGGCCGAAGGGGGTCATCTCGGACTCGCGGTCGAGGGCGATGAAGGAGGGGACCGGCGGCGAGTTGGAGACCTCATCGTTGTAGGCATTCTCGAGCGCGCGAAAGAGCTTCTTGTCACGTTTGATGTTCTTGCAGCTGTAGGCCTCAATGCGGGTGTGGACGGAGCACTCGGGGCCTTCGTGGGTGAGTGCTTGGGCGAGCCGCGAGAGCTCGGGAATCTCGATGTACTTCATGTTGATGTTGGCGTCGCCGTTGTTGTCGGTGGTGTCGGCGACGTTGGTGTTGATGTTGACGGCGTCGCGGTCGTATAAGGTGTGATGAGCAGTGAGATGAGTAGCCTACGAGGAGTGCTTGGGTGGGCCGAGCCCGGGAACGACCAAATCAGAGCCAAACATGACGCAGCAGGATAGTTCCGCGCTTTTTAGCTTTGCTTTCTTTCGCACACGTTCTCAGATGCCGCCGCATAGCGGCGCTGCTCTCGAAGCCACTTAGTGTGAACGTTTCCCCTGTCAGCTGGTCAAACGTGGCATCGGAAGAGATTCCACAAAGGAATCCAGTGTTGGAACTACCGTTGAATTCTGGTCTTCACGCACGAACTGATATGCGATAACTCAAAGGGAATCCAAGAACTAGCAGAAAGCTTCCACGGATAGCAGCTTTGTTTAGTCCACAGACATCGAACCATAGGGCAAGATGCGTTAATAATCTAGCTCTGATACTACCCTGATACATAGACCGCAACAAATGCAAACGCATTCAGCAGCGCAAAAGCAATTCACCTTGATGGTCACGCTCATGTCTTTTCAGGACGATAGCAGCAGTGCGAGGCGAGCTGAGGTAGTTCAGGTGTTCTCCGGAATGAACCTCTCTTATGGCCCAGGAAGTGCCTGGGCGTATGAGAATGATGGCATATATGTACCTGCCCTGGTCTTCGATATCCGATAATCAGGACCTCGAATAATTGTTGGCTCTTTCCGGCATGAGGCGGGTGGATACGATGTCTGTGAACGTGAACAGAGCAAATATTTTTAGGCCAATGAATTGCGTGTCAACTTGCCGATGTCTGCGTGAGGAAAGTCGCACTTACATGTGCGGTAAGAATTGGTGGGGTCTGCCTATGTTCTACGGCAGTCATTGGAATGCAATTTACGGGATGACTGCACCCTCCGTCCACGCCGACCCGCGCCGTCGAACGTAGCATGTTGGGAACATTCTCCGGGTACGATGGCGAACGTCGTTGTATTAGACTCGAAATTTGGAGAAAGTTAGCAAGCCTTGAGCCTGATTTGCTTCCATACTTTCATACAAACACTGTGGAGCTATTTAAATACGAGCTGGTCATCGGTTACAGCAGGAAGACACACCCACGACTACGAAGACCCGTGAACTGTACCGTTTCTCTGTCCCAGTTGCTGACGAGGCTCAAGAGGAAAGTGACTAAGGAGGATGGGATGCGACATGGAGATACATCAGTAGAGCCCGTGCTGGAGATAAGGGCTTCTAAACCGCTTGCGGAGATTTTGAATCACAGCAGTGCTTTCATCTAAGTCTATCGTGAATAAAGTGTTGGATGGAATCCGGACAAATATATGTCATTGAAAGCAGTTCCGTCCGAGTTTAGTCCAAGGCCGGAGAACCGTGAAACAGGATTGAGGCTACCCCCGTGAGCTTCGATTGATTGAAAGCTACATCTGTATCAGCGAATATCCCAAAGGAAATGTCTGAAGGAAACTCACTTTGGTTCAAAGTTAGGCTTTGAGCAGTGGCGCGACGAGAAATAAGCAGAGCCGAAAAGGACAAAGAAAAGATTCGAGAGCAGTGAGACCGGATATGTACTGGAAAAAAGGAAATTCCGGGATAGCACCCATATCATTATTCGCATAGATAGATATTGCAGAGGCACATGTAGAGAAGAGCCTTGAACGAGCCATCATTGCTTGAAGCTTTCGGAAGGACTCGAGTGGAATCGACATGTGACAGTCGCGAAGAACTAACTTGAAAATCGAAACAAGTGCGAAGCGTCGGCGTTGGCGCGTATTCCAGAGCTCAGCACTCAGCACTTAATTGAGCATAGAATAGAGGAGAAGTGGAAAGCAAAGTTGGTTTGTCCCGTGACATTATCTTATGTGACAATCTCTTTTAGTCACGCAGTTTCGGCGTCACGGTCGGCGCCACTGACGCCAACGACCAACGCTATCGCCTATGATACCTCCTCATTCAAACCCACACCTTCTTTCGCAATCTCTTGCGTTCGTCTCTCGCGCAGAACTTGATAATTCCGAAGATGAGGCTCTGGCGGAATCTGTGGCTGAAAATGCAGACACAGAACATGCACAGAGGGTTGCCCGTCTAGTCAAACTAGTAAAAAGGTCGATTGAATTCGAAGTCCTTCCTCCGGGCTCCCTGGAATTTCAGCGAAAGAGTAAGCGAAGACGAATTCACGAAGTAGTGGAATCATTAGAATGCTCTCCGGAATCTGTTCGTACGTAGCCAATGTCGATCTATCATGAAATATCACGGGATCTCACATACTTATGTAGCATTCCGTTTGATATCGCGAACTTTACCTCCGAGGGACGTGTCTTTACAGTATAAGCCGGCTTCTATATTGATGTAAGATTCCTATCTGCTGTTTTGATATCGTGCCTCAACCTCAGGCAGCGTCAAGGAACCATCATGTGAAGACAATGAGGAAGAGGCTGAGAGTAGAAAGCTCAAAGCACAAGCAGCGGCAGTTGATTTCGAATGGGTAATTTCTCAGAGCAACAGTCTTCGTCATGTAGGTATTTCTGTTCAACGGCTCAAAATAATTATATTCACGTTCCTCTAGCCGCCTAGGAAGAATGCTGACAAGTTGCTACTCGTCACTGCTGAGTTGCCATCTCCGCCACCACCGATAATGGTCGCTGAGCGACTTAGACCAGCATCGCCCAAATCATCACTTTCATCTCACACAGATGCCGAACCCTCGCCTCACGAGATATCCACGGAGTTTTCTTATCCAATTGTTGACATAACAGCAAGCCCATTTTCAGAAACCGGGCATCCACATCGGCGAAGGCGACACAGACGAAAGTTTCAGGCAGTAAAGCCCAGGCCACCTGCTATGTTTTGGCGGCCACCCCTGTTGGGCGGAAAAACGCAGGATATGCCATGGGCTACGAAGGTACTCACCTATAATCGCAAAAACGATCCTCGGCGATATAGTTATCATAGAGATACCATGCGCAGGGGCACGTTTGTGTCGTGAACATCTCTACTACGAATCTATGATACTTTGATATTTTCCCTCATATCAGCATTACTCGCATCCATCATGTGGCGTTCCGTGGTCAGAAATATATAGCTACACCAAATGTACACATCTCGCAACCATCTCAAACGCCCGCGCCATCATGCTTCACAGCTTTCGGAGCACTCTTGGAAGCGGCTTGCTTGCCTTTATCCCGATGCTCTCGCATTTTCCGCGCCCAATCCTCCTCGCCGCCGGGGGACCTTTTTTACCCCAAGGACCGCTATCTGCACTTGCTTCTAGCGCAAGGTCGAGAAGCTCCAAAACGTGCCCATTTATAGGATCAATACTCAGGGTCTGTTGAGAACATCAGAATAGGCTTCCACTGCTATCAGGTGCACGAAGCACGCCCACCTCATGATACTTGACGATCGCAGCATCAATATCGTCCATCAAGTGATACGTGATTCCCATAAACGCGAGCGCGGTCGTGTTGAGCGGATTGATTTCGAGCACCCGTTGGTATGCTGTCTTCGCCTCCTGCAGGCGCCTTTATAAGAGGGGACGAATGCTGTATCAGTCGATGTATGGAAGAAGATGCGGAATGCTTACCCCATTTTGCGATAGGCGGTGCCGAGGTTGAGATATGTGGGGGCCCAGGCTTGTTGTGAGGTCTGCACCACCTGCGCAAGCTTCAGCGCTTCTGCGAACAACGTAGCTGCCTGCTCATAACTATGTAGCAGGTTCAGTGGGATGTTTGGTATGAAAACAAAGGGAGATCAACCTACTCTTCATGGTTGAACGCCATGACTCCCCGCTCGTTGACCAGTAAAGGATCTCCATTACACATCGAATATGCGGCGTGGAGCGCCTCATCAGCGAGGGCGTGGTTTGACAGGACAATGTGCTCCATGCCAACGAACATCAACGGTAGATGAGAGCTGAAGGGTTTTTATCATCAGTTCGAAAGAGTAACCCACTACAGATGAAGCATACCCAGGGAACATCCGCGCGCATGTCGAGTACGCCGTCACAGCATGGTCATGCTCACCCTCTAATGCGAACGTATGTGCGAATGCCATCCATGCAGGCGCAAAGCGCGGGTCCATTAGTGACGTCTTGCTACCGGGCAAGAGTAATATTACATTAGGCGGTGATTGTAACACTGCGGTCACCTCGACATACCTGAAGTACGTTCTCGCCTCTGACCACTTTTTGACACTCAGATACCAGACACCAACAGAGTACCAGCTTATAGGGCTCTCGGGTTCGTTCTCGACTAGCTCGTGAGCAAGAAGAAACAGTTTTGAAGTCATATGCGAAAGGTGATGCATACACGCCACATGTAGTGGCAATGTTGGAGCGTGTATGGAGACGATACTCAAGATCCTATAATATATTTGCACAATCAGGGTGATATCGTGTAAACGAATGTAAGAATGGACGTCACCTGCTGGTGATAGCGAAACAATCTGCCCATCTGAATTGCGAATATAACGCGTCGGCAAAGCTGAAGAGGACATCGGGGTTGTCGCCTAATCCGAAGTCCTCCACTAGCCGTCTGCGAGCGAGCGCATGCTCTTCTGCGTGTTTATACTTGCGGAGACGGCAGGTGTACATTAACCGCACAAATTCGCCGTCTGCAGGCGTTTGCTCGCGATATGCCAGTGTCTGAATGAATTCCCATTCTATAACAAAAATAAGTAGTGAAACGATGCTCTAGTTGACGCGTTACTCACCTTCATCTGGAGTCATCATCTCCCCACTTATCAATTGCTCAAAGGCCTCATAGCACTTGACATCGAGCGCAAGGGCCTCCATGAAGCATTCCTTAGCTTGATCTCCACGGTTCAGCTTAAGCATCAACAGCCCCCGAAGATTACACATCGATGCTTCAATCTGCGCCCAATCAGTCCAGCCTAGTAGAACTCATACTTATGAACAGCCTTACCTTGATACCGCCATCCAAGTTCGGCACAGCAGGTCCAGTTTGCCCAGATCCCCGAAAGGGATTCGCCTCGCCGAGCATCTCCAGTGCTTCCGTCCACTTGCCCTGCCGCACCTGACACTGCGCCGCGAGGTATCGACACGCCACACTCAGGTCCACCAGCCGTGAAACGCCCTCCTCATACTCGACTGCAACGTCCATCATTTCACTCGGCCCTGCAGGGAGCCTTGGAATCGTAGGTGCCGCCACGGTAGGCGCAATCATCAGTGATTGAGGCACTTCCCTGCCCTTGCCCTTAGCGTTGGCGCCAGCAGAAGAGAACGGGGGCGGGAATTCGCCATTCGTTATTGGCGCATCTATGGGGAAACGGCGGGGAGGCGAGGTGGGGAACGGTCGAGTAAGCAATCGCTCGGCGCGCGAGTACTGGTGCGTCAGGAAGTATGTCTGTGCGAGCCAGAACGCGTCGTTTGGGTCGTCTGACGCGTATAATTCAACATTTATGTAAATTCAAACCGGAAGAAGAGCTTACTAGTCCAGCTGACGACCTTGTCGCCCCAGAACGCGGCGGATTCGTATAGGTGCTGCATTAGCGCGTCGTGCCTCCACAGCCGCATGCGATCCACGATGCCCCACTCGTATCCTTCCTCCTCACCTTCATCATCTGCATCATTTTGGAACACGTCGGTATGTTCAGTCGCGAGAGGGTGACGACTGGTGCTAGTCTTTGCCCTCCGCGGGAGACGCGGAGAGGAGCGCAGCGGAGACGCGGGGAGGATCGAGTGGTTCGGGTCGAGAGCAAAGAAACGCGGATTAGATATCGTACTGCTGTTGGCTTCTGCCAGGGAATTGACCAGAGATTGTGGTCCGAAGGAGAAGGAAGAATTTATGGAGTGACGGGGACGTGAACTCGACGGCGATGGGAGCCTCGGCATTGGTGGCACGTTAAAGCCGACCCCAGGTGGTGGTGTCGAGGTCATTTTTCACGCTCGTTCCGGAGATGTAGGCACAGTGCGATGTGAACAGCGTCGACGACAATATCAGGGATGTCGGTGATTGCGAACTTGAATGCGCGGACTGAGCGCGACAACGCGTGCATACGACCACGTGGCTCGCATGTATGGGCGTCTAACCATAGCGATCATCCCAAAATTTGAGCGTTCTACTTGGATTCCACTTCACCAAATTCGATTGCACTACTTCTCCACCTTTAATTCCATCGATCTCTACGACTTAGGCTATTACATGGCTAAAGCTACGTCAGAAACACCGTCCAAGGTGGTCAAGCGCAAGAGCACAAAGCCGGAGAAGGCGGAGAAGACAGCCAAGGACAATAAGCGGAAGAATGCTTCTGTCGACGAGATAGAGGAGGGAAAGCATGCCGAAGAGGAGAAGGAGACCCAGAAGGAGCTGAAGAAGGCGAAAAGAGGGAAACGTGTCGAGGTACAGGCGGAGGGAAATCATGTTGAGGAAAATGAGATGCCCAAGGAGTCAAAGAAGACAAAAAGGAGGAAGCGCGTAGAGCCTCAGACAGAGGAGCGAGGACAAGTTGAGAAAGAGGAGGCGAAGGAGATGCAGAAGGAGTTGAAGAAGACGAAAAAGGGAAAGCATGTAGAGATTGAGGAAGAAGAGCGAGAACACGTCGAGGAAGAGGAGACGCAGAAGGAGTCGAAGAAGCCGAAAAAAGGGAAACGCGTCCAGGTACAGGAGGATATAGAGCAGGTTTCAAAGAAGACAAGAAAAGAGAAACATATCGAGGCGCAGGAGGAGACAGAGGTGCAGGAAGAGCAGCCCGAGCCCGAGTTCTTCGGATTCTCTTCTGATGATGACGACTCGTCCGACGACGACGAAGTTCCTGACGAAATCCCGGGTATCGACGTCGGCAAACTCCCCACCATTGCAAAGGACGATGCGACCGTCAAGCGGAAACTGGAGAAGGCGAAGCGAAAACCGGTGAGCTCTCCCAATAAACTTCACTCTCCCACTTTTCGCCGCTCACAACATATCCTCAAATGCTAGACTGGAGACCACGGCGTGATATATCTCGGTCGCATACCCCATGGTTTCTATGAAGACCAGATGCGAGCGTATTTTTCTCAGTTCGGAACCGTCACCCGCCTCCGTCTCTCGCGCAACAAAAAGGTACATCCTCCTCTGAATTTTCTGTTACATACATGACAATTTATACCACACCAAGACTGGCCGCTCGAAACACTACGCGTTTATCGAGTTCGATTCCTCATCCGTCGCTAAAATTGTCGCGGACACGATGGATAATTACCTGCTCATGGGGCACATCCTCACGTGCAAGGTTATTCCCAAGGATGAAGTCCATCCTGAGCTGTGGATCGGTGCAAATCGGAAGTGGAGAGTGGTCCCGCGTGATCGCATTGCACGGGTACATCACAACAAGGTATGACAAGCAAATTTTTCGTATGTCATGAAATTGATCTCACTCGCTCTACCTCCAGCCTCGCACAGAGGAAGAGCAAGAAAAGGCGGAGCAGCGACTGCTCAAGCGCCAGTCTCAGAGGAAAAGAAAGCTCGAGGAGGCTGGTATCAAGTACGACTTTGAGGCTGTGTCCTATGTGAGTGTTGCACCTCGATACAGCTGTTTCTGTGCTGAAATTTCGGGAATACAGAAGAAGAGGTCAAAGCCTACGGAAGCATAGTCATATTCGAGTTAGAGTTTGTGCCCTACCCACTTCTTTGTTATCTCATTTCATTCCGCGCATGAGTCATGCTTTCACTCTCATCCTCGTGCGAATGAGTCTGAGTCTGGCATTTTGAGGGCTCACCCTGCTGACCCCTCCCGCATACCGCTATTTTTGACAGTTCATATTTCCAATTGACACGTTCGGAGCATCGAGTCCTCGCCTCGTGTGCCCACCTCCTATCTGTATGTCAGAACTATACATCGCATGGGGGACTGACTGCTCTTCTCTCAAGGGTGACAGCCACAATGCGTCCGCGTGATCTGCGCGTGCCATCTACGGCTACACATACGTCTGTCTGCCTTTCATTCATGCCCTGCTCCTTGTGGGACCGAGGAGCACGTTCGCGAGCGTGCCAAGGATGCTTTATCAGCTTTGCCCTGATGCTGTCCATCATCCCCGCGGCAGCCGGGACGTTACCCTCGTGCGTGCTGGTTGCTGTGAGTTTGGCCGTGCATTGTGAGCGATGCTGCATTAAGCTAGAGGGATTGCCGCTGCGCGTTGCAGCGGTCAGTTTCCTCGCGGCTCGCCGGCCGGCACGTCTGATGGACAGTACTAGTATACGAACACCCTATTGCCTGAAAGATGTGGCGTCACACCGGTATCCTCACGAACACAGCCCTAGACACCGCTGTGCATTAAGCACTATTTGCAGAAGGCTCGTAGGTTTCTCTGGTGACACTTGATGTCGCTCGAATTCCATCCAGGTTATTGCACATGTGCCCGACCGCTTTAATATTCAATATTCAACATTCATCCTAGCCGCCTCATTATCTGACATCTCAAGAAGCGTATCAAAAATGGCCCATACCAAATACCCTCCGAAATCCGCGCGCCTCACCGAAAACACCGCTTGTCAGGTGCAACCACCACCACCCCCGTCAGCGCCTCACATCCCGCTCCCCGCGCGCCTCACAGCTTCGTCTTCGGCCTCATCGCAGACGGCGCGCTGCCACCCAAATACCCGCCCAGCGCATCATCCTCCCGCTCCCGTTCCTCGGCCTTATTACGGTCCCCCGCCTGCGCGCCCTCGTCCTGCGGTATCAGCTGCGGGTTCTCCTCCTGCCGCCCGCGAGCTGCTCGCGCGGCTTGTCCTCCGGTACGACGTCGGACGGCTCCGACGGCTCGGAGGACAGCGAGGGCGGTACGAACTTGGCTTTGCGCGACATCGAGTGTGTTGTGTTGTGTGGGGTTGGGTTCGTCGCTGGCGCTGTTACTTTAGTCAGGGGTGGCGCTGCGCGTGCGCGAGTACTGACCTGTGTCTGGAATGTGGTATGGTAGAAATACAATTCGTTTCTCTCCCGGAACTTGTTCTGCTGCTGCGTAAGTTGTGACGAGCAGTTAAGCAATATTTGCGGTGGAAAATAACTAGTGAGGAGTCGAATGTACAGCTGCGTCAACGATGGCCTCTACAGGAGCTCCGTGGCTCGAACGCTGCCAGCCCCTGCGTCATCCTCTCGATCACCGTCTTGATCACCACGACCCGCGATCAAAGAGACTTGCCTTATCTGGAAGTCCCGCCACTCAAGCACTAATTAAAAGTTGCGGCTAGCACGGTGCAAATCCTATTAACACTATATATATCTAACATTACAAACCCGAGGCATCCATCATTTGTGTGCCTCGAGCACCAGCCGACCGGCGAAAAAAATAAACAAGACAAATAGAGTGATGTCGACGCGTGTCATGCCAGCGGCGAATGCGAACTTGGATTGTACAACACCTCACCGCCTATCCTACGCCTAACTAGACAAAGCACCGAACGTCCGACCGCGGGGGAGGGGAGGGGGAAGAACAGTAGAACATGAGCGTGATTTTACGGACAACATACAGACGAGGAAGCGGTCGTGAGCGTGAGGAAGAACGTAATGGTGATCTAGTTCTAGATCTATACCGACACCTGGGCGACGGGGCCTGCGCGGGCACGGTCAGCCGCCGTGCGCGCAGAGACAGAGGACGGAGGACGCGTACCTTCGATGAACCCTTCTTGCCGCTCGTTCGAGAGGTCCTCGAGCGACTTCTGGTTCGTCTCCTTGATCAGCAATGTCGAGAAGATACCCGTCAACATGAAGAACGCGAAGATCTCTAGACTACACAGAGCACCAACGCGTCAGCACCTGATTACACTGAAGCCGGGGATAGCAACACGTACATGTGCTTCACGAAGTGGCCAGTGCCACCGATATTGACAAGTCGTGCGAAGCCCACCTGCGCGACGATCGCACCGAGCTTCCCGCTGGCTGCGGAGATACCGTGTGCAGTCGAACGGTATCGCGTCGGGAACGCCTCCCCGGGAACGATGAACGTGGTCGTATTGGGGCCAAAGTTCTGGAAGAAGTTCGCGAGGCAGTAAAGGAACACGAATGCCTTCGTTGCGCTGGGCGTTGCGGTCAACTTGTTGTACCCGAAACCTGCATGAACAGCCAAAATTGAGCACATAGACTGGAAAACATCGGGTGGTCACTGACCCATGATAACGAAGAGAATGGTGAGCATGGTGAAGCCCATCAGTTGGATGGGCTTGCGGCCCCACTTGTCGATGACGAGGAAACTGGCCCAGTAGCCGGGAATGAGACCCGCGGCAGAGAGAATCATGTTGCCGACACAGATGTTCTTGAGGTTAGCATATACTGCAGCGGTGCCCGTCAAGCTCTTGCTGGGCGATCCGAAACCAATGGCACTCAAGATGATGGAAGAGTTAAGACCGAGACCGTAGAAAGCGATCTAAATGCGGAATGCAATTAGGCAAATACACAACATTGGACATAGGAAGGCGCACATCGAGGGCGAACCACGAGTAGGAGGTGCCGATGAGGAGCGACAGGTTCTCCCACTTGGAGAAGTAGTTGAAGAAGTCGCGCTTCGATGCCTTGGGCGCATGTACGCGCTCAATTACGGCATCGGGGTCGACGAAGTACGAGCCGGAAGTGAGGAAGTTGTCGACATCCTGGGCAGCCTGTTTCACGTTACGCTCGACATCCATCGTGAAACGGGGGGTCTCGGGAATGGTCAGACGGAAGTAAAGAGCGATAACACCAGGTACACAGCCCAAGCCGATAAGGATACGCCACATGAAGTCGACGTGAGCGAGAACCTTGGGGTCATCGTGCATGAGCGTGTTCTTGTACGCGGAGACAATGATAAATGCAATGAGCGCAGCGGCTGACGAACGAGAAGCATGGTCAGCGAGGTGTGTAGAAATCGAAGTAGAGTATGCGCACTGAATTGACCCCACCCCTGGTTGGCGAACACCGCGGTCATGAGACGACCACGGGTACGGGTTGATGCGAATTCTGAAGAGATGACGGCACTGAGAGGGTAGTCGCCTCCAATTCCGACGCCCATCTAGAAGACAGTTGTTAGAAAAAGCGCATATATCGCCACATAATACATACAATAAACCGCCATACGACGAGGACTCCAATGATATTGACGGCATGTGCTTGGCCAGAGACGGCTTGACCGAACGTGGCGACGATGATTAACATTAACTCCACACCGTCTGCGAGGACAAGGTGAGGTTGAGGAGATTGCAAGGAAAATGGGAGGACGCTTACACATCCGTTTACGACCGACGACATCTGCGAGCCAACCAAAGAGGAGTTGACCGACGAAGGTGCCCACAGGAGTGGCGACCTTGACGCCAAGGTCCTGATTTGTGTTCAGTTTTTGGCCTGGAGGATATATGGTAAGATAATACGACATGGAATAGACTTGTAGAAGAGCTCACCTTTGCCGTAAACATATCCCAACATTGTTGATGCAATGTTGATGGCAAAAATATCGTAGCTGAAAGGCGAAGTTAACGGAGAGCCGGTGGGAGGTATGAAAAGAGACTCACGCATCGGTGAAGAAACCAACACCGGCAACCATGCAGACCTTTACATGGAACCAACTGAAATGCGCGAATAGCGCGTGAAGATGATGATACATGAAAGGATTGCAAATGAAGATGGACTTACGAGAACTTTGCATTGTCGACGTCGGCAAGGGCTGCGCGACGCTTCTCATCGAGGGCGACAGAGACATTGGGGCCATTGCCCTTCTCGATGGAGCTCTTGGAAGATGATACCTGCTCAACCGGGTATGAAGCCATCTCGGTGACGGACAGGGAGATTGGCTGGAGAACGGAGGGTGTTGAAGAGAGGAATGAAAGAGCGCCAGGCCGCATGGCGGGTTTTATAAGGGGCATGCATCGGGAGTAGGTGTTCCGAAGCAGTGATCAAATTAGAGAAATTGCACAAGTTTTCCAAAGGTCTGGGCGAGAGAAGCTCACGTCGACCGTCTTCCTGTCCCTTGCACGTTCGTACTCTTCACCCAATCACATCTTTCGATCATTGTTGTTCCTTGTTTGCCACTTCTACGCAGGGTCAGGCCTAATATGGTAGCGGTTATGGGGTCGTTGCCTCGTGTGGCACTGCGTGATGGAAAAATTGTGACCAAATTACTGTGAGAAAATGGGAACATTGTGACCCGCGTCGTACTTTCTGGCGCTCGATGGCCGGAAGGTCGCACTCACTGTCGCAAACGACGGCTACATGCATGTTACGAAATTTCTATAATTCTACCGATTTAAATCATGCCATTAAGCGTTCGAAATAAGCCCTTCTGAAAATGTAAATTATGGAAATTAATGACCGTAGACTCATATTAAAGACAACTTACAAGAAAGGAAGAACCTTGACCAGGAAAGGGTGTTCAGCATGTTGCCACCATAAGCCGACATACTTCGTAGTTCGTCAATCGGCGAAATTTGTGCGGACATGTTCACCTGGGTGATATCTATATTCTATAATGCTCTATAAACATTAGGACCAGTCATTAGATAGTAGTGAATAATGTGCTCAAGATCCTCGACAAATCCCTGTGCGTGTTCAAGGTTTGAGAGTATATCCGGCCCAAATAATTCAGACTCGTAAACGACAGTCTTGTGTACTGAGTACCATGGTTCCGAGAACAGAAGATTATAATTTCATGGTTTGAGAGTCGAGACCTGATTTTATTTCTAGCTAAGAGATATTCTGAGCACCTAAGAGGCTAAGACTAAATTCGAGTAGCTAGCCAATATCTAATAATCGGAGACTTTGCAGTGTTTCTTACATGGCACTGGGAGAAAAATTAACAGAAGCTTGTAATATGTTGAGCTCGCCGTTGCGGGCGACGAGCAAGGTTTCCCGCCCAACGATGACGATCGTGGGACAATATTTAATGGCTTCCATCTCAAGCCGTGTCACGGTGGCTGAAGCCGAGCGAGAATGGACCCCGGCGATGAGCGGGTCAGCGTCAACAGTCCTGACCCCGGTCGGCAACGGTACACTTCTGCCTTATATGGTTAACAGGTTCGCCATGCACGTTTCCCCGCCATTTGTCGAGCTGTTTCTCCTCAATTTTATCGTGAATGGAACTCCCGCAAATCTGCATCAGCATCCAACGTTGTTTCGCTCGCTTGCAGTCCCTTGCCGTCCTTTCCAGTCGCCTGTTTCCAGGCACTTCTCCCGCGAAATTCAGCCCCGTCGCGACCAAACGTGCAAATCCCCGCCGGCGCATAAGTAGCGGCGCATGAGCCAGAGTGATTCTCCACACTTGTCTCGCACCGGCACGGCGCCACACAATGACTACGGATCACGGATTCAGAATTCTCGGAGTACTCCTGCCTCCGCTTCTGTGATGTTCTGTCATCGCGTCCACGACGTACACGTATCGCCTCTTGTTCGTGTGACTGCTCTGCATGTGCAACCGTCACCCATCATAGCGACTCTGACTCACATAAAATAAATTTTCTGAATCCATTTTGGTTCTTTGAACATCTAGGTCCTTGGCAGACAACGCCTCCACTTAGTTGATCAACCTCCGAAAATTTCCGCCCCTACATCGCCATCCAGCGCGCCCTGGATTTTTGCTGACCTCGAACATGCGCAGCGCTCAATCTCGTTCCCCTTTGTTTCGATCGCCCCTGGGAGTTTACGTGCCTGCTCATTCAGTCCATGCGAGTTCTCTTTTGGCATATCTCATCGGATATAGATCTGTGTTCCCATGCTTCTGACGTATTCACTTTATAGCCTTCCAAAGCGCACATATATCGCCTTCACAGCAGCCGTCCGTACGCATACCTCGCTGCCCTTTTGTCCACTTCTGCCGTCGTACCAAGTACACCGCTCATACATGCCCACTTCCCCAGCCTCATTCCAGCCTTCTCCGTTTACGAATCACGACGAACACTGCGAAGCACGGCCTTCTTGGACATGTCAACAATCGTGGGTTCTACCACATCTTGCACCCCCCGCGCTGTCCGGCTCATTCGATCTCCCTCTGCATCCTGCTCGACCATTTCCTATGATGGTCTCCGCGAGCGCTGACCGGTCCAAAGTTAGCAAGCGGAACGAGAACACCGGTGCAGCCATGCTGCTTGTCACGCGGCGTGGAATCTATCGATAAGTATTTCGCCGTGCGCGACCGTCTACCTCGCGGACCGCCAAAATAAACTTGATCCAGTCGATGTACCTGCTCTTCGCGAGCTTCTGCAGTATCTCTGCCGAGCTTTGCCGTCGCAAAAGCACCGCGTCCGGCGTTCATACCCTCTTCCGGGGCCGACGGCGGAAGCATGTTGGTGGGCACCCTGCGAACCGTCTGCGGGGAATTTAGAACTTTGTTTCCTGGAAGAGAGATGCGCATAGCTTCGTAGGGTGAAGGGTTGTGCCCGTATCTGAGCAGCTGGGAATGGCCGGTGCGTCTGCCTCTCGTCTGTAATTAATGGTGTACTCGTATATGCTGTCCTCCAGGCTGTGAATTGGCATATCGGTCCCGCGGGTGATTATCAATCATTTCTTTCTGTCGTAATGATACAGCAAGTGTCGTCCGAGATGGAATTCCTGTATGTGGTTTCTTTCTTTCTCGGCTCTTCTGCCACAACGACGTGTACTGAGTCACGAGAGACAGCGGGCATATTAGGTTTGGGGTGATGCCACTTTCATGCGTGATGATCAGTATACGGTATATTACGTTCTGTCCGTCTTCAGCAATGCTGATTGATATCTCTGTTCCATGGATACGGTGTCATAGATGATCAATGTTGTATAACCTGGATGGATTTTTTGCGCTTGGTGTTTCCATTATGCATCATTTTGACATCCGGGCGGCCGTGCGCACGTACGATTCTATGATATGGCATGATGTTTCTCAAGTTTCACCGTTGATCATAAGCTTTTCACGTTCTTCTATCACAACGAGGTGTACTCGTTGCTCAGGAAACGCGGGGATATTAGATTTCGGGGTAGTGCTACTCTCATGATGATCATTGTACGGTTCCGTCCGCTGATCGTCTCTGTTGCATAGATAGTCTGTCATGGATGATTTATGTCGTGTGGCCTAGATGGATTTTTTTATCATCGTCCCGACGGGGCATGCACGTATGATTTCTTGGAAAGCCCACACGGATACAAATATCTCACAGCTGGGTGCAAGGGGCCGCTGATACACTGTTATGCAACGCGTTCCAACGCTGCCTATATTCACCTGCAGCTCGAATATCAAACCCTAAGGAGGGTCCGTCGGTTGCCAAAGCCGGCAAAAATCGGTGAGTTCGACGCTTCCCAATAATCACGGATTTTGAACAGTCTGCAGGAGTTTTCGCGCTCGTATGTGATGGCGAGACTGCATGATTTTCCCTTTCCCTGGTTCTTCAGGCTTCGAGCTCAGAGTGAGCTCTGGAGGTCGTCCGATAGGTGTGGGCGCATTCGGCTTTTTGGGAACTTTCAAAAGTCCCGCGCCATGCTCGTGCTAAGAGCAAGTAGCGATATGGTCGTGCTCATTGGGGAGCTGTCACTCGTCATACTGCTTATTCTGAAAAGTCCGCAGGTCAAAAAATATGATAGACCGATGGACCAGGATGTGGTGGACGAGTGGAAAATCACTCACACCAGTACCGCCATCATGCAACTGAGAAAAACCTGTCGCACTATAGATTGAGTTGGCATCGTGTCCTGCGTGCTGAAAGGAAGTACGAAGAGAAAGATATGCTGTATCAAGGTATAATAATCTACGTTATTGGGGAGTCGGCAGTATCCATGCCGGCCTTCACCATTTCATGAGGCAGTGTTGCTCCGACAAGATAAATGGGATGAGTGAGGGATTTGGACCGGCCAGCGGATATATTGCACATTTGTCGTCCGCATAGGGCATTGTTCCAGCGGACATCGATGGATTTAAATAAATAAATAAAAATGGGGATGAGTGAGTGACTACGACGATTGCAAAATACCTGCTCAAATACCAGAAAATGCATTCTGTACCGATGGTTTCAATATAAACAGATTGACACGACCAGTTGGGTCTGAAGTCAGCCCCGCCACTCAATCACGTGATCTATCCCGAAATGGTAAGCATACAGTTCAATTATTCGATGGCCTCCCGTTCTATCTCCCCCGACTCCGTGTCAACTTTACAGTCGCACAAGGCCAATGTCCACCCTCGACTCTCTTTTCTTTGACGGTGGAGACGATGTCGAAGACGTGAGATTACTATACCTGTGGAGGATATCACCTGTTCAGATTGGGGCTCACTTCACTTCTCTCCAGGCTGGGAGCAAGTCCCACCCGGCTGCGCCAAGGCTCCTCAATATCAGGTCCTGGGACCTGCACGAACTGGCGCATGGTTCTTCCGCAACCGTTTGGATCTCCAGAGCAACACTCTACAAAGAGAATTCTGGACTACTTTTCTCCAACGGAGTGCACAGTGGTTCTACCTCGACAGCCGCCGGATCATCCAGAGTCGCTCCCTCCGTACCTGGTTTCGCCTATTTCTATGGTTGATTATTTCCTCGTACAAGAGCCCACATTTAACATGGCACCCCTTCATTTGAAGCTCATGGACTCGGAAATGGTCCGTTACAGTTGAGCGTGCATGAAAGCTCAGAGAACTGAACGACCCCGCAGCCTTTAACGTCACAGAATATAGGCCGCCGCTGCGTACATCTGTCAACGTTTGTCCTCCTGAAGACATTTTCAAGCAGGTCGCCTTAGGTGAAGCTGACCCTAGCCGGGGGCTGCAACTGGTCCTTGGCTTGCACGGTTAGCTTGCTCCCCTCCCCTGGCCTACTACAGGTATCACACTAACACCTCCTACTGCTGTAGATTTATGAGATCACTTTTGAAGGTGCCCTCTTCCATTGGGCACCACTTAACAATCAACTTCTCGCCAACATGGTAAAGTTTGCAGGTTCAGTGTCTCCATCGTGGATAGATTATTTCTCATCGAAACCGGAACTACAAAGCGAGAGTAAGATTCACAGAATTTCTCAGTACTCGCGACGCTGATTCGAACCGGTAGACGTATCATCCGAAGTCGCAGGTGCTGAATGGGCAGAGCGTTTAGCCCGTCGTATCAAAACGGCCCAGAAGACCGACTCCGCTTCAGAAGCATCTGCGACCCAGCTTCGCGACCTGCTGCGCTCGATGCTGCAGATTGAAGAGGAAATCCGACCTGGAACGATCGAGTTGCTCCAACATCATTGATTTCAGGATCTAGACTAATGCGGGCTTCAAATGGCTCCTAGTCTATGAACGTATTTTCGATCTGTGCTTGGCAGCGGATTTCTCCGCAAGGATGCTCCGTCGTTGATCTTCATCTATTCGTGCGCACCCCGACTGCCCGCGTTCCCGCCGAACTTCGGGATATCATAATTCCGCCGCAACAAAGTTGTGCTCACGCTTCTCTGCTCAGACCGTGGAGACGTCCAGAAGGGTGTGCGGTCGACATCTGCTAGGATGTCTCAGACACTGTTTTCGGTTTCGTGCGTGTTCTGATCATCTGCATGTTGTCGCACGTTGAGCATGGTCACCAGGAGGGTTCTCCCTGTCCTTCTGATTTTTTGCCGGATTGCCACGGTCAGAATTTGAGTCTGCTGCGGTCCAGATACAACCGCACATCTGTCAGACCTTTGAACGGTGGCCCTAGGAAACCTGAAGCGAGCACTTTGTCGCCATTGGCGTGCATCGGAACTTTACGTGTGACCTGGGACGGCTGTTGTTTTCCAATACCGTACGCTCTTTTTTCAGGTCCAAGTCCTGTTCGGGATTGATTCCATGTTAGGCGGATGATATCGATGCGCAACTCACACTGTGTCCTGGGAACATATGATGCACTCTCTTTATAGACCACGGGTGCGACGCGGAGGGCGTGTCTGACTGTCGGGCGTGTCAATTGGCTCACGGCTCCGCCCTGTGCTGCCCAGTAGGAGGCCGACTGCATCAGCCTGCGATGGTATCCGCTTCTCTCATGACAGTCATCGGTCGGCCAACCCGAGGCCTGGGCAAAGATGCATTTGCGATGTTCTGTGTGCTGTTCTGTGAAACCTTATGCAGCTGTCGTTGCAGTGATTTCGGTGGGTGAACAACGTTAGCCGCCTCATATCAGCGAAACGTCGGTCTGAAATAGTGCCCATCGCATCCTCTCCAGGTACACTGGTCTATATCAGAGGCGTGCTGCTGCTTAGTGCTGCTTCTGGTTGCGGATGTGCCTAGGTGTGTATGAGACGGTGAGATGACCACCGATTGGTGCTCATGAGAATATCATGGTTTCTCTTGTTTACCGTCAGCCAAGCACTAATAAGATTAGTCGGTGAGAATGGATGAAAGAAACTTGTCAGATCCTATCTTTTCTGTTGAGATGAAGTGGCTGATACAGAGGCTTGATATCTTGCGACCTGTCGGCCCCGCTGTTAGATGGAGGACATTCAGAACCACTGTGCCCCGGCTGTCGGCGACTTCCAACCTACTAGAAATGACTCTCTTGCTACACGACTCAGTTCTCTCAAATTGCATGTGATGCGTACCTTAGATCGCGAAATTTCCATAACGACCACTATGGCCTCCTCATCCCCTCTTATTTGTCTGATGACGATGTGTTTCTCGAAGTTGTAGAATGTTGCAACTTACGTGACTGGGTCGATTCTGAGCGGCACGCCATGCCGGCAGCCATCATGGCCGACTCTCCAAAAGGAAAGTCCTTAATCCGAGCTACGTTCAACTATCAACGTCAAACCAGGCGGAGAATCGCATTCTAGCATTCATGATTACTTGTTACATTGAACTCTCTGGGCCGAAATCAACGGTTAATACGTACAGTGAATATTCGAAGCATCCTTGCATAAGTATATGCGCACTTCGCAGGGAAGAATCACCTCAGGCCCGCTATCAGTCTTCGTGCCGCTGGTTGATTTAAATCTGTGCGCGTGAACTCCGTGGCCACAGGATCACAGTTTTTCCGTGTGAGTAGCAGCATTGCTAAATCTGTTACCAGACTGAAATGGGTGCGTCACTCGTGTTACACCATATGCGCAGTCTTCCAGCGCCACGCTGCTGGCTTTGGTATCATCTCTCGGTAGTTTGAATCGCGGTCAGTTGGTGTCCAGCCTGAATGTTCTTGTCATGTACCAGTGGGAATGCCACCAATGCCACTCCCAGCTCAGCTCGCACGTGTGAGTGAGATGCTGTCACCGTTTGGCGCTATCTATCTTCTTCTCCTGGAATGGGCAAGCCCGTCTGTTCGCCCTGCCGGCGGGCATCTAGTCCATCATGCCAATACGGACACGGACTTTCCCTCGTCGCATCTTCTGTTCGCCGCCAGCCATGTTTCCCACTGTGCCAAGTGTTATGACCAGGCACCAGACGGCGGGTATCGGGGTACCCTTGGCAGGACCCTTTCTTGCTACTGCTATAAGAGTCGTATGGCCATGGGAGTCTATGGCGTCCCACATTATTTCGCTTTTTACATTGCGCGACGGCGCCTGTACATGGGGGCTTGAGCCCGACATACCATGCGAGCCACAATCTCCTTTCAAAATACCCCGTCGCCCCACAGCGCCAGCCAACGCTCGGGTGAGGATGGCGCTACTGGCCACATTAACGAGCGGCGGCGGGCCCTTCTGGCTGAAATTGATAACGCTCGGTTCTCGTACGTCATTTTTCTCCTTGCTTTTGCAGGACGGAAGCTCTGATATGTGAACGGTTGCATAGATGGTTTCATGCCAAAGTCGCGCTTGTATCTGGGGCGGGGTTCTTCACGGATGCGTGAGACGATGCCGAAGCCTTCGCGCTCCATGATTGACACAGCTGATCACGATGATAGATATGACATATTCGCCATCAATATCGTCGCAACTATGTTAGGGTCGCTGTATGGCTCAGGTCAGCCGGTTCTCGGTTCACCGTAGTCTCCGGCTCGCTGATGATGGTGTATTCGTCTTGTCTAGGTCACGACTTCTCTACACGTACGCTTGGAACTGCGCAGGAAATTGGTATCAAGATCGCGACGCCAGTTGGTATTCTCTTCGGCCAATTGCTCTTCGGGTGGCTGGGCGATGTCCTCGGTCGCAAACGCATCTGTAAGTGCCACTCTACGAAGGGGCCCCTCATTCTGATGCCGTGCACAGATGGTTTGGAGCTGATCATCATCATGATCGCAACGTTTGGCCAAACTGTCACTGCCTCCGGTTCTGGTATCAGCCTGATCGGTGTGCTCATCGTATGGAGGGTTGCCGTAAGTCCGATGTCGCATACTTTTGTGCAACCACTGACGATGTGGCTGCTTGCAGATGGGCATAGGAATAGGTGGAGACTACCCGATCAGCGCGGTCATCTCGTCTGAGTTTTCATCCATACACATCCGTGGGCGTGTCATGACGGCCGTGTTTGCTAATCAGGGCTGGGGTCAACTTAGTGCGTATTCCAACATTGTTCCAACACCTGAGACTTATTTTCAATACTAGTGGCAACACTCGTTTCGTTCATCGTAGTGTCCGCTTATAAAAATTCTTTCCTTCACGAGTTCGAGTCGTCGCGTGTTATATAGTCTTGATCAAATGTGGCGGTTGATCATCGGGCTTGGGTGTGTTCCAGCAGCGTTCGCACTCTATTTCCGCCTCACCATACCCGAGACACCGCGCTTCACCATGGATATCGAACGAAACATCCGGCGAGCCGCAGACGATGTCGATAAAATACTAGAGTCCGAGACCTACGTAGTTGACCCGGATGCGGTCGCACAGCGCATCAATGCACCCAGAGCTACTAATGAGGACTTCACATCCTATTTCTCACAGTGGCAGAACTTGAAGGTGCTCGTCGGTACTGCGTACTCCTGGTTCGCCCTTGACGTGAGCTAGTGCTGCTACCGCTTGTTGCCGCCCTAACGATTCGTCTCCCAGATCGCGTTCTACGGCCTGGGCTTAAACTCCACCATCATCCTCAATGCTATCGGTTTCGGAACTACCGGGACGTCTGTCAGTACAGTTCCCGGCGCCGCCGCCATGTTCCAGAACCTCCGTAACGTCAGCCTAGGCAATGTCGTTCTCTCTGTTGCAGGTTTCGTTCCGGGCTATTGGGTCACCTTTCCCTTCATCGACAGTTGGGGCAGAAAGCCTATCCAATTCATGGGCTTTGCCATCCTCACCGTACTATTCATAACCATGGGTCTGTCCACATTCCTTGCGGTTTACACTTCGCCTCTCTCTGACTGATGTTTTGAAGGATTTGGATACGATCGCATGATAGCAACGTCTGCGGGCCGCGGTGCGCTCGTCTTCCTGTACTGTCTCGCAAACTTCTTCGAGAACTTTGGTCCGAACACCACTACGTTCATCATCCCCGGTGAGGTATTTCCCACACGCTACCGCTCGACAGCACACGGCATCTCCGCTGCGAGTGGCAAATTTGGCGCCGTCATCGCGCAGATCGCGTTCCAATGGCTAAAGGACGTCCACGGGACGAACAAATTCTTGCCACACATGTAAGTTCGGCCTCCTCTGCAGCGTGAGTAGCGGGTGGAATTTGATGGCACGCCGTTTGTCATCAGTCTGGAGATGTTTGCGTTCTTCATGTTCACAGGGATCATCTCCACACTCCTGGTCCCCGAGACGAACCAGAAATCACTGGAGGTTCTGTCGAACGAAAGTCAGGATGAGTTTATTCAAGGTGTGTTGTAGCCAGGATGTCCATGGTCGTCGCCGTGCTCACTGGCGCAATGGTAGAGGTGCCCATGGAGGAGCGCCCAGGGTACCTCAGCGGGTACCGCCCTGCGCCCATCAGATTACATTCTCTAGATCGTGGTGGTCCGCCGACACCCATGAATGCAGCTATCAAAGGCAGCTTGCGTCCGCACTGGCGTAGCGAATCGTCGCCGCTTCCCAGCATGTCGATGTCGATGTCAGACTTGTCTGGTTCGTTTTAATTATTTGTCCAGAGTGTACTATAGACGGTATTAGGTTACGATCATGTAGTTTGACCACATTCTCTAGCATGTTAATTGTACTTTCATAACCACGATAGATGATCAATTCAATGAAATTGCTCATAGACAACTTGCTGAGATGGAAGTCAACCCTAGCAAATCTCAGGTCTTTACGGGATGCAGAACATGTTAATTCGCCAGCACTTACTCTGGTCCCGCACTAATAAGGAGGCTGTTTGTTCTCATTATTGGACTCGTTCTGATGATGACAGCATGGTTTACCATTCCACTATGTGAAGTTCTATATCGTGCAGGAAGCCAGTATAACGTGGCAGGAAATAAACGACAAAAGCCAGTAAGACCAAAACATATCAAGACCCGGAGCACCTCTGATGATATCCAAATCGATGAACGGACAATTTCAATACATGTATGAACCGCTACGCCTTTCCAGAAAGCTGTCTTATCTTCGCCTCACGCTCGAGCTTGTTTAGGGCATCACACTCAAAAAAAAGGTGGTAGTGGTTTTAAGGAACTCACATCATCCACAGCCTTCTGGGCTCTCAGCCACTCCACTTCACGATTCTTTTCTTGAAGCATCTCCGTTGCATCGCGTGCATGATTGCGCGAGGCTTCACGTATTTCTTCGTGAGTCTGAAAAATGATGAGAAATGCACGGCGGCCGTTTCATCGTAAGATCCCATACCTGTAGCTCCACCTGTGCTTGGTCGTATCGCGCACGCGCAGCGAAGAACGCCAATTCTTCCTTGTGAAACGTGCGGAGAGCTCCGGCGTATGTCGCATAGGATTTCGACTCCTCCTGCAAAGCGAGTAGCGTCAGGAGGTGTGCAAACGTAAGAGAGAGCCTCACCTTCACGGCTGCTCTTTGCAGTTTTTGAATATCGGATAGTTCCTTTATCGCTGCCTGCAACGCTTTCTTCTCTACCTGCGCTTCAGCTTTGATGACCTGCGCTACACGCTTCCCTTCCTTCACTGCGAGAACATGGATTATGATGAGAATAATCACACACACGCCCCGTGACACCACTCACATTGAATCTTGCCGATCTTGTGCTGCTGCTTTTCGTTCAGCCCGGCGTTTGCGCCAGCACTGCGGGTATGCAAATTTCCATCGAGGATGGGCGCCGAGGCAGGTCCAACAGTCCCTGCACCACTCGCAAAGCTTCCCGCACTGAGGCTGATCGGCTCCTGCGATCGCCTTGAGAGCGGAATCCGGAGGGAGTAGTCCGAATACTGTCATGGTCTGTCCTATCGCGATCTGCAGCGCCTGCGGCTGCTTGAGAATGGAATGACTGCAGCGAGACCGCGCGCTTTGCGGGACCGTCCTTGTGCTCTCGTTGCGAGCGGGGCAGGTTGTCCGTCGGCGTCCCAGTCCATAGTACAGGGATGGGCTTCAGGCCAGATCCTGCTTCGGAGGCTGACCGTGCGGCCTTTGCAGAATCGTACCCACTGTCGTCGGAGGGTGGGCTGGTGGACCGCTTTCCGACCAAAGGTATGTGTTTCTGAGCCCGAAGAGAGCGCTGCTTCGCCAGGCCCTGGAGCATCTCATCGTCTATGCTCTCATCTGCGGGACGCTCCTTGATGATCGGGTCCCTGGGTATAGATACTGAGGGCTGGTGGCTGATAATGTTCCCACTCGAGGTCTGGTTGGCATCAGTGGCGACGAACAGGGCGGTTTGGGACCGAGAATGCGAGATAGAAGGAGTAATTTCCTTGTCCCAAATCTTAATGGGAGCGTCGAAGTAAGTGCTATGCTGGCTTGGGGCAGGAGACGCGGCGGGGTCCGGTGTGTGGGTTGGACGATCTGACATATAGGTGAGATTGTGAATGTGAATTGTGGGGTATTAGCGGTAAGGAGGTGTGGAAAGAGGGATGCGGTGAATCCATGTCTTTATAGGCTGATGGAGTTTGGAGGCAGACTGGGCATGTCATTGGAGTGCCGTTCGATCGATCTTTCGACTTCCGTTTTTTCTACATGGGGAAGATCGCCTTTTTGCTGTGGACGTCTATGATACAACAGAGGTACGCCTCTACAATTCATGCCTGCAAAGCACTTTCTGTGTGCGTCTTGAGGAAGGCCCCAGAAATTTAAAAAGACTCGTCAACTATCGGATAGAGTTCGCGACATGGATCTGCACATAGCAAACAGGGGCAACAAAATGGGCTTCTTTACTCACAGTTTCCGAAGAAATGTTTCAGTGGGATACTGGAAATACGTCTACCAAGGCCTAGTTGATTATTTTAATTGTTGTTGCGAATTGATGTTTAACTGCAAGTTTAGTGACGAACTCCAAGGAAGACTCGTTCATAGTGATTCTGCGCATATAGGTATTCTTCGTTTCACCAAAAACTTGGCCCAGTGTGAGTGTAAGTTATATGTACGCATTTCAACGAGAGATTCTTACACCAGTGAGTTTCAAAGGTAGGCGTTGAATATAACTACCACGTGGTCGCGTCGATCGGCTGGCTACGTGTCGTTTTCCATTCTTGTAAACTCAGTGACGCCTGCGGCTGTCTGCAAGCTGCCGCTGTCCTTACACATCCATATTGCTACGTACGCACTATGGGGTCGACCATCTTCATGTTGATATTCTTGCTACTCCTCGCTGTATTGGTTCAAGCGGCAGATCTATATAAATTCTAGAGCGTTAGTCCAAGGCGCGCACTGTGGCGAGCCAGCAGATCTCTGACTGACATGCCTTCGTCGTCCATTATTTGAATAGTCTCGAAATCAGCTTCGGAGCAAGATATTAGAAAGGCATACAAGAGACTCAGGTATTTAAGCTTCCAGCATGATTATTCAGTTCACATAACGCATTTCAGTCGGAAATATCACCCAGATAAAAACAAGGAATCGGGTGCAGAAGAGAAGTTTGTTGAGATTGCACACGGTAAGCCTTATCATCACATGTAGCGTATTTTGGCATTAAAACGGTGGGTTTCAGCATACGAAGTTTTGTCGGATTCAACAAAACGCCAGATATACGACAGACATGGAGAGGAAGGTCTACGAGCCCACGAAGGCGGCCAGCAGCACCACGCGAACCCATTCGACATGTTCCAAAGCTTCTTCGGCGGCGGACACTCTGGACAGCAAGTTCGCCGCGGTCCTACTTCTATTAGCGAAATGGAGCTCAGCCTAGCAGACATCTACACCGGCGCGAGCATAGACTTCATGATCAAGAAACGCATTCTCTGCGACCACTGTCGTGGGACTGGCGCAGCGTCCTCGGACGATATTCACACCTGTTCAGCGTGCAACGGTCAGGGCGTGCGTATTGTGCGACAACAGATCATGCCGGGCATGATCTCACAGGCGCAGGTCTCCTGCACCGAATGTGGTGGACGCGGCAAGGTGATTGTGCGCAAGTGCCCGCATTGTGATGGCAACAAGGTGGTCGACCATACGCAGCATTACACCCTTGAAGTTCCCCGAGGCGCGCCCGAGGGACATGAGGTCGTGTTTGAAGGCGAGGGAGATGAGAGTCCAGATTGGGAGGCTGGCGATGTTGTTCTGAGGATTCGCAGCCGTAAAGAGAAGGGCGGATGGCGGAGGAAGGAGAGTGGATTGTACTGGAAGGAGACAATTGGTATTGAGGAGGTTTGTTCGAATCCAGGCCACCTGGAAGATTTTGAACTGAATATCCTGGGTATAACAGGCGTTACTGGGCTTTGAGCGGAATCTTACGCATCTAGACGGCCATATCGTCCAAATCAAGCGGCATGCTGTCACACAACCCGGTTTGTATACCACTCACGAGCCATATAGGATTCAACTCATCCCATATTTCATCGTTTTAGGCTTTGTACAGACAATCAAGGGTGAAGGCATGCCGGTGTTTGAACAGTCTGAGCATGGCGATCTGTACATCGAATACAATGTTGTCTTACCCACTGAGGTCTCACCCGATATGAAGCAACGTACGTGTCGTTAACTTTTCATGTCGCGTTGCCTGATGGATATTTTGTAGGATTGCTTGCTGCGTTCCACGGTAGTGACCAGGAAGGGCACGCGAAAGATGAGCTATAGAAGCGGTACAGTGTTGACACAGGATCGCAGTACTGATACATTAATTTTATTGGGTTGGAACATCTTTTTGTTGTGAGATTGGGTTTGCCGAAACGAATGTTGAGCTCGCCACACGACGCGCATCGGACCCGAGACGCGTCGCAATCGCGTGTCATGTGCCACATATCCTTGAATTTTAGGGCCACAGTACTGCCTAGCGCAGCAAGTTGCTGTGGACATACGCTTTTGTAGAAGTGTTGATTTAAGTATTGGGATGTATTCAAACCCTCGAGTATGTCTGGTCAATCTTTACAAAGTTCAAATACTTTGATATTCATAGCACGTGGCCGTGAAAGATTGAGATAATCGGTGACTCTGGTCGCGACTCTGTTAAATTGGTTCTTCTCTGCCAACGCTGTATTTGCGGCGAACATAGTCCTAGTCTTAGTCATGGAGCAGGATTTGAACCAGTTCGTTCAGGCCATCCTGATTGCATCTGATCCATCGCAAAATACACTGCACCAGCAGGCTCTCGAGTATCTGTCTGCAATCCAACAAAATGCTTCGACTTGGCGTCTTGCACTCGCTGTCTTCGTCGAGACCGGCCCCAATGGTGCCAGGAAGCATCCGCCGCAGGTGCGGTTCTATGCGCTTCGTGTCCTGGATGACTTCCTAGACAACCGGTGAGTTCTGTTTGAAGTTCGTGCCACAATACGTTGACATTCGTGGTCTTTCTTTACTCCAAGATTCGAACCCCTAGATGAGGAATCCTTTCAGACATTGCGCCAATCATTAGTATCCTACATACAGACAGAATATCTCTATGGTTCGGCAGAGGCTGATGCTGCATGTGAGTGTAGTCAATCTTGTGCATATGAGCCCGTTCTGATTCCTTACCTAGTCTTGCGTAATAAGTTTTCACATACACTCACGCTCTTCTTTCTCTGCACATACATCGACCAATGGCCGTCATTCTTCACCGATTTTTTCACCCTTATTCACCCCCTGGAGTCTACCTCTCAAGCGACGTTCAACCAACATGTGTCTCTCCTTTTATTCCACATCATCCTCGAGATCTCCGGAGAGGTAGCAGATCAGATGATCAAGTCTGCGAGGCAATACAATGCTGCACGACAAGCACGCGATGCGCGTGTGCGGGACGCTGTGCGGGAACGGGATGCTGCGCGCATCAATGAAGCGGTGTTGACGATTGTGGCTGACGGCGTGGAGCGCATGTCGAGGCTGCGGAAGGGCGAAATCGCGCCCTCTTCGGACCGAGAACTGGATGCTGCGGTTGAAGTTGTGGATTGGGGAATCAGGACATTCGCGTCCTATGTTGGTACGTGACACCGTCCTCTGCGAAGCAATGATTACTTATTCGTGAGCGAATAGGGTGGATTGATATCAACCTGACGGTTACGCCAACTACCATTCCCCTCCTATTCACTCTGTTGTCAGATGCATCGCTTGCAATCCGACTGGCTACTTCTGTTGCTCTCCTCCGGATTGTGTCGAAAGGTCTCAAGGAGCCGAGCGACAAACTGCAGCTTATCAAGGTGTTGTCGCTGGGTCAGGTGCTTGAAGCTCTCGAGGAGAAGACCCGTGCTGAACAATCCAGTCGCGGGTCAGACGTAGATGAAGGAGAGGAGTCCTATCGGGAAGCTCTCGGCAGACTGCTCAATGTCCTTGGACTCGAGTTGTGTAAGCTGGTCGATGTAAGTCATGTCTTGAGATGTTTTACTGCACGGTTTTCAATACTCTGCGACGTTAGGAATGTCCAAATGACGATGTCCGTTCGGAGGCATCACAACTATTAAACCGAGTTCTGCCTGTAATGTTACGATTCATGTCCGATGATTTCGACGATACCTGTTCTACTGTATTCCCTCTATTGCAAACTATTCTGTCAAGCGTGAGTATCTCATTTCATCTTTTCCGAAATTACACTGATTGATTCAATAAAATTCTAGTACAAGCGCGTTCGAAAATCGTCTTCCGAGCCTCTAGACGGGGCGAAACGCTCATTCCTAACATCATTACTTTCTGTCATTCTGGAAAAATTAAAGTGGGAAGAGGACTCTGATCCCGAAGATATGGATGACGACGACAAGGCCGCATTTGAGGAATTGCGCAAGGTATTGTCTTTTTGCATCCGTCATTGAAAACAATCTTGACACCGGAGACAGGACCTCCGAACATTTATGGATTCAGCCTTGATGATAGATCCAGAGCTAGTCACCGATGCAGTGAGAACGTTGGCGCTGAATACTCTTACGGCGTATCAAAATGGTGTCGCCATCAAGTGGCACGATGCAGAGTTAGCAGTATACTTGGTCTATATCTTTGGTGAGATCAATAAAAGTATGTTTAATTCCAATAACCTTTCTGCAACAACTGATAATGTGTCTGCAGCGGGAGGCAAGGGACGCGCAGCCTTCTGCCAAGCCCCCGCCATTGTTAGGGAAAAGCGTAAAGAGACGGATTACTCGGAATACCCTCTCACAACTCACGGAGAAATGCTTTATGCTCTCGTGCAGTCGGGTATATCCTCCTATCCTAATAAAACGGTTGTAATGCAATTCTTCGAGACCGCGGCGCGTTATGGTGATTTTTTCAAGGTTCGCAAGGAGTGTATCATGCCCACGCTGCAGGCGATGATGGACACTCGGTGAGTCAGATGCAGAGACATGTTTTTATATATTTACTGATGGTGTTCTGAAAGTGGACTACACAATTCTGAATCGAATTTACGTTCACGAGTGTTCTATCTGTTCCACCGATTTATCAAGGAGGACCGCAATGAGATCCCTCCGGAACTCGCAGTATCTCTCCTGGAAGGCATGCGCGACTTACTTGTGGTTCAGGTGGAGCTTCCCGAGCTGGATGGCGTTGAACAGCAGGATATTCTAACTGAAGCTGTCAACAACCCTGGCATCTTCGATTCACAGCTCTATCTATTCGAGACTGCCGGGACGCTTGTGTCGCTACTTTACAGGTTGCCCGACCAGGCAGCTGCTCTGTTATTATCTGTTGTGAAGCCGCTGCTGGATGAACTTTCCGTTAGTCTCCTGGCGGTAAAGAGTCCAGATGACGTGTTGCCCATATTAAAGGTCCATCATATCATCATGGCGCTAGGGAATGTTGCCAAAGGATTTCCAGATTACCCTTCACCAGTTCCCGAAGGATATGTTTCTCCCCCTCTCGATGTGTTCCGGGAAGTAGCACAGGCAATACTCGTGTGTCTCGAAGCGATGAACATATTCAAGGTCGTTCGAGATGCGGTGAGTTCATAATTTCTTTGCACCTTATATCTTGACTGATACGCCAATTACAGACGAGGTTCGCGTTTGCTCGAATCCTCGCTACCACAGGATCAAACATCACACATCTCATTCCCATACTTATGGCCAATCTCCTTGCTCACTTTGAGCCCTCCGAGCTGATCGACTTTATGAACTTCATCGGTCTACTAATTCACAAACTTCAGGTAAGCTCATTGTATGTTTTGTCCTTCTGAGGTTTTCATCACTCGCTACAGGAAGACATGTTCGATGTCCTCGATCAGTTGATTGGACCGTTGAATGCACACATAAACGGAATCCTATCTCAACCTGTCACAGGGACTGATGATCAAGTCACTCAAGTGGATACCAAGAGGGCATATCTCGCGTTGCTGAACAATATCATATCTTCCAAGTTACACGGCGTCTTAATCTCCGAACGTGAGTTGATTTTTGTAGTATCCGAGTACGTATTTTCATAACTGGCCTGCAGGTAATAACGGACAGATTGAGGGTCTCTTGGAGAATATGCAGCATTTGGCGGAGGACGTGTCAGACCCTAGCAGCCAGAAGGCGGCGTTCTCGTTTCTGGGGCGTTGCGTCAACGTTTGGGGACAATCCACCACGAATGGCAACTCTCCAATTCCACAAGGCCTTCCTGGATTTGAACGCTTCATCTACGAACGATTGATACCTGCAGCGTTTTCGGTCTTCTCTTCGCCGCGATTCAACATCAAAGATGGGCAGATGCTCGTTGTACGTTATATTCTATGTGGTCAGTCAGTTAAGCCAGCACGGCTCACTCATGCTTTTCAGGTCCTCCACGAGATCTGTAATTTCCTTCAGATTGTGTCTAAAACGCGAGGTCAAGAAGCGTTCGACTTCCTCGTATCTGTCTTCCTTCCTTCCCAGAATTGGCCACCTGCTGCAGCTCTCGAGTTTGCGACGAAACTGCGCGATCTGGACAGCAAAGCATTCAGGAAATACTTCGCGGACTTTGTCCGAGCTTCGCGTGCTGGTTCATAGCACAAGATCAATCTATTCTAGACTCGTTATTCAAACAATACTTACGCTATGATTTGCATTCATCGTCGCTTTCTACATCCCCTTTTACATCTGCACCCACAATTTCTCCAGCATCATCTTTGTTACCGTATTCTCTGTTATCGCATCGCCGTTGTGCAACAGTAACATCGCTGTATCAAGTCTTCCACTGCACTGTACCGATCATCCATGCTCAGCCTTCCCGTCTGTTTCAGAACCTTACTATCATAATCGCTAGTGCTAGAACATAGTAGAATTCGAGCCAGGGGTGGAATTATGGACTCAGCACTCGATAATGTTTGCCATGACGAAGTAGGATATCGACTCGGATTACATAATTAAGAAGTTCAGCGCTTAAGGATCGTCCTCACTTAACGCTTAATGATCACCACCTCCATCCAAGCATAGTATCTAGCCAAATGTCGACGGGTATGTTACTTAATCATAGTGGGCAAGCTTCAAAGCTCATATCAGCCTTCCGAAGTACCGCCGCGCTTGAAAGGCAAGCCAAAAATTGTGAGGAGATTCACTGACAGTGGCTAGTTCGTGGTCTCTAACCATTTGTGACAGAGAGCCCCCAAAAAGGTATGAGTCGTCGTGCTATCGACGGCACAATGTTCTGAATACACCGGACAGCATGGGCCTGATATTTCCATCGATGAAACATGGGTCATACTATCAAGGAACATCGTCGAGATACAGAACCACAATGCGGCTAATCTGTCATTCGAGGAAAACCATCGATTTGCTTATAACATGGTACTCTATAAGGCCGGCGGGAAGTTGTATGAGGGCACAAATCACTTGATTGCGGAGAATTTGGACAAGCTTGCGAACGAGTACATCATACCGGCATTTCCGACAGGAATCAGTGACGATGTCATTCAAAAGAGTCAGGCCGGGGAAACACTGTTGAAAGCATTGAGGAAGGTGTGGGATGATCACAAGTCGAGTCTATCGAAACTGCGCGATGTCCTAAGTTATATGGTGCGTCTCCCCACGGGAAGGTGGCATACTCAAGATGTTCATATATTACACAGGATCGTGTCTACGCCAAGTCTGCCGGCGTTCCTGAGGTTTGGGATGCGGGCCTTATGCTGTTTGTTCAGCATATCATCAAACCGCCCATCGAGGACCATGTTATATCCGCCGTGTTGAATCAAATTCAGACGGAACGGGATGGATACACGATCAATCGTTCTGCTGTGAAAGGCTGTGTGGATGTTTTCATGCAGCTTAGCGACGCTAATGATGGAATGTCAATCTACAAACGAGACCTTGAACCGGCGATATTGAAAGAAAGCGAAGTCTTCTACAAGTCCGAAGGAGAACGTTTATTGGAGACGTGCGATGCTCCTGAATTCCTGATAAGAGTGAGCATCAATTCGAGATTCTATTATGTGAATTGTTGACGGTCCTCAGGTCGAGGCTCGATTTCAAGATGAAGAGTCACGAACACATCATTTCTTGTCAGTAAAAAAATCCGCCCTCTACGGCAGATTCTGGAAGAAAATCTCATTACACCTCATCTTATAACAATCATCGGCATGCCCAATTCTGGTTTGGACGCCATGGTTGATGCGGACAAGCTGGAAGATCTAGCCCGAATGTATCGCCTCTTCACCATGGTCCCGACAGGTCTGCTGTGTCTTAAGAAAGCCCTGAGAGAGACGATCGTCCGCAGAGGGAAAGATATCAATGCCGCTGGTATAGGAGCTGATGGAGCGGACCTCATTGAAGACCTGGAGGCCGATGTGGCAGCGAAGGGCAGGGGCAAGGGCAAAGCGCGTGCTTCAAATATTGGGGCGCACACGCTGTCAGCAGCGCTGAAATGGGTTCAAGATGTCCTCGACTTGAAAGACAAATTTGATTGCATCTGGTCAAAAGCCTTTGAGGGCGACAGAGACCTCGAGAGTGGAATGAATGAGGTTTGTGATCATTCCGTAAATTTGACTTGTATCCTGAATCCTGCTCCAGGCATTTGAGACGTTCATTAATCTTAACGAGAAGTCGCCAGAGTTCATATCCTTATTCATCGACGAGAACCTGAGGAAGGGGCTCAAGGGTGTGAGTGGATTTTATGTTGTCGTTGTAACCACTTTAGATACACGATCCACAGAAATCAGACATGGAGGTCGACATCGTTCTGGACAAGACGATTACAGTCTTCCGTTACATCACCGACAAGGACGTATTCGAACGATATTACAAGGGCCATCTCGCGAAACGTCTTCTGCTGGGACGTTCTGTATCTGACGACGCTGAGCGCGGCATGCTGGCGAAGTTGAAGGTTGAATGCGGATACCAATTCACGCAGAAGTTGGAAGGCATGTTCCACGACATGAAGATCTCTACAGATACTATGCAAGCGTATCACGAGCACTTGGCGAAGACGACCGTACATATTATCCTTACCTTTCACATTATCCCATTGACCAGACTTTTGCAGGTCCTGATATTGAAATCTCAGTAATAGTAATGACATCGACGTTCTGGCCAATGTCACACTCCGCCGCGTCGTGCACTTTTCCGAATTGAATTGATCCGAGCGTCGAAGTCATTCGAGCAGTTCTACCTTTCAAGACATTCAGGCCGGCGTTTGACATGGCAGCCGTCGTTGGGTAATGCTGATGTGCGCGTTACATTCAGAGCACGAAAGCATGATCTCAACGTGTCTACATTCGCTGTGGTTATTCTCCTCTTGTTCGAGGACGTTACCGAAGATGAAGTTTTGACATACGAGGTGTGAATATTCTCGGAGGTTAATGTCTCAAAACTGACATCCTGGTAATCAGGAAATCAAAGCTGCAACATCGATACCAGACGTTGAGCTGCAACGCCAGCTTCAATCCCTCGCCTGTGCGAAGTACAAAATCCTGAAGAAGCATCCACATGGGCGAGATGTCAATCCAGAAGATTCATTCTCCTTCAACGCCGATTTCTCCGCCCCACTACAGAAGATCAAGATCGGCACTGTTGCATCTAGGGTGGAGAACCCTGACGAGAGGAAAGATACGAAAGACCATATTGATGAGGAACGCAAACATCAGACAGAGGTATGACATCTATTGCATGACTGTGCGTGCTTGACCGCTTTCTGTAGGCCTGCATCGTACGCATTATGAAAGACCGGAAACACATGACGCATAACGACCTCATCAATGAAGTTACACGTCAACTGGCAAGTCGGTTCCAACCCAATCCGCTGGCTATAAAGAAACGGATAGAGGGTCTAATAGAGGTACATTTCTGGCCCAAAATCGTAAGAGGCATCTGCTGACGTCATGACACAGCGGGAATACCTTGAACGATGCGAGGATCGCAAGTCTTATAATTACCTGGTAGGTGCTCTCCTTACATCGTACGTGCATGCATTGACTCCAAATGCCTTTAGGCATGAAACTTGGATGTATCATCAACAGTTGTATTTCAAATGTACTTTTGCGGTTAATTCGTTCAATCTTGATCATCTAATCAGCTTCAAGTCTTCCATTCATTTATTCGTCCGCCAATCCATCTTCACTGTCACCGGTATGGGCAGCGGAATATCCTGGGATAACTCCATGGCGGCTAACTCTTCGCCCCGGCCCACTTTGAGGGACACAGCCTAAATTTATCGAGTGAGATGTGTTTCCAGTATACTGGATCCTATCCTCGCACTTCAAATGGGACATGCACGTCAATTTGTGAACCGGAACGTCACTGAGCGAGTGAGAGGGTCATCATCTTCTTACAACAGCTTCTCGGCACCGTCGGGAAACTGTGACGCCAGGCTTGAGACAGGGATCGCGTCATACTTCATTCTTCGGGTCAGTGCACGAAAAGTGATATATTGTCTATATGGCGCACTGGCCCGACATGCGTCGAGCCACGCAATACGAAAATCCTGCCCCTGGTCACACGAAGTCAAGTATATAAAGATCACCGTTGTACATTCCCAAACACACACGCCCCGTCACCTCGTCAAATGCGAGAGAATGACACATGTCCAGCGTGAACGGTAGGGACAGGTCGAGTGGCAGAAGCATCCCGCGCACGAGCGTGCCCGCCCTCGGGTCGAATGCGAGCTTCATCAGCCGGTTCTGCTGTGTCTCCCAGTTATGTTCAAGCCACACCGCACGACGCCCGAAGGAGCCCACCTGCGCGAGCTGCGCAGATGAGTCGGTGCCGAGGCCGAACTCCGTCATCGATGCGCCAGTGAGTATCACCTCATCGGAGGTTATGGTGAACGAGAAGCGGATGAGCTGACCGAGCGCCCGCTTAGGGACGTTCGCGTGGTAGAAGATGACGGCGGATAGACAAGTGGGCGACGCCGGGGACACCTGCGCGATGTGGTACATTCCGAATGACGATGAGGACGACGGCCCTTCATACTGTGCGACAAACTCGCCGAGGTCGACAAAATCGTCAGGCTCTTCGTTGCTATCGTCGATGGCATATGCCGGGGATGGTGATCGGGACGAATCCCTTCCCTTGCGGAACAAGGATGGTAGCTTGTAGACACGGAGGACAAATTTACGTTGAATCTCGCCTGTAAGGAAGATATAGCCGTCGCGCAGCCTGGCCCACAAGAACGAGAAAGACTATTCAATAGTATTAACACTGGATGTGACTTCGATGACAAATGCACCGAATGACTGACCACTACAAAACGAGGATGAACCCATCTCATCAATCCAGAACCGGGATCGACGAGAAGGATTTGTAGAGAACCGGCTTCCCCGCCAGTCTCCAGCGCAAATACCGTAACGAGTAAAACATCCTGGTAGGCGGAGATCTCATGGATGATGGGGCGAAGATGGGGCGCGCGGGGATGTGGAATAACAGGAAATCGCTTAGACTCCTGAAACTGCGATGGATATCCAGTGTGCGACATATTAACACCGTCCTTGAGGCATATATTGTGAATCTCAATCAACCTATCGTATCTCAGATATGAATGCCAATGAGAAGTCTACAAAACTCGGCTCACTCTTCATGATCACACACTCCAAGTACAAGCGTGGCGTACGCATCGTCTTCCGTCAAGGACAAAGTGGAACTCCGGTAGACGCCTGCCATCTCTAGACCCGTCACAACATACGGGTTATCCAGTTCTTCGAGGCACCAAAGGGACAAGCGTGAGTACCATCGACCTTCACGGTTGCGGTAGCGTTGACCAGTCAAGAGCCAATTTCCTCCGGAAAGAAATTGCATCTCGTCGACATACATGCCACTCATATCATTCAAAAGCGCCTGGGTGCGCTTGATGCGTGGAGATGGCCTACGCCAGTTGGCGTCGAGGCGAATAGCCTTGATCGCAATCTGCTGGGTCTCATCGCTAAGAAGTGCGTTAGGCAACACTCCGTGAGGAACGTCGACAGGGAGGTGGATGTCAGATATCAATTGGTGCCAAAGATATTCTGTGCTCCCAAATGCGTGTAGCATGCGGCATGTCTAATCGGAGATAGAGCGACTATGTGAGCTTAAACGGATATGAGAATGGTAGCGGTTACTCGCTTGTTTCAACGACAAAATGTCCGTGATAGAGAGGTAATGAGCCACCTCGAGCAGGATATCTTCCGGAAGGGTATTTAATCCCATTTCTTGAACCAAAGCAATATGGAGGCAGGAGAGAAGATGCAAGTCCGAGTTAATGCGAAACGGCATAGTCATATAGGGATATCTCAACTTGATCTTATCTGATAAGTCATGATCTCGATCAGCCTGCGAGTTACTGCTTGATTTGGTGATTATATTGCCGATTACAGTACTGTACGATATCGATCAAGAATGTAGCACACGACCAACATAATAAGAATCACAAAAATGCCTACTACGATACCGGATTAGAACTTACTTATAGTCCACCTATCAGTCCAGCATGTCATAAATGTGAGCTGCAACTCGTCTATTGAAGATATAGCCATGCGATATAAGCGAGTATTCCAAAACGCGAGTCTACGTGTTCGTGAAGTCGTGAAAGATACCTGTGGCAGCATTCCAGCAAACTCAATTATACATCGAGTACCAGCGGCCTCCACTTTGATCTGAGTACTACGTCTGCCCTCGTGAGCAACAAAATAGGGGTGTAGCTCTTCAGCATATGCATCTAGCGTCAAATGTTCAGCTTCCAGTTCACTGAAATATCGACTCCAACGAAAGACGGCACTAGATCAACCATTGATTCCAAGGCTCTGATGAAAAATTTATGAGGATTGATACATGATATTTGAATCCGGAAGGCAACTGTTGGCTTTCGCAGTGTGAGGGGCAATCAAATTCAAAAGTACCAGAGAAACCAACCATTCGAATTACAACTGCTCTGCAAGGTACGTACCGGTATCTAACGTACTAGACGATCCAATAGTAAAGATACATATCCCATATGTCACAGCACATTACAAGCTACAATCATAACGTCTCAAGGTCCGGCTCACCTTCAGCATCAACGTCCTCCTCCCCTTCGGCATCCTCATCTCCGCCCTCATCCAGCCCCGAGTCATTCAATGCACGGTCCTGCTCCGTCGGTGGCGGCTCAACTTCCGCAACGTTCACCGGCCCTACAGGAGACACCTTCATCGTTATCCCCTCGAGAGCGATCACCGTGTCATCACTGGGGGCACTATGCCGACTCGTCAGTCCTGTCAGGGGAGTATCGGCATCCTCGTACTTCATGTCTTCAGTGGGTGGATCTGCCGGCCTCTCGTGTTCTCTCTCCGCTTCATCGGGGGGCTCAGACTCCATAATCTCCGCAGCCTCCCCTTTCTCATGCAGATTCCGCATTCTTGGCGCAGACCCACCACGTACGACCTGAGCTGCGGGCCGCGAAATATTATTTGCAACTGCACTCCCGTTCGCTACTCTCGAGGATCTCCTCTGCACCTTGCTCGGAGTACTCTTAGCCCGGCTATCGTTGTCGGTGATGCGACGGAGACTCCGAGGAACAGAAGGCGATACCGGCGTATGGGTCGCGCTCACTTCAACTTCGGGAGAGGACGACTCCCGCGCCGACGTTTCCTGGGGGAGGCCGATCGTGGTGAAGAGATGGGCCTCTTCGTGTCTTGCTCAGTATTCGACCGCGATCGCAACTGCCGCCGCGGACGACCCTCTTCCAGAGCGAGCTTAGCAGCAAGAGCTGCATCCTGCGCGATGGAA
Source organism: Grifola frondosa (assembly GCA_001683735.1). Lineage (NCBI taxonomy): Eukaryota > Fungi > Basidiomycota > Agaricomycetes > Polyporales > Grifolaceae > Grifola > Grifola frondosa. The sequence continues at coordinate 965,246 of LUGG01000009.1, forward strand.
TCGGAGTCGTTATGACCATTCACCTGTGCATTCGAGCGCATGCGATGGGTGGACTTCCGCCGGTCGCCGTTAACGGGCCGTTCTTCGTGCAGATATTCAACGCGTGGCGGCTGGGGTGTTGCTGACTTGCCGCGGTTGCGGAGATGTCGGCTTGAGGTAGGAGAGCTCCTCGCCAACTTCTTGGCCAACGTTCTGCCTTTCTCCGCTTGGGCCTGCTCCTCTGGTTCGGCACTTGGGGAACGAACTTGTGGCGTCTGAGGAAGGACTATGGAAGGAGCTTGTGCTGTTGCACTGACAATCTCAACGTTGTCATCGTCAAAGAGTGCGCATACGGGGGACCCAGCTGACTCCGCCGTCTCCAGAGCCGGTTCTGGTCTCGACGTCTGAGGGTCTGCTGCAGATTCAGTGGTTCTGCCATTCGCTTCACCATCAGCTGCGTTCGCCGCCGCATCCGTTGATAGCAGCTGCTCCATCCTCTTGGTTCGAGCAACGATAAACGGGCTCCACTTCAGCTTCTCCGGCTTCAGTTTCAGATACCCCTTCGTCTCCCACTTTGCAAGATACTGCGCCACATCTTCAGGGTCCCACTGGATTTTATACTTCCGAGGAGGTACAAAAGGACCCTTGACCTTCTCATCGTCCTGTGTCTGTGTACGCTGCAGATGCTTGCGTGCAACGCCATTCTTCCGTCCCTTTGGGAACTTGATGGTTTGCCCAGGAAGCGGCCGCGGAGGGGTGTGGTATCTTCAATGGCGATCATACGTAACTGCGTAAGGGTTGTATGTATATCTTCAATAGTTAAGGAAGTAGCAGCACTGATATCTATCAAGTTTCTATTGTCAAACGGAAAGTTGACGGATGAGCGAAGACATATATACCTTCTAACCGAGGATTGGGAGGAGCCGAATGAAGATACCGCATCAGCGAAAGCGTCCAATAATTCTTGTAGCCTAGTGCTCCAAGGGCCGAGAGCGGTTTCTCAGGAGATCCAGCTCTCTGTTCTTTCTTGGATAATAGATAACCTGCGCATACACCTCATGAGTGATACACTCACAGCACACGAAAGGGATCTCCTACTGAAATCAATAAGCAAATTGCCCCACCCCTGCCGCTGCCGTACAGGAAGCGTCATGATGCAACTAACGTTGTAGTACTTCGGGCTGAGCTTCTCCTTACTGAAGTAGCCCACGAACCGCGCACCGGACTCGTCAACCTCGGTCATGACGTAGAAGAGGAACGGTTCGACGTCATAGAAGAGTGATTTGTGATCAAGGAACATCTTTGACAGTAGACACAGATTCTGGCAGTAGATCTTGTTCTTGCGCCCATCGACCTCAAAGATTGATATTACGCCATCGCGGTAAATCTCATCCCCTGGTGGGTGCCTCGTCTTGCATTTCATCTAAATAGCGGCTGTAGGCATCAAATGCATGCACAACCAAGCAGAGCACTCACCTGGTGTCGACCAGCACTGAAACGACTCTTCATGTACTTCAGACAGAATTCACATATCCAGAGCCTGCCGTCAGGGATATTGGCGTACTCCTCGGGGAACGGGGCATCATACCACGTCTCAATGTCGAATTCGCCGAACCGTATGCGCCGTATGCGCAAACCATTGGGTGAGGCTGCGTTCTGTGGATCAGGAGTCGACGGCGCAGGGGACGTCGAAAATGCAGGAATTGGATTTGCAGCTGGCGGGGGATGGTGATGAGCTGCTGAACGTAGCGGTCGAGAGGACGGGCCCGCCACAGTTGTATCTAGTACTTGTGGCGTCGCGGGTGCTGGTGGAGGAAATATCTTCCCCTGTATGGTAAGTAAGTGGCAATGCGCAGCAGAGGAGGCGGACAGCATACGTACTTCCGCAGCCAGGCGACACCTCTCGAATCGCTGCTTGTCGCCGTTGGTGATCAATGTGCTCGTGACATCCCTGTCCTCGGTACCGAGGATATCTTCGAATATGCTCCGCTCACCGTCTTCCTGGCCGTCATCGCGTGCTTTCCCCTTGCCTCGGGCCGGGATGCGGAAGCGAATGACTGTCTTCGGGAGAGGGGCAGGGGAAGAATCGGGGGGAGGCACGGGAGAGCTCAGACGGATACGCATACGCTTTGAAGGAAGTGATGAACTAAGAGGATCTTCAACCTCCTCTGGAATATCCCTCATGGGCTCCTTGCCTTTCCATCGCGATTTCTTCTTACTTTTACGCTTTTTACCAGGAGACAAGTCAGTCCCGTCGACATCCATGTCGGAATTTTCCGATACCGCGATATGTTGTTGGCTTTCGTCCTGTTCTTGTATGATGCGAGACGAAGATGCGACGGAAGATTCGCGCGGAGGAATCTGAGGTAGTGATGGTGATTGGAGCATGACTTCCGAAAAATATGGTTCTGTGGCAATTTCAAGCTGTGAGGGAGGAGGAAACGGAGGACAGATAGGACAATGCCATTGCCCATCTGGCGGCTCGAGAAGAGGAGGCCGTAGGCAAGCCATATGCCAACCTGGGTCAAGACGTTAGATGTGAACGCATACAGTCGTTAAAAATATACCTCGATCACAAAAGTCGCAAATCAGCATTGTACTCTGAAAGGCTCGTTGAGAATCAGAGTGGAACTAAGAGAAGTAATGCTCACGTCGTCGCGTTTCTGTTGGCACACTTCACAACTCTTACATTCCGCACATTTCCAAGGATAGGACCGCATCATGTCACCAAGGCCAGGCAGCTGCATACAAGAAGGGTGTCCTATGTTCCCATAATTCATGATTTGGAAAGGAATAGATCGGAGCCGTGCTCACCACTGCGCCCGCATTCAGCACAACTGACTAAAAGTTCCGGCACTCCAGTCTTGTTCTTGGTGTCATCTCCATGACAAAACCCACACTCCTCTTCGCGCGGAGGCGGACGTCTCTTCCTCTTTAAAGGTTTCGTTGGAGGAGGGGCAGGTTCCTCCACAGGCAAATATGCGGGAGGGGGTTCAGCGAAAGGGTCGCCTTGGGTCCTTGGGAATATTGACGCGAAAGCTGCTGCGTATGACTTTGTTGCTGGAAGGAAATCTGCGGTTGGGCAGCCTGAAATGAAAGTAGTCAGTCCCTCGGTTCGAGAGCACAAAATATTTGCGCGGAACCGCGACGCGACGCGTTATGGAACCCCGCGTAAATTGCCCAAGGCCTATGCACGGGCACACTCACTGCTACAGTCCTTGTGTTGCTACCCTCGCTGAGTAGCGCTGGGTCGAGCTGGGGTTGGCTGAGTGCGGGGTCGATGGGTATGTCGCCGCCGGCGTCCTCAGCGGTTCTGCGATCCCAAGATTGCCCGCGACTATAGATTGCGCTTTCCGGGAAAGGCAGACCCCTCATCTTTCCAGCACTGTGAAAGCCTTGGGAGATGGGGACGCAGACGCCTCGAAAAGGAGTCCGTCGCTGACGGCGACGACGACGAGCTGGATTCGGGTTGTTTACGCTTTGTTTGGCGACGTGAACAGTTCAAATGTACACAAATTACTTGCACAATGCGAGTTCTGAGCATTCAGGCTGTCTGACATATATACAAATTGACCACGGATGTACGCTATCGCTGCCAGTACAACGCGAGAATGCGGTGGACCGTGATGGTCGATACTGCGTCAGACGTACTTTCACTCATCTCACAGCAGAATTCAACTCCGCTGGGAGCCCGTCTTCTTAAAGGCCTTGGAGAAAGGAAACTGTTGAACCCATATTCAGTCTGAGCTATGTACTTTTGTCATGGGGTACTGCCGAGTGTGTATGAGCGAAGACTGAACATTGATCATGAATGAGCAGAAGGTGCATTTGAAAAATCACATAATGTCTCCAAACTCCGCTCATGAAACCAAACTTTAACATTTCGCAAACATAGTCGTGGCAATAGTCCACGATACTCATCACCAGCTTTCTGTTGCCATCTTCTACTATGTAAGCAGTATTTTAATGTACATTTTGAACTGGCCGTGCGATGGGTACAGTACGGTGCCCTGAATTCAGTCTGAATCAAAGGGCACGTTTTTGAGATCCGGTCAACACCGCCGGCGCTAGCTGGTTCCAGCCACCAAATATTGCTCACATTCAGATATTCAGATACCATAAAGATAATTAAGGGCCCATGGCCAGCTGCACAACGTGAACCTGTACAGTAGTGATTCCTTCAGACCCTGCACTCATGGAGACTGACTGTATCAAACGCACATCTCATCTCGCATGCCTGGTCGGGCAGGCCGCCAATCGAGCGCGTAACATACAAGCGCCGCGAATTTACTTCCGCTCAATGCTGCTGCACAGCTCATTTTACCGGAGATGAACTGTATCTCACCACCTCAGACCCAAGAAATCGTAGTCAACGGCAGAATGAGCATGATAAATAAATGAAAACTAGGAGAATTGGAACGAGAAATGAGAGGTTACTGGCGTGTGTCAGAGTGGCTGAAGCGTCCAACCAAACACCGGCGACAAATAAGGCTCCGTGGGCATTGCCGTGGACAGCGTCTCTCAGCGCAACTCGTTCTGGGTCTATCAGCTAGATAAACTGCCCTCCCACTCTTTACTTCGTACCACCACGTCGTCCACAATTACACAGACCATGCAGGCCGCGGTGCACCATCTCGCACCTCAGGCATTGCCCCAGTACACTCACCCGTCCCTCAATCGCCCACTCAACGCCAACATCAACGTCGTGCCGACACCCCCGCTTCCTACGCGCAAGCGCAAACGTGCTCACCAATACACTGTTAGCTACAGTGAGGTTCAGGAGGTCGACAGTGCGGGAAGGCTTCGCGAGGTCATCGTCATCGAGGACACGCCCCCGCCCTCCACTGTATCTCCGGCTACCTCACATACGCAGCTCTACTCAGCATCGTATCAGCCCCCGGTGTACTCCGCTCCAATCAGGACAAGGGCTCGAGCTGCCGCAGAGGCGCAAGCACTCTCCGCAAGCACATCTTCAGCTGTTGTTGCCCCTGCGCAGAAGAAGCGCAAACGGGACCCCGTTGATGTTGGCACGGTCTCCAAGAAGGCGCTGACGAATGGTCAGCTGCAGAATGCCGCCGGTGCCAACAAGTCCCTTCCAAGTGGCAGCGGGCCTGCCGTGGACGATGTAAATACCCTTTTCTCATGCGTAAATCGTCTCTGATCAAATATCCCTGCATCAGGCGTCAAAAGGGCAGGTACCCTGTGATGACAAGGAAGGACACTATATTATTGTGCCTAATGACTTGATCTATCGACGTTGTGAGTTTCGTTGATGACTTTGTCGGGCAACATCTCAGCTGATTTTCTACTTTTCGAGATCGCACTATTCGCCTTCTTGGTCAGGGAACGTTCGGGAAGGTTGTCGAGGCTCTCGACACCGAATCGAACAAGAGGGTAGCGATCAAGATCATTCGCGCCATCCCAAAGTATCGCGACGCGAGTAAAATCGAGGTCCGTGTCCTCCAGAAGCTCAAGGAGCGCGATCCTATGAATCGGCAGTACGTCTCGTCATCAGGCTGAAACCTTTCTATCAACTTACATATTCACTCAGCAAATGCATCCACCTATTGCATTGGTTTGATCATCGGAATCACATATGTCTAGTGTCGGAATTGCTGGGCATGTGCGTGTACGATTTCCTCAAAGAAAACGAATTCGCCCCTTTTCCACGCCACCACATCCAGTCCTTTGCTAGACAACTCCTCGGAAGTGTAGCATGTGAGTCGGTCTCTCTCTTGTTGTAATTCTCTTGACTCATAGAGACGTAGTCCTTCACGAACTTCATTTGGTTCATACAGACCTAAAGCCCGAAAATATCTTATTGGTTAACAGCGACTATAGGATCCACCAGATCCCCATATCATCAAAGGTAGACGGACAGCAGTTTCATCTTGTCTGTTTGTTAATTGTGGCATCTATTTGTAGCGTGGCGCACCTACAAGAAGCAAGCGAATACTAGACTCCACCGATATCCGCCTCATCGACTTTGGGTCTGCGACCTTCGAAGAGGAGTATCATTCTAGCGTTGTCTCAACGCGTCATTATCGAGCTCCAGAGATCATCCTTGGTTAGTTTACCTGCTCATTGCGGTCGCCCCACCTCGGGTGATTGAGCTCACCGGCGTTGCTTTCGACAGGCCTCGGTTGGTCATATCCTTGCGATGCATTCTCTTTGGGCTGCATCCTGGTGGAGTTCTACACTGGCATGGCGCTCTTCCAAACACACGACAACCTCGAGCATCTCGCCATGATGGAGCAGGTCATGGGCAAGATGCCTGAGCGGTTTGCACGATCTGGTGCGCGTTCAAAACCAGAGTATTTCAAGGAGGGATGCAAGCTTGATTGGCCTAAACCGAAAGCGAGCAGGCAGAGCAAGAAAGAAGTGCGAGCTTGCCGGAGTCTTCAGGTCGGTGTCAGTATCAACGTTGCCAATGGGAGACACATTCACTGATCATCCGGATTGTGCTTTAGGAGATCATCCCGGCCACTGACACAATCAATCGACAATTCCTCGACCTCGTCAGGAGGTTACTCACATTCGATCCCGCACAGAGAATAACAGTCCGGGATGCACTCAACCATCCATATTTCACGTTGCAGATTCCAAACGAATTGTGAACGATCCACGTAATATGTCGTTGTTTCCTCATAGTTCCATCGATGTTGGGTACGAATTTGGACAGGCCTCCACTATATGGTCCTTGTATACTGCCGTCTATATACAGTACTTGCTTTCGCCCTCCCGCGGTCGCTATTTGATGCCCTTTCGCATAGTTCTACACGCCATCTCTCGTCTCGCTGTCTCTGGAGGCCTTCTACCCATGTACAACCACATGCAATAGTGCGCAACAGTTTTGTTTGTCCGGGCGTTGTGATCATATTCCTCACTCCTCTCCGTCGAAATTCCGTACCCCCGTTTCTCCGTCAACGTTGATCGCGACACCCCTTCCTCTCGCTGCATCCTCACATTCACACACTCATTTTCACTTTCAATGCCTAATCTTGTATCTATCCCTATAGGTCTCGCATGTCTTGTTTGTCTGCTAAAATCGATATCGAACTATAGACACAGCGGTCCGGTTACTGTGCCAAAGAAGCCTGCGCGAGAAGATCCGACCCATCAGGTGCGCGAAGAAGTGTGTTCCGTCTGCGTGGCCATTAGGCATATTCATAGAATCAATTCAAGGGTGCGTTCCCTCCCCTTGAACTCGGACCACTGGTTGCATTGATTCAGCCTACGGCCCCCAGGGCGGGAGCGGCACCGCTTCGCGCCGCACGGCGTATATTCAATATATGAATGAACGACTCCCATATATAGATAGCATCTCGTCGGCAGCGAACTGGGAACCTCCTGGAATGTTATGGCACGTTCCTCGGTCTGCAAGGGTCGTTGGAAGCCGCCTGCGCAGAGATCCCTCTGAGGGCCGAGGCGTCCCCACCGTACACATGAGACGGGAGATCTCCTCAACGTGGGTACGCGTCTCCGGTCATGAGAGACGGACGGCTCTGAGGCGGAATAATTATGTTCGGCCGCAGTATACAGGACAACACCGTGACTTCGACAAATCGAGATTTACCGTGCCACCGGATGCATACGCATTCTCTGTCCACAAGTCATTGTCTTGCGGCATTATGTATGCTTGTGTTTTGGAAAGCTGCGCGTCTTCCATGGTATCTAACATCAACGGCCATCATTCAAGCCGATGCAATAGTCATCAAGGCACGAAGTGCGGTCAAAGAGCGCTATGCATTGCTCCGCCATAACCTATACAATAGAATACAAGCCTAGATAGCACTGTCAAATAACGGCGTTCGACAATAGCGAGCAAAACGTATCGAGAAGGCCACAGCATTCATCCAAAGCTTTGGCAAAGTAACCTTACACAAGCTTCGCTAGCGAGATTTGGTTGTTGGTGACATCGGTTGAGAAGTACGCATTCTTCAAGAACACGTCGCCGACCTAGAAGCCCGTCAGCGAAACGTACTCACCCAAAAACCGCACTAGGTCTGCTTACCAGCCACTCAGTAGCGCCGCCAATGTTCCCAGATGAGATGCCAGAGACGCAGTCACCCTGAAGGTTGGCAGGGTCAACGGGGGCGAAGAGCAGGTCGCGAGTGTCAATGGCAAATGACTGGCCACCGAACGTAAGCGCGATGCTAGCGTTTGTTGTGCATGGAATTGTGAATCCACCTTGACCGTCTGACTGAGAGCCGCTGATGGTGGCGTGAACGGCCTGAGCATCAGCAGCGGGGGCGACGATGAGGGTGGTTCCGGTGTCGAGGATAGCAGTGCGGCCCTGGAGCCCGAGGTCCTGCCCGTTAGAGGAAACACTCATCGCACCTTCCCAAAATCCTTGAGTGTTAACGTTGGCGAACGTAACGAGGCTGTTCGGGTCAAATTTGGTGCTGTCTAGGCCGCCAAAAGTAATCTCTCCATCATTTTTCTGGTCAGCGAGACGCGATATCTTGTACGAAGTGATGGCATCCGTGACAAGGCCGGCCTTAGCCAGTGACTCAATGGGTGTAAGAGTCTGTTGCTCGGAGAGGGTCTGTATGTGGCGAAGCTGAATTAGTATGATGATGGTATTCTGGAGACAGAACAACATACCGACTGAGCGAGACCCATCAAGCCATCGAAAGGAACGCTGTCAGCAGAGAAATCAACGGATTCCGTAGTCGCAACGCCGAAGGTGTGGGTGTTCAAGGCAAGTCCAGCAATGTTGACGTTGTCCGTGACGATATCACCAGCAACCGAGCCAGTGCCGTATGTCACTTGGAACTGCTTGCCACTGTCAACGAAGGAAGAGCTGCTCTGCGTTCCGAGGAACGTGTGATTGCCCTAGAAACGAATACATTAAATTTGCAATCATGATGGAAGATTGGAACACTAACGCAGCCTCCTCCACCTTGAGATTGACAGTTTTCTGCACCAACCCACAGATCAGCAGAACCAGAGTCCATGAGGAGTTTGTAGTCTTGAGGTGGCGTGCCCATCTGAACGACTGCAATGTAACCGACATCATTCGCCCTGCAGAGATAATTAAATGCGTGTTGCTTTTGGAGGAGGATATAGAACGTACTCAATGTCAAGACCAAGAGAATTGTTCGCGGTAGGGTTACCGGCATCAGTCAGACCACCAACCTGAGCAGCTGTGACATCAATCTGAGAGATGCCAGGGCCACCATCAGAGGCTGCAGTTGAGCCAGTGGCTGAGCCAGTAGTATTGGCAGTGCCAGCAGCTCCACCAGCAGCTGCGCCAGCACCTCCGCCTGCAGCAGCACCTCCGGCGCCGGCTGCAGCGGCACCACCCTTGGCCTGTCCCTTCCCTTTCCCTTTTTTGGCAGCAGCCTCATTGACAAATGGCTCTGCAACCGCCACGTTGATACCTGATCGGTTGTAACGCTTCGCGTTCTTATGGCCGGGGCGACCGCCTGCAGGGATATACAAGCGCTTGGTCAAGTTGTCCTCCAGCTCGCGTTTACTCGGCGGTGCACGCCCCGTCATGCGCGCATGGCGCTTAAGACTGCGGTTGATGTGCTGTTGCAATAGCTGCACCGCACTGATCAATAACGATGATAAATGAACAGCTATTGGAAACTCACCACTTGGGGGTGGATGTCAGAACGAGCTTGATGAATACGCTTCAACGGAAGAGTAACCATGGAGCCGCTGCGCCTAGCGGGCGCCGCCTGGACGCCATCGCCAGTGACGGACAGCACTACCAAAAGGCTTGCGAGTAGAGTTGTGAAGGAAAGTGCGAGCTGCATGATTAGGGCCTGCCTGCGCTTGAACCTGAAGGTTTGAACTGAAGGAAAAAAGAACTAGAAGATAAGGCCCGGCCTTGGAATGAATGGGGGAGAAAGAGATGGGAGTGGAGAGGCTAGAATGTTTGTTGGGTTTATAAAGGATCATCATTGTTGTATTGTGTCAGGGTGGAAAAGAAGAGTTCAGCCGGGCACTGCGCAGGCGGTGTTGCCAAGTCGCCAATCTGTATCTGCAAATCATAGCACGTGAATGGAAAATTTGCACACTCCCGATATTATTATAAGGTAGCACCCCGTTCTGTATTTATGTGCACCCCCTTCGAACGCGATATTCTATTACAATTATGATCCCCACGCCCACTTCACTCGTGTTGCGGAAGCCAGAAGGCACATGCTTCAATAGCACTGTCCACGGGACGCCACGAAGTGCTGCGCAACTGGCAAACTATCGATCACTCGGGCTAACGTAGCAACCACCACAATATGTGTTCTTCTTGGAAATACAAAAGGTGACAATGATGATGATCCAGCAAGTGCACCGTCTCCGAGGAGTCGTCAACCCCAATAAATACAGACAAAACACGTCGACATCATCAGTGATGAATGTCGAGGTTGTGGCGTTGCTACAGCCGTGCCTTCGCTGCTGCATCATCAGCCACAACATTCCTGGGCAGAACATCTCTGGAAGATGCTTCAATCACGTCTCGATACAGATCACGCTTCCACAACAATATCAGTGCGCCTCCCAACGAGCATACGAGCACGGCGCACCTTGATCAGCCCCCAGGCGCCCGATGTGGATAGTCCACTAATAGATTCTGCAAACGCTTGAGCCTCGTCGAGAACAGCCTCTGTATCGCCGCTGACAATTCTATCCAAGAGCCCAACCGCAAGTGCGTCTTTCGGTGTGAAGCGATGGCCTTCTAGTGCTATCTGGCGTTGCACACGAGGATCAGGGACCTTTGCTCGCAATATAGCGGCGAACGATAGCGGCCATGCAGCACCGAAATGAATCTGCAATGGTCCGTCACAAGGTAAATATCGGTAAGGTGCAACTCATTCGTATGCCTCACTTCGTTCATGCACATCCAAGCGTTGCGTTTGCTTCCATCTGTCATAATCCGATAATCGCATGCCAGTGACAACATCATACCACCTGCAAAGCAGTGTCCATTTATAGCAGCAACGGTAGGAACTGTGGAGCATACTTCAACTGAGCTACCGGGATGATCCGTAGCGTTGAGGCAACTCACTGGGAAATGCAAGGAGCCGTCGTAACAACGGATTAAATGTTACTGTTGCAAGATGTTAGAGGGTGTTAGCCCCTCGGCGCAATGCGGTACGGATATGAATGCGCACGCGGAAAGAAGTTGGGCGTAAAGCTTGGGTCCTTCGTAGCATTTGCAAAGTCAAGGCCTGTATAAACTCATGAACGAGACCACTATGTGGGTCGCATTATAACCGCCTACCATTACTGAAGAATTTGTCCTGTCCTCTCTTGCCTACAATGATCACGGCGCCTTTCCCGCCTGCTTCGTCTTTAGACACTCGAGCTGCTCGCCATCCTTCGCGCCAATGTTTCTCGACCACATCCAGCGCCGGCTTGATAGCCTGATCGACGAGAGTATCCGTCAAGCGGTTGTCTTCACCATTGTGAAGTTCGATAATCCACAGAGATGGTGTCGCTGCAAGGCTTCCAGTTCAATCAGAGTCGGCAGAATATGGACATCGAACATACGGTGTGTCAGAGTCAGCAGCGGGCGGTTGGACGGAAGACGTAAGGGGTAGGACATGGGGATACAGTACCTCTGAGGCACGCAGAGTTTGCTACAAGGAAAGGTCGTTGTTCAAGGATGATCAGCACGCACGGTGTTGGTTTGAGTTCCCCGAAACGAAACGTTGAAGCTGACTGATGCATGAGCGGGTCATTCAGCTGGGAAGACCGGAAAGAAAGATTCACGTGTGCACGTACCTAGTGATCACAAGTAGTACTAGTCGCGCGTTTACCGCGTCTTCGCCACAAACTCGCGACGCGATGGATCACGTGCTATAGTGAAGTTGTGTCCGCAGGCGCCTATTGACTCAGTCCGACGTAGAATCTACCATGCCTATAGACGAGGCCCGTGCGGCAGAGTACAAAGGCAAGTCGAATCATCGGATGCTAGCTTATACTGAGTTAATCCAATGACTGTTTACAGCACGCTTGCAGGAGCGCAATGAATCTATTCGCGAATCTTGGGTTCGCACCATGGAGTGCCAGATCGTGAAAGACAACGTGCAGAAATGTTTCCGCTTGGAGGGCGTGAACCACCTGGAGAAATGCAAGGCGTTGAGGGACAGGTACCTGGAGATGTTGGCCGAGAATAGGGTATGTATCGGCTTAAATGTTTGCTTTGTCCTGCGCTGACGAATTTAATAGCTTCAAGGGTACAAAGTTATTGACATCTAGCCACACAATTATACACACTTTTGTCTGGTGTCTGGGCCCTCAGCACGCGATATGAAATGGGAGTGCTCTGCTTATTCCACTGCAGTAGTTCTCTTGTACGAGCACTCATCAAGTACGATGTCCTCCCACTCGTTCACTATCTGTGCAATTGGTAACACTATCATAATTATGCAAAACACTGACATCGTGGCAGCATGCTACTCTATCCAACATGCCACTTTTGCGTCCATCAGAGAATCCTCAAGAGCCTACTTCTTGCCCTTGCGCTTCCTCCCCTCCGACGGGCTCATCTCTGCACCACTAGTCTCATCGCCACTCGTCGCAGCACCGGACTTTGCTTTTTTAGTTTTCTTGAGATGATGCTCGGGTATCCATTCTTCCTGATATCCACCAGCACCCGTCGCAGTCACGGTGCCAACAGGTGCGCTGACTTGCGGAGCAGTCCGACCCTTGCGCTTCTTGGGCTGTGGAACGAAGGTGAGGTAGGCGTAGTAGCCCAATCCGCTAAGAAGCAATCCGACTACGAAGTACGTCGACACACTGCAATAACATTTGATCGATACGACAACTAAAGAGCGAGGCAAAGAGAAAACGTACAGCTTGAAATCAAAGATCGACACAGGAGGTTCCACTATGGTCACAATAGAGTCGTATGCCATCACACGATAGGTATTTCCCTGGGGCAAATATGAGCACGTCACGTAATGCATCACAGATAAAGAACTCACATCGTCGTTATGTTCCAACCAGATGCTGAGTCTCAAATCACCAGGCTGCAGAACCGTCCCGCATCAGCCAAAGTTATCACAAATTCCTGCTATTGTACATGCGCACCTTGAATCTATAGTTCTGTCAGCACTGTAGAATCTGGATAATATGAGAGTACACACTCGCTATAGAACATATAAGGAAGTTGCAATGAAGCACCTTCAAGCAATGGGAGGTTATAGGTCAATGCACTAGTCTGAACGTAGTAGTCAGCATAACGAGTAACATAACCGCATACGACGAGATCAGTGCATACGTTCTTCACCAATGCATTCGTTTCCGGGTGATGGAATGCACCAGCGATATTCACGAGGGTGACATTTCGGTCGGACTTGTTCTCTACGGTCAGGTAGATCCTGTTACTCTCCCCGTTAACGACATCTGTTCGCCTTCCATCAGTGCAATTCCACATGGAAAGTGTACAGCGAACGCACGGCCGAACGCATTTTCCTCTGAAAACGAAGCAACCGCCAAAATTAGAGGCTCATCGGATGCTTCCTCGACAGGAGCTGATGATGCGGGCACATTTCACATTCAGTGTACGTCGCTCGAAGGATGCCCGGTAAGTGTATGAACGCACACGCAAGATTGAGTTGAAATAGAGCGATAGAGCCAATGATATATCCAATGAAAGTATGAAGACGCATCCTGACGATGACCAGACCAGATACAGTTGCAGTAAAAGCTGCAAGCAGGAGGCATGCCACGTCCATCTTGCCTTATGGATCACGTGTGCGACGCGTCAAGCAATGGCGTTCGAGGACACGCTCTCAAGATTATAGTAAGAATCCGAGTACTATAGCAGAAGGAACAGTCTAAATACGCTACAATTACATACGAAAGAAGTCAAGCACTTTTCTTCTTCAGAAGCTCTTTCGCTATTTCTTCCAAATCACCAGATTGGTCGGGCAGCCAAAATGCCTGCAATAGAGACGTAAGTGGACGGAGACAATGAGAGAATGACAATTAACATACTAGTTCCGCTCCGGCAGTACACATCATAGCGAATCGGGGGTTAAACCTCACGCATCTCGAGGGTCCAGGATGTCCTTCCAGAGTCGCCACCGGCTGAAGACGCGGGAGAGGTGCTTTAAGATCGGCCTGAGTTTCTCTTGCTTGCAAATTTTGTACATCCCATATGCAAACCTTTCCATCCAAGCTCCCGCTGACAACAAATTTGCTGTCAGGCGTCCATGATACCTCCTCCCCACTGCTTCCTCGAGATGGCTCAATGCTGAGCTGCGTACCCAGTTTCCTCCGCTCCAGTCCTATATGCCCTTCCAGTTTGGCCAGCATGTGGCCTTCGAACGCGTCCACAATGTAATGTGCGTCGCCAGAGCAGCCCACAAGGATATACTTGCCATTCGTGGAGAAAGAGAGGGAGGTCACGTAGATGGCACGTGGAGGATAGCTCACAAGGGCAAGGGTGGGATCTTCAACGGTTATCACAAGGAACGGTGCTTTGTCGAAGTTCGCCTGGTCATACAGGAGGATGCGAGAGTACTGGTTGACAGCGACAGCAAAGACAAGGCCAGAGGAATCATACGCCACGATTGGCGAAGCGGGAAGGTTTAATAGTCCTCGACAAGTTGGACTACGTAGATCCCACAGGCGCACGGTCTTGTCCATCGAGCCTGACATAAATCCGTCATCAACGGGGGACACTTCCAGTGATACAACCTTCTGTTTGTGACCCTTGAAGTACTGGAGGTATTTGTTGTCATGTAAGGAGTGGTATCGGATGGTATCATCCTCCTTTGTTGACGCATGTACGATCGCAGTATTTTTGTGTGTAAAGCGCGGCAAATCGACACCGTACTTCTTGGAGTAAAGAACCGTTCAGTTGTCTAAGGCAAAGGAGTCAGTTGAAGCGGACCTCGTTTATTAGTTGGAAGGAACTCGCTTGCCGGATTTGCAGCTATACAGCCGGAACGTCTCGTCCTCTGCTGCTGTCACTACTTGATCTCCTCTATCATCAAAACTGATTCCAGTTATATGTCTGGGTCCTGAGTTTGCTGGTCGCGGTCCATGACTTCCAGGGGAAGGAGGCGTTTGAGATTCAACTGCATTCTTGAAGATTTTGGCCGGTTTGAGTTTGCTCTGTACGTTCCTTGTAAGAAGTAGAAGACTGCAGCTAGCCAAGAGAACGGTACCATAAGAGCAGAAGTCAAGACCAGCGGAGCAGTAACATCATTGCTACTACTCGACGACAACGGTGGAGGCATCGCGGTGAAGTTACGAGAGCGAAGCGCGGAGTTTGAAAGGAAATTTCGTGCCTTTGCATCGTGACCTCGATGGCTGAGCAGGACGAATCTGCAAAACTCTGGAAAGTCAACCGCACAATCCACGAACTCGTCAAAGATAGAGTCAGATAACGTGTCGTTATTGTCTGTGATTCACTAAGGCTCATCATTTCTGGCCTTGGTTCAGGGCTTCCAAGTATCCGACGATGAAATCCATATGGACTTGGCCACCTTTCGCTCTCATTATGCGAACAACAGCGGCAGCGTAGAGTGCGTCTATTGTTACTCAGGCTGTCTCTCCGATGTTCAAGGAAGTGAATGCTGTTCGTAACGTAGCCGGAGTCAGCTCAATTTCTTTACAAATCATCGGAGCAACCCTATGGTGCAAATCTTTGTCTTCTTCTCCGATGAAAAGAGCGTTGGCGTCAAAACGATGAGGAAGTACGTGGCTCCATCCATTGGTAATTGATGATGAAAGATGGATTGTGTGTGGATCAGACTACTAGGAATTCTCGAGGAGAAGAATATCCAGCAGGGTATCATTGTGTTCCCAGGGAATATGACCCCTTCGGCGCGCAAAGTGGGTACACCATCGCTTTTGTCTTGGTTTCAACCAGCTGATCCATTGTTGTGTAGGTTATCGTAGCTATGGCGTCGCAGTACAAGTTGGAGGAATTTTCAGAAGCCGACTTGCTTGTCAATATCACGCATCACACGCTTGTCCCGAAGCATGAGATCTTGAACCCGGAAGAGAAAAAGGAACTTTTGGAGACTTAGTATGTTACATGTCTTCTCCATGCTATGTCCAACCGCTCATTGTCTCTATCCAGTCGGCTAAAAGAGACACAGTTGCCTCGCATACAGGTCGCGGATCCAGTGGCACGTTATTATGGTCTGAAACGTGGTAATGTAGTGAAAATCACAAGACCCAGTGAAACTAGTGGACGTTACGCCAGCTATCGTATATGTTTTTAGCGTCCCATATCATTATTGGCTCTCGCGAGTGCTGGTGTGACTTGCCTGGACTTACTTACGTTCTCTGCCTTCTTCTGCTGCTATGTATGTTCCCCTTCTCTCGTCGGCACTCTATTCTGCATTGTATACTCCCCTATCATTCGCAGCAATTCCAATCTCGGTTCCAGTACACTTCTACTCAAGCTAAGATATCTGAAACAACTTAACATTCCATTTGTCTGCAATAACCGATGCGTAGAAGGAGCAGTAGTAAGTACCTCCTCTCATTCGTGTCATTGATTCGATATGTCGGCGATATTAATTTGTCATACTCATTACACAGAAGTGAGAAGTTATGAGCAAGTCCTTCGAAACTTAAAAGTGCGGAAAGATCGCACAGATCTGTGTTGAATCTCGCTACAATGCAGGTACGTGGCAATAATGCGGGAACTTTCAGGAGATATACTTGACATAAGCATGTGGTTGCCTTTCAGAGTACCTCGTCAAGCAACCCAAACGTCGGCTTGTCCCGGTCAACTTACTCGGTCGACTTTCCGGCCCGTTCAACTCCAACGCGTTGATGTAACTCTTGTTGACCATCCACTCAACTGTGGTGCATTTTATTTCTCGGATCTTGAGCTGGCTTGTTCTAACATGGTTCCACTGGAGGTTACTATTGCACCCGTCTCTCACTCACAACACATATCTGGATGCAGTAGCTGTCTACTTCCGCCTAGAAAATCTTGCGACAACTCGATACGTTGCCGTGTTTGTCCCAGTGATGGACGACACAGTTGCGCTCCTCAGAAGCGTCGATAACAGAAGGATGATGTTCTAAATATTCAGGACTTCTAAAGTTGTGAGATCTACATTTCGTGGTATTTGTGTGTTCATTCTTAATTCCACGTTTAGAGCCAAGGATAACCCCACTTTTCATGTTCGTATCGCCATAGAAGGGGCGAGAAGGGGCGCGAATTCGCGCACCGCCCTTTTGATTGGCGAAACCAATGGTTTCTGCCAATAGTCAACCGTTGGACGCCATACATTGATCCGACCGCCCCGTTGAAGGGCTGGCTCCGACGGTGGCTTAGGCATATTGCTTTCTAATCCTCGCACCACTTGTGATAGGCGCTCCGCCACCGCTCACCGTCTTAGTTCTGGAAGACCAGGGTATCGGTGAGTTTCAGCGCTTTGATCTCATCCTGTCTCGGGATGCTGACGCTATGGCGAAGTTGCGCAAAGCGGGATGAGGCACGCAAGGCGTCGCTAATGCTCCGACACGCGTCCGGAGATAGTTTGCTTGCCCCCATTCGCCTCCGACGACCGTGGGCTCAGAGCTCCAGCAGGAGGCAGACTTCGGTGTTCAAGATAATCGCTGCTTCAAGCAGTCTCATTATGGACAAACGGAACACTATAATGTAAGTTCCATCACTAGTCATTGTGGATTGCTACGTCCCATTCATCGCCGCTTTAGTCTGTGATCGGTGACCATATAGGGAGTAAGGTCAAACCGCTGATCATCCCCTGTTACGTCCTTGATCGAAGGGATTGGCAGTAATGCTCGAGATCATGAAAACGGCCACGAGAATGGGATCTTATGGAATCAGAAAAAGCCAAAAGTGAAATTAACATTCCGATCCAGAACGTATGATGGTGTCAGCAGACAGCCGGATTGAACCATATTTTGTGTCAGGCTTTACTCTATTAACAGTGAGCGAGGAGTCTGTTACTGTAATGATTCGTGCTACGTTCTAATATTTGTTCCTGGGCATGTACCCGTAATAAGAAGGATCTGCATTGCGGAAAATGTGTCGATTGGCCGATCAGATACTGCCGCCGCTGAAAGGGCGCATAACATCTATAGCTACGGTTGAACACTCTCTTCAGGGAGTTACCAGAAGCTGAACCATAACTCGATGTACATCCGAGAGCACTTGCTACTAGCACTGGCATCCTGGCAGCTGACTAAGTTGTATTCTGAAAAGTGGGGCCAACGTTAGTGTGCATCAAGGCAAACGACATGACCAGAATATCAGATTAGGCACTTCTGTTTCTCTTCTCTTCTAAGCGTGTGCTTCTGAGGGCGGAGGATGCCGCACTATACGACCACAGCGGCGCCATGTGGTTCAAGCTTGCTTCCGCGTTCGCATCGGGCGCGTTGATCTACCCGTCGGTGATCGCCAAACAGTCGCCACTCTTTTCCACCATAACGTACCGCTCGTTTCAGCCCATTACCAACGTCCCCGATCCTTACCGCAATGGTATCTGTGCGATCAGCTTTCGTAACATCTACCCGAATAGGTCCGTAAGCCATTGCATGAACGGTGTGGAAATTCGCATCCACAGCGGATTGTGACCGCTTCACCAATGTGTCGGCTGATATAGCTTACATACAGTTGCTGTCACATCCGACCGACTGGATCTACTTGGAAGGCGATGGCGATACAGCATGATCTTAGCCGGTGTGTGATGTTACCTTACATTCCCTTCATCTGAGAATGAATCTCGGGTTGAACGCGTAACATCCATTATCGTGTAGTCGACAATAGGTACACCATGTTTTGACCCTTCACAACCTGCAACCAAGCGGGATTGCAGGTATAAAATGTTGACATTCCACAATGGACACCACAACCGCAATTCCCCATCCTCGACATGACACCTCAGACATTCCGCCTGCCCGACCTTCTTCCCCTCTGCCCTCTCAAGGGTTCCACTAACCCCCACTATGAAGCAGCGGCAGCTGCGTCCTCTGCTTGGATAAACAGCTACAACCTCTTCTCCGACAGAAAGCGCGCATTTTTCTTGCAAGGAAGCAACGAGCTTCTTGTCTCTCATACCTATCCTTATGCCGGCTACGAGCAATTCAGGACATGTTGCGACTTCGTCAATCTGCTGTTTGTCGTCGACGAAGTCAGCGATGACCAGAATGGCAAAGATGCACGCCAAACCGGCAATGTGTTCCTGAACGCAATGCGCGACGCAGAGTGGGATGATGGCTCACCATTAGCCAAGATGACCAAAGAGTATGTCAATTATATTATTTCTTTTTGACTACTTTCTCATCCCATGCGTTGTTCAGATTTCGAGCACGGTTCTTGCAGTTCGCCGGACCGGCTTGTTTCCGCCGCTTTTTAAAACATTGCGACGATTACGTCGATGCCGTTGCTAGAGAAGCAGAATACAGAGAACGAGGCGAAGTCCTCGACATGGCATCGTTCGAAAGCCTTCGTCGCGAGAACAGTGCTATTCGCCTTTGCTTTGGTCTTTTTGAGTTCGTTCTAGGCGTTGATCTTCCGGATGCCGTCTTCCAGGATCCGAGATTTATGAATCTGTACTGGGCAGCCGCTGACATGGTCTGCTGGTCGAATGTAAGCACGTTCTAGCCGATTTTGTTTTCCATTAACATGTTCTATAGGACGTTTACTCTTACAACATGGAGCAAGCAAAGGGCATTCACGGCAACAACATAGTAACCGTGCTCATGCGCCAGAAAAACATCGACCTGCAGGCCGCTTCGGATCTCGTCGGCGAACATTTTGGCAGATTGATGACACGGTTCACGGAGGGGAAAAATCGCCTCCCACGCTGGGGTGGAGAAGTGGATGCTGCGGTGGCAAACTACGTGACGGCAATGGACCACTGGATTATTGGTAACCTCGAGTGGAGCTTCGAGACCCAGCGCTATTTTGGTGCGAGTCATGCGTACGTCAAAGAGACCCGGGTTGTCATGCTTAGTCCGCGCAACCAGGAGGATGAAGGTACGGCCACCCTGCGATTATCTGTCCACCTTATTGATGAACCATGTCACACGTGCAGATTGAGGCTGTATCTCCTGTTACGTTATCGATCTTCTTGATTAAACTGCAAGTTCTACCTTAGCTTAATCTTACTACGTGATTTTACATTACACTGGCACATGGTACTATTAAAGTGTACTTCCCGGTATAACTCGGATATAGAGTAGCACAATCTTCGTCTCAAAATCGCGTGCTGAGAATCTGATTTGTTGATGCTACGGCGTTCGGGTTTTCGGGGACATGATTTCAGTGCTTGTCATGGTGAAACATCGCAAACCCGATCATGAACACATGAGTAAGGCTCGGCCATGATAATAGAGCACTGCAAAAGAACACTCCTCTGCTGTCGCCGCTGTAAGTGAAGCTCATCATAGACACCTGCCATTTAAGGCAAGCAGCCCGTGGAACACCGCGCGCGTTGATCGGTGATCTACTACCATCAGACTGGTCGATTTAAGGTAAAACGAAGATATCCTAACGCTTGCTCCCGCGGATTCTACTCGACCACGAATGAGATAAACCGGTTCATATAGTAGAACCGAAATTCGCTGGACACGAGATAGATACAAGGTTTCTTACATTCCGAACTGTGGGCGGCAGTTGTCAAAAATCAAGCTGACAATACGGGGATGGATGTTTCCGGACAGATGCAAAATTCATGCGTAATTATAGAAAAGTGGATGCCGTGTGGAAAGTTCGAAACACGAACATTTCTGCAGGGACGGCCTACGCGGCCCTTGAAAGATCCCGTCGCTGGGGACGAAATCGCGGTCCGTCATGCTGTCAATCTCGCACCGATTCCTGCTGTTTCCCATCTCAATAGTTCCCAGTAGACCCTCAGACCGAGATCCGTGAAAGCGAAACAGTGAAATCCAAAGGCTGTGCGGGAGATGAGCGAGATCCAGTGGCTGACGGAACAAAGGGAGCGATTGAACTAGGCTGCTTCGCGTTCATTCTGGGCGTGTGCCATACTGCATTGAAGTGTACCAAAATGTCGAATGGACAGCCTCACCATAGTTCGGTCGGCCGAGGACACGTTTCGGGAGAACCGAATCTTGAGCGCTATCGCTGTAATAATCTGGCTTGCCACTGTTGTATATTCGTTGCATGACATACACATGCGCAGCATCAGTATGGATCGTGACGCTGGAAGTCCCAGTATCTCACACGTCTGCCTCGGCGTCACAAGGACCCTGCAGTTTGCCTGAAGTAATACTGACAGCGTAAGTGTTCTACTGGAAGATTCATCGTCATTTTCCGTAAGATGCCGGAAAGTACTCACACTGTCAGCCCTAAAATCAAGACATGCCAGCACCACGCGCCAGAAGTTTTCGAAGGAATCGCTTGCGGGGCTCTACACCGTTACCAATTTATGATATACCAAAGTCGTATGAGAACTACATGAGAACCACGCTTCCGTGTTGATCGTCTTAGAGTTTGAGCGCTTGAGCACCGAGATTACACCAAATCTTGGCATAAACACAGGTCGAGAACTTCACCAAAATTCAGTGCGAGTGGTTTGATGACGTTGAATGTGTTCATGCTCAAGTTGAAATTCGGGAGGTGTGACATCCGATAGTGTGACAGTATGTGACCAAAAGGAGTCGAGACCGCGACAACGGTCACTGAGTACCTTATCACCTCTCCGACAGGTTTTATTGCAAGCTGTGAGCCAATTTTCTTATATAAGTATCGTCCTTGTACTTTCGCCTGTAAAACTAGAGGTTCCACATCACTGTCAACGTCATAAAGTTGCACTACGCTCTTGGACGGTGGGAAAGTGATCCAGACACACATGGGCTACCGGCACAAAATGTGTACACCGATCAAATAGCAAGGAAATCGCTGCACAGAGCATCCCGACCGAACAGCATTGCCATCTGGACACGGACCGAAATCCCAGCTGGGAATTTTATATGTCGTTCGACTCACTCATCATCCGTTCTGATCGTGAGTCGGAGGTCGTCGAGCCCCGGGGAATGCTGTCACTTTCTATCCTCGAAGATTTGTTTGAACCATGCATTCAGCGACAAAGGTATGTTTTTCAACGGCACTACATCACATTCGCCATGGTCACGGTGGGAACTAGAGCTTGTCACTTCTACTTTTACGTGTCGAATGTCCATCAAAACCTTCATCGTATGCAGGACTGGCAAGGCTTCTATTCTCATGCCGCTACTCTCGCTTCTACGCATGGATAGAGCGAGTTCAAATGACATTTTTCTGCCTTCATAGAGCTATTTTTGTTTTGCAGGAGGGCAGGTTGATTCCGTAGAAGAATAGGAAAGTAAAATATCATCTTGCAGCTGTCCAGATGTGCTTACTGCTTCGCATGTGTAGTGTGGCATTTGAAATATTTAAACCGCTCGGCATAGCCCCAAGCTCACGAGTTTGAAATCCTCAGGTATGCGCGTCTATACGACACCGCATCGGATTTGATTATTATATTTTCAGAAATCTCTGCGTGACTATCGAGCGTCAAATTCATTGTGCTGCCGCGGGGTCGACAATTAATTTAGCCGCCCCTGGATTTAGTATCGTCCTGAAAGGAAGTGCGGCTTACATGGACCCGACGGACATGTTTATCCTCAAGCTGTGCGCTTTGCGATGACTCCGAACCATCGGCATGACCATACTTTTTGCGTCTCCCAGAACCAGAACGCCGCCATGTGGTGCACCGTTCCGTGCGCTCTGCATATGTATCACCCTTACCCGGGAGATGCCTTCAGATGCCGCCATCGGTGGTAAACTCGTCACCGCGCCTCTCAATTTTCATCACCCAATATTTCGGATTGATCGACTGTGAAAGAACGCCGCATGCTGCACGTGCCGCATCGTCATATCTACTGAGACAGTGAAGTGATCCACAAAACGCGTGCAGGCCGATTTTCCTGAAGTCGAAGCCGCGAAGTGCAGAGGGTCAGGTACGTCCGTCCACAGTATACCTCACTTAGCTGATTGCGTCACGAAGAGTCATCAAAAGAAGACAAGCCGCTTCTATCGGGCCTCCGGACCGTCGTCCTTGCAGCTCCGTGCTCGACGGGAAGAGTCGGTTTGCCGACTTCCCGGTCTGTGCGCTATCTTCCGAGAGACTGTCGGCACACCGATTATTACAGAGTATTCGCATTCCGCTCAAACAAATGCATGTCCGCTTACAGTGCTATGGGCGTATTTCCACGTCCGTCACGACGGAGGTTAGATATCTGGGTCCCGCTGACGTATATGTCCTTTCCTTGTCTCATGCAGAAGCGCCTCCTCAATGTCCGTTTTCTAGAGCGCTGGATGCATCTCGGAGGAAAGACCCAATTACGGTTCGTCTGCAAACTTTTTGGCGCGCTTGATGCTGTTCCCGATCCGGATGCAAATAGCGCAGATGTCTTTCATGTGCGCTCGTAGAGTCGGGCGGACGAGGATGGAGGACGACATCATTGTTAGCGAGTGAAACCTATAAAGAGCCTATTTCTCCAAACAGTCAGCCATCTCATTCAGTCCTCCCAGTCCAGTTTCAAGCTCACTCTTCTCTCTCATCCTTCCATAATAATATTTCTCGTACATTTATCTTCCTCTTCCGCTCTTCTCTATCCACCAACTAATCTTCTCACCAACACCACAATCGGCCATGCCTTCCGCCATTCAACAGTTCACCCTCCCTGACCTTCACGCTATGGCTCCCTTCAAGGGGTCTTTTAACCCGCACTATGCGGAGGCTTCCGCAGAGTCATCTGCCTGGATTAACAGCTATCGCGTCCTCTCCGACCGGAAACGTGCATTCTTCCTCCAGGGTGGCAGTGAGCTGCTCTGCGCATACGCCTACCCCTATGCAGGCTATGAACAGTTCCGCACTTGCTGCGACTTCGTCAATCTCTTGTTCACCGTCGATGAGATCAGCGACGACCAGAACGGGAAGGACGCGTACGGCACCGGGCTTGTCTTCTACAACTCAATGCGCGATCTGAACTGGGATGACGGCTCCACACTCTGCAAGATGACTAAAGAGTAAGTACTCGTCTTATTGTCTTCAGAGCGTCTTTACTGACCTCACGATCCGCAGGTTCACCGTGCGCCTGCTCAAGCACTGCGGCCCGTTGACCTACCGCCGATTCATTAAGCACTGCAAGGACTACGTAGAGGCTTTCGCAAAGGAAGCCGAGCTCCGGGAGAGCGGTCAGGTGTTGGATCTCGAATCTTACCAGATCCTCCGCAGGGAGAACAGCGCCGTACGGTTCTGCTTCGGCCTGTTTGGCTATGTCCTTGGGATAGATCTTCCCGATGAGGTTGTCGAGCACCCCGCATTTGTCACCATGCATCTCGCTACCGTCGACATGGTCTGCTGGTCTAATGTCAGTTCCTTGTCGACGCTCGGATATGATATCTGATACTGATCACTACATTCTTTAATAGGACATCTATTCGTACAACATGGAACAAGCGATGGGCCACACAGGCAACAACGTCATGACCGTTCTCATGAAGGGCGAGCACATCGGCCTGCAGGCGGCCGCGGACCGAGTCGGAGACCACTTCAAGGGCCTGATTGACACGTTCGTCAAGACAAAGACGAACCTCCCGTCTTGGGGCCGCAAGATCGATGCAGGTATCGCGCAGTATGTTATGGCGATGGAAAACTGGGTCATCGGGAACCTGAACTGGAGCTTCGAGACTCAGCGCTACTTCGGGCACGAGCGCGCGGAGATCAAGCGTACGCTTGTTGTGCGGCTGTACCCCCGCCGCGTACAAGAAGATGATGAGGAATGAGCAACCAGGTATGCATTTAATTTCATGAACGCGTGGATAAATGACTCAATGGATTCGATTTGATCAGATATTCAACCGCTAATTTTAATTCTGGACATTGACCTTCTCTCATTAAACCTTGTATGAAATAGGCCTCACAATAGTGATTTTCCATATAATTACCTTCATCTGACACTGATTTATCCACATTGCCTCATATCTATGTGCTTATTGTATTTACTTACAATCGTCCATCTATTCGAATTGGATACTACTTGTATTAGTGCTCCTTTCCTGCTAATGTTTACTCCTTTGTCAAATGGCCGAAAAACGATATTTCCTACGGGCGATCCACTCTACGACAGCGGGGAAGAATAGCTGCCCGATTTGGCCTCCCCGCCCGAGTATTACAGGCATAAATACCATCCTTTCGCCTTCATCTACAGCCTCGACGCACCGGCGTGCGACCGCCTCCCTTTTCAGACCGTGTTTATTTGGCTCTGCCTCGCGCACGCGTCCGCTATCGACGGCGGATGTGCGGAAGTCGCCCTCCACTGTGGACGGAATGAAGTGCGTGAAAGCGATCTCGGGGTGCTCGATAGCGAGGACCTGGTAGAGCATGAGAGAAGCAGCCTTGGTCGAGGCGTACAAGGAGCGGGTTGGAGGCGGTATCACTGCTGCGAGCGATGACACGAGGAGGATGGAAGGAGAGGCGGAGGCGGAGGCGAGCAGAGGGATCTAAAGGGGATATAGCATAGGATTAGGAGCAAAATTATTTAAGACGATATGCCGCACAAAAGTAACTGCAGAGACGAGAGGGCCAACGTAGTTTCCCTTGACGGCTGCGTTCGTGACGTTAACCGTTCTCTGGATGCCTTCCATGGTGGCTTGTGCGGGTGTGAATGTCTGCCCGTGCCGCTCTAATCCCGCGACTTCCATCAGAGGACATAAGGCTGAGACACCTGCACAGACTATCAACGTGTCTAATCCTTTCCATTCTAGTTATTCAAACAAATGGAGTTATGTTGCATTTAGTGAATATTTGACAGTACGACGTACCAGCTTCCACGGTGCTCCTAATATGCACCATGTCCTCCACGTTCGTGAAATCAGCTGCCACACTGAATATCGTGCTCCCACCGGCACGAATAGCTCCAGTATTGTGGCTCAGGTGGAATGCACGACATTCTTCAACAACTTTCGCTAGCTCTACTTCCCTGCGACCAATCACGCAGACCCGTGCCCCTCTTGCAGCATATTTATGTGCAATAGCACGTCCTATACCGCCGGAGGCACCCAATATAACAACTCGCTCCTGGTTATAGGGTACTTTGAGCGAGCGACTGTGACGGAGGCGTATGAGGCGCCTGGAGAGAAGTATGATGGCAAGGCAGGCTAGGAGAGTACCAATTAATGACGACGGTCGTCGCGAAGACAGAGCGGATAGAAGATCCATCACGAATGTAACCAGAGACTGAGAACCGGTTTGTTACTAACGCGAACAATTTCCTTTTTAGAAAAATTGTTATTAAATAAGTTTTACATACTAGGTATTAATGCAAGCACTTATACATTTATTATGTCCTATTGAGATATCACCACTTGTCTTACTCTTCAAGTGGGCTTGCAGCATTGTGTACACACTGTTATATTTATTACACTTGGGTGCTCTCCTGTCATTAGCATACTTTCACATCACTATAATCATGGATTTTCACTTTTGGTCAATATAGCTGATCATGAGGCTAACAACTCAGGTGTATGTTCCTACTTGGACTGTTCTTCCTCATTGAAAAGTTTGTCATCTTTAAAGCTTTTTTTGAGTTAACCTCTTGTAATGCCTTAAGATAGATGCTAAGAGTCAAATGGTGCCAGGGGAGAGGCTAATTGATACATCAAGAAGGTTGCTGTTGATTTGAAAAAGAGCTCAAGATTTGGAAATCTCTCCCCCTTTAATAGTGCTCAATAATCTCCATGCACAAGACAATGACTCCATTTGCCTCTCTTATTTCTTATGTATCATTTGGGCCCTATTTTCTTAATCACTCATAGCTCAAATTTCAAAATAATTTGGTTTATAAGATTAAACTAGGAAATATTCCTTTAAGTTCAATGACTGGCCATTCAAATAACCACAGATTGATTTTAGCAAGTTTACATGATTAGCAGAGAACTTTATTGGAGGGATCTCAGCCTGACCAGAACTCAAGAGGACTTTGTAGCTTCCTCATGAGTATATCATTTACCCAAAGAGGGCAAAGTCTGATCTTCTCTGATACTGAGTGGATCAACATTCTTCCTGTATGCATAGTCAAATGTGACCATGTTTTCTATTGCTCTTAGTCATATACTTGATGTTAGCATCAAGGCAACCTACTTTTCTGTGCTTCACTCATTTTTCACTTTTAGTCATCCTCAGAATCATTCAATTTCACCTTCTTAGGACATCTTCAGCTTTTTCCATTGTTTTATGACTGCCCATATTGAATCCAGTTTATATACTATACCTTTTCAATCAATTACAGCTTTTGTGTATGTGACATTGTCAAAATAATTGATCAATTTGACAACTTTAGTCTGTAAATGTGTAACCAGTCAGAATTTTATAAAATTATAGGTTTAAAGTACAAATTCATCTTGGATGACAGTTGTGGCTAATCAAACATTTACAAATATAATCTGTGTACTATTTCAATCCTTAATACAAAAGATGGAGGGTGATGTGACAGGCTAACCCATATGGTAGTAATGTCACTTTTTCTCAAAGCTGGACAAACTTGTAATAACTGACGTGCAGCTAAGTTACTTAATAAAAGAATCACACCTGGACATCACATGTAATAGAGCTTATTAGCTTGCCATACCTATCCCGGTATGGCAAGCTAATAAGCTCCGATAGCGCTATTTCCACTCACTGCCAGTAGCACCGTGAATAAATCCAAATATCCTACATATCATGATACCTAGTGTGCCGCCAACATATAGATAAGAGAGATAAGACTGCCGACACACCTGGCACTGTGGCGCCACGCTCAAGTGCTCAGTAACTCCTGCCACCATCGCACCCGATGTCCAGCCGTGCCTCGTCGTCATCGTTGTTGATGACCACGACATCTCCCCCATTTCTGCATTATTTTTCTTGCTTTTTTCATTATTGCTATTAAGTAAATGTATCTGAATATCATTAAAGTCTTCATGTGACACCATCGTTGATTACATTCATCCTGCTCACTGTCGGCAGCGTGAACACGTGATGCTGAAGTTCAACACGGCGCTACCGGGCTTCACATTCCCCGCCTCCTTCTACACGCTGTTTAACACCCTGCTGCCACTTCCCCCCCATATCTCATGCCCGCGATTAGGGGATTGCTATCAAAGGACATTCAATACATGTCACTGGTAGCACCATACATCTGGTAAGTTTCATTATATTCAATGTGTTGTATGTACTAATTCATGCCGCAGATCTCAGTGCAGAGTCTTTGCGTGCACTTGCTGACATACGTGGAGAAGTACAGCCATCTCTTGAAAACCCTCACCTTTCCAACTCCTCCAACAATGTTCAAGATTATCCCATGGAGGAGGATATGGCAGGCATTCAAGATCTTGATTGGGAGACAGTGCCGGAGGACTTGCAGGTGAACACCATGTTCATCTATGCATTGAGGGATATCCAAGGCTCTCGGTGAGTAATTATGTTTGTTTTCCTTTAAATCAGCTCACTTACTTTATACACAGATGGAAATCTCATTAGTACAGAGACATGCAAATGTGGCGCCAGCGAATCCGCAACATGGACGAGAACTGGCATCCACTCCTTCCCAACATCACTGACGCCTACATCTACTGGAGATACAACTCCAAAAATCCATCCCCTCATCCATCTGATCCATCAGATGATAGTTTCACGATCAACATGATCGACTTCTACACGGTGGACACAACTGCGACAATCACCCAGACAGTTGACATCACATCTACTGCAGAGGCCCTCATTCTTAATGGCTACCTCGGATCTACGCCCATCAGCCCTACCCTTGCCATCTCCCTCTCGACGCTCGAACTGTTGTGATCTATCTATCTGTTCAAGCCCTCCTTCAGTGTGGAGGCATTCACAAAGTTAATATGTCATTTCCACAAGGTACGTATTGATGCTACAGAATTATCATGCATACTAAGAAGACTGCACACACACAAACAGATTCCATTTCGACGCCATTTTCGTAGCGCTATTGCCAACGTGTTCGATGTATACCTCACAATCCTGCACAATGTCATGAACCAGGTTTTTCATGCACTTGGTCACAGTACGCCCAACTGGCGCATCTTGAATGCATGCCCAGCATGCAATTACGAGGTGAGTAACTATATGTCATATTTTTATGTGCTGACTGGGCTTTTGTAGCTGGAAGGCAAGACACCTTCCATGTTCTCTCGCATGTATTGCATCAATGGCAACAACTCTTTGAAGTGGCTCGCTCCCTTAGGCAACCGGAAGGTGGGTGACATGCGCATCTTTGCTGAAAGCAACTACTATCTGCTGAACAAGTTTGTTGACCAGTTCGCAAATGAGGTCCGGTCAAGAAGATCACAAGCCAAGGTCTTAGTTCCCGATCGTCAAGATACTGACCATATATCAGAAGGTTCAGATGGCGAAGAAGACCCGATGGTGATACTCTCTTGCCAACTCTGATTTATAAAACACAAATATGTATCCTATAAACCGTAAAGTCAGTAGCAATGAGATATAGTGTGAATGGGCTCTCGATTTCTCACAGAGGTCCCTTGCACTGAGTTGTATAATTGATTATGCTTGCGATTTGCAAATAAATTGCACATTTCCGAAGTAAAAGAAACACAGAACAATATGGAAGAAATACTTAGCAAAATGGGTTCTTCGCACACTCCATGCGTATCACAACTAAAGAGTTCTTCTCAATCGCAGGTTCGAAGTCACAGTGTGTATGATGGTTTATTTGTATAGTCACAAGTGTCGCGGTCACAGTATCGCAGTGTGAGAAGAGCTTTAGTGTAGAGTGGATGCGATCACAAGTGAAGCCAACAATTTTGTACTCTGTACTTGTGGGGGAAACTCGTATCTGAGTCGTATTGTACTATACATGAGTTTTTATGAATTATTCTACGTATCTGAAACACGAAAAGACCTCGGTACAAATCAAAAGCCGATCGCAAGTGCCTTGCGATGAACATATCCTGTGAGATATGCTAACTAGTAAGGGAAAAGTCAGTTGCAATATCTACAAATGTCTAGGATGAAACACGAAACAAGTAAGCTATGAACAATCAGGGTGAAAGGAATACAGGAATTATGGTGGCTGAACTACTACACCTGCCACATATAGCCACGCACTGCACCGGCATGCGAAATATGCGAAGGCACGCATGAGTAGATGCATGGCCTTCTCGAGGCGTCTGTTGTAAAGGGAAATGCATCGCGTTGATAGTACGGTCTGGAATACACTGCAAACAATAGTGGCGACATTGCATTGATGTGTGGAATCGCATGGCGTAGCTAAATCAGCTATGGGAAGAATCTAAGGCTGGGTAGGAGTCGAAAGGACTGGGATCAGGGTTCGACATGTGTGATCCACCAGGCAGACGCATGTAGGATGCTGAACAATTGGGTCGCAAGTGTTTCGACCTGTCGCACATCTCCATGTGGTGAATTTGAATGGCTAAATAACGTATCGTGTGAATTTTGACCGTATGATAGTGTAGAACCATTGAAAGTCTATGTTCGGCTGATCGCATGTTGCGACGAAGTTAGATACTATTGTGCAAGTGACCTGCGATGATGTAATCGCAAGTGCGACTCTGTCTGCAACTTCTGCATGATCATCAGATGCTTGAATGCGAAAATAGATTGATCCACGTAGCATGCACCTTTGTATCAATGGATGGGGGGGGGGGGGGGATCCTATGGATGGTGCGAACAATGAGAAGTCTGCGAACTCTGGTTATACACGAAACTGGAAGGCCGCCGCATCCGAAGATAGGAAATGCATGTGGGGCATATTTGAGGAGACAGGCCTATTCGCAAGTGCCTGTAGGCACGGTTTCATCCTATGGCTTGTGAATATGGTGCGAAGCAGAGAGTTGTAAGCGTAGAGTACTCTATTTTGTAGTTCATATGCTAACATCCAAATATCTGCAGAGCAAAATACCCACTCACAATTGTCGCAAAGGTCCTTGAGGTCTTTGGTTCATGAACACTTTGCAGCTATGACATCGGGTGCACTTTCGAGGAGACAGTTCGCAACAGCTCCCTCAGACCCAAGTTCATCGAACTGCTGTCTCAATGCATTTCACGGATACTCCCATGCCTACTCTTGTCAGACTCGCAACCATCCGAACGTCATCAAGGGCATGGGGCTGGAAGATCTCAAGACACTCGAGCATGTATTTAGTTCATCCAACCAGCTGGCCTCGGTGATGCGCTATGTGTCAGCTTACTGTCACCGCATGTACATCAATCTTTTTTTTCAACAGTGGGATGACGAGAAGTACACGAATCTTGGTACTATGCTATTCAACAACTATACACAAGCCCTCAATATCATCAATACCCAGACAGTTGCTCTCGCCGACGCTATGAAATCTTTAGATCTTACAGTCGAAGATCTTCGCCGCCTTGGGGAGGAGGAACAGAAGTACTTTGATACACTCAGTGAAGAGGTCCCATGGGATGTCCATGCTATGGCCTACATAGAGGCACTGCAGGAGTGGTGCTCTGTATAGTATGTATCTATACAATGTTTTAAGATATACAGCTGACATTATTCTCAGCGCGCAGCTTGATGCTGCGTCAGCTACTTTCCTGAACTCCACGCCAGCCAATTATCAATTTGTCGACCTGACATCTGGTCCGACATCCTATAGCTCCGATCTTTTGAACACCAGGAAGCTCGAGACATGACATCGGTATCTAGCGGAGCATCAAGATATTTTATTGCATGAAATTACGGCCATGGAAGTGAAGATGGAAGTCCCCAGCCGATGGCAGCCAACAGACGCTGTGTACGTCGCCACTGTCAAGTATATTGCAACATGGCAATACCAGCAAGCCCTCGACCACCTTCAAAAGCTGGTAATCCAGAGGCTGTTTGAGCTGCACAAGCTCAATCTTGCTCAAACTGGTGAGTGGTATCCATTTCCAAATAATATAGCTAATAACCCTCATTGTAGCTTATTGCATTCACACTCACATCGCAAAGTCTCTTCAGACCCGGTGTCATGCAATTCGAAATGCCGTTAAGGCATATAATGTTGCAGCACATGTGTTGGAACCTTCCCGTCCTATGCTGAAGTGGGAAAAGGTGTCCCATTACAGCTTTCTCGAGGAGTTTTCACTCCTACACGACACTCGGAATGATGTTCACGAGAAGCAATGGATGCAGCCAGCAGTTCGTGAGACAATCAAGCTTGCTCGGCATATCGAACGAGCTCAGGAGGAGATCCTACAGTGCAATCGAGAGGTACGATGGGTCCACGCCACCATTCGTGATGAGGATGAACTATTCAATACAGTTCTTAAAACTCTCTGGCAACAGCACAACCCTTTCTACGAGGCCATTCTTGAGTACACTACGTGATGTCATGCTGTCAATGCACACGTTCTTGTGAGTATTCAGCACATCTATCTCCTGGAAGGCTTTACAGGCGATCCCACTCCTGGACAGCATGCTGGCACCTTGTCCTCATCCACTGTGCTTCCATCTGACTCAGAGCAGCTCTTCAGTGAAGAGGCTTGTGAACTGGACCTTGAGTTGGAGCAGGATCTTGAGCTAGATGACGACGATGACACCGAAGGTGATATTAGTGGACTGGTTGATTATGTCTCAAATCTGTCGATCATGTAGTACAGCAATCAATATATGCAGTGTATTGTATTTCTAGTAATGTTCTTGAAATTTTGAATGAAAATGAACCGCAAAATGACCAGAAATTAGTCAGAAACATGAGGCAGAGACATCGGACTGCAGCATCGTAAAGTGCCTCTGTGAAAGCACTCCTCAGCTCTATCTCAGTACATCGATCACCATCGATCACTTCATCACTTCCACCTTACTTGCTCTGTCCACAATGGTCTCTCCTCCTTCCTATATAATATGCAGTCTTCTGTTTCCTATGTATATGTTGTGCTTGGTGGAACTTATCCAGGAGTGTACAAACCTCATCGGTATGTCATTTTCATGAACTTCTCAGCAGCTCAACTCACTTCATTTATCCCGGATTTTGCGATTGGTAAATGATACCCCACACTCCCTTAGTGTTGCCACGGCTTAGCCACACCTGTTTCAGCTTTTTAGATATTCTGACATGAGTTTTACAGATAATGACATGATCTTAATTGAAATTAATAGCCAAGATGTATATGTATTTGAATATAACACCACCATTTGCATAATAATCTTGAATGTATTTCAATTTCAGTTACATTGATAAAAAAGCTGACTACAAAGTCGGACTTTGCAATCGGCTTTTTGCCCATATCTCCATCAATACAAGGTATAACATTTTGATATGTGGCAAGATTATGCGGCTATATATAAGCTACAAAATGAGTGTAATATTACTGCGATATCTGAAAAACTGCACAAGTTATGAGTCATATATCATTTAGGCCTGACTTAGCTGCAGCAACACTACACTCCCTCTCATCATCAAATGCATA
Organism: Grifola frondosa; assembly: GCA_001683735.1. Classification (NCBI taxonomy): domain Eukaryota; kingdom Fungi; phylum Basidiomycota; class Agaricomycetes; order Polyporales; family Grifolaceae; genus Grifola; species Grifola frondosa. The sequence goes on from LUGG01000009.1 coordinate 998,632, forward strand.
TGCAAAGAAGATGCCAACGTGGTCTATATTCTACAATCATTTTTTGCAGATTTTCCGGAAGACGTCGATACTTATGACATTGTCGTGGCTGTTGATGCCGCCGCCGACGATTGCTTCACCTTTTACAATATATCGAAGTTTTATGCAGTTGCTCAGGGGCAGGAGAATGGTATCTATATGGATTGTGACTGGTGAGTTGACAGAACTCTTTCTTAGCATTACTCAACATCATGTAGGCACAAGGAGGTCTTGCCATTCATTGCATCTACTGGACGCCCCAAATACAAAAAGTTTTCCATATTGAAGAATGCCATTATGTGGTATTTTGCCAGGAGCACAGGGCTGGATTACCCGCTCCCATGTCGAACACTTCCTCCACCATCCACACAGCCTCCACTGTCCATGCAAACCACGACTTCCATGCGGCCCTTGTCATCTATGCGATCTTGGAGTTCCACGCAGCCTCCATCATCTCTGCCGCCTTCGCCATCTACACTTCCTCCACTATCTGTGCCGCCACCACCGCCACTATCTATGCCTCCTCCGTGATCTGCACAGCCTCCGCTATCTATGTTGCTGTCACCGCCATCTGCTCAGCTGCCATCATACATGCAGGCGACACCTTCTAGGCAGCATCGGCCATATGTGGGCCACCGACACCATCTCAGTCACCCACGCAACGTCAGCCAGCTGCGCAGCCCCCACCATACATGCAGATTAAATTGTCTTCATCACCGCACAAGAAGGTAGCTCCATCTGTGAGCGACACTGATCTAGATCTCGACTTTCGTAGTAAGTTGTTAATTGAATAAATGTTGTTACTTGCTCACCTTTTGCTACAGGTTTGCGAATAGAAGAGTCTACCAGTGCACCCACCACCCCTGATTGGATGTCGCAGAGCATGTCAGCTTTGCGACAGTTCATTTTGGTGAACTTCACGGTGTTGTCGGGACATACTACGGAGGCCTGCCTGCTCACCAGCCACTGATTGTCTCTCTTGGGGCTGCCACGAATGCTTTCATTGTGACTCTCGGGTACTCACAAGAGGCAGTCATGGCTATTGTTCAAGCCTGACTGTATTCTGTCTCTCTGGAGGAGTTTGTAGAGTATCTTGCACCACAAGGCATGTCTGTTGCTACTATCACACATCTCTGGGACATTGTTATCTTGCCAGAGCTGTAGAATATGTTCTGTTCTACCTATGTTACATATGTACATCTCTACATCATGTGCAGATCTTTTTTTCATGTTGAGTGCTCTTCATTGTTGTTTATCACTCTATACACTCATTGACTAGGCTTCCCCTCCCATAGAATGCAGCTCAATGGGGCCTGCAACATCACCAGATGTCCAAGTCTCGCAAAAACATGCTCACAAAGCAGACCCGTTCACCATGGTGACATCGCACAAGACAGAAGGCTCCGAAATGCACACCAGTGGAGAAGGCATCCCTTAAGTTACAGAGGAAGGCTCGGAGTGATGCATACAGCGAGGCCCTTGCAGAAGCAAGAGAGGTTGTGTTGCAGCAGGCTGCACACATGCAAGAGCAGTTCGGCACGCATGACATCAGCTACTATCTCAAGACAATTATGCAACAGGCTCGGATGGTTTCGAAGCAGCGGAAGGTCAACCGGTGGAATATATTCCTGAGCCAGGAGGTCAAGAAGCATAACAACGGTATGTATAAAATATTCTCATTGTATCGGGGCTGACTTTGCTATAGGTCTTCCCAGTAATGAAAGGCGTGTTCGCACATCAGACCCGGAGGTTGCGAAAGAGATATCTGCCCACTGGAAGGTGATGAGTAAAGAAGAACACGAAGCATTGATGGAGGATGGGGTGAAGAACATGGCCAACCACCGCAAGATGAGGGCCTTCGTGCCACACAACACTCTTCTAAGTGCATATCATGATGCTCATGTTACGCTCAACGATGTCGAGCATGAGGTATGTTGCCTTACATTACTAAATTCTATTTACTTATTACGAACATTTCCTAGCTCACCGTGCTCAACTCGTGCACCGACATGGACGTCTTGCTCTTCACGGTGCGATCCAATGCGCAACATTATAACAAGCCGTACATTTTCTGCAGTAATCATCATCTCGCGGAGTTTGTGAAGTTGGTGACGAAGGCCTCAGTACAAGAGCTGGCACTTAAGATGGAGGGGTATTGCATTTCTGGCATCTTCTTAACAACTATCTGATACTTTTCTAGGCACTGTCAACACATACTTGCAAGATGTATTAGACTTGAAGAAGAAGACCAGCGGTTTGATATTACAGAAGCTCAGTAAGTTTCAAATTACCTTATTATATGTTTATATCATTCAAACCATACGCAGAGCAAACTGCAACCAGAGGAAGCATCTCCCGAATGGTATACAGCAATTTCGACAGCGCGATCACCGAAAAACATGACATCATCATCGAAGATTGGCCTCTCACAAGGTTCTGCTGCCCTAGTGATGTCGGGTTGCAAATGGAGCTCAATGTTCTTTATCATGCATGGCAATCCAATTTGACACGCTTTCGACTTATGCCCAATGAGAAGTGGGAACAATGGCGAAACAATCACATTCAGGTGCAGCTGAGACAGTTGGCGGATGACTACAATGACCTGGAGCCCAGTGATCCTTCTTCCTCTCCCGCCGCTGATTCTACCACCCCCACTGCTGATTCTACTGCTGCGGCCGATTCTACTACTCCCGCCACCCCATCAAATGTCACGATGGAGGCGACACTCCCTGTAAACACCTCCACTGTCAATGATGGTACCGTGGGTGTTACTACGTCGAACAAGTAAGTGCACGACAAGGACGGCATGGAGAATTCCAGGTGGCGCAAGAAGACCAAGGCCTCTCTTGCACTCAACTCCCAGATCATGAACATCGTGTCGGGACTAAATGGCACGAGTCTTCCGGTAGCACGAAAGCCTTGCAAGGAATGATCGGACAAGGGCAAGAAGCGTGGTCAGTGGAAGTCCAAGGAAAATGCAACCCCTGCTACCACAACTGCTGCAACGCGCGTCGCCTCCCCTGCGCCCACCTCCCCTGTGCCCACCACACCGACTGCATCTGCCGTGCCTGCCAGGTCTGTCATGGACTCTGCTGGAGGTGCCACCAATGAGGTGGCCACAGCTTAGATGGGTGGCACGCTGTACCGCACATGCAGCGCTGTTCCTTTTGTTTACATTCATTTTTTGTGCCTGTATATTTCTGTGGACATGTTGAGCTTCTTATAATATATGTTTTCTTGCTGTTTTCATATGTTTTCAACTGCTATACAATGTTTTTGCGCCCTCATACCACTGGAAATGACTTGTGTCCTTTCTAACATCATCAAGCATGATTACATAGGTAATAATATTCTAATGATATTCGGATACATCTACTTAATAGCAATAATGAAAAAAGCAAGAAAAATAATGCAGAAATGGGGGAGATGTCGTGGTCATCGACAATGATGACGACGAGGCACGGCTGGACATCGGGCGTGATGGTGGCGGGAGTTACTGAGTGCTTGAGTGTGGCGCCACAGTGCCAGGCGCGTCGGCGGTCTTATCTCTCTTATTTATATGTTGGCGGCACACTAGATATCGTGATATGTAGGATATTTGGATTTATTCACGGTGCTACTGGCAGTGAGTGGAAATAGCGCTATCGGAGCTTATTAGCTTGCCATACCGGGATAGATATGGCAAGCTAATAAGCTTTATTACACATGATGTCCAGGTGAAGAATCAGTAATTCAGCTTTGAGGGAAATGGACTTGTCGTTAGTCAGTCAGTACCTCAGTTGTTCGGGGTAATAAACTTAGTATATTTGTTTCTGTAAATATTGTGAAGTCTTTAATGTTTAAAGACTTTGGACTGAGACTTAAAGTCTTATTGATTTAGAAAAAGTCAATTAAGACTCTTAAGCTCTTCAAACAGATATTGGATAAAAACAGTATAATTCAGATAGTAGATACCACAGTATGTAGCTACTTAGTGATAATCAATTAAGTACTCAAGGTGTCTCGTGCACCTGGGGATGACTTTCAATCATAAAAAGCTCTTTGTCTCCCTCCAACTGGGGGATCCTTTATATACTAAATTATGTGGGAAAATCAGAACAATAAGGACTATTCAGTCTTCTTATTGGTTATGAATAGAAAATGGAAAACAATACATTTAAACAACAGACATGAACAATAGAATCTTCTTATCACAATAAAACAATAAGCCAAAGACAATAACATCAAAGAACAATACAAATTCAAACAATAGGTCAAAAATAATACTACCAAAGAACAATAAAAATAGACAATAGAAAATTCTATTACAATGGTCTCTTCACAATAAAAGTATAAAAATACAGACAATAAGTATGTTCATAAAAGTCCAACAATAGCCATCTATTATTGTGCATAGGCTCAGTGTTATTGTCTTCACATATGCTGTACCTGTACAGTTGATGACATGATTTTGATCGAATGTAACAGTAAATAATACTAGGTTCTATCCCTATAAAATGGTGGTATGTTTTTCATATATTCTCAACCTTTCTCTTGTCCACTTACTGATCAAATGGCTAACTTTGAGGTGCATGTACTTCTTCAGATTTTTCTTGATTATTAATTTATATATCTTTAGATTAACAATGAAGTCCAATTTTTCGAAAATGGTGAAGTTCATACTGGAAGAATTATAGTAATTGAAGATATTGATGTAAGTCAAACTATTATTATAATTATCATCCTTCTAATGCTTGATCTAATTTAGGGAGTACATGTCTTTACCATTCAAATAAATAATAAGGAAGGTACACGTGTTCAACTTCCATGCATCTATTATTATTATTTCAAGTAATTGTGATTTTTTACTTTTGCTATAATTATAGCATGTTCAGTGTTTTTCCCACTTCTTAATCTGTACAATTTTTAAGTCATATTTTCTTTATATCATGTAAATATATATCACTTGGGTTTTCATTTTAGAATAATAATAAAAATGGAGGGAAAAAAATCATACTTCGAGAACCTGAACAAATGAACTTATGAAAGAAGTGAAAATAAAACTTTCTTCCCGAAATTCCTCCCTCAACATTCCAACCTGATATGTTTGCTCCTCCCATTGAGTGCTTCGAGCTTTAGTTTTCCTGTATTTTCCTATTAATCAATGTATGAGTATGTCATAACACATGAAATATAGTGTTGAACCTTGCTCATTGATGACAGACTGATGTCTTATTTTTGACACAGGACTCATTTTGTCGCTAACTCCAGTCATTGTCAGCACTCAGTATAACATGAGCAGAGTATGTCATGTGATTGAGGAGCATGCACAAATTTATTAAATATGGTTATATTTTCAATGATCATTTAAACAGTTACTAACTAAATAGTAATATTTGGCAATTGATATTAATGTTGTCACTTGCTTAAGTATAAGTCTGCAACTTGGCATTTGGCTTTCTCATGCTGTAGACATAGGGGTAACCACTAGTTTTTTATGTAATGGGCCTCAACTCCGCTCAAAATTTTAGCTCATATATTACATTTCTCTTGTATAGGTTTATTATTCTTAAATATATAATATATTGTCTTTAAGCTTCCCTGACACTGAACCAACCTACTTTTGGACTAGCAATCATAAAGTATTATAGTTGAAGATATATGCAAGATATATCTTTCCATACTAAGAAATCAATCCTGATGGTGAGATTACAACATTTTATAACATGCATTTGACACTAATGAGATACAGTATAATGTAGGGCAAGGATAGCAAAGTATAAACAAAAGATGAGAGAAACTTTAAAAAAGAGAGCCATAATATATGACTGCTTAAATAAAAGTTACAGAGAGAAAGCTTCTACTTAGGCACAGAATTAATTATTAAGGTGAAGAAAGAAAAGGGTGTCTCTAAATTAATTTTATGATCAATATTCTTCTCACTTTTGATTGTATGCTTTTGTTTTATTTTTCTCTTTTGATCATTTGCTTTTATTTTATAACTTATAAAACTCACACCTGCATAATGAACAAATCAAATTCTCATCAAATTCTACATATAAGGTAAATTATCTGTTGCTTCTAACATTGAAAAAGTATATGGCCAGATCACAAATAAGTTATTGTCCCTCATCAGATTAGACACTATAATCATTTTTGAAGGCACCAAGCTATTATGACTATGTGATAAAGTCCTGTAACTGAAATGTTCTCTCTTTGGTGTGTAAGGTAGATACAGGGCATATATCAATGAGTTCAAGTGAAAATCAGATAGATAGGGTGCTCTAAAAGCTGAATGTGAGCATAAGGAGTAAATGTGAAACATAAAAACAAGGGATAGATATATATGCAATGTATCTGAGTTAAAATGAAGAAATGTGAAGTATTGCAATGAAAAAAGTAAAAATAAAACAAAAGAGACTGGGATGAAACATAGAAACCAGGGGATGAACCACTAGACTTGGCCATACATGGAACAGAAGCTTACATTGAATCTGAGGATTGTGATGCAAATATGATTGGGTAATGTGATCTTGGCCTAAGCATGTGAAGAGGTCTGGTATGCATAGCAATACTGGTGTAAACTGGTCAGAGTAGGATCAGAATGGACTCAGAAATAATAGGAAAGTCATACAATGATAGAGGCATGTGAAATTGGAATGATCAGACTATGAGAGCAAAGGATGCCGAAGAATAGCACTCAGGTGAAGTTGCAAGGATGTCAGAAGTGCTCAGATTTTACTTAGAGTGTGAATTGGATGCGAGAAAGTGTGGTACAATTTAATCCTGAAGTCTGGAAGCATCGAGAATGTGGTTGCAGTGTCACAAAATTTACCTAAGTACTATATTTGATACTTATCTAGTCACACTTATGCATCACATTCTCTAAATATGCTTTTAATCATAAGTCTTTATCTTATCTGTGCCACATAGATAATCTATGGTCATTTTATCATTATCTTAACATCATCTTATCAATATCTTATCAGGTTATCTTATCATTTCCTTCTTATTTTCTAATCATAGATGTAGATAGATAAGGCTGTAACAGGAGATATGCTATTGGTTACTGACTTGGCTGACTCATGGCTTGGCGATCATATGCAGCATCAGTCATTCATCAGTCAGCATGATATCATAGATCCTAGGGTAGTGTACAGGGTCCTAGTATACATGTATATAAGGAGGCCTGTCTACACCCTTCAGGCTCAAACTCAATAACTAGTGTTGCCATGACTTAGTCACACCTGTTTCAGCTTTTTAGGTATTCTGACATGGGTTTTGCAGATAATTATATGATATCAATTGTAATTAATAGCTAGGATGTATATGTATTTTGATATAATACAATAATTTGCATAATCATCTTTATTATGTTTTAATTTCAGTTACATTGGTAAAAAAGCTAACTAAAAAGTCGAACTTTGCAATCAGCGTTTTGGACATATCTCCATCAATATAAGATATGACATTCTGCTCTTTGGCATGTACATGAGCTATATCTCAGCTATAAAATGAATGTAAGATCACTATGATATCTGAAAAACTACAGAAGTTATGAGTCATATATCATTTAGGCCTGACTTAGCTGCAGCAACACTATCAACAACTATTTTGCTGATCTCCTTATCACACATTCCCCTCTCACTTTGAGCATTACTCTCTCCCCACCTTTTGACAAGGTGAGTGTAGGTTTGTGATATGCAGTCATAGTTGCAATTGTAGTTGCAGAGTGCACAGTCATGATGTGGCCAGTCCAGGCTGCACGAGACTTAGTCAGAAATGTGAAGGGAATGCCCAATGGACTTCTCAGGAACAATTGGAATGATTCAGGGCCAACACAAGTGAAGATCATCCATGTGATACGACTGAGTGACTCGAAGGTGAAGGATGACTTTGCAATGCTGCAACAAGATGTAAAATGATGTAATGATGATGTGAGTGATCTTGGATATGTGTGGGATATACATGAAGATGTCCAAAGTTTCAGAGACTCTGAATGAACAATGAGTGAGGGAGTGTGTAATGAAGTGTGAGGCTGAGCACAAGAGATAGCAAGCTTATAGAAGACTCTGAGAGGCTATGATAAAATGCAAAAATGTTCAGATTGATGCATAGAGCTAATGCAGTCATATCAATGTGAACACAAACATGAGGGTATGGGGGAAGGAACTCAGATAAGATGATAACTTAGCTCTAACCATGATGGTGTGGGGCCAAGCATGAGGCTTTCATGAACTCCTCATGCTTCTCGAAAATGCAGTCACAATATTTAGAATGCAGTTGTTGCAGTTTCAGTGCAGTTGCAGTAAAATAGCTAGTGTTGAACTTGGTAGAAAGCTTGAAGAATGACTCAGAGTAAATGCAGTAAGAACAAGTGAGTTAATTGTGAAAATAATCATGATGAGTCGCAGTGCTGGAACTGAGCTCTGAACTCAAGGGGGAAACTTGTCTTCTTCTTGGATTGTGGACTAGGACTGTCTGGCTCTGTCTCTATCTCATTTCCAGTATGTAAGGTAGATACAGGGTCACTGCACATCAAGTGAAATTCACCAACAGGAAATCCGTGGTAAAATCAAAATATCCTGAGGTTTTGCCATGAATTTTCTTTGAGAAAAATTTGCAGGAAATTGATGGCATTATTGCCATTTACAGTGAATTTTCTTTGATTTTCCTGACCTCCTAGCCACACAGCTGGGTGGGCTAGCATGTGCCGGGTTTCTCAATTGCCACCAAAATATTCAGAATAAAATTGATACAATTGATCACATTATATTCTATGCATGATTGAAAGGTTGAGTCTGCAGCCGGAGACATGTAAAGTAGTACAGTTCCCTAATGCTAATGACACTTGAGAGATCTGCATTAAGGGGGATCCGCATGCTTGCGAGCAGCTTTTGAATGTGTTGTGTAATCAGAATCAAGTTGCAATATATATGAGAAAAAGCAACTTACAATTTTGCCCCTCAACGTCCAACTGCCCACTTCATACCCATTGCAACTGTCGAATGAGCTGCAGCCCACAAGAGCTATGCCCGCCTCACATGAAGATGAGGAAAGTGGTTGGGCCCCATCATCTCTGCAGAATGTGCTGTCTTCTAAGCAGCTCTGAATGACCATGGAGTCATCCACTCAAGTCAGGAGGCCGCAGGAATTCCTCTCGCCATTTACCAACCAATCTTCACAACCTCTGCACCATTCAATGTCCATTCCTGCAGTGTCGACACAGCCCAGGACTGCAGGGAGGAATATTCCGAACAACTTCTCTCATCCCGTTGTTCAAGATAAGTCTTGCTGCCATGAGTTGTAAAGAAAAAGGCTAATACCATTCAAAGGAACATCAGGCAAAATCATATCCGATCAGATTGCAGCCATGCATACCTCAATGTTGGACATGCAGACACAACTCGCAGGTTATCATGAAGATATCACACATCCGTCAAAAGAGGTGGCAGCCCTTGTGGTCAGCAGGGGTGAGATACTCGATCGAATTGAGGTCTTACATGATTTTGTGAGGGATTCTGTGGAGTGTATTGTGAGCATGGAGTTTCATACAGATAATGTGGAGGATATTTTGTCCACCATGGTTCCTGGAAAGGCGATAGTGCTGAAAATGCACTGAGAGCACCTGACGCCCACAATGAGAGTTCCAGCAGTGAACCACATAAACACGACACTGTAATAAATGTAAGTAATATACTTGTCCAATTAGAGGCTACAAAAACTCACCTGGAATGCAGTCGCTTGTTCACACTTCATTTCATCAGCTAATGGGAACTACGAAGAATGTCATTCCACCAGCACTGCTCAAAAATGGTTGTTTCTGGACAGAAGAATCTGACGACTCACCCAACCAACTTCTATGCCCAAATTGGGACAGCTGGGCCGACAATTGAATGGCATGGCTTTGTGATGTTACACAGATGATTTGCGAACGAGGTCCGAAATGGAGCAACACCATGACTTTAGAAGCTTTGAGTGAAGTTCCAATGAAGATGCTGCACGATGCCCTAGAGGCATTCTTCCATACTATGGCAAAGTGCTACAAAGATCATGTTAATAAGTCAGACACTGAACGGGAGTGCAAAGTGCAGTTGAGTAGGTACAAGGTGCAAAAAAAAGGAGTGTGTACCTTGTGAATGCCATGTATGAATGTGGAATGTCACTAACCAATGGTCTGACTAGAAAGCAGCAGAATGTACCACTTTTCGAGGACAGGTTGCAGCCCTCACAAAGAGAAAGTATGATTTTCTTTTTACATGGCCATATCAGTCCATGAATGATTCCGAATCTGATGGCGCCATCGACCCGAACATGGACAATGAGGCACAGAACAAAGTTCCTGTGATGTGAGTTAGTGGACGGAGACCCTGGGTGTCTCATGCTCCAGCATATCGTGCAGATGGCATAAGTTTTCTATCATGATAATGAACAGTTTGACTTACATATGTGCCATTGATCAATGCATTGCTTGACACCCTCGATGTTGCCATTGCTGCCACATAAGAAGCAAATTCTGCTCAGGGCCCAGGCAACAACCATCATGCTCATCACCATGGTGCTCCACGTACCACTGAAGAGACAAAATTGCCTACTGTGTGAGCCTCTAAGGATAAGGGAGGCTTAGTTAGGGCAGCAGTGAAGATCTCACACATGATAATCAATCCCGCATGGCTTGAACAGTTTGCAGACAAGTATGATAAGCCATCCATGATAGCTGTGGATAAGCAGCAAGAACAAATTGAGTATATTGTAGGTGATGGAAGAGACAATGGGGAGCTGCATGAGGAGCAAGAACTGATGAAGGTGATAGAGAGCGACAGAGAGAAGTGGACGAGTGCGATCCTAACATTGATCCCACACTGTATGAGCTGTAGAACTGAGGTTGAAAATGCGAAATCTTGTTGTTACGAGGTGTCATTCTAGTTCCGGATCCATGAATGCGAAATCTGTGCTAAAATAAAGATTGTCGGTTCTTGGGTACTCTGTGAGATATATAGAAGTTAGAAATGTAACCAGGAAACTGTACTGACTCACATGGCACAAAGACATTGTCACATAGTGGTGATTCACGATGATCAACTCTGGCAAGCACAAAGTGGCCAGACAGCAGCCTCATGTCAACAACAAGTTGTGCACCAAGATGTTTATAGTGCCAGATGCCAATTCCAAGGTCAGCAGATCTATGTATGTGTATGGTTAATCTCAGGAATGTTCAAAGCAGCTAAATGCACTGCAAGTCCCAGGGCATTGATGATATTTCCTTCATCTAAAATGAAGGGTCATACTATCGCACAATGGTCTCTAGATCTGGCATCATGGGAGGTTCACATGAGTGTATAATATGCAGAATATAGTCAATCCGGATGGGTTGATGACCATTTATGAAGCCATAAGAACATTCAAGACCATGGTGTGTGGTAGATACACCGTACTGCAGCCCACTGACAAAGTACGTGAGGTATGAGAGAACTGTGGTGGCAATAAATGGTTCACTAACTGTGGTGCTTGATGTATCAAGGAATAAGGTGGATGTCGGACTCCCAAAGGGAATGTAGGTATGTGAACAGTAATGCATAGAGTCCAAGGGTCTGAATGTTGACTTTGGTGCTATGTCTTGTGAATTGTATCATCGCTGCAATATATGTTTAGTCACTGTTGAGCTCGGGTAGGTGGTACTTACCATCCTCTTGACCTGCCGCCATAGTAGCTATCATGGTGAGCAATGTGCCACGAGTTGAGCATGTCTTCATCTTGCCCTGTAGGTATTTCTTCAGTGTCGTGATCACATACTTATCTTCATCAGTCTTGTCTGGACTGAGTGATTTAAAGTTCTGGGGAAAGTATGAGTAGACCACTCGAAAGCATAGCATGACTCACTAGGTTCTGGATTAACATTATTTTGGTCCATCCACACATGAGAGTCACCTGGAGTTCACCTCCACCATGTCCATTGTGCTTAAACCACCCAAGAAAGCCATTGTTGCACTTGTATGGATATGTCCACCATGAATAAATGGACCAAGATGCAGAATGTAAGATGTGAGATGCATAAGAAGGTGAAAGTAGGGCATTAAATGACAGTTCATTCGAGCCCATGATTGACATGTGCACTGGTGGCAATCATGGCTTGAAAGGCTTCTTCAACACTGATGGACTGGGACCAGATCCTGATGGCTGTACTGCATTCCATAACAACATCAAAGTGCACTTGTGCAGGAGGTCCTCAATGTGGGCATGTGCTTCACCGGCCTTGGTAGTTCACTTTAAGTGTGACACATTCTCGTCCAGAATTTTACCATCTATCTGCCAGCTAACATATAGTGTGACAACTAGAACTGTTGTGAAGTTTCTCCATTGGTCAGCTTTGCCCAAGCCTCCAGTAGCAAGCTATGACTAGATTAGAATGTGAGATAGAAGCTGAATAAATACAAATATTATTTGGAACACATCCAATTGTCGATGGCCACCACACAGTCTTCAGAAAAGCTTCCAGTTTCTCCAGTGGTTTGTCTTGATGACCATGCTTGACAAACATCCCACCACCTACGAGGATATCTTGGATGACATGCTTAACTTCGCCTATGGAGCTTAAGCTATGGGAAGGATTCTGATATTTGTAACAACTCACCAAGATATGCAGCATGCATGAAATCAGTCAGTGAGTCACGTGCTGGCAGCCAGTCAGGTAGAATATTAAGGCTTGACCACAGCACACCTCGCTTCTCATGGATTTCATCATGGTCATATGCATCAGTGTTTCGCCAGAGAAATGCATATTTGAGAAAATGCCAATCCTCGTGCAAGTGAAATTCTGAATCATGTGAGTGTGTGAAGAACTGATCTGAAGTACTCGAAAAAAACATACTGTCTGAGTCATAACAGTCGGGATGGATGAGAGTGAAGGGTTGGTGGCAAACAGTACACATGAACCACTTTGATGTGTGGCCATGCAAGCCTGAAGTCTTGCAGCTTGCTGGCAGGTCAGAAGCATCGATATATAAGTATCCATGTGCAAGTTGTGGTTCGGGTTCATTTGGAATGTCAAAGTTAACACTATAGGTACTGTAATATACACTCAGATGTAGAGATTAGTGAACTTACCATAATATAGTCTCAGCATATCATTGACCAAAGGCTCGGGGACAAAATTAAGCTGCTCGAGTGAGGGTTCATTGGGGCCCAGTATCATGCAGTTTAATAGTCTTCTCAGTGAGGAAGCACTTTGCCTGCAGATTGTAGCATATTGTCACATAGATTGCCTCGACAAAATGACTGCCACATTTCATTCCTCAGAACCTAAAAATATGATTAGTTGTGCCTAGAATTAAATATGAATGTGAGACATCACCAGTCAATATTAAACATCAGGACAAGACCGATTGGCAGTGCAATGAAACATTGATGAAGATGGTGTATATTACATTGATAAGACTCGAACGTGATCTGAACTAAAACCTAATAATAAAACCACACACACACTCTGTATTGAGGAGGTCATAGCACAGATCAGAAGTTACGAGTTAAGTCATGAGTGGCCTAACGGCTTCTCGTCTTGGTTCCGAATGCAAATGCGAATGCGAATGCAGATGCGAGAGGACAGGGAAATGGACTCGAAGGGGATGCAAGGATGATCAGTGTGAGGCTGAACGCAAGGCTCACACGAACTCCTCGTGCTTCTCGGAAATGCAGTCGCAGTACTCGGAAACACAGTCGCAGTCGTAGTGAAAACACAGTCACAGTGAAGAAAATGTGGTAGGGCACAGTCGCAGGATAACTCAGGGTAGACACAGTGTGAGACGAGTGTGAGATGCAATGAGTTCGCAGTGCTGGAACTTAGCTCTGGACTTCGGGGGAAAACTTGTCTGAATTTGGTAAAGTAGATACAGGGTATTATTGACGAATCTGAGTCTGAATCATGTGAAAATGGCTATGAACAATGCTCGAGGCCCGAAGTAGGCATAACCAAAAATGCGAAAAAGAGGGTAATGATACGATAAGAGAAGGATACGAATTGGGACATATTGAGGAGGTAGGGGAGGGACCAAACATGTAGGAGTATGTACGAAACATAGCAACTGTGGCTGAACCACTAGGCTTGCCTTATTCAGAAGGGAAAAGATTGCAATATCCTCGGGAGCTGCAGCATGAATCCGATCACCAGTACGATCTTGCCCTGACCATGAGGATGCACCTGAAACAGGCTCGAGTCCTTCGTGTCATTTCGGAATGCTGCCGAAAGGGTCCGTGATATCGTATGACATTGTCCTCATGCAGATCTGAGCTGATCAGGCTATCTGATCGGGCTATCCCGACAGTCTGGCTTGGTGGATCGCCTGATGCACTACCTGCGTGAGGATACTCTGGGGTTTAAGAAGGACTTTGGCTCAATTAGGAAAGCCGATCCTGATGGTGCACACGATAATTGGACTCATGCACTTGCTCGCATTCGATATTGATGGCGATCGTGAAGAGAGCTGCAGAGCTGCAGTGTTTGCATGTGTATCAACATCTTTGATGCCCCATTTGCCACCTCAACAATGTTGTAGCCCTGCATGGATAGCCCTCCATCGCCAGCCATTGGACATATTGTACATACAATATTGAGGGTCTGACCATCCTGGCCAGTCTTCCTTCACCATGAGAGGAGTTGACCCTGGCTCATCATCATCTTTGCACCACTGTGAAAACTCCTTGACCTTCTGGGATGTGCGAGAATACACTGAAGTGCAGGAAGAATCGGGGTAGTTGGCATAATTTTAGTTGGTATTCATTTCAAAGTGCCACCAGTCATTGTCTTTGTTCGATAAAGCAAGCCTGAGCAGCCAGGTTGTGAGCAACGAGAGACCTTAAGGCGATACAGCTCAGAGGGGTGATGTCAAAACCAGCATAGATTGCATACAAAGTAGAAGACCAAATACTGGTCTGCATCAATGCCGAGGTGACATTAGACAGTGTGTAGTGTGCGGGCCATCTTGTCCAGGCCTGGAACTTCGCAATCAGCATGGTGAGACATAGATGAAATTGTTTCAAACCCGCTGCTAAGCATATGTTGAACCATGTCGTGAGTAGCACCGTGAACTGAAGAAGTAATAAATGCATTTATATATCACTCCAAAGGATGGGATCCTCGCTGAACACAGGTGCCAATCCATAGGTAGGAGCATTGACAGGGTTGAGTAGCTCTTCATCAGTGTGAAGACTGTCAAAGATGTCCTCGGCACTAGCATATAAGGGATCATCAGTGACATCTAGCTCGAGTGAGCTATCAGAATTAGTGGGGCTGTGTGGATGTGACAGCGCTCGCTGAAAATCCACATCTGTAGCATCAGGATTGGAAAATGAGGGAGAGGGCAAGCGTGAAAGTCGAAAACTGAGGTCTTTGTCAGCGAAGTCAAACCTGTCCTTGCTGCTAGCAGAGAGATTGTTTGTAGGCCCTAGCACATCCAAGGTATGTTCATTGTTGCCTAGCTTAAGGTTACAATCATTCTGCGCAGTTTCGTCACCGTGGAGCACTGCCTCAGTGCAAGAAACATCACCATAAGGCAGAGCAGTGAGTTCAGAATTGTCATCAGAGAAGGTGTCACCTGCAACAGATTTAGTTCATTCTCCCAGGTCCAGCCAAGGCTCAGATATGTCTTGAATGACTCGTGGCATGTTGGGAACATGGCTAGCAGCAAGAACAGCACAAAAAGGCCCAGCATTTTGGGTAGAATTGGGGCCTGTAGCATTAGCATCTTGCTGTGAGTGCTGGGTATCCTTCTTCATATGAATTCAGATGATATCTTGAGTCTGCATGCCTGCAGATGGGCTGAGTTTGCAAGATCGACAAGGACATAGGCAGTGGTGCTGTTTGTCGGGCCTGGGTACCTTGGGCATTGGCACATAGTATGGGTTGTCGACAGGATCCAGCTCAGTTAATTAGCTATAAACTTAGATCGAGCAGCTCAAAAGGGTTGGTGTTGGAGGATGCTGCCATACAGTCGCCATGTACGTACGAAAGATATTAACAAGGGACTTAGATGCAACTTGGACACGAGAATGTGTTTGTCACATGATCATTAATAACTTTCCTATGAAGGAAAAACAAAGGAAATATGGCCTCTAGTGAATACATAGGAAATCTGTGAGAAATTCAAAATTTTCCCCTTATTTCCGGGCGGCAAAATTCACCTTAACATGCAGTGGGTATATATCAATGAGTCTGAGCAAAAGCATGTGAAATTGAATATGTAGGGTGCTCAAAAAGTCAAATGCAAGCATAGGGAGTAAATGTAAAACATGGAAACAAGGGATAGATATATAGGCAATGTACCTAAGGTAACACAAAAAATTGTGAAGTATTGTGATGGGGAAAGCAAAAATGAAACAAAAGAGACTGGGATGAAACAGAAATCAGGGGATGAACCACTAAACTTGCCATAAAAGAAAAAGAAGCTTGCATTGAATCTGAGGATCATGATGCAAATATGATCAGGTGATGCAATCTTGCCCTGAACAGGTGGAGAGGGGAACTGAGAAGTGTTGTACCCTTCATTGAGGTGCTCGCACTTGATAGTGAGAAAATATTCAATGGTCCTGGGGCTGACCACTAGCAACAGGAGGGTCAATATCTAGCTTGTTCAAACTGTAACAAGTCAGTAATTAGAGAATATGCTTACTCTTGAATTCTACTTCCATGCAGCCAAGGTTTCGATTAATGACTGGAAACAGTAGCATAATGTTCAACAAAGTTTATTAGTACTCATAATACTAGTACAGTTACAAAACTTACCTGGAAACAATAGCACATCAACACATCACATCTCTGCATCTAATTCAGTGTCTATAACCTAAAGGGGCAAAAATTGTTATGTGACGATGTGGATGTCTTGCTTATGGTGGGAATAGACTGCCACTTCCTTCTTCTTTGCTGTGGCTATAATTCTGTGCAATTGTGATGCAATTATCAATCTTGTATGCGAAGTTGATTATTAGCATATGTTTCTGAGTGAAAATGAACTTTTTAAATGAATGTTTTGTGTGATTAAGAAATCATATATAAAATCAAAAATTTTAGTCTAAGAGCACAAGTGGTATATTATCACACATGCCAGATTAAGACCAACGAACCCAACATTGAACATCAGCAGGACATGTGAATTATTATCATTTGAACTATTGTCCTTGAACCTTTTAATCACCTTGGTTTAAGCTATTGTCCCCTTCAGGCTGGTGGCTATGAGAAAGTTGTTTTTTTGATAATTTTGAGAACTGTCTTTAATCTGTCACTAATGTCTTTTCAAAAAGGTCAAATGTTCCAGTGTTTAATACTTATTAATCACTACTTTTATAATTAGCTTAAAAAGGAGAAAAAGAAATAGTGATAAAATAAAAAAGAAGAATAGAAAAGTGTTTATATGGTCAAAAAGGTTTAGCTTATTATGTAAGAATAGGGCTAACAATTTAGAATTATTAGACTGAAAACACTTTATCTCAGTATAACATTTTCAAATAGACTTGGAAACTCCAGTATATTATAGTTCTTTGAAAGTTTCAGATAATCTAAACTCATTTAATGTATCTTTAATTTTGGGATATTTTAAATTATAATCCTTCTTTTTATTATAATTTGTCTGATCTATAAAAATAAATATATAACATTTACTTATTAGTTATATCTAAGAAAGCAAGCAAATTATGTAAAATGTTCTAATTTGCAACAATTTATTTATGAGAAATATTACTTTTATATATATATGAAAAGTTCACAACACTCTGTGATAAGTAGCAAAGGAAAGAAGATCCCATTCAAAAATCTATATTATTAGGAAGATATAGAACTTCAAAGTCCATATCTATAGAATATTTTAGTAGCTTTCACCAAAGAACTTTGTTAAGAATGATATCTTTTTGAAGGACCCATGAGTCTTACTCTAATCTCATGGACGAGTCACTCCTAAGAGGCTCTTAGTTTTGATGTTTGATAGAAACTATTAAGACTAAGAGTTAGGGATAGGAGGTGTCCTAAAGTGTCCTAGCTTTTTTTAGTGACCTTTAAACATTCTTAGAATGAAGTTATTCTCCTTTTAAATTACTTTAACTTAGATAACTATCTAATTTTTTCAATAGATATTCAATATATTGTTCACAAACTGGAAGAAGAGACAGACCTCTTTATGTCTTTTTGATAGACATGGTGGTTTTTATTTCACACCTTCTTCATCACACAGTGTATCTATTACAAACTACTTTGCTAAAAAAAGATATATCTCAGATAAGTATCATAAAAGTTTATATTGATTAATCATTATTTAAAACTTATAGTACATCTGTAGGAGAAGTTGTCTGCTATTTTTGCATAATGCTCTGATCATCAAAGGGTGTAGTTGACAGGGCCTTATTATTAGCCTCTCTATTCTCATAATGGAAGACCTGTATGCTGATCAGCTTACAAGCCTGAAAATGAGAGTACTAAAGAGGGCTAATGAATTAGTAAGAATTTAGTAGTAGATATGAGATCCATTTCACCATTTTTTGTATATCTTACATGCTCTATCTTGCTATTGAATTCTTCTACTTTTGCTTTCATCAAGTGTTTACTTATAAAAAGGATTAAAAAGCCAGTGCAAGCATTTTTATGTTTATCTTAATTGATGTGCCAGTAAGTTGCTACTTGCATTCAAAAAAGGTAACCACTATATTGACATTTGTGTCTATGCTAAACCAGATCTAATCGGCAGCTACAGTTGACAGGTGAATAATATCATTTTTTTATGAAAACATATAATCTGATATTTAGGTATATAGTATTTTAAAAGTGCAAAATAATCTTACACACACTATAAAAGATATCTTCAGTACATTCATAGCAAATAATTATTCAGATATTAATTTCAGAACATTTGGTCACTGAATAGATAATAGCATAAAAATTTTAGCTATAGCTATAGCTGGTATATAAAATTTTATATATTTAATAAAGTCGAGATGGAGAACATTCACATCTGGGGCAGAACAAAAGATGGATCAAACAATGAATTGACCATAGGATCAATGGACAAAATAAGGAGGACATTATGAAATATATCATCCATGACTGAGCATATCAGAAATATATGATTACTGGCATTGGATTCCAATTGCAGAATGTTAGTCAGAGTCTAGTAATCATAATGATGATTCATTGAATTGCCAGTGGATCATGTGGCAAAGTGTGAACATTGAGTCACACTGAAGAGATCATATGTATTCTGAAAAGAGATACATATGAATAATACGGGATGGGAGAAATCATATTTCCTGGGCTGATTCAGACTCATGGCAGACACATGTTTCTTGATCAGACATCAGCTGGATTCAATGAAGCTTGACATTAGGGAAAGTTAGTTGGTACACCAGCTAAAGTTTGATGTAAAGTGCAGAGAGACGATTTGGAACACCATGAATTGTGACTATTTAATAATGATGTTTGCACAATACAATACCATTGCCAGCAGCGGAGGCCACATTTCCACTCTAGAATTCATCAGTGGCAGAGATGATTGCCTACATAGAGGTGAGTAGAGATGAAGGGTCCATTGTCCTCACCATTATGTTCCCCCTCCAGCATTCCACTCTCCTCGACCTCTCCCTTGGTGGTGATGTCCTGCACCTCTGCCGACCCACCCTCGTAGGGAACGAGCTGATGTCTGTTAGCATACTGATATTCATCCAGAATGACGGACTCACCGGAACATAGTGTGTGAAGGAGGTCGCCACCGCTAAGGAGATGTACATATCCCACAATGCCCTGTGGGCGTCGGCGATCTTCCTGGTCTTCTTCACCTGCTCGGCAAACTGCTGCATTACCTCATAGTGATGGAGGATGTTGGGTGCATCTGCCAGGATGCACCTCACCAACCACTGTGATGGCAGTGTGTCCCTCATCTCTGCCATGAACTAGTCATGGTAGGGGCCCCCACTGTCCAGAATGAACTAAGTGCATGAAATATTGATATGAAATCTGACACTTACTAGGTCCTCAACATCTGGATCATGGAAGTACGCACAACAGTGGCAAAGTCATCATCCATCAAGTATTTCAATTTATTTGTGTAGTTTTTCATGTTGGTGGATGGTAGGGAGGTGTCAGGGAACAATATATAGTATAGTATATATATGCAAACAGCAAGTGACACAGCAGATCAGAGCGACAACCGAAAGAATCATCTCACGGATAACTTTAAAATATATGAGAACAGTGATCAGATGGCTCAACAATATTTACCAATAATGACAAGTTAATATGATAATGATCATTACTGTATTTTATGACATCAAAAATAACACTATTTTGACTAGCTTTATAATTCTGTGAGGGATTCTTTCTCAGATATATAAGCTATTTTAGTTCACAGACACTTTTTTAAATGACACTATGATTTGAGTGATCTTATTATATGTTATATCATTGATCAACTAATTCTTTTGATTACTTTTCTTTGTGAGAAAGTACTCTTATGAATGTTTATAATTCTTTTATATCCTTGCTAAATTAGTATAATGTTGAATTGAATATTAAATGTCATAGCTTGGAGGCATTAGGTTACTTCTTTTAGTATATATGTTGAAAGTGAGTTGACTATCAAACTTCATTTTTTCTAATGTTATTAGTAATATTAGCACATTTTTGCACTTGCCCAGAGATTAAACTTCTTGATAATCTTATATAGACAATATTAATTCTTTTATCAATTTTACATTCTTTTATATGATGATGCAATTTGTGCTTGAAGTTATGCCTTTATTGTTATATTACTGTCATTTTGTCTTACCTCTATCTCAATTAGATAATGAAAGAGATGTTGAAATTCAAGGTTTCACTATAGGTAATATTGGGCATTGACCCACATCTCTGATTGTGAAGACCAGTTTTAATAATAGTAATAATTTTGACAGAAATATTTTATATTTGAGGACTCAAAGTAATAATTTCATAATGCAAAATATTTGGACAAATATGAAAGAACAACTAGCTCATAAAGCTTAACATGCTTAGTAATATACAAAAGTTGGAAGATTGTATATATTTATTGTTTAATATTTTATATATATATCATTAATAATTATTGTTTTAGCTACTGAAGCAATTTGATGACAATGGTGTTAAACCAAATAAATCTTCATTAGTTCCAACTTATTTGCCAGATATATTGTTTACTTTTTGTATTGCATTTCTTACAAATATTTTAGACAGGAGATTCAATGCAAGATTCAGTCTGAAACAAATAATGATTCTCTTAATGCTATGATTGCAAATAATATGTCTAATAATTTGCAGTTTATGAACAGTTTTGATTCAATATTAATTTTTTCCTTATATGCATTTTTCTCATTATACAAGAAACCTTATATAAGTATGTTTTTATTTGTTTTCTTTCTCAATACACTTATATATTTGGTAATGAAATAATGAAGCCCCAGTTGATGTCTATTTACTTTTTTAATAACCAATAGGGACACATATTAACTATCATCAAATGGTTTTCTATTCATCTGTGAAAATGTCCCATTATAAGAATGTCTATAAACTTTTATATGTTGCTTTTTATGTCTTTGTTTGGATTAAAAACATTGAGAGCATTATTTATTCTTTTAATTATTATTATACTAATTAGTAAGCTTCATGAATGTCTTTCAGATATGTTTGAACCTTTTAGTGGCTATGCTCAAGTTTTGCCTGATAAAAAGTTCACTTCTACACATTTGTTTATCAGCATTATTCTCAATCTTATCATTATTACAGCTGCTCACAGGGGTTAAGATCATAAATATAGAGAAAATAAAACAAGATTAGTGTTTGGCACAAGATGCACTAAAGAAAGCCAAAGTGTGGCATATAAGACCTGTGGACTAACCTTGGTATGTATAGACACATTTGGTGGCACATGAAAATGTTCACTGCAGTTCTAACTTTCAAGGCGGGTAGTTTCACTAGCCAATGCTCAGCATATGTGCTGGACAACATCACAATGAATTTCATATAGCTTGGGTGATATATAACAATGGCAAAATACATCAGTGGCAGACAGAATTTTCTATATACAGGTGAGTGGAGATGGAGGGTCCAATGTCCTCATTATTATACCCACCCTCCTTCTCAACCTGTTCCTTGGTAGTGATGTTTAGCACCCCTGCCAACCCACCCTCCATTGAAACAATTTAAAGTCTGTTAGCATACCAATATAAATCAACAATCATGCACTCACCAGAATGTGGTGGGCAAATACTGCCACCACAGCAAAGATGATGTACTTCTCCCAGACAAATTGTCTCTAGCATCAGCATTATTGCATCAGCAGCCCCAAAACAGAAGGCATTCTACCACTTTGGGTGCCTTTGTTACAATTTTCCTAATTTGGACAAAGACACAGACTAGATGCTGGAACGCGATGCATCCAGTCACATGGTGAATTAAATCAAATGACCAATGATGGGAAAGGACCATCATATGTACAAATGAAGAAAGGTATTTAAAGGCTTGTTTTTTGCTCCTGAAACTCTAGCTCATTCAACTTTGTTGAACACATTTGCTATTGTTTCAGTGTCGTCTCAATCGCCCATGCGTACAATTCAGCATTGAGAGTAAGCCTACTCGTTAACGTTCGGCTGATTTGTTACAGCCTTCTTTGTTCTTTTCACAGTTGTTGTTTATGCTTCATTTTGTCCATAGTCCTTCTGCCTCTCCTCCTACATTTTAAATCTCATCCTTGGTTCTCAAATAACCTCCAATCATGCTCACACCCGCCATGTTAATGGATGACCAGTGATGATGCATATGGTGACCAACATGTATGTTCATCTTTTTTCTTTTCATTTTATTTCTCACTTCTGGCTGGAGAATGTTTCCTCTTAGCTGAATATAGTTTTGAAATTTATGGATCCCAAGTTCCATTAGCTACTATTCTAGCTGAGATTCAAATTGGAGAAAGAGTATTTGTACTTGGTTGCTCTTTATTAAAGTGATCCTTTTCTTTTTGAAGAAAGAAAATTATTGATGTGACCTCCACTAGGACTCTTAGAATTTTCAACTTGGTTGGGCTATGCTCTTTACTGCGGTATTTTGTAAAGGAGAATATATTTATATTTTGAAACTAGCATTGAGAATCTGCTTAAAGTCAGAAAATATGGTTATAATCAGGAGAGTTTTAAAGTATAAAATTAAGATATAGTGTGATGGTAAAAATATCAACATTTCTCACTTTATTCATACTATTACTGTGTTCATAATATAATTCTAATGTAACTAAAAATTCATTGTCCTTTGACTATTGTTCACATTATATTATTTTTAGTTCTCTATTTGTGGCAAATTAGTACATTGAATAGCCTCTACTGTTCAGATTCTTTCACATAATTTAGTATCTATAGGGTCTCACACAGCAGAAAGAAAGACACTTGTTATAATTGATAGTTAATTTTAGATGTATGCAACACTTTGAGTATATAGACCAGGTCTGTTTTAAGTAGCTATATACTATTGTATGCACTGTCTGAAATACACTGCTTTTATTCTCAATCTATGTAAAAAGCTTAGAAGTTTTAATTAACTCTGTTTAAGTTAATACACTCTAGTTCAAGTTGGACTCTTTTGAGAACCAAGACTTGCAATAATTACTAACATAATTATATTGAGTTTATTATCACAAACAACTAAAATGCTAACTAACTAACAACAAATTTGTTTTTAGCAGAGTTGATTATTTTAATAGGTCCTTTTATTGAGTAACTTAGCTGCACATTAGTTGATATATCATGAATGACACCTTGATTACATTTATCAAAGTAAGATCAACTGTAGTAAAAATTCTATAAATTATTTTAATAAAGTAATAATTATGTTACACTGCAAAAGTTTACACACATTTTATAAATTATAGCAAATACTATCTACAATAAGGCTTTAGCCCTAACTTACAATAAATGAGGAGGCCAAGAATCTTAGTCTATTATTCTATTATATCAAAGTTTAATAAAGGTTAGTAGTTTATAAAATAGTTTTCAAAACTGTATTCAGAAGTAAAAAGTTTTTAATTAATAAAATGTTCACAGACTTGTATGATTTTTTTAGTAGAAACTAATATTACTCCACTTTAATTTATTTTTTATTTTCATTTAATTCTTACTTCTATATTTATGCATCTAACTCAAAGTCAGTGGGTAGGCATTCAGGCAAAGAATGAGCTTAGGGAGAATTTCAAGGTGACATAAGATTCTCACATTATTTTCATAGCTATATGTTTGAGATAATAATGTTGTCACACTATTTTGAAAAATCCTGGAACCCAAAAAAGATTCAACTGACAGCACTCGGTGCTTTCAAATGATGCAAAAGATTAAATATTGAAAGGGCTTCATCTGCAGCAACTTCCATGCACCGGCAACAATATTATGTATGCAGGGTGGAAGTGACATATTGTACAGTTTCTTGGTCCTTTAAATGGTCAATTTGTTTTATTGTTTTTTCAGACAGTCAGCCAATTGTGAATAAAATTGTGAACTATGTATCCATGGCACAGAACTTCTGAAAATCATCCACCGACTGATTGGTCAAATGATTTGCTGTCTTCATGTGGTTGACTTTCTTTTCCCACCTCTCACTATGGCTTTCAGTCCAACAACCACCAATATGGTCAACTCTGACCATCAGCAAATGGCATTCCTATCATTTCCTTCCAGCATTATATTCAATCATTTTGTTGAATCCAATGCAATGGGATCATGGATTAATAATATCAAGGATCCCAAGACTATTGAGATTGACAGCATGGGCACCCCCACAGATGAGGCAATGACATGGTGAATTTGTATGTGTCCTGGCAATACATATTTCTTGCTGATGCACTTACAAGACACCTTATTCTACACAGTGATTGGCTTCATGTTGATTGTTTCTGTAAAGCATTTGATGACTTCCCATGGTCATCTTCACAGTCTGCAGTCTGGGATAGTGTTAGTGGCCTTGTTGCCTATTCAGACTCTACAAAGCACTGATTACCTGCAGTTTGGTGAGTATTTGAGCAGGAATGACAAGGTGGCACATAAAAGTGTATCCCAGCAACTGGACTCCTTTTTCAACAAGCTGATAAAACCATGATGGTGTTCTTTTCATCCTACTTCAGGAACAAAGGCCTTATATGATAGAAACCTCGTTTCATGTATCTCTTCATTCAGTTGCTAATTGTCTATAGGAATGAGTGTAACAAATTTCCTGATTTGGACATAGATGCCCAGTAGGCGCTGGGATGCATTGCATTGATCACCTGCAGGATCAGGTGACGGATGGAGGAATGAGTGTCATATTGATGACGTGGTTCAATAAGTGGATGAGTAAGGCAGAATCGTGGGATAGTGATTATACATGTATAAATGGACCTTGCTATTTAAGACTGGTTGATTCACTTGGAATGTCAGCTCATTCAACTTTGTTGAACATTTACGCTTTCATTCCAGGTGAGTCTTGTATTTACTTATGTACATTTATACTAACTTCATTGAACATTTACGCTTTTGTTCCAGCTTTCACTCTCAAAATTGTCGTGTACGAATACCAACACTGGGAGTAAGCCTACTCGCTGGGTTTTGGTTTGATTCATAACAATGAGGTCCACAGTCATGACACCCCCATTGTTCTAGGCTTCTTCCTCAAATTTCTTCTTCAAAGCTACATTGATCTAGAGCTGGAGCTGGGGCATGAAAATGGTCTGCACAATGTGCTGCTTATTATTGAACAAGCAAAATGTGAGCTACTATAAAGATTCACCATCTCAAAGACACTTCCAGATGAGTTTGGCACTGGCTGCAAAGCTCTATGAAGTAGCATTATGCAGTTAATGGAGGAGAAACATAAGGCCTGCATGGCTGAACCATTGAAAGATAGAGCAAATAGAATAAATGATGATGGGATGAGCACAGGACTCTGGGACAGTAGTTTTGAGGGCTGAAAAATGGATGGTTTGCAAAGTGATTGGGACCTCAGCTTAGGAGAGCTCTGCTCATAGAGCTCATTGGGCCCATTATCTTCCTACTCATCCATAGTAACAGCCAGGTGGTGATGATTGAATGCCAACTAAAGTGATGGCTTGCAAAGATGGTTTTGGCCCCATGGAATGTCTGGGACATCACTGAAAATGGAGATGTGTAGCTGTCAAACATCTTACCAGGGTCATAAGATGCTATTATCACCAGAGAACAGCCTGAGGAGGTATCTGGTAGTCAGATGCAGTGCACAGAATCTACTTGGATTGAGCATCTTCATCTGTCTTCATGCATCCCATCTCTTCAGTGGCATGCAGCTGACTAAGCATACCATGAGCCTCACAGACATTGCCTGTCCCCATAACTAAGTGGAAAAGTTTGAAAGTTTATCAGGCCATGTGACCCATGAAACCTTGCACTTTTATTTCTTCCTTATTGGGCTTCTCCTTAGACAGCTACCACCAAACCATGGATAAGTACATGGTCTCCAATTTAGATTGTACTAGCTCAAATCTTTGAAAATGAGCAAGGGCTGATAAATTGGGCAGCTGTCTTTCATACTTGGCATCTGGTCTACCCAAATCCATTGTACCCTATTCCAGTTCTGGCATATGTGCTTGACATTAATCATATGGTGGGTTTTTTTTTTGGAGGTCAAGATTAGGATTGAAATTTGATATAGCTTTAACAAGCTATGAGCCTCATGCAGTCATCATACAGTAGCCCACAAAAGTGTTGACATGTTGACAACACTTTTGTTGTTTTGCTTATGTCTTTGGAATTACAAAAGCTAGCATGGTTGACCTTATGTTGTCAGAAAGGTATTCATCCTATCTTTCAGACATATAAGATTACATAATATAAGATCAAAAATTGACAGAGATATAGATGATTCTTTGAAGGTAACTCATGTCAACATTTTTGTGGCTGACAATCTGAAATGCAGAAAATTATCTTAGATGAATGATGATTGTGTTGTAGTCTGAGAAATAAGTCATGTGATAGTTGTTGAACCTTCTCATGATCTAAATAAACATAAATATACAGTTGAACTTGACCATTACCATCATGAAACTTCTTTCTGCTGCTAAAACTGATCACATCCTCTCTCTGCTGGATTTGGGTCAATCCACAAGGCAGATCTCTCATTCCACTGGTGTTCACTACTCTACAGTGAGCAAAATACATTCTAAACTGTGTCCTGGCCTTTCCAAGCCCTCTGGAGGTCATCCTACCAAGCTCATCCTTACCACCATTTGCCATGCTATTCATCTTATCAGCTCTGGGAAGGCTGATACTGCTGTGAATGTGGCCAAATCACTTCAAGATGTTGTAGATGGGTCTGTTTCTTGTGAAACAGTGCACACAGGGTTGAGGAAGACTGGTCTAAAGGCTATGGTGAAGCACAAACATCCAGTTCTCTCAAAGCATCATAGAAGAGAGAGACTAGACTTTGCTATTTGCCATTAGCACTGGACCTTGGAGGACTGGAAGAGGGTTATATGGTCTGATGAGACCAAGATCAATCATCTGGGGTCAGATGGAAGGAAGTGGGTGTGGAAGAAGTCAGGAGAGACACTCAGTGACAGGTTAGTGGAAGGCACTCTCAAGTTTGGAGAAGGAAACTTGATGATGTGGGGTTGTATGGGCTGGGATGGTGTGGGGTATGCATGCAAGGTTGATGGTAAGATGAATGCCAACCTCTATGTTAGCATTCTGGAGGATGAACTTCAGAATAGCATGGAGTATTGGGGCAAAACTGTAAAGGATATGGTATTCCAGCAGGACAATGACCCCAAGCACACCAGCAAAAAGGCCAAGGAGTGGTTTCAGGATCATAAGATGGAGCCTATGGTGTGGCCCACACAGTTCCCAGACCTTAATCCCATAGAACGTCTTTGGAGTCATCTCAAAAGAAGGCTGGCAGAGTATGAAGAGTCATCTAGGGGAATCAATGAGTTATGGGAGAGGGTGCAGAAGGAATGGGAGGAAATTGACACTTTTGTGTATCAGAACCTAATCAGCAGTATGCCTAGAAGGATTGAAGGGGTGTTAAGGGCAAAGGGGGGATATACCAAGTACTAGAATATTTGTTTTCTGCATTGCAGATTGTCAGCCACAAAAATGTTGACATGAGTTGCCTTCAAAGAATCATTTATATCTATGTCAATTCCTGATCTTATATTATGTAATCTTATATGTCTGAAAGATAGGATGAATATCTTTCTGACAACATAGGATCAACCATGCTAGCATTTATAGTTCCAAAGACATAAGCAAAGTAACAAAAGTGTTGCAACATCTTAATGCTTTTGTGGGCTACTATAGCAGAAATTTGGATCTTTTGGCATACTAGAATGGGATTCTTGCATAAGAATGCACTTGCCACATATACTGGATTGCTTGGTGCACCTGGTAGATCACATATCCCCATTCTTTAGCATAAATGTAATGCATATACTCTGCCCATAGATACCCAGAGCTTGGATATTCAGCTTGTGTATGTCCATGTTCTGGCAAAAGGTACTGGCAGCACAATACCACAACTTAATGGGTCTAGTGTATACTTCATCTGTATGCCAAACATGGCAGTGGCATGGCATGTCCCGGGCAAATTTAGCATATGCACAGCTGTACTATGCACACCTTTTAGTCATATGTTTCTGTTACTAACAGCCAGCCTGTGCTCACAGAACCCTATTGTCACAGCCTGGCCAGTCCTGGCCAAGATTGGATAAAATTCTGTAACTGCAGAAAAGCCAGAGCAGAATCTCTGACTATGATAGCAGACAAACCAGGGTTTGTCCATAGTTTTCATCTGAGCATTATATGCAGGGTTAATGGGCTGGCCTGCAGTGAAAAAATTCTATTACAAAGAAGTGGCTGGACTTTGAAGGAGCAGTCCAGCCAGTTGCAGCAACAAAGTTTGATCTGCACATTGCAGGCAGGGTCCACAGAGCAAACACTTTGGAACAAGTTTTATAATCATATTATAGTAGGAGAAAAATTTAAATCTATATTTCAGAGTTTTAGCTAATGCTCTGGAATTTAACTGCATACTCCAGAGCTTAACTCTATAATCAAAATTATTGTGAAGATATTATTTATATTTTGGAGTTTAACTTGGAATTTTCTGGAGTAAAGTGCACCTTATTTGAATAAATTTCATCATCAAAAACATCCCTCAAACACCTTGATTGATCAAGTATTCATTTTTCAATTTGCAGAACATTCTGGGTAATCACATTCAAACAGTAGGTTTTTATTCCAATAACATACACAATTATGGACATACTCCAGTTCTCCTAATGAGTGCTTCTAGATGAACCTAAAATGAAGATGATCCATGAAGAATTAAGGAAGCAATAAAGAACAAAATATATGGTGGCTGAAACTAAAACATATCAAAAGTGGCATGTGTTTGTAACATATTCAGACTTCAGAGTAGAACTCAAACTCCAGAGTGTCGACTTACACTTGAAAGTATGGAGTTCAGCTTTGGACTATTTACTTAAACTTTGGGGTATTAGCTCAATAAAGTTAAACTCCAATGTACTAGCTTCAACTTCAAAGTTTACAATGAAATTTCAGAGTATAAGGTCAACTTTAAAATGTGGAGCTAAACTCCAGTTAAATAGCTTCAACTCCAAAGTTGCTAGTTGAATTTTGAAGTATTAGCTCAAACTCCAGGGTACTAGCCCAACTTTAAAGTGTGGAGTTAAACTCCGGTTAACTAGCTTTAAGGCCGGACTTCTCAGTTAAGATTTGAAGTCCTAGCTCCAACTTTGGAGTTCATAGTCAAATTTCAAAGTACTGGCTCAACTTTGAAGTTCATGATTAAATTTCAGAGTATTAGCTCAACTTCAGAGTGTGGAGTTAAACTCTGGTTAAATCACTTTAATGTCAGACTTTTCAGTTAAAATTTGGAGTACTAGCTTCAACTTCAAAATATTTTGAAGTGCCTGCTTATACTTCAGAGTATGGAGTTAAACTCCAATGTACTAGCATCAACTTTGGAGTTCACAATTAAACTCTGGAATATTAGCTCAACTTTGAAGTGTGGAGTTAAACTCTGGTTAACTAGTTTTAACTCCGGAGTTCATAGTTAAATTTCAGAGTATTTGCTCAAACTTCAGGATACTAGCCCAACTTTAAAGTATGAAGTTAAACTCTGGTGTACTAGCTTTAACTTCAAACTTCACAGGTAATTTTTAAAATAACACCTCCAACTCCAGAGTTCACAGTTACATTTTGGAGTATTACTTCAACTCTGGAGTGCAAAGTAAACTCCATTGTACTAGCTATAACTCTGATGTACTAGCTCAAACTCTGGGTTATTAGCTTAAGCTCTGGAGTATTAATTTCAACTTTGAAATATGAATGATATTTTGAGAGTAACTTTGAGTTAAACCTCGGAGTATTAGCTTAAACTCCAAGTTAAACTCCAAAATATAAATAATATCTTCACAATAATTTTGATTATAGAGTTAAGCTCTGGAGTATGCAGTTAAATTCCAGAGCATTAGCTAAAACTCTGAAATATAGATTTAAATTTTTCTCCTACTATAATATGATTATAAAACTTGTTCCAAAGTGTTTGCTCTGTGGACCCTGCCTGCAATGTGCAGATCAAACTTTGTTGCTGCAACTGGCTGGACTGCTCCTTCAAAGTCCAGCCACTTCTTTGTAATAGAATTTTTTCACTGCAGGCCAGCCCATTAACCCTGCATATAATGCTCAGATGAAAACTATGGACAAACCCTGGTTTGTCTGCTATCATAGTCAGAGATTCTGCTCTGGCTTTTCTGCAGTTACAGAATTTTATCCAATCTTGGCCAGGACTGGCCAGGCTGTGACAATAGGGTTCTGTGAGCACAGGCTGGCTGTTAGTAACAGAAACATATGACTGAAAGGTGTGGGCCCCATCCAAGTCTTATCAATGTATCTCCATCAATACAATGTGTAACATTTTGCCCTTTAATATACTTATGCTGCTATATTTAGGCTATAAAATGAAGGTAAGGTCACACTGTGATATCTGAATACCTGCACAATTTATGAGTCATATATGATTTAGGCCAGCTTTAGCTGTAGCAACACTATTTAAATGATGAATGCAGCACTGAAATAAAGATGTGAAGGAGGGTGGAGTGCTTAATAACTTTACATATGTGATCAAGTTGAAGAAGCTATTAACCAAGTTCATGGTAAGTTTTTTAATTAATTTTATTAATTATTGACTTATAATATACAATTTAGCACAACAATATAGTTTACTTTTTTCAAAATAGTGAAGTTCATACTAAAAAAATTACAGTTCATTAATATGTCACTTATATTATGATATCACCACACATGACACCAAATAATTTATAGGATGATTGTTCTATAAATGTAATGTTCCTAGGATTTAGCTGCAAATAAAAATAGCACAACCAAATAAACTTACTAGTTTTGAATATTGAAGCACCATTTTGTTTGCTTTTTTGGGGCTTTGCATGTTACTGTATGTTTATTACTTTATACTATATCAAGCAAGCTAGTATATATTAAATTCCTTCTGTAACACAATTGAAAGGCAATAAATTCAAATTCAAATTCAATACAAAGCTGAGTACATCATTAAAATTAACTTATTTCAGAGAAACTAAATATATGTCAAATATTGTGTGATAAACTGTGACTCTGTCAGCCTTGAGCATAAGCAAAAGTGCTTTCACATAGCATATGAGGTTGATACATGCAGCAATCAGTGTTTGTTTCGGCACTTAGGCTATAGGTGTAACACAGTTAGGACTTAACTGAGTTTGAATTACTTACTGTTTGTGGTACAAAGTAACTCAACCAAATAGATCAGCCACTGCATCATATTGGCACTTTCCCCCCTTCAAAGGCTAAGTCCAAATCTAAACATTCAAATTCAAATATATTGCCTCCGAGCTTATGACACCAGAATGTTCTGCTTCTGACATGGGACCTCCAGCAAAGCATGGCTGTGGCTGACTGAAAGGCACAAAGAACAAACCTAGTGCAGGTATCAGTGGAAATCCAGTAGAATGGCTAAGAAAGTCAGTGGCACTGCAGGTCATCATGTGCATAGTAGGTGGTAAGATACATTTGTATTTTGCTTGCAGCCTGCACAATCTAACACCTTTCCACTTTGACATGATCAGCTCCATCTGATAAGTGCAGTGCAGACACTGTTAGGGCTGCAACAGGGGTAGAAGAGCCTTCGAGGTCTGTCATATGCTGTAGTGGTAAGTATGAAGCACTGTGCACTGTTCTATGCTGATTATATTGAAGATTCAAATGGCTGTACACCGTTGGAGAGTGCATTCACCACCACCAATATCAACTTGTGCAATTTGGCTTAGCATGATTTGACCCAGAGTAATGAAGGTATGTAACATTGCACATTTACCCCGATTGACTGACTAACTTATCTGATAAATGCTTCAAAACACAGTGGAGGAGCAGTGCTGTCTGCTATATATCACAATGCTACTTGTGATACACACAAGAGTCTATCCAATGAACCTAGCCCTGGTAAGTTACTCACATAATATAATCTTGAAGCCACTAACACCCATAATAACATTAGGTGACACTCCTTGCACAACACAATCACGCCCTTGTGCAAATGCAATAGAGATGTCGATATGTGAGTTCAACCTGAAAAGAATTGCCATGATAGCCAATATGTGTAGAATTGCTGCATCTGGACCAGTGCTGCCAACATTTAGTGAGTAAATTATACTATAAATTGAACTTTCATAATCTAACATGTTTCTAGATGATTTTTTTGATGAATTTGATTCCAACAATGTTATTGAGAGTATTAATGTCATTCTTGGACACACAGCTGAGATCAATGAACACTCAGACATGAGACTTCTGGCTGATGATGAAAACATGCAAGAGGATGCAGAAGCTGCTAGCAAACCTGGTGTGACCACTGACAAGGGGTCTTCATGGTCTTCCTTGCTGACATGGCTTGTGGATAACTATAAGGATGTTTGTGAGAAGCTATGGAAAGAAATGTGAAGTAAGCCATCTGAATGTCCTTCTTGCTATGATGCTGGGCAATATATGTTCCTCCTGCCCAACCCAATTTTCATTGCTGAACATTTATGTCAACTGAGTCCTGCTTTATTCTATCTTCTGTGATATTTTGTCTGACTTATCCATTTGTTTCAAAAGATCCCTTGCCCAGCATGTAAAGCCACTGGCCATCATCATTCAAATGGAGCTGTGATTAATCTGCAAGCTCCATCTTGGCCCCATGCACCTTGTCGTGTCATTGACATCAAATACAATATTTTTATTATTAGCTATCAGTACTACTGTCCAGAGGCCACATGTTGCAAGACCTATCAAAGCCGGTCACCTACTATCCTTGATGTGTTACCTCCACCCCTTGCTTGTCAATTCACCTTTCACCTCACATATCGAAATGGTCTTATTGACAATGTGGTTGGGCTACTTCCATTCTCATATCAGCAAGGTTTGGGACCATGTCCATTTGTAAAGATGATGCAAACATTCCATCTTTGCCACTATGAGCAGCTTCACATGCAATATCTTGAGCTGGTAAAAACCTGACTTCTGCTTATAAATTTGGATTTCTTGGCACTCCTTGACAGATTTGGTGACTGGGATGCTCTGACAGGATTTGCTGGCTATGTGCCATCAGCTCATTTTTTCTGCTATTTTTATGACACAATGATTAAGAAGTATGCAATCGAGATTGATCAATATTCAGCTATGCTTCCTGCACAAATTCTCTGTGCTGACCATAGCCACAAGGTAATAATAATTTTTATTGCATAAACAATGGCTAAATCATGAAACTTAATTTCTAGGTTCCAAAACATCTCAGAAAGGTTAATGGCAAAGACAATTTTGAAGCACTACATATAGTGATCAACAAATATGGTGAATGTCACATGATGACTCTAACACCAATGAAGGCCCATGATCAGTTTATGCCAGTTCTTGCATATATTCCATATTCACTTCAGCAATATGGCCATAGTGATATTGAGCTTGTTTTTACAGATAATGTTTGTGCAAACAAGGCTAAGCTTGAGCACATATTCCCTTTATTACTCTTCAAGGTTGATTTGATACCAAGCTCCCCACTCAAGCCTCTTGCAGTACTGTCAACATGGACAGCAGTGATGTTAAGCTCCACATACCAAATCAATGGTCATCTCAATAGTACTATGGATGATTTGGCGACAATGGCTGATACAGACAAAGTTCAGCTTGCGATGGATATGGAGTGGTCAGTTGACAGGGCAAGTGGCATTTATGACCATGTAGCACTGATCACAATTGCTTATTATTAATTTATCTATTTGATTCCCATATATTTGTCATTGCACTAATATGACTCCCACTCCTTCTAGTCCTCAATCTATTCATTTCTCAAGTTTCTGCAACATTCACAAGGTCCTCTGACCCGCAGTGACTTCATCACTATCCCCTCAGCACTCTGACTTCTCTGACATTCCCATGGCCTGACCAGCCCAACCTTTCGACATTCACACTCCAGCCACTAGTCTTCTACATAACCAGTGCTGAGCTACTGCACATCGGCCCGATACTTACCAATGTTCTCGACTCACCTAGACTTGGTCATTCCTACTTTCTCCAGCTTCTTCCTGTTTCTTCCTTCCACTGCTTGCCTTTCATTTGCTTCCCGACCTTTCTGCTCTTGTATCGTTGATATGACCCCCACTCCTTCTAGCCCCCAACCCATTCATTTCTTGATCTTCTATGACTTTCGCGATGTCCTCCAACTTGTGATGACTTCACCTCTATCCTCTTGGCACTCTGACTTCTCCGACATCCCCATGGCCCGACCGGCCCAATCCTTTGACATTCACACTCTGGCCACCGATCTCCCACATACCCAGTGCCGACTACTGTGCATCGGCCCAATATTCACTGATATTCTCGACTCACCTAGACTTAATCATCCCTACTTTCTCCGGCTTCTCCCGGTTTCCCCCTTATACTCCTCACCTCTCATTCACTTCCCGACCTTTCCACTTTTATACTGTCAGGGTCAGTGCATGCGTACTCCCAACCTGATGCGCCAACTTTTCGTTCCTAGCCAAATTCTCCTTATTTCATTTGTTGCTCTCTCTCCCTTCCCGTCTCCCTGGCCTAATAGTTACTCCTGACCTCGCCAATTTACAGCCCTCCTACAAAAGTAGTGTAGCCTATATAAAAAGCCTCATGTACTCATTACAAGAGAAGTCAATTTCTCCCCTCAGAGTTCGGACTTCAAAACACTGCGACTGTGACTGCGACTTTGATTGCAACTTTGATTGCAACTTTGATTGTGACCTTTGTTGTGACTTCAGTTACTACTTCTCCTGCGACCTTTGCTGCGACTCCTACTACAGCGACTCCTGCGACTTCAATGACTTTAACCTAGTTCTTGACTCACCTTTTATTTGTGATTGCATCCTCCATATTCTAGTGATACTTAGCTTTCCACATACTCATTCTTCATATTCTCATAGTTCTCTGACCACACCTATGCCTGTGTCGTGACTGTTGCATCGAGTCAGAAGCTGCTTCGAGGCTTTGAGGCCCACTTGCACACTTAGTCTCACATGTTATCGGTCACTTATTATTGTTATTATAGGTGACTAGGTAGTGTGCAGGGATATCACCATCAGGTTCAGTGCATGCATATTCCTGACCTGGTGCACCAACTTTTCATTTCTAGCCAAATTCCTCTTATTTCATTCATTACTCTTTCTTTCCTTCCATTTCCCTGGCCTAATAGCTACTCCCAACCTTGCTGATTTACGGCACTCCTACAAAAGTAGTGTAGCCTATATAAAAAGCCTCATATGTTTGTTACAAAACAAGTTAATTTCTCCCCTCAGAGTTCTGACTTCAAAACACTGTGACTGTGACTGTGACATTGATTGGTGACTTCCACTTTGATTGCAATTTCTATCTTGATTGTGATTTCCACTGTAACTTCGATTGTGACTTCAGTTACTACTTCT
This sequence comes from Grifola frondosa, assembly GCA_001683735.1. Taxonomy (NCBI): domain Eukaryota; kingdom Fungi; phylum Basidiomycota; class Agaricomycetes; order Polyporales; family Grifolaceae; genus Grifola; species Grifola frondosa. The sequence continues at coordinate 1,034,661 of LUGG01000009.1, forward strand.
ACTGTGACTTCTGTTGTGACTCCTACTACTGCAACTCCTGCAACTTTCGTGACTTTGTTCTAGTTCTTGACTTGCCTCATATTTGCAACTGCATCCTCTGTATTCTATTGATACTTAGCTTTCCACATGTATCCTCCATATTCTCGTATTTCTCTGACCACACTCGTGCCTCTACGGTGTCTGTGTCATGACTGTCACATCGAGTCAGAAGCTGCTTTGAGACTCTGAGGCCCACTTGCACACTTAGTCTCGCATGTCATCAGTCACTTATTATTATTATTATTATAGGTGTCTAGATAGTGCACAGGAATATTAGCATATTGGGCTTTATTTGCAAAATTATAATACTAATTTAACCCTCCTAGCTTTCATCCTTTTTACACAACAGTCACTTAAACCTTCCATATACCATTCTAGTCATGTTATGCAGCCTGCATATTGAGAAAGTTGGCATCAACATTCAGGCTGACCTAACATGCCTATATTATGACTGTGGATTCAAGGATGATGGCAACAAGTTGCCATTTGTTGACACAGTAGAACTTAGCTCATTGGTGAAAATGCAAAAGCTTACAGATTAAGCTAATATTGGACTGGCAGATCTCGTCAATTCAGGGCAGCACAGCATGGAGTACTTCAAATCTTTCTGAAGACCAGGTGAACTATGCTGCTCTGGATGTTTTCACAGCATGGTCTCTACACAAGGCTCTTATTATGATATCCACTGCTGAACCACTAATACCTGTAACTATGAGCATCTTGGCAGGAACTCACATCAAATTGCTATCTTGCAATCATACCTCTACTGTAGCATATGGATCTTAGCTCCTGATCAGCCAAAAAAGTTTCTAGATGTCAATGTAATGAAGACATGGGTTATCATAAATATCATGTCCATCCTCCAGCATGAATACCTTGTACATGCTAAACTTCTTGCATCCAAAAAGGATGCTCCAATCTCTGAGCTTAGCCATGCACATTCATTTCAACTCTTATGTTGTATCCATAATCTCATGACTTGTGCTTGAGAGGATGTGCTAATTCCACAGCAAGAGGCTCCACTTTCTCCTCATATCATACCTGCTAGTCAACCTAATGGTGCACCAGAAACTCACAAGAACTATGATGAGAACTTACTAGTCAATAATTTGGATCCTGAAATAGCCAATTTGTGGCACACCAGTCTTAATTATGATCTGGAAGTCAAGCAAGACCCATCTTCAGCTAAGCAAAATCCTATAGCTCTGCTGCGAGCAGCCAATCTCCTACAGAATCTGTCTCCCACCAATTATAAAGACACCTCATTTCATTTATGTGTTTTGGGAGATCTATGACATCTCATGGACCAGTTCAAAATCCTCTTCATCATGAACTGCAATGCCCATTTGTCCATGCCCTACAAAATAGTGTTGCTACAGCTAAGTCAGGCCTAAATGATATATGACTGATAACTTGTGCATGTTTTCAGCTAGTACAGTGATCTTACATTCATTTTGTAGCCTATATATAGCCGCATAATCTTGCCACATATCAAAATGTTATACCTTGTATTGATGGAGATATGGCCAAAAAGCCAATTGCAAAGTCCGACTTTGTAGTCAGCTTTTTTACCAATGTAACTGAAATTGAAACACATTCAAGATAATTATGCAAATGGTGGTGTTGCATTCAAATAAATATACATCTTAGCTATTAATTTCAATTAAGATCATGTCATTATCTGTAAAACTCATGTCAGAATATCTAAAAAGCTGAAACAGGTGTGACTAAGCCATGGCAACACTACTACAAAATGCCCTGTTCATTTCAAATGTGGTTGATAAGGCTGCAGTTGAGAGTGTCCTTGATAGTCAAGGACTCATATGGTGTCAAATGATGCTTTGAAAATCTGATTGGGTTTGGCGAAGAGTGTGATGATTTGTTCCACAGCTTGCTATACATCTACCCCGAGTCAAGGAGGTCATCGAGACATATGGCTCTTTGAAAGAACATCATGACTTTGTGAAGAATGAGAAAATCCAATATGCTCACCTAGTGTCCCAACAACAAACTCAGATCACAAATTTACCTGTGCACACATCGAAGGAACATGCATTGTTCTGTATTCTCGCTAAACAAGAGAACAGTTTATTCACTAGCAGAAAGCAACTGAATTGGATCACCTTGACACAGAAATGGACAAAGTATTGTAACAGCACTCGTATATTCTATCAGGTATACTCTGAACTCTTCTGATACACAGATCTTCATTGTTGATGCTTGTTAAAGCTGCCGGAACATCTGAAGAACTTAGTGTTGCTGCAGCTAAGTCAGGCCTAAATGATATATGACTCATAACTTGTGCAGTTTCTCAGATATCACAGTGATCTTACACTCCTTTTGTAGCTTATATATAGCCGCATACTCTTGCCAGATATCAAAATGTTAGACCTTGTATTGATGGAGATATGGCCAAAAAGCCGATTGCAAAGTCCGACTTTGTAGTCAGCTTTTTTATCAATGTAACTGAAATTGAAATACATTCAAGGTTATTATGCAAATGGTGGTGTTACATTCAAATACATATATATCTTGGCTATTAATTTCAATTAAGATCATGTCATTATCTGTAAAACTCACATCAGAATGTCTAAAAAGCTGAAACAGGTGTGACTAAGCCATGGCAACACTAGAAGAACTACTATAAGACATGGACAGAGATCCAAAATAAGGAAAATTTTGTGGAGCACATACAAGATGACATGTGCACATCAGGAACTTTCTTCTCCCCAATCCAACATTTATGCCAGCAATTTCCACTGATATTGGATCAGAAGGTCAACACAAGCCTCAGAGTTCATCATGTTGAGGACAACATATCTGATTGGCATGTGGGCTTGTTGCTTGGTCAGATCAGTGTCAAGCAGTTGGCATTGCAGTTCAAGTATGGAGAGAAGCTGATGTCAGATCATAGCAGAGGTAAGAAGTGAGCAGTTGAAGTCGATGCAAGCAGCAGAGGCACTGCACTCAGATGCTGTGCAGTTGTGATCCAAAATCCCCCCCCCCCTCACAGTATCACCATAAAAAAGTGCAAGCCCCACACATGTACTCAGTGTTAACAATTGGACTGTCCTGGCAAATTCTTGTGATGATGCTGCATTCATAATGTTGCCAATGAGGTATGTCCTATTGTATTCCTTCCAAAGTCATTTTCTAAATGAATTATATTGTATTTCAATTCCTTGAAGAGCCTTTTTCAGGCTATAACCATTTAATAAATCCACTGAGATTTAAATGTGCCTCCAGTGAGGTGTCTACTAGTAAGATCAGATCACATATGAGCTCTGAATGCATACAAAAACTATGCAAAGCTGTCCAAAAAATCTGCAGCTGTCTTCCAGTGCAAAAGTGACACACATCATAAAATACAGACAAGTAGCAAATGGAGTCTGGTTGAATTTCTGTGGGAATTATTCAGAAAAGACTCCAATGGGAACAAACTTACATGTGATGAGAGCATAAGCTGGTTCCTCAGTGGCCAAATCAATTACACTGCTGCAATGATCATCGAGGAAATGCTCAAGTATGCTAGTGGGAGAATGAAACAAGGATCAGGTGAAGACATGTGTTCAATCATGAAATGAGGGGTCAATATCAAGCTCGCACAGCCAGTAATCACAACACTAGATTTTAGCATCCTCAACAACATCAAGCTGCAAGGCAGCCATTAGAACCTTGTTCGATGCAACATGACTACATGCAAATTCTGTGGTCACCTGATATGGCAAATACCAAAAGTCCCTAACCTGCTAACTCACACTAAGTTGACTAAGACTAAGTGCAAGAGCATGTCACCAGCAAAGTCCAACTGGAGGTAGGGGAGCAGCAGGGTCTTGAGTCCTTACTTGACTTGTTGATGACATGTCAACAACCAAGATGTCCTGAAATTACCCTTAAATGTAGTTTTATATACCTTATCTCATTGCTGTTACTTTAAACCTTACCAGGATTTTCAATATTGACTTCCAGCATCTCCACCCAGAACCACCCAAATCTGATTCCTCACGTGAAATAGCATAGAAAGATGAGTCTAATTGTTATACCATATGTTTGTATGTAGAATGCAGGTAAATACATGGAAGCCATCTCAAAAAACAATTTGTAGCTCGGCACAAAGCAGAAAAAAACATATCTTGGCTTCAAATGCATGTCGCCACAAATTGCTTACTAATATTACTATATATGTAACATTCCCACGGCATGAGGATTTCCCGGTCTGATGCTGAATTATTGACGTGCTCTTGTCGTGTACAGTATGCCCGCCAGAAAACAGCGTAAGTCTGTTCAGTATGGCTACTAGCCTGTTATCCTCATATTTCTTCGGGTGATCACGCAGCTGCGCGACATGCACATGCTACTACCGCACAGCTCGACCCCGAGGTACTTGCTAAACGTACGAAAAGACATTTGGACGAACTCGAGGTACACCGCTCCGAAACCACTATATCCTCTGGTGCATACTAACGGCCTCGTGAACAGCGCTCAAACTACACTGAGTCATCCGCGCTCTTTCCCGGACTCGACGACGATGCCGATGCGCCCGGAGGGCGTTCTGCCAAAGGCCGCGCGCGACAGACCATCTCGGACAAGCGGGAGTGGGACGGGAAGAAGCGAAAGAAATCTACGATGAACGTGCGTACCGCAGTTCTTTACAAGAAGAGCCTTGCGACCCTTCAGGACGAGTCGGTGCGTCGCCCTGAACTTGCTGAATTATTGGTGCCCAATGTGCCTCTGCAGGGTATTGCTAACATGCCGCCTGGCGTCCCACGTACTTCACTGCTAGTGCTCCGCCTCCTCGGCAGCCTCCACGCCTGTTTTGTTCGGTGTGTGGGTATTGGGGAAAGTACAGGTGTAAGAGATGTGCGATGCCATATTGTGATCTGAATTGTGAGGGAGTGCATAACGAGACACGGTGTGAGCGACGGGTTATGTGAGCACTTCAAGTGTGTTCCTTTGAAGTGCTTGGTCCAGTTGACTTTTACCCTGTAGGTATTCCGCATGTATTCTTCCTGACCAGAACTATCTATACATTAAATCCGTACTTTCGAATACAAATTATATCTTCCCAGAAAACACACACCCTGACTTCCCAATCGTACAAATCGACTAGTCTACAATTATTAAGATCTCTACATGGTCAGATTTTGCTTGTATCCAGTCTACTCGCAGGTTACCACCTTGTGATGTCTGCCTCCGCCTCACCGAACATACTCGTCTTCTTCACATCGAAGCCTTCCTCTGGCTCATCCACCACCTGATTCCCTTCTGAAGTCCGATAATATTCTGGGAACTCTCTCCTTAAGAATCGCATGATATGCCCATTAATAAGTTCGAACTCTAGAAGGAACCCATCATGCCCCTCAGGCGAGGGATGATGATGAGCTCCGCATCTGGCACATGTTCCGCGATCTCGCGCTGCTCCGAGGTCGTGAACAGCCCATCCGTCTGGATGCCTATGACGAGAGCGCGAGGAGGCAGCGTCGCGAGCACTCGTGCGAGCGCGTGGGATTCATCCTCGTCCGGAGAAAGGAGTCGCCCACGAGCGACATCGTGAGTGTCGAGCTTGCGGGTGATGTGGATGTAACAGTTTGCGTCGAAGCGCGACGTGAATTTGTCACCCTGGTAGCGCAGATAACTCTGGGCAGAGAATATCGGAGGAGGGGAAGGCGGCAGCTGCGGAGTACCCGGGGCGGAGGCCAGGCGGTTGCGGTTGCCATCATTGTGGGCGGCGAGCGCATCGTCCGTGCTCGGCATCACGGGGAACGCGGCGGGTGAGGATGGTGTCGCAGCCCACTGAGAGCTTTTGCGGCTTGCGGCCGAAGCGGCTCTCAAAGGAGTCGCGCGAGCGATATGTGAGGAGCGCCGCCATACGGGCCGCACCGAGCCCCGAGGCGGGCTGTATCTGATAGTACCCATCCTCGTAGCTCGGGTCGCTATAGATGCTCTGACGTTGCGCTTCACCCCAGCTGATACACCATGCAGAGTGCCGCGCAGAGGTAGCTATAGGAATGACGTGCCGGACATAGCCTGGCGGCGTGCATAAGGGCCATTCGAGGATTGCCATCCCGCCCATTGATCCCCCGATAGCAACGGCGACAGAGGAGACACCGAGGTGGTCCAATACAAGCTTGTGTATCCTGCATTACAGAGTCAATGCCATATGACGTTCGAGATGCAGAAGATCATTACCGGACGTCGTCCCGAATGGTCGTTGCGGGGAATTCGGGGCCATATGGCCCCCGTGTCTGGATTTGTCGTCACTGCGGAAGCAGAGCCGTAAGTGATCCCAGCAGTTCCCGCAGAAGATGAAGAATCGGTTGGGATCAAATGCTTTCCCGCGACCCATGAGCGGACCCCACCTACAGAATGTCGTTGATTCGCCATCTACATAGCATATCGAATTGTACATACCAATCTTCAACGTCTGCGCTCCCTGTGAAGGCGTGGCAAATGATCATGACATTATCTTTTCGCTCGTTCAGCGTCCCCCATGTCTTGTATGCAACTGGTGCCTGGTGTAATACTCTTCCTGATTCAAGAGTGAAAGGACGGAACAGTATATATCTCCTGATCAATCAACTCAACGAAGGATGGCATGATGGAAACAAGGAAGAGAGACTGTAGGGGCTAGCACATGCTGTGAGAGGGTATAGATATGGCGCAATTGGTGTCCTTGGGCAAACCGCACTGTGTCCACTTTCTGAGTCAAATTCAGCTTACTAAGCGAAAGTGAAATTATTTTTTGTTGCTTTTTAGTATGTAACAATAAATCACAAACTCACCTAACAGAATCTGTTGATAGAAGCCGTAGTTACGCGGGCGAATATGATAGTATTCAAGCGCCTATTATGGAGCATCGTCTCGAGGACCACCAAATGGCAACCATTTTTCTCCCTTTTCCCTCGTTCAACCTTCCCTTTTCCGGCCCCGCCAGGTATATACCCTGCATACCCTGTCGCCCGCCCTTGGCCAGCACGGGGACTCAGCTGAACGCATCCTGCCGTTCAGCTAAACCACTGTCCCTCTCTTATACCGACACTCTTTTTCAACCGAATCCTGACCGCTGTCTACGAGGGAACGATACACATATCACACATACCACGCATACCATATTACCGTAAAATGGCCCCCATATCCAGCTACTCACGCGCGGAACGACCGACGCCTCCGACGGGAACTCTATCAGCCCGTCCATCATTGGAGGTATTGCAGTGGCCGCTGCTATCGGCGCAGGCCTAGCTATCTGGTTTGCCATCCGTTTCATAAGGAAACGCGCTGTAAACCAACGGAGGGAGGAACGACAGTCCGCCTTCTTGAATGTACGCGGCATCGTTAAGGTAGACGAGGAGAAGAGATCTGGGTGAGTTTGGGGCTTTCTCCAGAAGAGTGTTGAGATCGCTGAAGCGAGCACTATAGCGGAACGTTACCTGTGAAGGGGACGTTCAACCGGAATCAGCTCGCCCCACATGTGATTATGCCCGAAAAGGCGGTCATTCGTCCCGGCGCGTCGCGCAACGAAATCATCGACCACTACGCCGCGGAGGGGAAGCTGCCCCGCCCCTTCGCGCCGTTCTCCCTTGCCATGAGTGGTGGGAACCTGTCCGTCCCTGCGGGCGACACGAGCCCTGTGCGCCCCCTCTCCACCGCGTCCTTCCTCTCCATCGCCAACTCAAACCGCCTCTCAATCGCCTCTACCGTTTCGTCCCTTGGCGCCTCGGGCCAGCGCAAGGTCCGCCAAATATTCGACCCCGTCCTTCCCGACGAACTGGTCATCTCCCTCGGCGAGCAGCTCACCGTCGTACAGAGTTTTGACGACGGTTGGTGCATCGTCGGCAGGGACAGCATGATGAACCCTGGCGACGCGGAGCTCGGCGCTGCGCCCGCGTGGTGCTTCCTCAAGCCCGTGAAGGGTCTCAGGGCCGAACGCCCCATGCGTATCTCGAGTCTTGGCGTCACCGTCAACCTGGACGTCGGGCCCGGCTTCGAGGGCCGCGACAACGTCATGTCGTGGTCCAACTTCTGACCGCCGTCATGAGTTTCGCCCCCGCCTGTGCCATTTCTCCTGTTTGTCGCCATATCCGTCTTGTGTTTTATTTGTTCGCCCGATCTGCGCATACCCCTTCGACTCCACGCCATTCCGCCATGCTTTCCCATTCACATTTTTGTTTTCAAGGTTCACGACTGTCTCGATGACAGAGCGGGACGCCAACGCCCTGGGTGGATTTTTCTGCACATAACGGAGCTATTTGAATAGCGTTACCAATAGGCACATGCTTCGCACTCATTCTCTTTCCTCTCAACCCCACTGCTTCCCCGGTTCGTATCGCCTTATAACTCCACCGGCTAGTCGCGTGTGGCATTCTGATACTCGTGCATAGTCACCCATTGCTATTTGATGATTATTTATGTACATGTCTTTTGTTAGAAAAGCGGCCCTTGCATAGGTTGGTAATAAGCAAACCCAAAAGCGACAAGCTATCTAGAGAGCGTACAAGAAGATTTGGTGAACTTCTGGCTGCAGTATGAACAAGATCATTATTTTTATTTTATTTTCATCGAACAACGCACGTGGAGATAGAGTCAAACGGTGTAATGTTTTCGCCAGAATATTAAATAAAGTAATAAATCCGTATTTTCGTGGGCACATCCAGCGGCCAATGGCGAGAGAGAGCGCTGATCGCGATCGACAGCACTTTCAGTGATCTACGACAGGCCACGACGTTGTGCAAGCCATATGCAAGCCTGTGTCCACCATGGAGCATCGTTTCGAGAATCGCTTGCATGCATCCAAATGTCCCCTATTTCATCTCCTCTCAACAACTCCTCCTTCCCCGGCTCCGCCTGGTATACCTCTCGCCAGCCCTTGGCTAATACAAGGACAGAGTTGAATGCGTCCTGCCGCTCGATACAAATCACCGTCGCTCTTTTATACGGACACTCTTTTTGACTTAGTCCTCCGAGCTTACGAGGGAACAATACGTATATCACGTATACCCACCCGCATTACACCCCCGTAAAATGGCACCCCATATCCAGCTGTTCGCGCGCGGAACGACTGATGATTCTGACGAGAGCACCCTCAGCCCAACCATCATCGCGGGCATCGCAGTGGCTGCCTCGATCGGCGTGGGACTCGTTATCTCGTTCACCATTCGTTTCCTCCGGAAACGCGCCGCAGACAAACGAAGGGAAGACCGGCGGCCTACCGCCTTCTTGAATATGCCCGGAGTCGTCAAGGCGGATGAGGAGAAGGATTCTCAGTGAGTGTCATGCCTTGTCTTGGTGCATGCTGGAGACACTGAACCGAATGCCGCAGCGGTACATTGCCTGCCGACCCCTTCCTCTCCACCTCGCACCCCGGCGGCAACCCAAACCGTCTCTCCATAGCCTCCACCCTTTCGTCACTCGGTGCGCCGGGCAAGCGGAAAGTCCACCAACTCTTTGACCCCAAGCTGCCTGACGAGCTCGTCGTCTGCCTCGGTGAACAGCTCTCTGTCGTGCAGATCTTTGACGACGGCTGGTGCATTGTTGGCAGGGATAGTGCACTCCACCATGGCGATGCGGAGCTTGGCGCTGTCCCCGCGTTATGCTTCCTCGAACCTGTGAAGGACCTGAAAATCGAGCCTCCTTCGCGTGTGTCCAGCTTGGGTGTCACCGTCAATCTTGACGGGGGACCTGGCGTCGAAGGCCGCAAGAACGTTGTTTCGTGGTCCAACTTGTGACCAACCTAATCCCATAGGATTCTTGCGTCCTACCCACCTCTTTGACCGGTTCTCGTATTGATCTGCTGATTCGTCTGTTTGCCTGACTCCCACGCTCTTTTCCGTCCGATATTGATAGATTTGCCACTGTTTTAACGGCAGAGCATGCTTCTACATACTTTCTGCAGGTGGCAGAACTGTTTCGTTAGTGTTATCTTATCCACAGATATACCGCTTGTGCATCTTATCATCTGTTTTGCAACTCTCCCAGCTGATCAGGTGTCACATTTCGATATTCGTGCATAGTGTGCACCGAGCTGCTCACTTACTATTTGATCATTATGTACGCTTTGTCCAACCATCCCTGTACCACTTATTCGTTACTCTGTACTGTCGTACGCGCACGTCATCCAGGAGTTTCTTGCCTTTCTAAATCCTCTTAATTGAGATCGCTGTAGAGATAGACGCCCCGAGTAAAGTGATCGACAGCCGTAAATATGGCCTCCTGTTTTCTGCCATGTCTCATCCGCCACCTTCACCGTCTCATATTCTCCGTGGCCACATTGCCCAAGTCAATGCTTTATGGTTCTCTGATGATAATGAACGTCTATACTCTGGCGACGCTGCAGGCGCCATTGTAATCACCTCCACGCGCACGTTGCGCCCTCTCGCCGCGTGGAATGCCCACACCGACGGTATCCTGGGGGTGCAAGAGCTGGAAGACCGCGTCATCACGTCCGTTCGTGCGCGCCATCTTCTCGCGTACGTGCAGAGCTGATCGTAGATGCAGACACGGCAGGGACAACAAGCTGCACGTATGGAGCCCCGTGCGAGAGCCCGCAAGTGCACTTGGGGACTCTGCAGCGGCGCCGGGACTGCAGACGCCGACGCTGTGTTACTCTATGGACGTTAATGCCCTGAATTACTGCCGGTTCTCACTGCTCGCCCTGTCTGAGACTGCTCGTACGGACGAATGTCGGGCCCTCATCGCCCTGCCCAATCTTGTCGATTCATCAGTGGTATGCACCATCCAATGATAAACCAACGCGCATTTCACTAAATATAATAACACATCAAGGCTGACGTATGGACGCTGCCCTCCATGCAGAGGTTGCATGCCGCCATTGGTAAAACGGGTCAAAGACCTTCTTCTCCTAACGAAAGAAATGCTCTAGGTAATTACCTATATTCTACATTGCTGCGGTGGTATAATTGACGCGGGCTCGTGAGGAATCATCATGTCCATGCACCTCTTCGAAGCGGCACACCCCCATATAGTCGGCCAGATCCAGCTGCGGCTGCTATGTGGTTACGAGAACGGCAGCGTGTCGATGTGGGCGTACACACGGCGCGACAAGGAGACATCCGTGGAAGGCATCGGGTGGGATTCGCTGTGGAGCGTTAAGCTGCATGTCGAGACGAGTGCGTGCTGCCTTACCTGTGATGTAAAGATGCTGTTCGCTGATATTTGGTTGGGTCAGTAATGGCAATGACAGTGTCCAGGGATAACTCTTTCGCTTTGACCGTCTCTGCAGATCATCTGGTCGGCCGCTATGATATACAGGTAAGCTCATAACGTGCCCTTCCCTCCATCACTGAGATAGACTTGCCGCCGTAGGCTGCTGGGAACCAAGCAGCCGTGCAGATTGCTTGCACAGTCCACAGAACGAAACATCCCGGAAATGGCTCAATCGCTATTCGAGACGACGGCAAAGTCTGCGCCATCGGTGGATGGGACGGAAAGTGAGTGCACACACGCGTGTGCGTCGCTTGGAGCTCATGGACCCGATCGTAGGATCCGACTGTACTCAACGAAGACCATGAAATCCCTAGGCACGCTGGATTACCACAAGAAAAGCTGTCAAGTGTTGGCGTTCGCGAGATCAGAACAGCACAGCATGGCGGCCAGAGACGACACGGATAGTGATGACGAAATGGGCAGTGAGGAAAAGGCAGAGAGGTGTCGTTGGCTTGCTTCGGGCAGCCAGGATCATCGTGTGGCAATTTGGACATTGATAAATTTTGGTAAAACATGAAATATGACGTGGTGTCCTGGAAGCAATAGTCGTGTTTTCGGAGATCACACTTTCAAGCCAAATTCGATCTTCGGTAGTATAAACGATCAGCGTCGTTTGTCGCCACCACATCGCACGTGTGGCGGCACAAGACCTCGTCGCGCGGTCAATCATGAACGCTCAAAATCTGGTCCGCTCTTAGCCCACTATGTTTCTCCTATCAAGAGCATGCACATGGACACACATTCGCGAAGACCAGAGTGACTCATAGACGGTCATATGCAGCATCAAACCAGGCAGAAATGTATGAACCCCGATCCGCCCCCCTTGGTCGTATGGCATTTTGGTTTATCAAATGACAAAGCCCGCGTCTCCTGCGGGGCGCACATCCGAGAGGCCCGAGGTAGCCAGTAAGTAAAGCGAACACGCCTGATGAAACCCATCATGCGCCGCCGTCAGCCGCCGTACAGCATCCTTGGAGAAGGTATAAGAATCCGCACCAGTAATGGCGCTGGTTGTCCGTTTTTTTCGACGTTGATCATGTTGAGGTCAACGTTGACGGGCATTGTCGCCTTCGCCGTGCTGCTGAGCCATGTCCAGGCCCGTCTGTCCACCACCAGTGCACAGGGCATCAATCTGCAGCGGCTCGGCAACGCGAAGCAAGAGAAGCTGTTAACTGACGTCGTGAATGCCGCTACCTTCCCCGTATACAACTTCACCCAACCTCTCGATCACTTCACGGACACGGGATTCACCTGGAACCAGCGATACTGGGTGAGCACCCGCCACTACAAACAGGGCGGGCCCGTGGTAGTCTTTGAGGCTGGCGAGGGCCCCGGAGATGTCCGGATCCCCATTTTGGATACTGGAATCGTCAACATCCTCACCAATGCAACTGGAGGTCTGGGCATTATCTTGGAGCATCGCTATTACGGTGAGCGTGATGGCCTTGGCGTTGGACACACAGTTGATTGATTTCTGTTCTTGCAGGCGAATCTGTGCCTGTGCAGAACTTCACAACGGATTCTCTCAGGTACTGTACTGTTCTAACCACGTTTGGCCATTAGTTTGATGCGATGTCTTTGCAGATGGCTGAATAACGAACAAGCTGCTGCTGATTCTGCCTATTTTATGTCTCATGTCAAGTTCGAAGGCATTCCACATGACTTGACAGCACCTGGGACACCTTGGATTTATTATGGAGTAAGCAAGGGCAACTCCTCGTCGCGTTCTCTGCGCGACGTTGATCTGGGACATTCAGGGCTCCTACGGCGGTGCACGAGCAGCACACATGAGAGTCCTCTACCCAAATGTCACCTTCGGCGCAATCGCCTCCAGCGGAGTAACTCACGCGACACTGGACGACTGGCGTTACTACGACATTATCCGGCAGTACGCACCCTCCGATTGTATGGCGCAAGTGGTGAAGAGCATCGTGGAGTTTGATGATCTTATCGCCAATCCATCGACGCACCATGCAGTCAAGGCATTGTTTGGTTTGCCGAACGTCACGCACGACGCTGACGTTGCGTCTATCCTCTCGGTTCGTGCCGAGCTCGTTCGTTAAAGGTGGTGTTTTGACTCGGCATTCTGGCAGGCGCCACTGGGAGCATGGCAAGACACGAATTGGGACCCTGCAGTGTCCACGACCGATTTTGCGACGTTCTGCAATGCGCTAGGCACACCGGATAGTAAGACGATATCGACTTCCCAGGGCATCACCGTGAGCTCGGCGCTCGCCAATTATGCGACGTACATCAATGAAGTGAGTCAGACTGTCCACACGAATATGCTGAGATGCTGAGATGTCACTCACCGGATCCTCAGACGTTTGCGTCCGATTGCCCGGCTCCTGCCACCCAGGACGAGGTGCGTCGTCAAGCGTAGTCCCCGAATTTGCCCAATTTATGGACGGTCGGCGTAGTGTTTCGGAACTTACGACGCGAGTGCATATCAGGCTACTGATCTCTCGCAGACATGGCGGTTGTGGACATTCCAAGTCTGTACGCAGTGGGGTTTCTTCTCCGTATGTAAACCTCTGGCCTCTCGACGTGCATCGCCATGCTTACAAGCATATGCTCATCTCGGATTTCAGACACCGCCTCCGGACCCCAGCCGCCCGCGTATCATCTCCCGGCTCATAACGGAGGAATATTCCTCGATGATCTGCAGATTGGTGGGTTGAAAATCTAACTCACATCTGTCGTCCCACAAGTTTGGCAAATTTTATTGTGACATGGGGATCGAGAGGCACCGCAGTTCCGGGTGGAGTCGGGCTGTGCATCCAGCCATATGAATCCCGTGCTGAAACTTGGTGACACGGCAGGCATACCCCCCAGGGAAATTCTTTCAGGTACCGCCACAGCCAAATATCACTGCGGTGAACGCGCTTGGTGGCTATAATATCGCCGCAGACCGTCTTGCAATCATCGATGGACAAGGCGAGTGATCCGTTCTATCACTCATCATGACGCATACGCTGACTCCGATGCTGCGTCTCAAGCTGACCCCTGGAGAGGCGATACGCCACATAGTCCCGAAGCGAAGAACCGCACGGATACAATCATTCGGCCATTCAAATTAATCCCCGGTAAGATTCCGTCCCGGCTCCGAATTCACATGCATGACTTTGTGCTGATGCGGGAGAATAGGCGCGGTGCATCATTGGGACGAGAATGGCCTCGCAGACCCGAGCGCGGAGCCTCCTGCTATTCACACTATTCATCAGCAGGAAATCGAGTTTGTGAAAGCGTGGCTGCAGGATTTTAAATCACCAAAGGATACTGCGTAGGGAGTGTCGACGCGGAATAGCATTCATGATTTGGAAATTCGATGGCAGTGGTGCTTTGTAAGGATCCGAATGACAGTGTCCTACGATTAGGAAAGCAAGTTGGACAGCCAAAGTCCTGAGATCAAGCTCAAGATAAGCTACAGGCAGATAGATAGCCGTATGCATCAATGGCGCACATACATGATCAAAACCACAATCATAAGTGTAGAACATAAAACAATCTACGAGACCAACCGCAGAGGTTATCTAGATGCTAGCTGACTATCTGCTATCGGATTTGCGTGTATTGTGACCTGCTCAATAGAATGGTTAGAACAACACATTCGGCAACACGTCAGACATGGCAGTATATAGCAGATGGGACAATACGTGACGATCGAAAATGGCTCAGAAGAACCTTGTGTCGGAAAATGGCTACTCACATGGGTCAATCTAATTTCATTAAGAGGTCTGTTTTTCGCATTAACGGGAGCCCGTTCCATGGCATCAAGCGTCGAGTCGGCACCATCGATAACCTTATTTTTCGTCATTCACAGCAATTCAGCCATCTGGGTCATCACAATGGTGCGAAGACACCACACACCTTCCCGAAAATTGTGTATTTCCCATCGAGATGTGGCTGCTTCGAATATGTGATGAAGAACTGTGACTTGTTTGTGTCGGGGCCAGAGTTAGCCATTGCAAGTAAACCACGGTTATTAAACTGTGGCAGAGAAGGTTGCCGGCTAAGTGAGGAACATACCACCACGTAATAGACTATACCTTGAGTGTCGAACGGATCTCATCTGCAAAAGGCTTTCCCCAGATGCTCTGTCCTCCTTTCCCAGAACCTGTGGGGTCGCCTGTCTGAATCATGAAGCCTTTGATGTTTCGGTGCCATAAGCAGTTGTCATAGTAGTTCGAAGCGCATAAAGCTAGGAAGTTCTGCCAAGTGGTTATAGAAGACAAGGCGGTTGAGCAATGAACGTAATAGCATTAAGATGCACGTCACGGTGTAGCTCACCTCGGCGGTCTTTGGGACTGCCTCACAAAAGATCTCAACCTAGACAATAGGAAGCACGATTGAACATGGGAACTGGCGACCGAGGGGATAGGGGATACTTTTATGTCGCCAAGGGTGGTATGGAGGGTGACTGACTAGAGAGAATCAGAAGATCAATCAGAAGATATGGAAGTGTAGTGTGCCCACCATTTCTCGCGGTGGTGGCGGGAATGAAGAGACGGTACTTTGCAGGAGAAAGGACCGGCGTGATTGCGTCCTGGAACCGATCGAGAACCGGCAATTTGCGCCACAATAAAGGAATTTCGGCGCCGCGGAGATTGAATCTCGTGTGAGAAACTACCTCCGTCCGGAGAGAGAGGCCGAAAACGCCGGAAAGTATATGTGCTGGCTGCATATAGCGACGGTGGATCGGAGGTGGATTGACGTGGTTTGTCCTGTGCACGCCGGACGTCGACATTCATCACCAAATAATCATGATCACTGCCTTCTGCCATCAGCACCGTGTTCGTCTCCCCTATAAGGCTCCTAATCAGCTTCCTTGTCTCACACCCCCATCCTTCCCGCCTGCAGCATTCCCCTTGCTCTTTTTCCCGTCCCGGCGATGATCACTACCTCGAGGCCACCCTCCGTGCATAGCACCACCACCGAGTCCGATCCCTTCTCCGCTTTCTTGCGCCCGCCCGCGTCGGAGAGCGAGCGAGAACGTATCGAGCGGGTACAGAGGGAGACAGATGCAAAACGGGTGAGCGATAGCATCGACGAGGAGCTCAAACTGGATCGTGAGAGGTACAAGAAGAGCAAGCAGGACATCAGGGTAAGAGCCGACCAACGTCTAAAGCATTGACGTCGTCTATATTAGAGCATATCCCACCGTACTCAATCATAGAATTCATAGCTTCTTCTCCTTGGCCAAGCGGAGTCTGGGAAGTCCACTTTGCAGAAGCAGTTCCAGCTCATGTACAATCCTACGGGCCTTGACGAGGAGCGACTGTCTTGGCGCTCCGTTATCTACTTCAACATCGCGCGACCGGTTCGCCGCATACTGGAAGCCCTCGAAACGTATAATGAGGAGGATGAGGAAGAGGGGATCGACGGTGCTCCCGAAAGCGGCTGGCGTCCGGGATGCCTGCACCCGGCGGCGAGAGCACTGCGCCGCCACAGTCTGGCCATCCGTTGGATCAACAGTCATTGTCTCCTTCTCAGCTCAGCGCTGAGAGACAAATCTCGACACTCCGCCAGCATCTCACTCCCCTTCTGGGCGCGGAATCCTCCCTCGCCGATCGTCTTTCCGGCGGTGTAGCCGTCTCGGGCTCCGGGAAGGGCAGCGTGTTCGTCCGCAGCGGTTGGCAAGCACGAAACTTCGGACTATCTTTTGGCCTGAGGAGAGACCGCGCAAGTAGTGGCGGGCGCTTCAGCTTCTCGGGACAGCGCAACTCTCTTGATGACACACGGCGTAGTTATGACTCCGAGGCGGAGCTAGGAAGACCAGAAATCGAGCAGGACAAGTTAGTCGAGGACGTCGCCGCCTTGCTTAACGCGTGCAAGAATGATATAAAGGAGCTCTGGGAGCTTCCTATTGTTAGGAAAATGCGGGACAATAGGCGATTGATGCTAGAAGAGTGGGCTGAATAGTGCGTGTCTGACAAACTACCTATACTCATTGCCATACTTTCCATAGTAATATGTCAACCTTTCCTTCTTTTATAGCTTCTTGAACAACATTGCTCGGGTATCCTCTCCAGGCTATGTTCCTACGACAGGTTTGTTCGCGTTTATCTCACTTTCCCATACATCACTAACTGTCTGTCCACCTTATAGAGGATATTCTCCACGCTCGTATCCAGACTATGGGCGTGGCCGAGCATATCTTTGATATGGCCGTCCACGGTCGCACTGTCAGGTGGCATCTGTACGACGTTGGTGGCGCCCGAGGACAGAGACATTCTTGGATACCCTACTTCGACGATGCGTAAGTCTATTGGTTAGACGTCCCATCTCCTTCAATCTGATTACAGCGTTTAGGAATGCCATCATTTTCATGGCACCTGTTAGCGCGTTCGATCAGGTGAGGACATAGATAACTTCGTGACTGCTGAATGTGATTAAGCTGACTATATGCGCGGAAATTTGTTAGTACCTCGACGAAGACCCACGCACGAATCGGGTGGACGATTCTCTACAGCTCTTCAAGCATATATGCTCTAATGCTCTTCTCAAGGAGGCACATCTGGTATTGTTCCTGAGTGCGTGCTTGCATCTATATTTATTTGATTGTAACCGATTGACTTCGTCTGTGAGCAGACAAGGCCGATGTTTTGCGTGAAAAGCTTGCGAACGGTGTTCAGGTCAAGAAATAGTATGTGTCTTCTATATATAATTGGTGTATGTTTATATATACTGATCTTTCCCTAGTATTACATCGTACGGAGAGCGGCCAAACGAATACGAGGCTGTCGTGGCGTACTTCAAGGCGCATTTCACGCAGGTGCATCGACGTAACAACGACAATAATCGGGTGTTGTTTACGCACGTCACGAGCGTGGTCGTACGTCATGCCAATTTGTTATGTTTTGTTCCTAGAGCTCACGATCCCGGGTGATGCAGGATACAAAAACGACCCAGAGCATTATCACGGATGTCCGCGACTCCATCTTCCGAGGATACCTAAAGTCCGCTGCGCTCGTCTGAAGGACCCGCGCGCCAGCGCTCAGCCTAGGACTTTTTTATTCTATTTGTATCTTCACATGTCCCCAGCCGCAACGCATCTCCGATACGACTTGGTTCTAGACTACCGTCCAATACCCTAATGCCTTCCGGACTAGTCATTTACTCCCCGTCTGTACTTTGGTCAGTGTTCTCTGTTTGACGTAGCTTCTGCAGGTTTGTATGTCCTGCTATGTTCTCACCCTCTGTCCTATGTACTGTATTTTACGAGCTTTCCGTTCCGCTGGCGTCGAATACCACCACTGCGATCACTGCGTCCCTATACAGCGTGTTATATTATTGGTGTGTTGTCGTCGATATCATGATCGCTGCTGGGAAAGCTGTCTTTAGTAGACCATTATATACAGTCGGTCTCCAGCATGATGTACGTTCCAGCTGATATAATTTAGCTTCTGATGTGTGTGCGATTGCCATGAGATGAATGGTTTGAAAGAGATACACGCAGCCGAGGTTCAAATCCATCCATGATCCAAAATCGTCATCATTATTGCGATGTTATACAGAATGGAGGTACTTCTTCGCCAGAGCCTGCAGAATGCCTTCACCGCTTGATAAATCCAACAAGCTCCTTCTGCAGCTCGCGCTGCCGCCGCGCCTTCTCCAAGTCGTCGATACTGCGAAGGTCGAACACGACGTCGCGCGTCTTCCCAAAGTAGACCTACGGAGGAATAAAGCGAACGCGTGAGCGGAGTCGGGGTGCGCGGACATACCTCCTGCAGTAAATTGCGCATCTTGATCTCCATCTCCTCGATCATGCGCCCCGTGTTCGTGATGTGCGACGTCTGGTCCTGCAGCGGCCAGTCCTGCTCCGTCTGCACGCGCCATCAGCGCCCGCGCGAGGGCGAAATACAGAAATCGCGCGCACCTGCCGCGTCATGCTCCCGCTGAGGCTCACCTCGCCCTCGCGCTTCGCGTCTACCTGCTCGCCCTCCTTCGCCGGCGCCGCCGGGGCGTTGCGGTCGACCATCTGGAGCATGATCGTGGACGTGAGCTTGTAGTGCGCCTGGCGCCCGCGCTCGGCGGCTTCGAAGACGTGGATGGAGTCCCAGGAGCCAGCGGGCTCCGTTGGGGACGCAGGACTGAGGGCTTGGGGAGGGTCAGGGATGACGGACAAATGAGAAGTGCGACGTACCCTTCTTGAGCAGCACGACGCCGGCGAAGCCGCCGTCGTCGAGATCCCAGAGGAAAACGGAGGACACGCCGCCCTCGTAGTACCTGCATCAGACGCGTGAGATGGGACGGGGCGGGGGCGCGCGGGGCACGCACATCTCGCGGTAGGTGTCGAACGCCTCGTTCGCGGTGATCTCGAGCTTGCGTAATTTGGGCGAGGGCACGGTGCCGTCTTCTAGCGGCGGGTCGTACTCGTTCGACCACGGCGACCTGCGGGGCGGCCGCGTCAGGTGCGCTGCGCAGCGAGGCCGCCCGTCACGCACCTGTAGCTGTCTCCGTCGCGGTTGTAGTCGCACGCGAGGTAGTCTTTACCCGTCGCGCGGTCGGTGAGCACCTTGAGCGGCTGGTCGACGCTGCCGAGGAGGTCGTCTGCGTAGTCGGGGCACATCGCGACGAGTGCGGCGACGTTCTCCTCGACGTGCGTTGGGGGCAGCCGGCGCATGAGGTCGAGCATCGAGTCGACGAGGTCCGCCATCGTTGCAATCGGTGCAGCGGTTTAGAGTTTGTGAGCGCGAACTTGGAGTTGACGGAGCCCGAGATGTGTTTGGAAGAGTCTAGGTCAGGCAAGGGTGCCGGTAGGAAGAGAGGATATATGAGTAGATGCTGTGGCAGGTAGCAGGAATAAGCAGAGGAATATTGCTGGTGGTGAGACGGTGCAGATCCTCAGATTGGACACGATCACTTGGCGATCAAACAGGTTCAGCCACAGTGCCACTCGTCCTCAGAGGTTCTTCACTATTTGTCCACGACATGTGTAGTTGTTTAATTCTAGCTTAGTATACTGTAAATCCTGATAGCATTCAATCATCTTGTCATGCTGTACTACTAGTTTGCTCTACAATCACCGGCGTAACAGCCTCTGACTTAGGCTTCTCTGTCACGCGTCCCTCCTCGCCATCTTCTTCTAAGTTCTTCGCGTTAGCAATCTCCATCACATTAAACTTCTGCAGACGGTAGTAGTCCTTCACCACGCTGATCCCACATGTGTTCTGAGAGTAACAATCCCATCAGCACTGGGATACAATTTCAGAAGACACTCTGTATACCTTGAATACTTCAACGAGGATGAATAGTTCCGGATTGGCCAAATCTACCTTGTGTCCTTCTGGAACGCATTTGGCAATCTCATCGATGATCTTGTTCCGTGCTAGCGTGCTGTGATTGCGCATCCTCAGCTCAATTTTGTACTAAACGCCCTTGCGGGATGAGTTCAGAGAGATGAGACATGCAGATCATGAGAAACACCCACACTAAATTTCTTTTTGGGCTCAGCCGCGAGCACAGGCGACAGAATCCGTGTGCATAACGACTGGATCTCCGGTAAGTTAGCAGCGCAGGTCCCGGACACTGGCGTGAGGCGCTGCGTGTATCTGGGGAGGTTGAGTCGCACGAAGAATACCAAAAGATCGCCGCGTACCGTGTCTGAGTAACGCCGGTGTCCATTACATTATGGACATGCTTGACGATAAGCTGCGCAGGGTCCACAGGGGGCTTGCACGATATGAACACGACTGCCGAAAGCATTAGCACAGCCAGAAGCAACACAGGAATTCAGCGACATACCACATGGAGTGTTGGTCTGACAGTTAGCTGGACATCACCATCAGCCGTGAAATTGACCGACAGCCTAAGAACATACCGAACCTTTGCTCTTTGCGCGGGCGCTTCATTGAAGCAACCTCCTTCGCGATCTGCTTTTCGATATCCCCATCCTCATCGCTATCCTCGCCATCATCCTCTTCCGCTGCAGTCCTCGAAGACTCGGCATTTTCTGGCCACAGCTCGGACGCAAGCTACCAAGATGCAGAAGCTCAATATGTGAACGACGGCGAGGAGAACAGAACAGAACTCACGGACTCGAACAGGTCGTACAGCTCGCCTACGGTCTGCTTCTCCTTCCCCTTGACGCACGTCGCCCACACCCGGGCCCCTCTATCGACCGCTGTCCCCAGATAGGCGTACCATCCTGTGTTTGACCAGGCGTGTTCAGGCCGAGGGGGACAAAAAAGGCCTGACGGAGGCTCACCGGGCGGTATCTCCTCCTGCCTTTGTCCTTCCCTTGCGCCTTTCTTTTCGAGTCTGCCATAAAGCACTTGAGCTGATTATTGTGAATATTCGTGGTCTGAAATAACGGAGTCGGCGCCAAGCTCTTAGCTGGTCCCTGGACACAAAAATTAGGGTTAGGTGCGCAGAACGTGACTTGAGGCCAAAGCCCCGTGACACACCTCCAAACGCGCATCGCGATCGACTTGTGATCGATCGACTCTCAAAGTGACTTTGTCCGTCCAAGTTCGAATACGAAGTTTCGTGGTTCTGTTTTGCAGTAAATTATTGGCTGACGATTCACATACTAAACTTTTCCAGCAGGCCGATGTTAATTAATCTAGGGATCCCCCCTCACAAAAAATACCCCAAGTTCATAACAAATGAATCATTACTTGTCGGAATCACAGACAACCAGTCGACTCATCGAATGATTTTTAAAGTAGTACGTCCATAGCTTTGTCTATCTGAACCAACCAATGCGTGACGGCCCCAACTCGACACACCACTCGACACACCCAATACATGGTCCACTTGATCACGCCTCAGACCCACGCACAAGCACCCGCTCGACCCCCTTCCCCTTCCCCTACACAAACAAGGCCCCCAATCAGCAAACCGCAACCAACGCACACATGTACAGACATACCTTCCCCTCCACCACCTCCCCCTCCGACTCCACCAGCCCCTCCTTCTGTGCGAAATACGTCTCGAACAGTTCCCACATCACCGCGTCCAACTCCATATCCAACTTCACATCCTCCTCCTCTTCCCCCCAATCCCACTCCCACTGCCCCTCCCCCTCGGACTCGAGCATGACCCTGCTCCCGCTAGCGACGGGCCCATTGTCCGCCCCCCGCATCCCTTCCTCCACGATCCTCAGCATCTCGCACAGGTCCTCAAACTCCCGCCGTACCTCCTCCTCTCCCTTCTCCTCCCTCCCAGCAGGACTGACCGCCTCCGCGCGCTCCGGCTCCCCAGAATTCGTTGTAGACATTGTAGCTGCAGCGGGGTCCATGTAAGTACAAAACGAGTGTGTGTGGGGAAAGAGAGGGAGGAGTCACACAAGAGCTCATATACCCCAGCCTGTAGCTGCGAGCCGTCGTTTTTACGTAGCGGTGGACCCGGCGGTGAGTCACCTCGTCACACCCTGGTCGCATGTCAAGACTGGCTCTGCGTTGCAGTTATTTAATGATTGCAGAATTCTGACACCAGTCGACCCGTTACATAATTTCTGCATGCACAGCTCGGTCGTCCACATTCTCCCGACCCGAACCAGCCAATCCGTGACGAAGCACCGACACCACCGCGATACATGGTCCACAGAACCATGCACAAGCACCTGCTCAACCCATTCATCAGCCAACCGCCACCCACCCATGCACACTTGCACATACCTTCCCCTCCACCACCTTCTCCTCGGGCTCGTCCAGCTCCCTCTTACGCGCGTGGTACGCATCGTACCACGCCCATGCCCTTTCATTAAACATGAGCTCCGCGTCCTCCCTTCTCCCCGCCCCTCATCTCCGTCGATTGGCGCGTCCCCGTTCCCACTAGCAAAAAGCCTCCCCCACTTACCCCGCACCTCGCCCAGATCCCAATCCCTCGCCTCCTCCACGATCCTCAGCACCTCGCGCATATCAAAGTCCCGCCGCACCTCCTCCTCCCCCTTCTCCTCATGGGGAGCCGGAGCGCGCGGAGGCACGAGACGAGTGTGTACGGGAGAGAGAGCGGACCCACAAGAGCTCATAAACCCCAGCCTGCAACCACAGCCATCCATTTTACGTAGCAGCGCACCCGGCGGTGAGTCACCCCGCCACACCCAAAACGCGCACTCGGCAGCAAGCAGTTCAACCCACACACGATCCATAATCTGTAGCATGGCATGCGGCATTACAGCGTATATGAATACAGCCTTCTATGTATGTAGTACGTACACCAACCATCATCTCGTGTAAAGCTCCACAGGCGAGCCGATACTAGAACCGATAAGCAATAACAAAAACGACACATACACTACCAATTCCGGAGTTCCAGTTCCTTTCCTTCTCCCGCGCCCTTCCGCGTACAATACAGCGTCCAGCGTCCATGCGCATGCCTGTTCACGCCGAGTTGTGCGGGGCGAGCGCGTTCACGGGCGGCGTGGGCGGCACGCTCCCGTCGAGGATCGTGCTCCCACGCACGTCCTCCTTCTTCTGCACCAGCTCCGCCTGCCCCGCCTTCTGCGCCTCCACCGCCCCCGCCCCCGGCTCCGGCACGTCCAGCCGCGTCATCTCGCGCACGAACGACGTCCCCCAGAACGCCGCCGAGTACTTGTTCACATACTGCACTCGCCGCGTCAGCAGCATACACGCAAGAGGAAGAGGAGGGGGCACACCTTGAATAACTTGCGGTGGTTCTCCGCGCGCGTCTCCGCGTCCATCGTGACGGCTTCGAAGATCGCGTCCGCGACCTGCTGCGAGTCCCACGGGTTAACGACGATGCTCCCGTTCAGGCTCTGCGCCGCGCCCGCGAACTCGGACAATATCATCACGCCCTGCCGCTCCTGCTGGCACGCGATATACTCGTACGATACCTGCGCCCGCACATCAGCACAATAGGAGAATCGCGAGAGGGGAAGCGGAAGAACGCACGAGGTTCATGCCGTCACGCGTGCTGCTCACGAGGCACACGTCGCTCACGGCGTACAGTGCACACAGCTCGTCGAACGGCAGACTCTTGTGCATGAAGTGTATCGGCATGAAGTCAACCGTCCCGAAGCGCCCGTTGATGCGCCCCACGAGCTCGTTCACCGTGGCGCGCAGGTTCTGGTACTCCTCCACGTCCTGCCGCGATGGCACCGCGAGCTGCGCAAGCACGACCTGCGCGCCGTTAGCAGGGTATGCATATAGGGAAGGGGTGAGCGGGAGCGACGCACCTTGCCGATCCACTCGGGATGTTGCGTGAGGAAGAGTTCGAGTGCATGCAGCTTCTGCGGTACGCCCTTGATGTAGTCGAGGCGGTCGACACCTACAATGACCTTCACGCCCGCGAAGCGCTGCTCAAGCTGCTTGATCCGTTTCTGCACGCTCTCCTTCTTCAAGGTCTGCTTGCGAGGTCAGCGCGCGCAGCGCACGAAGCCGGGGAACGGCGCACCTCAATGAAGGAGCTCGGGTCGATACCGATGGGGAACGTGCCGACGTGAGCGAGACGTCCCTCGAACTCGACGCCGTTCGGCATCGTGGGTAGTGCGAGGATGCGCGTGCACGACGAGAGGAAGTGCCGCGCATAGTCGTATGTGTGGAAGCCGATTAGGTCTGAAAACAGGATC
The DNA here is from genome assembly GCA_001683735.1 of Grifola frondosa. NCBI lineage: Eukaryota > Fungi > Basidiomycota > Agaricomycetes > Polyporales > Grifolaceae > Grifola > Grifola frondosa. Next base: position 1,059,457 of record LUGG01000009.1, read on the forward strand.
CCGAGCAGGATCTCGCGCCGCACTGGGAGGATTCTGCAGACATGTTAGTTAGGGCGCATTTGGAGCTTGGGAACGCGAATTAACGCGTGTATGCATGGGTGCAGCAGTCAAGCCGAGCACGACAAGCGCGGTGGAGCATACCATGCTGAATGGCGCTCGGACCTGAGAAGTGACAGACATGACGGGCACCCCAGGCGCATATGACGCCATAGGAAAGCCTCTGCATATGGTAAACTTGGCTGCGACCATGCTCGGGTCGAGTCGGGTGGGGGGGGCGGACATGGAGCAGAGCGAAGGCAACTCACCTGTAGATCTCACTGGACGGGAACGGGGTGTGCAAGAAGAAGCCAATCTTGATATCACGATACCGGGGAGGGGTGATGTCATCCATCTCGATGCCGTCGAGGATGCGGTCGAGCTCGACGCCGGTTGCGTCGCTGACATTCTGGGGACCGTCGATGAGGGTGCGGAGGAGCATGGGGAGGAGCATGAGATGATAGTCCTGGACCCAGACCATGGAGCCGGGGGTGAGCTGCTTCATGATGGCTTCTGCGAATGCCATGTTAGCCTGACGGTAAGCGAGCCAGTTCTCCTCGTCGAAATTCATTTCGCCGGGGTGGTAGTGGAAGAGGGGCCAGAGGATGGAGTTGCTGAAGCCGTTGTAATGGCGGTCTGCGACGTCGTCGTCGAGATATACGGCACGGCAGGAGTACTCGTCCATGAGGCGGCGGTCGACGATGGGGCGGTCCTTGAGAGGGATGGAGAAGCCGGGCCAGCCTATCCAGGTGAAGGACATGGACTTTTTGCAGCCGGAGAGGGCGGAGACGAGGCCGCCAGAGGACATCTTGAAGTGGTACTCGCCGTGAGCATCCTTGGTAATAGTGACGGGGAGACGGTTTGAGACGACGATGAGGTGGTGGGCATCGCCGGTGAGGAGGGGGAGGTCGGGGGAAGACGGCTCCGTGGAGAGGGATGGGCGCGACATGGAAGAGAGAGAGAAGAGGTGCGGCGTAGCTGGGCAGCTGAAGACGGGGCTGCTAGAGGCGGGGAGAATGGAGAGCGAGTAGGGTTAGGAGCGTGAGGGGATACGCAGACGCAACTTTTTGCTTTAACGTGGTGTGTGATCAATCGATGATGTCACATGTATGTCTCGTTTCGGTCGGGCTCCTTCCTATTTTGGCCATTTTCGCAGAGGGCATCGAGCCACGGTCGACCATGCTCGCTGCGATTGGGCAACACCGGGACTGGCTGCGCGGATCCTGCGCCATATATCGGCGAGATTGATCCCAGATTCGCTGTGTCGCCGTTCCGCACGCCGTGTCCGATGAATGGCCGCCGTAAGCGTGCAATTCGCCGCTCTATCTTTGCTCTTATCACCGGGGCTTGGCTTCCTCTTCTGCTCTTCTGCTCCTCCCAGCACCGTCTCTGTCCCGTTTTTGTCTGCCGCCCTCGTTTTCCTGCCCAAGTCTGCTCCCAAATTGGGCCACGCAACGCCAGTGTGATCCCGAGTCAAGCACCGAGTACATAATAACGACCCGTCCAGCCTCTTCCACCGTGTCAGTCGCTATCGTGTCAATCGTGCTGGCCTTGATTTGGCCATGTCGCTCATCTTTGTGTAAACTCATACCGCTTCCGCCCATCTTCTCTGACTCTAATCCCAAAAGCACCCCAAAACCTTTATCTCTGGATCGCCCCAGGCCATTTCATCCATCTCGCAGGCATCTACAGGCCCCAGGACGGCTGTATCTATTCCCGCCGTCACGAGCAACTTGGACCCCAAACTGTGAACATAGAATCCTCGTACACCACATTCCACGACGATCCTCCAACCATTCAACGTGCGTCGCTTTAGCACCCGCGATCGCTCATTCTTCTGGCGAAACTGCCACCGGTGCACCCTTTCCTCGGCTACATCCCGGTGGTGAGAATTCCCCCCAACATGGCCCCCGGTGCAAGCTCAGTCCCGATCTTTTTTCATACCGGTTCAGCCTCTTTGCTCTGTGCTCTGTGGCATGTTCTGGCCACTGAATACTGAGGTCTTGAAGCTTTGCATCTAGGCATCAGCGGGTTGTTGCGCGCTCTCCCCGATCGCTAATGAACGCGAAGAGTCACGCGTGACATACGCGTTCCGTGGGTAACAGAGCACCAGGACTACATGTATCAGACTATCAGCCCGACTAGCATTTTACTCCTCGGCATGGCGTTCCTCCTCAGATACGCTGCAATGTCATTATCGTGTCCCAAATAGGAACTTTTTGCGGTGTGACGGCGATAGTGACGTGACCCGACGGACCCATCGCCACATTCGGTACCCCGCCTCCTACCGACGTTCCTCTTCCTCCTCCCCTATCTCAGCCATGGACGACTCACCCCAAGCAGACATCATCTCCATCTTCCTCCTCATCCCGCGCCCGCACACAAATGGGGACCACTCCAGCGCCGACACCGAAGAGCACTGGGACTGGGTGCACGGCCTCGACGTTCCCCACACGCACATCCCCGCGTTCTGCGCGAAGCCCTACAAATGGCTCCGCTTCGTCTCCGGTGCCCTCCTGGGTGCGCGCGGCGTCCTGCGCGACGCTACCGATGCTGACGCCGCGGAGATCGACTACGAGCGGGCGCTGCTCCCCGGCGCCTCCTCCGTCTACTTCCACACCGATCGTGCGGACCGCGCACGCGTCTTCCCGCCGGACCCCAGCATCGCGTGCACTTCTTTCGTCACGTATTCCGCGTCGAGCGCGTGCGACGAGGACTTCTTCGACACCCTCGTCGCGCGCGACGGGTGCTGCGTCATTACCCGCACGCATGCCCGCGTGTGCGACGCCGCGCACCTCATCTGGCCAGACCAAAAGCAACACGGTACCGTGCCCGCCCACCCTCTATACACCACACTGACCAACCTGCCCCTCCTTCTCCCTAGTACATCGAAGCACTGACGCGCGCGCGCAGCGGCGGCGACGGCGCCATCACAGACATCGACGACGTGCGCAACGCGCTCCTCGTGAACGCGCACGCCCACCGATTACTCGTATGGCGCGAAATCGCGTTCCTCCAGGTGCGTCGCCCGCCCGCTCCATACGAGACTGACTGACCGCCCGCCAGACCCCCATTTCGCGATGAGCACGCGCGACGTCGACCCCGCGGCCCCGCCGGACGCGCCCCGCTGGACCGTGCACGATTTCGAGCACTCCCCGAAGGACCACATCCGCGAGGTGTGCGTCCAGCACGGGGCCCCGCTGTGTGTCCCGCCGGACGAGAGCCGATGGCCGCCGCGCGTGCTTTTCGACGCGGTGTATGGTGCAGCGGCCGCGCGGTACTTTGGGCATGTGGACTTTGCGGCGTACGTGAAGACGTATTGGCCGCGCGCTGCGACGGACGTGGATCGCGAGGCGCGGGCGCGGGAGAAGAAGGCTGCGCGCGTGAGGAGGAGGGAGAGGATTGAGAGGAGGCGCGAGGAGAGTGGGGGATGGACCCGCTTGATATGGTGTTTTGCATTGGGCAGTGGCGGAGTGTGCAGACGGGGGAGCAGCGGCGCGCGAGGGAGCTGGAGGAGAAGGTGGCTTCGTGGCGGGGAGACGTGAGTTGAGTGTGTGGTGTTTTTGTGTCTCGCGGTTTGTCAAAAATCGTATTTTTGTTTCTCGGAGCTAGCGTGTGTTATAGCGGTTCCTGTGTCTCGATTTCTGGAGCACAAAACATATTCAGGTCTGCGGTCATTTCGTGGCAAGGGGTTTGCGTCGCTGAAGGCTGGGTTAACCGGTGGCTCGCTGCATCTCCACCAAACGAATGGACGTCTGCGAGCACCACCGGGAATACAAGAGTACTAGATTGTAACGACATCAATTGGAAATGCTGCTAACCACGCATCAAGCATGCCGCCATCAACATGGACGCACCTATATTCAGATGCTGCGAAATAAAAGTACAAATCGCTGTGCAAACAGGGAACAGAAGGCGTAACGTCCAGCGACCCATTTTAATTCACCGGAGCGATATATTCGATCAGCAATTTTATAAAGTTACAGAGATTGTCTATCCGAGTTGAAGGAAATTGGATATCGGCGATACTACGGAGGGGGAAACTGGAGGGGAAGGGGACGTGTGCAGCTGTGTTCCAGCGCTGCGAGTCACAATAAACTACGCACACGACCCCATTTGCCCGGGTGCACCAATAACACGAGAAAAGGCAAGTGCCTCAGACAGACCCCTCGCTAACAGGCTTTTGCATCCTGCTTTACAACGCAAGCCCCGCATCGCGAAGGCCGCCGATCGTCTTGTTGTCCTCAATATTTGTAGCCTCCTCTTGCGATACGCACCACCGCCGCTCCGTGGGCGGCCGCGTCAGCCGGGCCGCACAGAAGCATCACGCAGGGACGAGCACCAGGAGGCGGTCAGCACGCACGACACGAACGTCCTCGCCGTCGGTGTCGCCCAGGGGCAGCGTGCTGTGCGGGGCCAGACCGTACCGGATGACCGCGAGCCCGAAATTTTGATTGGAACTATGGATGCGAAGAGAGACGTCCCGCGTGTACTAAATGGGGGCAGAATGGTGAGCACGGGGTAAATGGGCTAAGGTGATACATAATGGGCCGACCCGTCCTATTAGTATGGGAATCGGTAAGGGAGAATGACACTCACGAGCTGACTGAACCTTATATCACATATTTGTGCAGGGACCGGGCGTGAATGAGCTTTGTGCTGAGTTCAGTAAGTACTATGCTTCCTTCGCTAGCATATTGCTGGCAGGCCTGAGAGTGTTGAAATTCATATCACCGTCAATATCATTGGTTGTGATGTCCAGCGCCAATGTAAATGGGGAACACCCGCGCACAGTCAATTGCTGGACGTTCTGTCAATAAAACCAAGTACATTCTGATCACTTCAGCAACGTTCACGTTGGTTGGGTCAAAGTCTGGTTGCATGTTCCAATTAATAGAGCATTCGGATCGAGATGGCAAAAGTGGTCGCACATACTAGGCGTTATCGGATGGAGATCCTTGAGTGTCGTTTAGTGGATATTCCATACCTCGGAGCCGTTGAATCCATTTATTGGTTTCTTTTTTGGTTTTTTGAACATGGAATATATCCAGGACCGAATTCTTTTACGGCACAGGATGTTCTCGAAGTTGTAGGCGACTCAGTTGACCGCTGCATGAGTACCATGTTATAACAAGTCTCATGGAACAGCAAGGTGTGATGTCAAACGACCCGTTCTAAATCATCAAATTCAATAGTTCACACAGATAAGTCCGTAGAGTTACAGTGGCTGCCTGTCCGGCGGGAGGAAGTGGAAAAGGGAGGCGAGGAGGCAGGATGTACGCAGCCGTATTACAGGGCGAGTGCGCACAGTGCACAACAAATGACTCACGACCTAACTTGCTCGGGCAGAACGAGAAAAAAAGAAAAGGCAGATATCATGCGAGCAGTTGTCTCACTTGTACGATGTAGTGAGCAGACTGACCACACGGCGTACCGCCCATTGTAAAGGCCGCTATTCGCCTTGTTTCCTCCTTGGCGACCTCCGAGACCGCAAGCCGCATAGTAGACGCATCCGTCGGCGGCGAGCCTGAAAGGCCCCTGGATGACGCGGCCAACAGTGGACACAGCGCACACAGCGAGAACTTGCAGACTCGCGCGTACAGATGAAGTTGAATGCGTCAGCCGAGAGTCGAGACTGTGCGCGGGCGACTTGCTGTGCCGGGTCAGACCTAACTGCATGAGCCCGAACCTCGCGAGGGAGCCCCAGCTAGAGGTGCAGGGCATATGTAACAACGGACATGAAGAAGAAGAAGCTTGTATGCCATGAGTGCAGTCTAGAGGAAAGCCCGGACAATATGATGCTAGTTCAAGATTAGACACGTCCGTGACATTCTGGTGCGCGTGGCGTCACGGCATGTGACACACGCGTCTCATTTGTTTGTCTTCAGCCACCCCATTGCTCTCTCCGTCCTCAATCTGCTAAAATGTCCCTCTGGGTAGACAAGGTGTACTTTTACGTGTAAAATATCCATCAAACGCAGTTCTAACATTGTTCCCTTTTTCTGCGTATTGCAGCACCGCCCACGCTCTCTCGATGAGCTGCACTACCACGAAGGTCTCTCTGCCCGCCTACGCGCACTCGTTAGTTCTCAGATGACGAAGCGTCCTGGCTGAATAGTGACACTCTCGTTTTCCTAGGCTGCGTCGGGGGACTTCCCGCATATGCTGTTCTATGGTCCATCAGGCGGAGGGAAGAAGACTCGAATTGAGTGCACGCTCCTGGAGCTTTTTGGAAAGGGGGTGGAGAAGGTGCGTGCATAGGGTCGTGTTTGAATATCGACGTGTATGCTGACATGAGCGGTATTGTCTGGTGCTACAGCTCAAGATCGACCAGAGGGTGTTCATGACACCATCAAGGCGCAAACTCGACGTCAATATCGTGCAGAGTAATTATCACATCGAGATCACGCCAAGGTGTGTTCTATTGTCGCATGGAGATATTGGAGGGTATGAGCATAACACCCGACTCACAGCGAAGTTGGGACGTACGACCGTGTAGTCATCCAAGAGATCCTGAAAGAGATCGCACAAACACAACAGGTCGACCTCAGCGCAAAACAGCGCTTCAAAGGTTTGTCCTCACGCTTTCCCTCCTCTGCTACCCCTTCATTCGCTAACCCCCGCCCACAGTGGTAGTGATCCACGAAGCGGACTCCCTCACGCGTGACGCGCAGGCGGCCCTGCGGCGCACGATGGAGAAGTACATGTCAAACATGCGCATCATCCTCTGTTCGAACAGCACGAGCAAGCTCATCGCGCCCATCCGCAGTCGCTGCCTTCTCATGCGCGTAGCCGCGCCCGACGCCGACGAGGTGCGCCGCTCCTTTTCTTCCTTCCTACAATACTGACATGTGCGCTGGTGTGCAGATGCAGACGGTGCTGGACTACGTCGCGCGGCGCGAGGGCTTCGCCATCCCAGAGGACACCGCGCGCGAGATCGTGGCGGACGCGAACGGGAACCTGCGCAAGGCCCTGCTCGTCCTCGAGGCGCTCAAGATGCAAAAGTACGTCAGCCCGCCTGCCCACCCGCATGCCCCGCACAACTGACCGCTTCGCGCGACTGCAGCACGGACTTGGAATCGAGCGCGCTGACGATCGCGAAGCCGGACTGGGAGACGTACTGCTACAAGGTCGCGGACATGATCGTGCAGGAGCAGACTCCCGCACGCATCATGGAGGTGCGCGCGAAACTCTACGAGCTCCTCACGCACTGCATACCGGCGTCGGTCGTCATCAAGGTGCGCGTGCTCTTTCCTAGATGTCGCTGGGGGACCCTGTTTAGTGATCGTGCGTGTACAGACCATAGCGGACGGGGTCGTGGAGAAAGTGGACGAGAGCTTGAAGGCAGATATCATGCACTGGGCTGCCATTTATGCGAGTCTCGTCAATTTTTGTCTCGTTGCGTCTACGGCTAACTCCGCTCGGACATGTCGATTTGCAGGAGGCGCGCATGCGGATAGGCAACAAGAAAATCTTCCACCTCGAGGCGTGGGTCGTCAAAGTGATGAGCCTGTACAAGGTGAGAGCCGCGCCTTCCCCGTAGTCGAGATGTATGCGATCTGACCATGTTCTCAACGGGCAGCACTTTTTCTATGGCATCGATATGGATGGATTCGACGATTGCTGAGGCCGGTTCATGCTTTCATATATCTCCTGCATTGTATATTTATCATCAAGATGCATACAATATTGTATTTTTAATTGTTGGAACGCGACAGACAATATGTTGTTGTTGTTTTTGTTTAATGCGTACTATCGCTAATATGCTGCACAATCCGCTCGGCTCAGCAGTCACTTCGTCTTGCAATACATGATGCCCGCAAGTCCGACAGCGACAAACGATGATCATGAAGAAAATGGTATGAACGTCTCTGACTCCCCTAAAACAAATTACACCAATGTGTGGCACTACTACACCACCCCCGAAAAAGCTGGATCCCTAACGTACACCCTCCAACAGCCATCTGAATCACGCATCACATCTCTTCATCACTCCCACCCGCCTCATCGGCGTCGTCTGCAATCCCACTCCCCCCATTCCACTCCCGCTCCCACAGCGGCACCCCGCGCTCGTCCAAAATTTTCGATGCAACGAGCAGCGCAGGATGCCCTTGAGTAAGGGCCCCGCGAGCAAACTCCAACCGCGCCATGAGCGCATGGTGGTCCGAAAGCAGCGCATTCACATAGTCTATCGCTATAAGCCCGTCACTTCCATGAGCGCCAGCCACGACTCCCGAGCAAAGCACACTCACTCTTCTGCAGCACCACGTTCTCGCTGCGCGGCCCCGCGCGCCCGTCCGGCTTCTCCCCATCGTCGCCCTTACTCCGGCGCCTGCGCCCCCTCTCCCGGCCCTTCCCCCGCCCCTTCGCATCCACGCGCTCCTCCTCCATCTCCCGCTCCCGCTCGCGTTCTTCCTCCATGCGGATCGCCTCGCGCAACGCAGGGACAGCCTCACAGAGCGCCTCGTACCCGCGGCGTATATTTGCGCGCCGCTTCTGCTCCGACTGGATATGGTTCGCACGCTTCTGCGAGGGTGAGAGCAGCGCGGGCTTGCTCGGCGTCGGCTGCACAGACTTATCTTGCGGTGCGGTGGAGAGCGGGCGACGGGGCTTCGTGGCGGGTGCAGTGCGTGAGCGGCTCGGGGGAGACGAGGGGTGCGATGCCGGGGTTGGGGTGGGCCGCGGGCGCTTCGACGAGCTGGGATCCGACGTGAGGGCGGATGGGAGGGGCCGCTTGGGGATGGAGGAGCTGGAGTGTTGGTGGAAGATGGACGTCGCTGAGTGCGGTGGCGTGCCGCTGTGGGCTCCTATATCGGGCGGGAGGCTTGTGGACAGAGGGGGGAGGGTGAATGCGGACGATGAGGCCGATGACGAGCTGAGCGAGCGGATCGGCGGGATGGGGGCATTGGCCTGGGACTGCGAGTATGCGGAAGAGAAGATGGACACCGTGGGCCTCGGCGGAGGCGGGATTGCTAGTCCATCAGCGGGTGGAGCGAATGGGTTCGAGAACGAGCGTGACGACGGGCGGACGGTCGGGCTCAGTCCGTACTTCTGCTGGCCGCTCGCCAGCGGCGGCTCCGGGTTGAAGCTGGGCCAGAAGCTGGGCGCTGCGCTGGGCGTGCGCGCGGTGCTGGGTGCGGCGGGGCTCACGGTGTGGTTGGAGGATGCGCCGGTATCGAGGGACATGAGGTCCTTTGTGGCCTTTGTGAGGGCCTCCCTGCCCTGTGCGTGGGGGATCTGCTCTGCAAGCTGGGAGTTGACGGAGCCATCCCACTCGATTGAGCCTTCGAGGTCGACGGAGGAGAGGAAAGTGCTGAAAGCGAGGGACTCTGAAGGCGTGAGGAGAGACATCGATGGAGGCAGCCTGCGAGTTACAAATACCCCACCTTGTGATATTTTCCCCGCAATCTTTCCCCACACTCGGCGCCACCCGCCGATCGCCGGCCGTCATCTCCGCAAAATGTCTCAAAAATTCTTAGTATTTCGTTTTCTGTGGGCTGGCTCACCTGCATATATATCTTAGATGCTCATGTGCACATCTACCCGTGTGTTGAAAGCTACGTTTCGTCGCATTCCGAACTGCATTCGACGAAATGGTCTAACAAACATAGCGCCTGTCCATACGCTTCCAGGGCGGCTGGCGAACGGTGTCTCATTCGACAGATTGCCGGCTATCGAGCCTACACTCATATATGAAAGGCAAAATAGCCGCAGTGACCCTACACAAATTGCAACCGAACTTCTCGTCACTTACGGCGCGCCACGCCGGACAAACCATAAAGGTGGACACTCCCCAAATGACAGATGCCCACACCGACTCAACCAGGCGAAGCCGCCCGAGCACGACACACAGACTGCGTGACTCCCAGTGTATCCATCGCCAGGTCCATAATCGCGTCGCGCCCGAACTCGAGATGCACAAAGCTAGCATCGCGCCCGTCCGGGTACAAAATCAGCGCACAGAACCATACATAGCGGGGTCAAACGCGCTGCTCACCGCCGACCAGCCGAGGCCACACCCGAACGTGTCATCCACGCGAAGCTAAGCGCACGCCTGCACAATCCAACACGTCAGCGCCGACTTAGCAGAAGAGGAGGGTTCTTTAACAAAGAGCCAAGTCGCCTCATATGAGCGCAGGAGCGGGGACTCGGCGCGCACGCGTATTGCTGTTCACATCATGCCAGACTGCGCAGCCATCCACGAGCGCGTTCCATGGGCTCGTCGTCGCACGGGCCCAGATGTGCATGTCCGCGCGCAAAGACATGCCCCGCGGGCCTTGTGGTAGAGAGCCAGCTGCCCGGGCGGGAGAGCGACGTCGAGAGACCGAGCCCGCAATATCTGAAAGAAAGAAAAAAAGAAGAAAAAAAGCAGCCGGCACTTACATGTCTGCAGCGCCGCACTTGATAGAGACCGGGGATGAGTAACAGATGCCAGGCACCGACGGACGACCATGGCCATATGGGACGAGCGAGATAAGCACAAGGCTTGGACTGGCTTGGAACAACCACAGGAACGCTTGCTGTCGGAAATTGTTCTCAGACGACCTCGCTGGAAGTCAGTCACCCGCGAGATGTCATGGTGACTGCGGTGCCAAGCCTGACTGCCCCAACGGGACCGCCCCGCGGACGAGTGAGCGCACACCCGCGACCTGCGAAACGAAACGGACCGCCATAAGTACACCGCAACCTTGCTCACCAAAACGCAAACGCTGCCGCACACATTCGGAATCACGACTCGAGCCAGCAGGAATGGGCGGTCTATACTGGCAAGAAGTACTAGTCGGCAGCGCGACGCGGTGAACTAATGTACAGGATGTGGCAAGCCAAGCAGTAACTGTATATGTACGAACTGGTGTTTACGCCCGGATTACGGCGCGGTGCGGGGGCAGCGGAGCGGAGGTATATGGACGAATAGGAGCAGGACTACAATATGCGTGCGTGCGCACGCGCGCGGACGGGCGGGCGGAGAGGGGTAAACATTAGTGTGGCGGGGGACTCTAATGATGGCATGCGGATGGTGCGAAAGCGAGTGCAAATGTCTTTGGCGGCGTGCGTCGCGATGCAATGTCCGTCGGGCGAGGGCGCGTGCCGGTGTTTTGTGGGGGGTGGTCGTCCGCCGGATGTCGGAGGGGCGTCACCGCTTGGGCGCGAGGGTCGAGAGCGCAAGGCCCTGTGCGAGCTCGGCTTTCCACGACACGCGGCGCACTGCCTCGGCGTAGTCGACCCACTCGCGGCGGCGCTCCTTGCTCTCGAGCCATTCGTGGTCGAGGTGCGAGACGTCGAGCTCGTAAAAGTGGTAGGTCGAGGAGGCGGAGGGGATGGTGGTGACGAATCGGGTAATTTTGCCGCGCACGCCCGCTGCAAGGAAATAGCACAGGTAAGGCATGAGGAGACGGCGCAAGGAAAGGGGCATGTTAGGAAGGGGGACGGTGAACGGAGGGACAAAGGGTGAGACCTTCTTCCAAGGCTTCCCGTGAGGCTGCTGCTTCTAGCACCCCATCTGTTGGCTCCCATCCTCCTTTAGGTACTGATAGATGCGTTGCGTGCGACATGAATTACCGAGGAAAGACAAGTTAGTGCCAGCGAAAGATTTTGAAGGAGGAGAAAAAAATAGGAGGAAGGAAAAAACGAAAGATGGAGGTGGATGGAGAAAAAGGGATGGCATTGCAACTTACAGACCCAGTTATTTGACCTCTTCCTACTTGTGACGACGAGAACTCTTCCGGCGGACCTGTCAATTGGGATTGCACAGCAGACGACGCGCGGTGTGGAGCGTCCCTTATTACTCATCGCGGTATGGCAGTGGAGAGAGCCTAGTGGGAGAACGGAAGGAAGCTGCAAAAGGGGAGAGGATGAGGGGATGAGCAGAGAGTATGACGCGTGCGGAAAAACCTGGTGAAGAGCAAAAAGTATTTGCGCAGGTGATTGCCGTGCCGTACAGGGAGGACACGTAATGGGGTTGCGGGGAGTGCGCAGGTGCGTCTGGAGAAGATTTTGGAGCGTCGAGGAATGCGCAGGCTGTGGAAGAAATGTGAAACGGAAGGCGTGGTGGGAGCTGGAGAAGAGTGCGGCTCACAGGAGGTGACACTGAGGTGATGCGAGTTCTGCGGAGGCGAAGAGGGGAGAAGAGAGACACGAGAGGCACACGAGCGAAGAACTAGTGGCTGCCACTGGCTGGGAGAAAAGGGGGGATGACACAGTGGACGCGCAGACGACAGAGGAGAGACAACTGGCAGGAGGAGGGAGGGACGGCTCCTGTCTAATGTTCGTCGGGCGGTGGCTGAGACTTGCAGCGCTGAAGCACGCTGGGCCACGGTGAGCCAGGCCACCGCGAGCGACTGCGAGGCTTTGCCATCCCCGACCCGCCAATGACTTCACGCACGTTGTTCGCATTTCGGTCTCCTCGCTCTTCCGGTCCTGATCCCTCCGATTCTCTTCGGCATCGTGTCCGTTTCCATCTCCCACGTCTCCCCAGTCTCCCCTGATGCCATGTATCTTGCACATACTTGCTCATACTTACATGTACAGTGCAGCTACTTTCATGCAGCAAACGTTCTCTCACTCGCGAAGCCTTCGCGTCTTCTCAATCTCGATATGGCCAACGACAATACATGGCCACGCTCAGATCCCTTTTAGACCTTTTAGACATTCCGTCATCAACTCAAATCCCACCGCACAATCACCAATCTATTCCAGAATCTCCTTCCCTAATCCCGTCTGATCTGCATCACCTCGTTGCGTACCTTAGGATCACTCGGATCCGCCCCCGCTGTCACGCCGCGCACAATTGAACGCGCTCCTACTCGTTCCACCTGAAATCACGTCAGAACATCCAACATCCCCGCCGAGCACACCGAGTCCGCAACACTCACGCGACCAGGAACATGCACGCCACTCCAACGAACATCGCTGCAAACTGCACACACCGCCGTCAGTCAGTCAGTCCGCGCCGCACGCCACCAAACCAAAATTCAAGATCACCTCGCGCAGCGCCTGCCACCCGCTCTTGCTCTCCTCCAGTAACCTGTCAACGCAAACGCCAGGCACTCAATCAACTCTCGCGCTACACGCAAACGTGCAGTCTGGACGTACGTCGGCAGCACCGCGACGGCACCAATATACATGAACCCTCCTGCAACGAACGGGATCACCTGAGGCGAAAACGCACACCACCATCAGTCAACGTCATCCCAAGCGCGAACCAACTTACAAGATCCGCGAGCTGCACAGTCGTCCCCAGGATGCCGGCCGCCTTTTGCTCGATGGCAGCGGCCAGGTTCCAGACTTGGCTCTCGATTTCTGCTGAAGCCGAAAGGTTACGAATCCCAATGCCCATGAACGTGCTACGGAATAGTCAGGCCGGACCATTAACACGCCACACCAAGAAGCAACTCGTATATAATCTTACCCGACCTGGATAGTATGGGAAAGAGAATCAATGCGCGTCAGCGAGCTGTAATTAGATCTAATGACGAAAGAACAGAATACAGAAGCCATCATAAACAGCGGGGAGGCCGAAGATGGAAGAGAGAAGGACCAACACGCAGGATCACGCACAAAAGCACCAACGGCGGTCAGGAACTGCGACTGCATCGCCTGCTTCTTCGTGAATCCGCTCCGCACGAGTATCGAGTAGTCCGCGATCTCGTGTGGAATCTCGTGCGCGAAGCACGCCAGCGTCGTCGTCGCGCCGATCAGCGGCGAGGAATAAAACGACGCGGCCATCCTGCGGGTCAACAGTCAGCGGGCGCGCGCGGCAGGCGCGCAGGCGGGACGCACGCAAGGCCATCTGTGCTGCACGGAACACTCCACGTCAGACAAGGACTAAGAACGCACAGCGGAGAGCGCTCACATGTTGTGCACAAAGTCTCCGAATAAGTTGAGGTAGGCGGACAGCTTCGATGGCTGCTTCACCGACGCGTGCTCTGTGGGATCCGTGGTATCATGTGCATCAGACTTGTCTGCGCTGCGTGATTTAAGCCCATTTGCGGATGGGGAGGGCGCCAACGCAGTCGAGTGCCCGTTTGCGGTGGGCGTCGCATCGTGCGCATGTCCGTGCGCGTGCGTGTGTCCCGCGTGCGCGTCCTCGCTGCCGAGCACTCGCAGCGTCTTCTCCATAATAAAGAATGACGCGAAGCCGACGAAGATGCCCAGCCTAGCGATACGAGGTCAGAGGCTTCCCCGTCTAAAATAAGAGGACCGCACCCGACCAAGATGTTCCGCTTCTCTTCGACCATGACAAAGTGCACGCCCCCGTCCTGGTGCTCGCCCATGAACGAGTGCGGGACGAGGTGCAGGAACACGTCCGAGAGAAGGCCGCCGGTCTGCCGCAGCGTCAGCGTCTGAAGCGCAGCATGAGAGGGAGAAACCGCAGGCGCGCACCGCGAAGGCCGTCATGGTGTTCAGCGTGTTAGGGTTGATTTGCGCGGGATGAATGCGAGGATAAAGTTCGGGACGCTGCGCGCATTGCGCGTGCGGTATCAGCTTCGGAGAGCCCCTCCAGTGCACAACGGGGGAGATACGTACGAGCTAATGTAAAATGTCCCAAGCACTATCCATACCATTAACAGTCAGTCAGCCAGCACAGTATATGACGCATCCGTCTGCAAGCCAAAGACAGGAGACGCACCGGAGTTCCAGCCAGGACCAAACGGAAACAGCCACGCAAAGACCTGCCGCATGACGGGCGACTGCGCCGCCTCCAGCTCTGCCTTCAGCGCGCCCAGCTGCCCTACGGGGCACATCGCTGCACGTCTGCGTCCTACAGCAACGACGTGCACCCAGGAGAGCGGAAACTCGTCAGCAGCTGCTTCGCACCCCCACACGTGCGCACGCCAATTCAGTCCGCGGCTCGGGACGTGTACTCACCGAGACCACCAAGGGAACTTTCTCGGCGCCCCCGGCGACGGAGGTTCCCACCACGGTACAGGCCGCGAAGGCGAGGGAGAGGAGGAGGAGGAGCCGGCGGCGTGTGTGTGAGGAGGGCATGGTTGAGTTCAGTACTTGCGGATTCGGTGGCAGGCTGCGGCGCTGCTATGCTGCCAGCATGGGCGCTTGTTTCTTACCGAAACGCGTTGTGCGGGCGCCTCAGCCACCGCGCCTGTCGCGTGTGGCTTGGACGACGGTGACGAAGATGACCGCGTATCCCACTCCTCAGGAGGCCGCTGTCGTCCGAGATGCGGAAAAGCTCATGGTTGAGACCATGGCGAGGTATGACCCGTCGCATGACGCCTACCACGGTCAGTCGCGTCTCCGATCACTTCAACCGCGACTGACACAAGTCCATTCCAGTCCAGCGCGTGAGGAAAACCGCGCTTCATCTTGCCCGCGTGTTTTCCACGTCCATATCCGCCCGGGGCCGCCCCGACCTCCTCACCGTCGAGCTCGCGGCGCTCCTGCACGACGTATTGGACAAGAAGTACGTCTCCGCGGCGGAGGCGGCGGATCCGTACGCGTTCTTCCTCCCGTTCTTCACGTCTGCGGCGGACGCGCACGGACTGGACCTCGTCCGCGATGGCCGCGCCCGCGCGATCACACGCATCGTGGAGAACGTGTCGTGGAGCACCGAGACGCGCCTGCGCGAGGCGGACCTGCTCGACGACTGGCACCGCGAGTGTGTCGAGCTGCATTGTGTGCAGGATGCTGACAGGCTCGACGCGATAGGCGCATTCGGTGAGTTTTTGTTTTTGTCATCTCGTTTTGCTGGAGGTTGAGTGTGAGATGATGTTGTGGTGCAATTTAGGTATATTGCGCTGTGCGGCGTATAGCGCGGTGACGAATCGGTGCGTGCTTGCGGTCGTTGATACGGGCGTGGTCTCATCTTTTGTGTCTATGTTAGTGCGCTGTACGTTCCGACGGACGATGCGGCATATGCATCGTGTGCGATTGAGCATTTCCATGACAAGTTGTTGCATATTCGAGAAAGACTGAAAACTGAACCAGGAAAGCAACTCGCAGAGAAGCGGCACAATCTAGTATGCATATTTTCGATTCTAAGATTCTACGGTTATTTATTTACCTGATGCTAACGTGTTCTCCAGATGCTGAACTTCCTTCGTGCCGTTGACGAGGAGTATAATCTCGAAGAGTGATAGGCGCACATCAACACATACCCAATCTGAGCCTGCATATCAAAATGATGTCTTCTCTCAAAATGCCATTGGATTCTTGGTTTATTCTACCTGAATAATTATACCCGGTGCTTATCGAACATTTAGAATTGCAGAGTCGTATGTTTATGGTTTCCAACCATAAAACGCGAGGACACTTGATTAAAATGAGACCCGCATACGGTCCGCCCACGACAGATTTTTCGAGTTCGATTGTGTAGTTTTGCCCGTGTGTGATTCGGAGGCATTTATGTATTCACTCACGAGCTGTGCTCATGGATGACTGACCCACGCATCAAGTCCTCTGACTTTGTCTTATACAGAGTCGGGGCATTCGAAAGGTCATCTCCCTTCATTTTAGCTGCTGTAGTCCATAGAACCTTTACAGCAGAAAGGCATGTATTGGAAACTGACTGCTCCAACAGACATAGATAATAAATCCACGACGTTTTAGAAATGCGATATGCGGAGACAAGTGACATATACCTAAACATCCAACTTGAAGCTTGACTCTGACGCGTAAGGTTAAGTACTCGATCAGACGCGATCGAACGCGATCGATCTACGATCTACATGCCACTCGTTCACAACTTCGCCACGACTCGCTCTCCACCATTAACCAGCTCGACATTCATGCATGCTCTCCCTGTGTAGTGCGCAAGAATACCATGTATAGATGTCCTACTTCTGGCAGCGCCGTCAGTCATCCCCATTGGGCACATTATCTGCACATGAAATCAATTCCCATAATTTTTTCGATCCATGCTGAACTGGGCACATTCACAACGTGGTGACAGTCACCCGTAATGATCATAGTCTTCGCGAACATGTAAACCCTGCTGTACTCGCGAAAGCGGCGCTCATACGCAATGGCCACATACCCCTCCTCGATCGCAATTTTCTCTATCTTTCGCCATCCCTCTGATGTGTGCAACATATCTATTCGACGATCCCATTCACCACATTGCATCATCAAAGATGCAGGATGGACCGATGCGGAGAGCGGATGGATTTCTGTGACGACCCATTAGCCAATAATTTTTAAATATTTCGTGGAGAATAAACACAGTCAACTAATGCTCTTCCCAAGCGTGTTAGATCTTCCTCAATTTCTGGCCTAATGCTGAACTAGAGTCCGCCTGTAATCAGCCCGGGACGCTTGTATAACACTGACGCCACATCTCTAGGGAAACAACCGTTTGACCAAGCTCGTAAGAACTGGGTCGTCTGAGTATGAGTTTTCCGTACCGTCTGACTAGCGAAATTAATGTTATCAGGTTATAAGAATGTGGAGGCGATGAACCTGCTGGAATCCTTCGATGCGCATTCTCAAGGTCCGAACTCAATGTCAGATGTTAAAACAGCTCGCTCTGCAGGTGACTTCCGTACTGTAATGCTTAGCACAGTGCCCAGACTCGACAGGCACTATTGGACACACTCCTTGGGCACTTGATACCAAATCGAATGAAATGAACGTCTTTATTGTCCGTTGGCCGTGTTAGCGCTGGGGTGGAATTTCCAATACCGTTGAGTGGTCTAACATCAAACTATGCTTCACATGGTAATCTGCATTCCAATACTCTGGGAAACCTGATTTACAAGCCGCACAATATGCAAGAGGCGAAGACGAAGCTGAAAGCTCCTTGTTCAATACTGCAATATCGATAATTTTAACGGAAACAGTGTCTCATCCAAAAACTCCACAATCCTTGCAGCAAGCAAGTTATTGTAAGATCGCCGGAAGCCTACAATTATCATAAATTACAGAACTCCAATCAGCCAGAACGAACAGAGGAGAGATCCAGAGACCTTGTAATGGGTATACCGACAGACCTACATGCAGAGCACACGACGAGAAAGCAGCTTAGATGAATCCTGCAGCTTCAAGATTCCTACGTAGCGTCGCTTCCGCTTCATTGACGGGTTCGCCTCGTCGCTCCTCATTCTCGTCCGCCTCAGCCTCCTCCTCGAATTCTGTAAACCCGAAGGCGCGTCCAATGGTGCGTCGAACCTCTCTGTCGCGCTGGCGTTGCTCCGGAGTGAGCGTCGCAGGGGCGATGGAAGAGCTTCGAATGGAGATCTCCCACCGTTTGACGCGATAGAAGCCAATAATTGACGATAGTAGCAGGAACCAACCTGTAGATAAGCATCCAGATTCAATTCAATAAACGATGTTCGGAAATTGTAATGTTGTGCTTACCAAGAGTCATTAGCAGAAGCGACATCCAATCCTTTGACGTGAAGTCAACGGCGCCGACCTCAACAAATGTGGCGTTTGACATCATGTTATGCTCGATCGAAGATGACTCGTACTCCATGGACATGCCACGAGTAATCGTGCTGTTGAAGACAGAGGCATCGTCCTCTAGAATGGCATCGTCGCTGCTCCCACTCTGCATTGCCCGCGCAGCAAAACCGTACTGAATGAGCGTTAGCCCAAGGCCCGCGCGCGAGCCGTATTTAGCCGCATGACTGGTGTGCAGGAGGTATGTCATAAGGAAGCCAACAATCTGGAAGAAATACGACACAAATGCAGTGGCGAAGAAGAACATGACTGAGCCTGTGGGCAGGTCGTCGACGATCATGTCCGCGTCAAGGTCGAGTCCTGCGGGCGCATGGATGGTCGTCTCCCAGTAGGGTGGCACCGCATCGGCTTGCGCCTCGCTGTAGGACTGCCCACGAGGTAACATCATTCAGCATCCGGTGGGCCGTCGGGGCAGGATGCAGAATCCCACCGAGCACTCACCGGCGGCGATTCCTTCTGCGTCTCCTCGGGCACCATATGCACTTCTCCGCTCTCATCCGTCACCGTGACTGCCCTGACAGGTTTGGCCATCACGTTGGCGAAGACCCCGTCATTGTCCGTTCCTCCCCCAACTGACCGTACCGGAGGAGGCTCAGTGGGAACGCTGACATAATGTTGAGGAAGCAGAGCTCCTACAGCTCTGCGAAAGAACGAACGATGGTCGCGGATGGGGCGCACAGGGGTGGAAGGAAGGGTACCATTGGAATTGCCGAAGTTGTTTGGGAGCGCCACTGCAGACGGACCTGGCGGCGAACCTGGTGGGGATAGTCATACGCTCGTTCCCTTTCGAAGTCGTATGCCCCAGGGATGGCCAGCGGTGGAGGAGTGAGGTGCGTGGGTGTGTGACCTTGTGTCAAGGGAGTGGATTCCGAGCCTTGCTCGTCGTAATCATCTGATTCGAAAGCATCATCGAGCTCCCGGTCTGCCTCCAGCACACAGCGGGGATTAGGGAGGGGTGCATAGCGAGCAGGCATGGTAAGGGAATAGCTGTAAGCAGAAAGATATCAGACAGCGCGCGACCAACAACATGGAGGGCAGCGCCAAGCGCTCGCGGCAGCTGCGCATCACGTTCGGCCGTGTTGAACGTCACTCCACCACCTTTCGCTCAGACCACGCAAACACAGACATGGATCAAACAAAGTATGTCCTCTGGCTTGTCCTCCGGAGAAGTATCACAGATGCGAATGTATCAGATGGAAGCATCTCCCTCCACCTCCCGGATTTTCTGCCACAGTCTCCTCGACCTCAGTACGTCAACTTAGTCTTCGATGTTCATGCCCCGTATAACTGACGGTTAGAAGCAGTCTAGGGCACCAAGCAAGGCGTCTGCGGAGGCTACCGCCTCTTATGAAGGAATGAAGACCAAGCGAGCATGGGACCTCGCAATTTCGCCCGCAAAGTCTCTCCCTATGCAGGCGTTCATGCTTTACATGTCTGGCGGGGGTGTACAGATATTCAGCATGGGGATCGTGTTCATGCTTCTTCTCAGCCCGTTCAAGAATCTTGCTGCGCTGAACTCAGGTACGTTTCGACCGTATCAAATATGATTCGTCTCGTCTCACGCACCTGCTTAGTGTTTGCTCCATTTGCCCCTGCTTCATCTTCACCTAGATCATTCACCACTCTTCCTCTCCAGAAAGTAGTTTACCTCATATGTAATATCCTCACACTGGCTCTTGGTTTGTGGAAGTGTCGTTCTATGGGTCTCCTTCCGACGGGGACTGGTGACTGGTTGGCCTTTGAAACGCGGGGCAGGTTGGTGTTCACCCTCTACGAGACGATACATGCTCACAGAAGTGTTGTAGCCGCCTGAGATCTTACTTATTTGATGGATGCATTGATTCGTGGCTGAAGCAAAGATATAACAATGCTTTGTTAGAAAGCATGGGACGCAGGCTTGATACTGCTCAATGCATACAACGCCCTGAAGGGTCCCACTGCCCGACGGTGTTTTGCGGCTCAAAGAGAGCCTGAGCAACATCCGAGCAAGCTCCAGTTGAATTGAAAATATGAGTCTCACCGCTGGCCGTGATATGTGGAGATCGATATCTGAAGACCGATAGTTTAGCGGGCGAAATTTCTGAGCGTAGGCAGATATGTTTTACAACTGAGGCGCAAAATACGATAAGGGGGTCCATTTTGTTGTTACGAATACACCGAAGCACAGAATACATGATAAATAATCGAAGACAAGCTCGAAGAAAGAAAGCCAACCATACTTCGACATCAACCAAGAATCCCCTTGACATATTTCAACAAATCCTTTCCCTAAAGTAACACCAAGCATAAGCACGTTGAGAAGTAGAATAATAACGAGGGCACATACCCCCCGGCTCTTAACCCCGGCGACCATTGCTTCTACTGAATCCATTTCGGTCGATGTATCAGGGAAGGGCTCAGCACCATTATCTGCCTCCCCCGCGCGCCTCCCGCTTGGGATGCGGCTCAGACCCAGTCGTTGCCTCTGTGACGCGCCGTAACGCATCACAGCGGTCAACACCGCACGCCATCCCTCCATCAGGCCACTCTGGGCACTGAACTGTGTTAACGATGTGCTTGACAGGGATGCGGTGGAGCCTGAGCGCGAATGTGTGGTGGCTAACGGAGGAGCAGGTATAGATGGCATCACGGTTGAGCGGACAACATATGGACAATGAGACCTATGCTCTCTCAAGACATCCAATTGTCTCCGTGCCTGCGGTTTCGCATTACCGCCTTCGGTTGTACCATTTGCCGGAGGAGGAAGGAATGCCCAGAGTCCAATGCGTCGCTGACACAACGAACAGTGAAGGAGCGTAGTGTCTGGCTTTATTTGTGGCAGAGAGCGGGCCGGACTGGTCTGTGCAAGAAGGGCGGCCCGAAGAGGAGGCCGAGGGGTACTAGGCGTAGGCGTGCTCTCACGGAACGATGCTACAGATGGTGGCCGACTTGGAGTGAGAGCAATACCTGACGTGGGGCGGGAAATGGACGATGCGCGTATTTGCTCCGTAGTTGTTCCTGGCGGAAGAATGGACCAGCCGAACAAAGATGCAAGAACAGCAGTCTCGCTTGGTTCTGCGCGAGGAGCAGAGGAGTTAAAGGTGAATGGCGAGGTGCTCTCGGATGTTGCATCGTGATCGGTTGAATATGTGGGAACAGAAACCGAGGAGACAATAGCCAATAGCGTTTGTACTTGGGATAATGCCTGGGAATCCAGCACATTAACAATAGTTCGTGTAACGAGTGATGTAAAAGCTTCACCAGAGGATGTTTGATCTCGACACCGTGCAGCACTGAGTCCAATGTAATCGCTCTCGACTTGATTTGCCGAATCATGGCCAAAGGTGCCTGAAGCGGGACATGATATATCGAATCTACACGACTCCTGAGTATCTCACTCTACTTGGCAAGAAGTATACACACGCACCATCACACTGTCGAGTCTTCCAAGGGCACCCATTTTTGTGCATGTCGACCAGGGAAACGCGTTGCTTCTCCACTAGGGTGTTTGCTGCAGAATCGCTAGTCAGTCTGAAACCTACCTTCTGGGTACTCCCTACATACCAGCGTCTCTGCTCATTCCGTCCTTCCCAGCTACAACCCAAGATACGCCGCAAATTCCGCACAACAGACGATCTTTCCCATCATTGACCCAGCCACACTTCGCTGCGGCCACGGCATCGATGGCGGGAGGTTTGTTGGCATACGTGGACAACTTGTACGTGGCGAGTCGTGTCAAAAAGGATGCTGTCGACGATGGGCGGTAATCCGAGGTGGAAGGTGATGCGGTCAGCGAGGATTTGGCTGGTACATGTCCTAGTTGGAAGGGCAACGCCTTTCTCGTACGAGTAGCCGTCCGAGACAGTATCGCAGCAAGATGGGGCGCCGTCTTGGATAGTTGTGCAAAATCGTTGGTGGGTATTCTGAGCCAAGTGGCGTTACTTATGAGAGGGTGATGTTCACAGTGAAGTGAACCTACGGCTTCGGGTCCTTTTTGATCCCGTACTTCGCGAGCGTGGCGTAAATTGAACGAGCGGTTCTCAACCTCTTGGGAGGTGAAGGCCGGTCTATAATAGATAGCGATGGGCCGACCGCCTCATCCAGACTCTGAATGGCATCTTCGAGTTTCCGCTGGGAGACCTCGTCAGTTGGTGGGGAACCAGACCCGGTACGAAGTTTAACAGACTTTGATGCTTTTTTCCGAGGACGTAGACGGAGGAATAGCAATGGTTGAAGTCGATGCATCAGATATAGTTTCAGTAACCATGATGGTCAAGAAGCAAGGAGTAAGCTGGTCGAAAGAGAGTACTAGTATTTACAAGTGGTGTTGCACTCGCGGTTGGACTTATGTAATACGCGCAACATCCTATCACGTGCACCGTGTCTTCGCGAGGGCACTAGTATGTCCAAAAAATATCCAAGATATTTGAGTATCATTACCCGGACGTCCTTGCATGATTGTCATCCAATCCACGGGCAATCTTGAACCGCTCCCTTCTTTCCACATCCATCGCTCCTGCCTCGACAGCCTTCAGGATACCCACAACCGTACGTGCAGCATGCACATCGCCCCTCAGGTAGAACGCCTTGATGAACATCTTGTACAGCGGTCGGACATGCCGCACAAATGAGATGCTCGAATCGAGCTTTGGTATCTCGAAACCTTGAGGTGAAGCAGCAGCTTCGGTGCCAAACGGGACCGACCCCTGCTCGACCGTGCCAGTAGGATAGCCACTCCTAATTACCCGATCGAAGAGCACCCTTGCCTTCTGCGCGTCGATATCCTTTGTCCAGCGTAGGAGCGTTTTCACTAGGATATTGACCGTAACGCGATCAGGGACAAACGCACATCCCTTGACCAAGTTGTTTAGGACATCTAAAACCTTCCGCATTGTTCGAGCGTTACGCCGCGATGGGTGTAACATACTGCCATGCAGGATAGTGTTGCCCATGACAGTACGCACAGACGGTGTCTGGCGCGCACAAACCTCGCTGTATAGCTGCTTTGCTGCGCGCAGACGGCCAGCACGGACAAGAATGCGCACAGCATGAGTTGCGCCCAGATGCTCGGCTCCAAAATGCGAGAGTATGCCAGGAATTTTCAGGGTCAAAACTGGTGATGGAGGAAGCTCGGAGAAGCGGATGGCGCCAACCAAGGCCATCGACACGGAAGGTCGAGTTTGCGGAGTCGTGGAATGTTTCGCCATGCGATATGCAATGCGGTTTGCCCCGCCTCTCGAATACCGAGATAGCAACATGTGTAGCCAGAAGCGCGCCTTCTGTGAGTACAAAGAGATGCCTAGATAGAAAACGCGTTTGGAAAGACGAAACTGCCTGTGATCGAGAAGGTATTGCAGGAGCGAGGTGAAGAACGGTATAGGAAAGGTCGCTGGATATTTCTCTGCGATAGCTTGGACCGCTGATACTGCTCTGGAAGCAGAACCACTCCGCGATATCAGAAGAAGCGTATGACGAAGCGCGTGGTGTAGATGCTTCGGAGGCGGAGAGAACGCAAAAATCCTCGAAATGATATCCGCAATAGTCGACAATGAGCAAGGATGCACAAATCGGCGTCCATGTTCCAGTAACATTGTCAGTATTGCTGCGAGGATGGGCAATTGTCGATCGAACGTCATACGATGATCTATTAGATATTGCAGAGATAGAGCACCGAACCCTTTACGAGCCAGTGAAATTCCTAGCGCGGTGCTGCTGTAGGCCGAAACCCCGATTTCAGCTTGACTGGACAATGCTCGCAGCTCGCGAGCGACCTCGACATCCAAATGAGAATAGTGCAGGATCAAGGTGTTGACGATATGAGATAGCAAACGCCGCTTTCTCACATAGTGAATGACGTGCGCCAGAGGACGTTCGACAGATCCCCACACAAGGCGGAGGATCTTAGATACTCCTTTGCCAGGAGGGACACGCTGTAAAAGGAAGATATATCGCCGTTCCCTGCAGACCATAGATTTGCTGTGTCGCAATACTGTGTGATTGCCTCGACCAGCTTCTTGTTTCTTGAGGCGACCTGCTAGGCGAAAGAAAGATGCGCAAATCGCGCAAGCGACCAACACAGGACGCTTCTGGTCCGGTGGAAGAGCGGTAGACCAGTTGCGCCACAACGCATCAAGAATGAGACCCAATCCTCGAGCCAGCTCATCACTAATGGATGGCATTTGCCCACTGACGGACCGCCAGAAGTTCTCCAGCGTCACAAGTGCGCATGTAGTCTGCCACTCCACAATGGCTGCGCTTCGAGGATCATGCGTCTGGGGTCCATTGGCACCTCGACCTCTAGACGAACTCTTCACAAGAGCCAGAATACGGACACAGTTCCACTGCAATTCCAATGATTCCTCGCTACGTGATCCAGGATAGAAGACCTCACGAGCTACAGACGCAGCCCAATCTAAGAGCTGCCGTTGTGCAGGGCTTTGGGACGACGACCGCATGCGACGACGATCGAAGATGGTTCCGTTAAGAGCTGCGGCGAGGTCGTGAACATAGAAAGTGCGTTGTTGGGTGAATGAAGTGGGGCCAGAGAGTAATGGAGTCAACGAGCGGGTTCCGCCGACGGCATCATTAGTGTCTTCTGTGTCACGTCCCGGGTCAACTCTATCCCAGATAGTATGCAGAACTTCCTGCTTCAGCGCAGCTGGTAGCTCATCCCGAGACTTGAATGCCAACTGCCATAAAATTTCGAGCACGCGAGCGCCGCAGTGCTCGTGCATTCTCAAAAGCTTGCATAAGCTGCCCACCACTTCCGTCAAGTACTCTGGCGTTGGCCACGACAACAGAGTTTGGATGTAGGGAATGTGCAGGTCAGGATGAGACGAGTTCTTGCAGATCTTGTTATACTGAAGCCTTGCGAAATGAAGCGACTGTTCCGCACGAGATCGCGCTGAGACAAGACGGATGAGTATCGGCCAACAATATCACATGCATTAAAGTAATCTTACAGCTTGCTAGATTCTCTTTCGACTGTTCGAGAGATGCTCGCATTAACCAATATCGGTCGGAGCCACTCAGCGACTCCCACAGAGCATGCTTATCCTTGGCCACGCGTATTATGAACGCCCAATGAGGGCGAAACGAGTTTTTCGGCATGACAGACACAAGAGAGTGCATATGAATGGATAGTTTTGGACTGTCGGGGTTACATATAGACAAAGAACCGAAAAGGCATATCAGAGAGCTCAGATCTTCAGGACTCAGGGAGGATAGCTGAGATTGAGTCTTGGCGGAATAATACAAGTGTCGAAGAGTACGGGAGGTGAGGCATGGGGAATCGATAGGAAGCTCACGAAGAGATAAAAAGACTGCGAAGTTTGTCGACAGATGGGGGTTCTGATGATTCTGAATCATCCGGAGGAGGTAGCGTCGAGGGAACAACAGCGTTGAGAGTATCTTTCGCCTGATCCGTGTCGGCTGCGGTCAAAGTGGACACTTCAAGCTCCCCAACGTCTATCTCGTAATCCAGCACGACCTTTGCCGTCTCGATACCAGGCGTCAGTTGAGCGAGGGATGAGAGCTGCAAGACAGCCGAATTCCACTGCCGTCCCCGCCGCAAGTCACACGGCAATCGACCAGCCACTGATGAGTTATGCAGTTTACGCAGCTGCCTCAACGTGGAACGCGACAGAGAAACTGATTCATACGTGGCATTCGAACCAATTACATATGTACCCAGCTCGGGCAAACCACGAGAGGTGGAGGATGAAGTCCTGAAATATGCTCAGTGACATTGACTCGGCGCACCAGGAACAGAGACTTGCCTGAGAACGTCGAGTGCTCTACCGCAGCCGCCCGCGACCCGGACGGTCGGCAGACACCATCGCAACATTCCATTGCATGAAGACCCTCGCCGGGACGCGTCAGGACGATGTTGAACAATGCGCGCCCACAATCCAGCCCCGAGAAGAAAAAGCACAATAAATCGGACAGCGGAGAAAACTAGCCCCCCCAGTCGCGTCCGCCAGAGGAACGAGCAGTGCTGGAGGTCCCGATGAGGAGTGCAGGGACCGTTTGACTTCACCAGCGACCTCGACGATTGCGCGTCACCACCGGCCGCGCACGTGTATTGAGCTTCGGCAAATGCCGACATCGGTAAACTCTAATCACATAACTGTACGCCACCAGTCTCGTCAAGAAAGATATTGGAAGTCGATCGACAATACCGCTACGCTTCACGACCAGTCGCCTTGAAAAATCCATTGGCACGACAGGTGAGTGGACGAGTACGTGTCGTTAACGATGCTGACCGTATCGCAGAGGTCAATTGGGAGGCACTGATACCATCCACCCCATAACTCACACCGGCGAGTCAATCGCGTTTCGACCAGATAGTTCGTTCCTGACTTATGAACCAGACAATAACACAATGGGAGCTACTCGCGCACAGAAAGGAGGCATACTTTGTCAAGCTCAAGGAGCTTGTTGCCAAGTACCGTATGTTGATTTACAGATCACACATGCAATATTTATCCACGACATGTTCCAGCCTCTATCTTCGTGGTCAATGTCGACAATGTCGGTTCCAACCAGATGCACCAGATTCGTGTTGCTCTTCGCGGCAAGGGTATTGTGGTGATGGGCAAGAACACCATGGTCCGTCGCGCCCTGCGCTCCATCCTCTCGGAGTTCCCGCAGTTCGAGCGTCTGCTTCCTCATGTTAGAGGCAACATCGGTTTCGTCTTCACTTCCGGAGACCTTAAGGATATCCGTGATATCATCACGGCGAACAAGGTCGCTGCTCCTGCGCGTGCTGGTGCTTTAGCACCTAAGGATGTCACTATTCCTGGTGGTAACACCGGTATGGAACCCGGCAAGACCTCCTTCTTCCAGGCTCTCGGTATTCCTACCAAGATTGCCCGTGGTACCATCGAAATCGTCTCCGATGTGCAGGTCGTAACGGCTGGTACCCGTGTCGGTCCTTCCGAGGCGACGCTGCTCAACATGTTGAACATCTCGCCGTTCACCTACGGTATGACTGTTGTGCAGATATTCGACCAGGGCAACGTCTTCACCCCTGAAGTGCTTGATGTTTCCGACAAGGAGCTCCTTGACCGTTTCTTGTCCGGCGTCCAGACCATTGCAGCTATTTCTCTTGCTCTCCACTACCCCACCCTTGTCTCCGTGTTGCATTCTCTTGTCAACTCATACAAGAACCTCATTGCCATCTCTCTTGCTACCGACTACACCTTCGAGGGCTCCGAGAAGGTTAGTCTTCGTCACACTACATATCTCACATGTGCCGTTCCAAGGATGATTTTTCCAATTACACTGAAAATGCTGAGCGTCCAAGGGACGTATGCTGTTCAATTAGATTTCTGTTCTCTGATGGATTTTGGTCCTTGAGTATTGTTCTATGATCAGTCGAACTCATCTGCCTCTTACAGGCCAAAGAATTCCTCGCTAACCCTGAGGCGTTTGCTGCCGCTGCCGCCCCTGTCGCTGCTGCGAGGCTGCCCCTGCTGCTGAGGCTGCGCCCGCGAAGGCCGAGGAGGAGGAGGAGGAGTCTGAAGGCGACATGGTGTGTACATCAGCTTTATATTCTGTTTCAGCTGTGCTCAAATGTCTTTTAACAGGGCTTCGGTCTCTTCGACTAAGTGCCGCTCTAGTTGTTCGTCTCACGATACATCTCCAAAATAAACTCTGCCATGATGTTTTCTTATTATTGTGATTCATGAGTGGCTGCGGCTTTGAGCATGCTATGTCTTGACGAGTGAGATAGACTGAACGCAACAATGCAAAATGCCTCGAGACAATGCTAGAATGTAGATGATCGACGCCAAAGTCAAAGCGTGGCAGCCGCAAAAGTGATCCTGAGTATAAGAAGCATCTGCGCTCAAAGAAACATGAACCGAACATCATCGTCATCTGTTCATCTCTCAACATATCTACACTCGCGCTCACCAATATGACCCCGGAGGTACCAGAGCCTAATACCCAGGAGCTCACTGTCACCTTCCAACCACCGTTATCACTCGATAGACAATGGTGGGTGCTCGATGTGATGCGAAAGGAAAACGTCGTCGATGTACGCATATCATATACATCTGTCAGATCCGTGAAACTGATCGTCTAGTATAGCTATTAGATGTCGGCTGTGGATGTGGCAGGCTTGTTCACTGCCTTTGCTTTCCTACATGGCGCCTGTCACCGCCGCCTCCCGCGGAGTGGCCAGAGGTCATATCGTTTTTCAAGGACTGTCCGCCTGATCCGAGCACGGCCACGATACACACAGGCAAGGTATACGCGGTTGATATCTCTGCCAGCGATTCCAAATGGTTAAGCGAAAGCATTCGCCCATCGGCATCAGACTTCCCGGAACGCTTGCGCTGGGAGCCACTGGAGGTCAAAGTGTGGCAGGGCAGTCTAGATTCCGTGAACCCCGAGTTTGTCGGCTTCGAATGTATATGCGCCATGGAAGTGTACGTACCACTCTTCTGTCGACCCATATTTGTAGCTCATACACTTGAAAAAAGGATCGAACACTTGCCAGAGGACGTCCTCGCAGATTTCGCACCGATTATGCTCGGCATTTACCACCCCCGTCTCCTCCTCATCACAACCCCCTCGTATACATACAACGCGCGGTTCACTGCCCCTAACGCACCGCCCAGTGCTCGCAAGGGTTATCTGGATCCAACAGGCCGGACGTCCCGCATCTTCCGCCACTCCGATCACAAATTTGAGTGGACAATTGAGGAATTCACGGAGTGGTGCAACACTGTCGCAGACGAGTGGGAATATGACGTCGAAGTCGGTGGCATCGGGACAGCATGTGAGAAGGACCCTTGGGGACGCGAGCTCGGTTATGCAAGCCAAACTGCTGCGTTCAAGCGGCGTGAGGGTCCCCAGTATGCACAGAGGCGGGAGAAGAGATGCCAGGACATCGGGATTCTTGACAGGGCGTCGAACCGCGACAGACATGAATTGCTGAAAACCCACCACGAGGATCCGCATGAGCAGGCTCAATCACCCAAATCGATAACAGAAATTGGCGAACTTGTAAAAGCCAGGATGGTGGAATGGCGAGAGCCCAAGGTCAAGATGCACGACTTGTGGTTCCAGAACGATATAGCGATAGCTTGCGGAGGTTGGCTGGAACTACTTCCATACGCCGTGCACAAACAAAGTGCATTGACCCTACACAAGTCTTCGGACCGTTTGGATCAGTGGGAAGCAGAACTGGACGCCGCCCTTTGCCCAAATCCGAGGCGATACTGGCCTCTAGAGGATGAAGTGGTCGATGACGAGGAACTGTCTGAGATCAGCAGTGTGGAGGAGTCCGAAGGCAGTGAAACGGAATCTCCTTGGGGAAAACCCGTGGATGGTTGGGATGAAACCGCATGGAGCGCGAGTTCAAACCACGTCGATTGGGGTACCGACGTAATGTCTTCATGGGTCATACACGACGGAGGTGATGAGAGGGATGACGGATGGGGAACACAGGGCACGCATGACGATGAAGGCAATATCGAAAATGACGGACAGGATACCGATTTGCGCGAGGGGGAGGCGTTGTTCGATTGGACAGTGAAAGATACCACCAACTGGGATTTGGAACAGTATGAAACCAACAACGCGGACGAGATTGCTGAATAAGTAGTACATGATACTTACTCGCTCGTTTCTTCATAGATATCGCCATTCCAGCGTGATAATGCAAGCATATATTATTACAATCGAAATCCTAGAATGCTTCTAAGATTTCAATTCAAAGCGGCCTGCTCGAATAAATTGACGACGCACCAAATAAGAAAATAGTCTCCTGTCAGAACCGCAAACCATTCCCAGCTCATTCCTCGACTAGCGATCTTCGTGGTCCTGAAGAGACAACGTGTGAGCCCAACTCACGACAAACACCGGTACCCAACAACACATACCCTCTAATGGGTGCACCTGAGCGAGGAAAGTGACCATCCACATCAGGTAACAGCAGCTCAAGGTCAACATGCAGCTTGTGCGAATCAACCTGGTTTCGCCATCGTTGTTACCTCACAGGTTCACGTATTGCATGAAACTCGACGTACGTTTGGTTAGCACCTTTGGGAGTGAAGAACCAGGCACATCCCATGAGACCGAGGATTATCACAAGGACGAAGACTGCAGGGAGTGACGAAGACATGGTTGCAATAGCCAACTAAAGACGAACAGCCTTTGCGGCAAGTGCACAAGCACCTCCTCTCGCTTACGTAAACATAGATCTCAAATTCGTCTACCTATATATGTTTCATTCGTTGTATGCACGGATGTATCACAATAAAAATCTCCCCTCCAGCTCACAAGGCAGGCATCGCCAGAGAAAGGTGATCACACAATGTCATTATAGAACGTCCTCAACTGTTTAAGATACTTCACAACAACTCGAGTGTTAACAAGAATCAATCAATTGAACTTCCTCCGTCGGTAATGGATCTTGCATGGGATGGGCTGCACCATCATCGACTGTAGAGACACGCACACACGGTAAGGGCATGTACGGATGATTATGCACAAGTGCACATACGCTGAAGTCAGGCTGAGGGAACTCCTCTTCCAGGCGGAACTCAAGTTTGCGGATGAGCGCGATGATAATCATGCTGACTTGCACGTATGCGAACTGAAAAGCAACAGGGTCAACAAGACCGTCTGAAGCCTCGAAGTCGTGCGAGTGAATTCACCTGTTCGCCGATACACCGGTGGCGACCGGCACCGAATGGCAAATATGGGCTCACGGTGCCCTTGCTGACAAGTCCGAAACCAAAGTCGACCTTCACACCCTCTTCGTACTGCTTGTTTGCCTGTGCTGCAACGCCGTCCGCGTCATACCACCTAGTGGGTTCCCACGTCCTCGCGTCCTGCCACGTCTGCGGATCTACTTGGCTGATGATAGGAGATGCCAACACAATGTCGCCCTTGGGAACGACGTAGACGTTGTCTTCAGAGGGAGCACCAAGAGTAGGAGGCACCGGGATGTCGCTGCGAGCCTTCCGCATGATACTGTGAATTGGAGGGTGCATACGAAGAGTCTCGCGAATAGCGGCATCGAGCACCGGGAGCTGGCGAATCTCCTCATATACAACGTCACGCAAGCCGCCGTCGGGTGTGCCGAAGAATTTGACCTGTTCTTCGTAAAGCGCCTCCCTGCAGTAACAACAGGTCAATCACTGAGGCGACCGTGAGCTTAATTGGAACGTACTGAATATCGGGTCGATCCGCAATGTGCAACATCGCCCAAGAAATTGATGATGAGCTGGTGTGTTGTCCGGCCATAAGCAGTGCGATAAGAATATGGGCAATTTCGTGGTCGCGAAGAGGACGTCCATCTCGGTAATGTTGCTTCATAAGAGAGCTCATGACATCGTCTTCTTCGTGCTATAAGGCAACGAAATCAATCCAGTGACGACGTCGGAGACAAATGAGAACAAACCCCAGACTGCGAAGCCCGCCGATCGCGCAAGATTTGCTGGTAGAACTCACTCATCTTCGCGTGTGCGGCGTCTCTCTTCCGATAGCTCGCTAGAGGCAAATTCTGGAACATCCAGTGCAATGGGGTGAAGCCGTGGTCGAGATCAGAGTACAGCTGCGCAAAACCCTTGTTCATATTATTACGGATCTCTGAGCCCTGAAGAGTCCTTGCTGCTGTCAAGATAGTAATCTCCGAGAGAGTATTGAGGACGAAAAACGAGCCCCATTCGTTGATGTCATTCATCTGGTAGATCCGGAAGGAAGGGTCGTGGTCCAAGAATTCGGAAACCTCGTCATCGATCATACCGATGTATGAACGGAACTTGTCCACAGTCAGAGAGACTTTGACGAATCTCTTCTGCTCCATGAGGCTCTCGTTAGGGCAATCGTATACTACATCTTTGCCAAAGATGGGATTGGTTAACGGCTAAACGAGTGCACGTGAGAAACATGCGGATGACGATGACAACGACACGCACCGCATACACGTCCTCCGCAGCAAGGACAGTATGTTTACCACCAAGTACGAAGTCGTTCCCTTGAGGGCCGAGTGTTACAGTGATTCGCCTCCCCAAGAGGATAAACGTAAAGACATTCCCATACTATGAAAGTTGATGATGAGCCCGACTCTGCTATTGAGCTGAGCCGTTATGCATACCTTCTCCCTGCACTTAGTAAAGAACTCAATAGGATCTTTGCCATAGGCTGCCGCCGACCCGAAGAAAGGTATCCAGTGGAAGACGACTGGTGGTCGCGAACTGCTGCGGGGTAACTAAAAAAACCGTCGAGTGTCAATAACACGACAAGCATATCAGACACGTACCATCTGGTAGAGCACGTTCAACACGATAGACAACAAGGGTATATTGATGAGAGCAAGCAAGACGAGACGCGGAGTAGAGGGCCATTCAGCATTAGCCAGGTAGCCCGACCAGGGCTCCGTAAAGGAGGTGTTAACAGACATTTTGATCAGTGACCGTGAGCGACGTGTTGCTCAACGTCGGCCGACTGAGAGAGTGGAAGAGGGGCAAAGGAGGCAGGAAAAGAATATTGGTGTGAAGATATAGCGCCGTAATTCAATTCTTTCATCGAACGATTCCCACCTTCCGAATTTAGACCCTGCCTCTGAAATTCGCTCCAGGTCTCTCTAGCTCCCTGAGGCCAGTTCAAATGTTTGTCTACTGCCCCAGTCCATGCATCCGCAAAAACATAAGGAGCCCATGAACGCACGTCGTAAGACGCGTATGTGTGATCATATCGGTTTTTGTGGTGCCACAAGGCAAAGTGACCGAGACTATCGATGATTTCTCACACATACTGAGGATGCTGGGAACATCTCGACAGTGCAGAGCAGAGCAGAGCCCGAATCAACATATGGCAGCCTATTCTGCATGATTAACTAAATCCAAAGTACATGAATCATTATAAGACGTCTATCATCTCACTGTCACAGACAGATGTGGTCGAACGCCAATTTCGAGTTTGTCTAACTTCACCGGGATAACCTCCCTATGTCCCACTGGTCATCGGTATTGATGTCATTGAGCGTCGCCTTCAACCCCAGCTGCGGTAAAAACACTTGCAGCTGGTGAGTAGACGTCCGCCAATCTAGCATGACATTCCCAGAGCTCTGAGCGATTAGTGAGTCCAGCGGGTTAGGCTCGTCGCGGT
This sequence comes from Grifola frondosa, assembly GCA_001683735.1. NCBI lineage: Eukaryota > Fungi > Basidiomycota > Agaricomycetes > Polyporales > Grifolaceae > Grifola > Grifola frondosa. The sequence goes on from LUGG01000009.1 coordinate 1,093,015, forward strand.
GTGCGCCCATCTCCCATTCGGCAATCCACCGCTGCAAGAACCTCATCGCCCAGAAGTTGTTCTGCACCATCTGCATCCTCCTAGTTTTGCTCTCATGCATACCGAGATTGTCAGCGAAGCGCCGTAGCCAATCCTCCGAGAACAGGGGGGAAGACGGCTGCGAGGGTGACAGTAGCGCATGTTTGATTTGCCAGTGCGCTATCATGTCGCAAAAGCGACGCAGTGGAGATGTCACTCGAGTATAACCTTCGCCATCGGGAACGCCCAACAAGGAGTGAGCGGCGGGGATGAGATCGTATCGTGAACCCGGGCTGATGATACCCAACTTGACGGCGGTGTGGTAAGGTGCATAGCCGTTCTCGTCACGGCTAGCCATCAAAAGCTCCATCCCTCCTTGAACTTCAGTCTGCATTTGTGCGACGCTTCGACGAATAGCGGGGATCCCGCGATCCCTGAAGAAGCGCGAGGCTACTCGAGAGGCCGACTTCATACATTCCGCCACGATTTGTCGAGAGCCGCTCTCCTGCACAGCCATCTCCTGAACCATATATGTCATCTGCGGAAAGCCACTGAACCGTGAGGGTCTCGACGTTCCCAGGAGCTCGAAAGTGGGTTTCGGGTCAATAGACATGGTCACCGATCCTATGGTGAATGTAAACGCGCCATTTTGAACACGCTCGTCGACAAGCTTGCGAGTGACCTTCCGCAAAAGTGACAGATCCTCCATAGTGGTCGAATCATACTTGGGCGTTTGGAGTTGTCCTGAAGCGTTGGGATTGCCGAAAGGATAGCTGATAGCGACAGGAGGAAGGCCCATGGCGGCATCGACATCGTCATATCGGAGTTGCTTAACATTTCTGACAAGCCCTGCCCTGACTTTGTAATCGACGATTTCCCCCTCCTCATTGACCTTCATGCTGAACGACATGACATTTTCCGGCTGGCCAGACTGGCTGGCATAACCTAAGCTCATGCGCTCGAATATCTCGCCGCGAGGTAACATAGGAATCGTACGATCAACGAAGTAGTAGGTCTCCAGCTGTCGGTAGGCCTGCTGAGATAACGCATGCGTAGGAGGGAGAATCGCCGTAGGATCGGCGACATGAACGTGTAGCCAGGTGAAACCGGGCTCGGAAGGGATTCTCTCAATGGAGACGCCATCGTCTAGTTCTTCGGCATGTACATCGTCGATTACATAGACGGGAAGCCTGCCAAAGTCGTGACGAATAGATTCGGCAATATCATGAGCATAGAATTCGCCAGGACCAAAGGGTGCGGCTACAGGAGAGTTCGAGATGGAGGTAGTTGTCAATTTGATCTGTTTGGTCTGCTGCGCGACCACACCTGTCATGGGTAAGTTGATGTCGAGCTCGCGGGTGGCGACATCTTCCCATGGAGCGATGACTCCCGTATCGTTAAGGAGGTTGAGAACCATGATATCGTTGACATCTCCTTCGTACATGTTGATCCTCTTCAAGATGTAAGCCTGGGACACGATGTATGCGTCTTTTTGGATGGTTCGCCTTGTGCGAAGAGAATCTTGGAAGTACCGGAGGATCAAGAGGTCGGTGCTAGTAAAGTCGAAATCTTTCATCGGCTGACGGGAAGGTTGGTCGGACCAAGTCTGTGATGCATTCCTCCGGGACGCCGCGATAATTTTTTTCATCTTTGAGATGAAAGCTTCCAACCTAACGTCCTTCCTATATATCATTTCGTCGACCATTTGCATGGCCTTCAAGTGCGACTGAGGTCGTATCCAGAAACATTGTCGAGCTAAAAAGTTGGTACCTTCCGCTACGAATTCTCGATGTCGTTGGAATAAGAACTGGTGAACGGCCAGAATGGTGATGACGGGAATGGTCTCCCCTTTCTTGACGAGAGATGTGGCAGCTTCATACGTAGTAACTTGTTTCCATTCATCCGGGTTTGAAGATTTTAGTTGGTCGTAGATCGTGGCTAATCTGGACGAGACGCGGGTGTATTCGCGTTCAAATTGCTTCTCGAACGCCTTTAGACGTCTAAGAACCTGGACTCGACCTGCAACTTCCTGATCATTGACTGCGATGGGATGCATACCACATTTCCTGACGATATCTTTGTCGATGAAGGAAGGTATCATGAACATGATATCTGCTTCGACATTGGACACTATTTCTCCGTGAAAGCTGAGGACGTGAACGAGCCATTTGCCACCAGTAGGAAGACTGAAGAGAACGACCCCGCGTATAGTTATCTCATTTCTGGAGAAACGGCATTCAGATACCTTTAACTATCGGCTTGACAGGACACAAAAGACGCACCTTCGCATTTCAACAAATGTCCCCGCTGGTATGCGCTCCTTCTGAGCTTTGCCAAGCTGATACAGATTATTCTCGAAACTCTCATCCTCTCCGACGGCGATAGACTGGAACTGAAGTTTCTCCGTCGAAGCGGGAACACTGCGATTCTGTGCAGCCTTGACGTCAGAGGTGATCTTCTTGTTTATTTGACCCTTCGTATCAGCCGAACGCCATCCAACCTTCCCACTCTGCGTGGCTGCCATCTTCATAACCTGGTTGGCTTCTCCTTTCATGTGCCGGTACTCCTCAGGAGGAATGCGGGCATTCTGAGGAACTTTTCGCTTGGGAATGATGGAGGCATGTCGAATATGGGAACTACAACAGGGGATGTCGGGAAGACATTGGAGTCCGAGACGATGCATACGAGATCAAGAGTGCGGAAGATAATGACGACGGAATGATTTGAGAGGTAGTAGGTCGTTGTCCGAGACGCGCGCTGTGCAGACAGATAAACCCAAAATTTGGGAGCACGCATGATCGGACGCCACGTGCGTACCGATTCACGTCGATCTACAGATTCCAACAGTACTGAATTAGTTTGAGCAATCTTTGTACCTATCCTCAGTGCTGCTATCTTCGCTTTATACCGCGCAAAATGTTCAAACGGGTAGAAAAACGTCGTAGGAAACAGGAGGAAGAGGAGGAGCTCGGATTGAATGAAGAGATGAAGGAGGTCCTCGGCATGCATGACACCGACACGGATGAATCATCCAGCTCAGAGGACGAGTCTGAGGATGAACATCTGGACGTTCTCGATACTGAAGATGGCGAGCGTGAAGACAAGGAAGCGGAGGAGGAGGAGGGCTTGGGTGAAGAACCTGAAGATGACATGGATGAGGAGAGCGACCGCGACGACGAACCGCCGATTTCTATCGCTGAAGCTATCCGAAACCCGCTATACACTATATCTCTGGAGTCAGACGTGAAGGCATGCATCGTCTGTCCAGGCAAGCTGCTTAAAAACACTATCATGTGCGATGTACACAAAGCCTCTCATGTACGTTCTTTCACTGCCAATTTCCCGCTTTTTGTTGCGACTAACGTCATATTGAACGTATAGGCGCATTGCCGTCGATTCGCTACATTTAGTGCGCTTGCTCGTAACGCAGATCCAGAGGCCGACGTACGAGATCTTGTCGGGACGGAAAGTGTGCCCGCGGTGACGAAAAGTACGTCAGGGACGCTTTCAAAACGAGCAGAAAAAAAGGTATGTTTCCAATGTTCTATCGTGCTTTCATAACTTACAATTGCTGCAGAAAGCGAAACAAGTTGCGATCAGAGCTAAACGCGAGATGCAAAAGGTGATGAAGGCGAAGGCAAAGGCGAAGAAGGAGGCTAAGGCCAAGTCCATGGAATCCGCAGACATTGCGTCTCCCGAAGCTAAGTTTGGATCTACCCCACCAAAGAAGAAACGCAAGGTGGACGATGCGAACGAAGGGTCGGTATCATTGCTTCTGCCGCTTAAAAGTCTCAAGGACGGCTCGCAAAAGAAATCGACTGTAGTCAAACAGCGGTCGCGGCCCACGCTCTCTGGGACAGATCTTGCCAAACGTCAGGATCGATCTACAAACGTTGAATTGAAGCCAAGTGCCAAGGCGAGCGAGGCCAAGGAAAGAACAAGAAAAAAACGATTTAGCAAAGGCGCTGCGAGTTGATGATTGCATTAGATTTCTGCAGCTATTGCACTCATGCCATTATGGAGCAGATACCCTCTAATACGATGAATTGAAGTCCACGGAAGTACAATCAATAAGTAAAAAAGTAAAGAGCGAAGTAGATGCATAATAACATAAAGAGTAAAAACAAGTTTATCATCTCAGGCTTTGCATAACGGCATCCGTCATCTGAAGAACCTGTGCAGGGTTCAGCCACGAAAGATTAGATAAGAAATGTATATTGCTTGCCTGGTGGATATCTGGCCGCTCCTGTGGGTTAACCTTTAACATGCTGTCAATCAGATTCTTCAAGCCTTGTGAGTATGCCGAACTAGGATGCTTGTACTGCGCGTTCATGACCGCCATCGCTATCGAGCCTCCCTGCTCCGTTGTCTGAGTGTTCTCAAATGGCGAGTGTGAGTAGGCAAGTGCAAAGAGCGTACAACCCAGGGACTGCCACACCAGGACATTCAGAATAGCTAGCACAATATTAAAGCCGCAATAAACGTACCCAAATGTCGACCTTCTCGTCGAGCGTGACACCCGTCTTGACATCGAAAAGTTCGGGCGCGCGGTACGCCATTGTACATTGTCAGCCGCTATATCCTGTGATGAAGTCAATACTCAGATTTAGTTAACTCCAAGTGAGTCGCACTTGTTGTAGCAAGGCTTGAGATCGGTTCTCGATTTTGATGTGGGCCTTCATCGTGCTCCCGAAGTCCATCAATATAGGTTGACCGTCATCCGCAATCATGACATTTCTTCACGACGAATAGCAAGGTTAGTCATGGTATTAGTCATAATAAGCGCACATACCCAGGTTTCATATCACGATGCGCAAATGGCACCAGCTCTGTTTGACTGGGGTCGGAGTGTCCATTCGCCCCACTGTGTTGCATCTGAGAAAGTTCTTCGTCGCCATCGAATACAACCTCGTTGTTCGGATTATTCTTCGTCATGAGGGGTACAGTGGAGCTGCCTCCAGGACCGTGGTATGAATATCCACCCTCAGAGTCTCCTTCCGGATGAGGGAACATTTCTTCATCCTCTGAATGCCGGGGGTAACGTCACGAGGTCGGGCAGAGGATGACTGGTCTTCGCGCGAGGGAAATGGCTCAGAACGCGACCCTATAGGTGCGCGATAGTCGTGCATCGCACGTATGGCTTCGCACGTCCCTTTGAATAACCGCAGCATCTCCAGCTCGGAGAAGTGGTTGCCGTTGATCGAATTTGCATTTATGGCATCTTGCAAATTGCCCCGCTTGAGAAAGGTGAGCGAGAGTACCAGTTATTACAAGAAAAGCGTACCTTATACAGAGGGAGGAAGAGGTAAACAATCTGGCCGTCTCCGTTGGGATCTTGAACGACGGCGGAGTCCTGGCGTAGGTCAGCAGTGTCCGCAACCTCGATCGTTGGAAACATGTTCATAGCATCATTAAACCCCTTCTCCCCAACGATACACTAAGCATATTGCGGAGGCAGCACAGGGCATATTCACGAATATAATCCCTAAGTGGTCTTTGAGACGGTGAAATGTTCCATCGGACATGATCCAACAGAACTCGCAATGGTGTCACAAGTTTGACACCATGCTCAATAAAATAGACACAGCACATATTCTCTGGACTTCATCTCAAAGCAGAGAAAATCCAAAAAACATGTATTGTGGTTGTGCTGTCTGTCCAATATGGTTATGCGCCCGACGTCCGTCAACTATCGTGCCTATCAAACATTTCATACTCAAGAAGATATACGCACAAGAATACGTATGATGTTTGGATGTCTACATCCCGTTAGCGTTGAATTTAGATGAAATGGACAATGTTCGACTCACTTGAACCGCCTGTATGCCTCCACCTCGCGCATAGCCTGTCTTACATCCTCGCTTCCGCTAGGACAACGTATCTTCTTCAAGGCAAATTGCCTCTGACGTAGTCAACTTCCCAGATGAGTTGTGAACTACTTAGCGCAATTGTGAGACATACCCCACTATGCTCGTCCTGAGCCAGATACACAAAAGAAAATCCACCCTCTCCTAGGACCTTAATGATCTTGACTTCAACGCACTAACATTAACTAGGGCCACAGAACCTGGTAGCTGTAGGCAGTACTGACATGTTCGTCCATTGATCTTCACCTTGGCGGACTGTTGACAGATACATGAAGACAGTGCCCAAAAGGCATCCTTCAGCTGGAACTTGAGGCTTTCTACAGAATGAAGCAATTGAGGAGGCAAAGCCATGAAGTGAAGGTAGTAGTTACAAGTCAAGTCGTGGCAGCGCGATGCGCGACGCGTGCACGTGCATCGCCTCCGCAGCTCTGCGGACGCGGTCTGCACGCGCCGCGGTACGCGTTTCCACTAACCGGTGCGCTTCACGCGCATGCGTAGCTGTTGCGAACGGAGGCGTTCCATGGTGATAAACAAAATTTTAAAGAAAATGTGTATTTAGTCTTCAAAACCCATCTCTCGATCCCTCTTCGCGCGCCGCAGCGCATCCCGCTCCTCTGAAGTCATACTGTACCATCCATCAACACTATCCTCCAACTCCATCTCCCATTTCTCCTCCAGTTCAATCTGTTTCTTCGTCTTCTTCGGCGGGGGGACGGGGTGGCGGCGGTGGCGGAGTACGACGGTTTGGGTGCAAAGGCGCAATACGCTTGAGAGCGCTCCGCGAGGATTTCAGATACGGAGAATACGTGGGCTTCGATGAAGCAAACGGTGAGCCAGGCAGAGAATTGACTTTGCGTATGAGCTCCGACATTGGCGTCGACCTTCCGGAGGCTATCGAGTATGCACGATTTGAGGTGCTGAATTTCGATGCTGAAGGAGTCGACGGAAGCCCCGAGGAAGAAGATGCAGCCAATACGGAGTTGTCGGTGGCTGCGGGCTCATCGTTCTCCTGCGAGTAGAAATTTTCACAAAACAAGAAGAGGACAATGGTATAGATTTACGTACTTTAGACGAACCCGATTTTGCTTGAGATTTTCTTTCTTTTTTCTCGGTAGCGTCCGGTGGAGGTTCTTTGGCTGGCGACGAATTAAACATCGACGCGGAAATGTCGGCAGCGTTCCCTTCGTCCTCATCAGATAGAACAATAGCTCGTTGTTTCCCCTTCCTCTTCGAGGTGCTGATCGCGCTCTTGTCAGCATTGTCCTCCGTTACTCGCGGTGGAGCCTTCTGGTGTGAGGTTGGAATGTCTGAGTCCGTTACCTTCTTTCCCGTGCCTCTGCTCCTGTCCTTCGTGTGAACTATGGCAGGATCTGAGTCGGACACAATGCCAGTTCCGTCACCTGCATCGCGGCTGGAGGCAGGAATTAAAGGAGGCGGCATCAGACGACTATCGCGATCTTCGTCTGAATCGTCTACGTATTCTTTGCTTGTCGGGGGTTTCGCTTTCCCATTCGCTTTGGCCTTCTCCACCTTGCTCTTCTTCGACTTCGGGGTATCCGCGGTAGCTTCTCCGTCTTTCTGGAGCTCCTTCGCCTTTCTACCTTTCTTCTTCGGCGGCGGCTTCGTCTTCGTCTTCGCCGAAGCGTCACCATTCCAGTCGCTATCGTCGTCGTCGTCCAATTTCCTCTTCTTGGCCTTTGTGCTTGACTTAGATTCGAAATCAGCGTCCCAGTCATCGTCACCATCGTTCTTGTTCTTCCTGCGTGGTTTGGGCTTGACATTTGCCTCTACGAATAATCCATCTCGATCGTTGTCCTTCTCTTTCCCCGCAGCAGGTATGCGAATGGTAGGCCGCGGCTCCTCCGAAATACCCTTTGACTTCTTTGTTGGCTGAGTTTCAGGCACGAAGTCTGACAAAGGCGATGAGGGGGCAAAGAACGTAGGTGGAGGGGCCCTCGACGCCTCCGGGGGCTGCTGCCTACCTGCTGTGGAGATCTCGTCCAACTCATCCCAAGTGCCAGCAGCAGAGACACGGGGATTCCTTTTACGTTTCCGCATCGTTGTGGGCAATGGGGACGACAAAGGTGAGATATCGCCAAAAACGGGCGGAGTAGAAATGGGTGCTGTTGCAGTAGATGGAAGCGGGGGATCCGAAGGAGGAAGGGGTGAGCCGAGATTGAGTGAAACGTCAGATGTGAGGACCGGAAGAGTAGGTTGTTCTGAGTATTCCCTCAGACTTTCGATATCTGTCGATGTATGCGCGATTTTCCGGCGTTTGGGGGAGTTTCGTTTCGTAACCTGCTTTCTTCCCTTGAACGGAGGAAGCAATGCTAGCTCGTCATCATCTGAAGATATGTCTATGATATCCTCGACTGGTGGCTTCGCTTGCGCTGACGTGCGCGAACGGGAACGGAGCTTGGCGCGGTCTGCGATATCCTCTGTGTAAAGATCTATCTCATCTTCAACAGATACCTTGGTCCTCTTGCGTGCAGAACTCGTGCTACCGAAAGGCGATATGGCCGGAGCACCGTCTTGCCTCGTGTCATGATGAGGGGAGCGTGGATGAGAGTCTGAAGACTTATCAGTGAAGGTCTGTATGACCGATGGCAACGCCACAGGATGGGATGAAATAGATGTCTCGATCGTAGACGACACAGCGCTTGACGATGCGACGTTCGAGATACAGCTATTGGCAGCCGCAGCCTTAGCGCCTTTATACGCTGGGCGAGGTCTGGGACGGGGTTTAGCACTAGACGTTGTTGATGCAGTAGAGATCGCAGATAAATCTCCAGCCGCAGGCTTTATGTTGACCACGGCAGCTCGAGCAGTGGGTGTGAAGGAAGATATATCCGAGGCAGTGGGATGCAACATATCGGTTGCATTTTGAATGGATGAACCTATACGAGGTCGTGTCTTTTCGCAAAAATATCATTTGACTGTGCTTACTTCGGATGGTAGTCTGTACTACATTATGTTGGGGTGGGTAACGGAGACCTGAACCAGCGCGCAAAACATTGACATCCATCAGCAAGGCATCCTCCTCCTCACTGTCCGCAACAACTTCGTCGTCAAAAGAAACCATATCGCGAGGAAGAGCAGTTTAGGGCACACCGTAGCGGGATGTATCGAATGTATACGGATACAGAACCGTCTTTGTTGGATTCGGTGGCGACAAGCAGACTAGTCACCTCTCACGTGCGCGTACGTTGTTTACGCGTCACGATCATCACATGACCGTGTTGTCGCGCTCGTCACGCATGAGCACGGCGTCTCTGTCACTCACTGCTTAAGGCTTGCTTGACTCCTGAGACGTACGTAAGTAGCTTGAGAACGATGACTGCACCGCCGTTCTCCAAGCCCTACCTACAGTCTTCCCCCAAGCGTGTTCGTGTGCTGTTTGGGGGCGAATACATCGTGGACACAACGGAAGCTTCTCTAGTGTAAGTACGATCACTATAACTTCGAAATTACATGTAAATCGTGGTTCGCTAGATGGTAAAAGCCTCATTATCCCACTACTTCTTCAAAGCGTCTGATATTCCGAAGAAATATCTTGTGGATGCTTTTGAGTCGCAAAAGCATCACATTTATGACGTAGTCGTAGGGAATAGGAGAGCGGAGGCTGCCGCGACCATGTACCTGGAAGGTGACCTAGAAGGATTGGTTCAGCTGGACTTTGGCTCGATGGATGCATGGTTTGAAGAAGATGAGGAAATCTTCGTGCATCCCAAAGATCCATACAAGGTTTGAGATGTGCTAGCCTCCATCTCCGAAAATCTCATCTCGATTGTAGCGAGTGGACGTCCTCCACTCATCTCGTCACATACGGGTTGAGGTGCAAGGCGTCGAAGTCGCCAATACCACCAAACCGCGCCTTTTGTTTGAGACCAGTCTTCCTGTACGCACCTATATCCCGAAGACTGACTGCAGGGTGGACCTGCTCGAATCTTCAGAGCTCACCACTCAGTGCCCATACAAGGTTCGTACATATCTAGGTCATTCGTATGGTTAGTAGAAATAATCCACTTGTTATGTACAGGGAATCGCAAACTACTACAGCGTGAAACTCCCATCGGGCACATTGGTGCAAGATATTGTGTGGTGGTATCGTACCCCTCAACTGGAATGTGCCGAGATCAAAGGCTGTGTTGCTTTCTACGACGAGAAGGTGGACGTCTGGGTTGACGGTGTCCTCCAAGCTCGTCCTGGCTCCAAATCTGTGTAACGATGCTCAGGTTACTAGTCCCGTGGGGCCCGTGGCCCGCCACGCTGTATGTACTTGTAGTTGGAGGGACTTTATTTTCATTGGATCTAGGTACTTCTCAATGCTCTAGTGCATCAAAGCTGTATATTATCTTCATGTCATCGTGTCGTCATATCCCTTCAATAATGAACACATGTATAGGCATTATATTACTGGATATCATTGGATAGGGTATCTGCTGGATGACTGCCGTCCTTGTCAGGCCTCTTTACTCCATATGTTTCATGTGGTGTTAGTGTCAGAAGAATGCTGGCTTTGATGAGGTGGGTATTCAATTGCTACCTCAGCGGATAGACGAGAAATTTCGGAGAATGCTGCTCTGAGAAGGTCCAAATCTGCATCCAGATTTTCTGCCCGAGACTTCATCTATAATATTGACGTAGAATATTCAGATGCATTGGTAGAAGAAGAAAAATACTATAACACATACCGCAGCTATTGTGTCGCTCGCAGCTATCAGTTCGTGATGATGATTGTACACAAGAGACTGACGTTCGCTGTCCAGTTGTCGTATCTCTATGACATGGATTAGAGTTGTCGATATGCACACGCAGGATATCATGGTATGGCACACCTGTCAAGAGCTCATTCTCTCGCTTGAGTAAAGTGGGCAGAGAAGAAGTCGTGATAAGCTGTTCATAATATGCCTTGGCATCAAAAGCGGCGGAATCTGCTCAAAATCAATAATGATAGTGCTCAAAAATCAACGGATGCGCCTGAAGTCGCATTTCAAAAGAATGGCGCACCCAAATCCATGGGATCGCTGACTGACTTCCCTACCACAGGCGGGGGCGGTCCAACGCCCAAGCCATAATGTTTCCTCAACAGATCACGAGCACGAGTCTTCGGTCGATCTCCAGTTGGAGGGGTAGAAGGCATTGGGCTTCTTGGAACGGATGCTTTTCGGGTTGCAGCTGGAGGATTGCCTGCGGGAATTGAGCGAATAGAAGCTGGTGATGTCGGACGTAGAGGTGATGCTGGCGGTCGAGGGATGGGTGTACGCGAACGAGTAGGAGTAATTGGTGGGCTACCAGATGGTAGAGACATGGCTCACGGAAAGTTTCAGATGCTCAGAACAAATGTAGATGCCCAGAAGAAGCGATTGGGTGACAGGTGTACAGACCACCTCATCGACTCTGACACACACGTGATCGACGCGTCGCGATGCGTCGGGCTTTCGCAAACTAAATATTCGACGACCAGCACAAGACAAGAGGTTTGGTAATCATGATGGTACAGAAAAGTGCGAAAGAGCTATCATTTAATCTACATAAAATGTTACAATACAAACGAGCCCTTCACTCAGTGAGTAACATAATTTTACTTGTAACACTCCTGCGCGAAGTCTCCATGACTCTCGGGAACGATGTCAAGATACAACTCCCGGGAATAGAGCGTTCCAGTTGGCGCCTTTGCATTCTCCAGGGAGTCCTCACCCAAGATATGCATGCTGTACTGGTGCTGATCCCAATCCACGGGACTGCAGACTCGAACCTGTGCGTCCGCTGGAACTCTTTCTTGCCTGTCTCTGCAAGCTTCAATATGTCCTCATCGAGGAGCTTCGGAGACCTCACTATGAACGACATGAGTATTACTGGAGACGACACACTCACATAGACTCTCTGGGCCTTAACACCTCTTCTTCGCCGGAGGCCTTCTCTCCAATCTCCCTGACCTTTTTAAGCGTAATGTTGTCTCTCCCATACGATTGCATACTGATTTAAGGTCTTTCGTCCTTTATGATCCGTGCCATGTAATTTCCAAATGGTCAAGGTTGGTCACAAGCACCTATCCCCAGCGCCCTCGAAGCGCCGAAAGGAGCTTCATCCGCGACGGATTGTCTGTCTTCAACGGCAGAATAATCTATATCCACCACCCAACGTCGATGAACGTATAGCTGGCATCAAGTACCTGGTCATATTCCCTGATGCTCAATTTCTGCCCACAGTATCGGCTGGAACCGACTTCAGCTGACCAGAGCTTTCGAGACCCTCGAACGCCTTTCGCTGCCGGGGTTGCGAAGCCGCAGGGCATGACGCGCTTCACGCGACTTGCTTCGCTGCGCATATGATCGCTTTCTGGTCCGCAATGATTTCGACGGTCACCGTGATGATGGGCATCCACATCAGCGAGGATGGCCTTGAGTTTCTCAACGCTATCGGACTGTATATCGGCGAGGCAGATTTCAACCCCCCGGTGAGCGAGGCTGCTCGACCGCGGGCTTGGAGGCCGAAGACAATCGAGTTATGACCGCTACTCTGTACAGCCACGAAAGATCCGTCCTTCAGCAGTCCGTTGAAGATGCCCGGTTCTGCCGGTCGTTCCTACGACAAGTACGAGTGGTTTCGCCGACATGGTTTCCTGACGAATTTGCAGGGGAAATCGCTGTGGGCGTTCAAGTTGTCCACTATTCTTAATGCCCTATGTCCGAGACCGGGGTGCTGTTAATCAGCATCCGTTTAATGGAAGGTTAGCATGGGGGGCCTGGATCAGAAAACGGTATGCTGACCTTTGGAAGTCTCACACCCATGATCCACGGCGACTCCTCACGACGTCGTGGACTGGGTTTAACAGCGTCGCAAGGAACCTTCGTATTTTTTAAACGCAAAGTACATACCCCAATGATGTCATTATCTTGTATTGGTACATAACTATCGGGGCATATATTAGCAGATTGAACGGGTTCGATGATTTCTGAAAGACACTTCGAGCCACATACGAAGCGAGATGACATAGCAGTCAAGCTAGTATGTAAGATACAATATGTAAAATTCTTGCCATAGTACACAATATTCGCGATGAAGGAGAACGAGACGCAGGGTTGAGCTGAAATAGCGCACCGACAGTATGATCATTGCGAGTACTTGAATACAGCCCCGTGCTCGACACATGAGTACGGACAACGTGTGTGTGTGTGTTAGGCTTCAAGTAAACATCATGAGATCTTGAAGCGAACGAGCCGAGACCTCAATGCCCGAAGCTTGGCCGGACCCGAGCCTTACTGCGCAAGCCATAATCAATCTTGTGCAAGGTCTGTCAGCATAGATATCTGGATGCCACTTACCCGCACGTTGCACTGGGGTCCACTAAGTGCATGCAGATTACTGGCGTCGGCAGCGTCTAGACTTGCTTGCCGACGATAAATCTTGTTGAAATATGCTTTGTCCAGATAGGATTCTCAATGACAAGGATCATCATGTTTTGAGGACCGGAGTAGTGTGGCATATATGACAGCTAGCTGCTGAGCATGGAATGCAGCACACGGCCGGTGACTGAGTTCTTCCGAGAGATAAACAACGCCGAACAAGGCCGTCCCGATACCTCAGACCAAACAAAGAGGAGGCTCGGGCTGTCTCGGACGACGATAGTGACCGCTAGGTGGGCGGCGGCAGCCACGATGTTGAAGGGTAGTTAATGTGACACCGGAACCGGAGTCACGTTGTGACGGATCTCCGGAGTGGATCTTAGACAGCGGCTGCTCACCAATCCCCAGGGATGCTCATTTGTAAAGCCTCCTCCCTAGCGAAGCATATATTCCGACGCGGCGCTCATTTCTATCCACCACCACCATCCTATTCTGCGTTCGACGCTGTTATCACACACGACATTCTTTCCTGCAGCCGGCCTAGTTTGGTAGCGCGCACACGCACAAATACACACATTGCCCTGCAGCGCATTCGTTGACCTTGTGGACCTCCTCAAGTTGAGGACGCGCTGATGGCAGGTATCTGCGCCATGCATCCACGGGTGATCACATTGGTCGTCATTTCGGATATTGTACGCCCTTCTCATCTATTCGATAGCGCCTCCGCTCATTTTGCCCCTTCAGATATGTCCCTGGTGTTATATAGGGCAACGCGAGCTCACACGCGCGATCGAGTCCGTGCAGGACCTCGACGTCGTCATCAAGATCGAGCACAGACCGTACAAGCTCCAGCCCTCCTTGGGCGAGGACGAGACGCTCGACAAGAACGAGTGGTACGTCGGGCGGTTTGGGGAAGAGAAGCTGGCGACCATTCGGGAGATCGTGACCTCGCGCGCGAAGCAGGTCGGCCTTGACATGTGAGTCCTGTGTTCTGCGTCACAGCATGGCATGCGCGCCCGCACATCCTGCACATGACTGCAGTAGGTGTGATTAGATAGGATGCACTGACATTGAGTGTTTTTCGCGCACCGTCCACTTGCGCAGCAAGTTCGAGGGCACGATATCGCAAACGACCAAGGCACACCGGCTCAGCCTAAAGGCGTGGAAGCTCGGCGGCCAACACCTGCAGGAGGCGCTGCTTGATGCTATTTTCAAGGCGTACTTCGAAGATGGCAAGAATATCGGGAATTGCGCGGTGTTGAGCGATCTCGCAGAGGTTGCCGGAGTAATGTCAAAAGACGAGGTTCGCCGTTTCCGCGATGGACCGGGTGTTTTGTGCTGACTGCATCTTGCCGGTGATCAGGCCATCACGTTCCTCAAATCAGACGAGTGTTTGGACGAGGTTGAGCAGATGATGATAGATGCGCGCAAGAAGGGCGTTAAAGGGGTGCCTTTCACCGTCATTAACGGGAAGTGGGCCGTCAGTGGCGGGCAAACTGCCGAGGTATACGCCCAGGTGAGGCGTCAAATCCAGGCAAATTATTCAAGTCAACAGACTGAGTTGCATGCCATAGATTTTCAGGAAGCTCGCCCAGCCCGAGAAAATGATGCCTCTGACTGGTGTCATGTCTGGCCCGACGTGCCTGGCATAATTGAGAGTGCTGCTCCATAGAGTGGACGCTTGTTTTTCGTGGTTTATATCCGTACCATTATTTGCAGTGATCTCTTCTAGTTGTTGTATTTTTTATGTTTATGGTGGTTGCATGTTTTTACTCGTCTGCGACATGTCTTATTCTAATCACAGGATGTCAGTTGGATACTTAGGTACTGCGCATGATGCATGAGAGGTCAGCATACGGCCCGCGCGTGACGTCACGAAGACCGGCAGACTCTGAAATTACACACTGAGTCTCTTCATAAGCATCCACCATGCTCCAGCTCCGGTCTCTTGCACGTCTCCCTCTTCGAGCTCAAGCTTCCAGGCGTGAGTCTCCTCCCCCATCCGCCGCCCTCATTCAACGTCTTGCAATATCTGTTGCTCCCAGACCACCGACGTCTCTCCACACAACGTCCTTCACGACCTGCACGACTTTGATATGCATGTACTACCCTTTCAACACCGCCATTGGTTCTATGTATGGATCCCGATTTTGGGGGCGTTCATGTGGTTCTGTGCGTCTGTATTCTCGTCGGATCTCCGTTCATAAATTGACCTCCTTATGCGTTAGCCACACTATGGGCAATGCTGATAACATGGCTCGCGAGCGGGCGGCCCAAATACGTCTCACAAGACGGTTCAATAGCGTATATATCTGACATAGGCGCGGACATACTCAAGCCGCTTTTCATTGTCGGCTGCGCAATCACTGGTGTATCCTTCTTCTTGTCATTGTCCATCGAACGATGGCTTAGACATTCTGGACGGTGAGTGTTTCCCAGAATATTCTAGAAGCATGGAAGTAGAATGTCGAGGGATTTTCGGGCTTCCACTGAAGTCTAAGACAGGTGTTGCTATGTGGCAGAGTCATGGACTTTGCATGAGCGACGGCTGCTCGGCGTTCCTAAAATGGACGTCGTGCATCGACGATGAGTGTACCAGCTTAAGCCCGGACTTCCGCCTCTTCAATTCCGGACATGTCTCAGTGCTTTTTGTTTTGTGGCAAAATATATTGATATTTTCGTGATTCAGGCTGGTGCCTGCTATGCGACGCCGAGAGCGCGTCTTTTCCTCGCTTGCCATGCTAGGGGCTTTCATCGGAGGCGCCGGCCTCATCTTGCTGTCCATATTCGACACGAAGCGCCACTCCAGCCTGCACCGCGTTTTCCTCCTTGTCTTCATAGTCGGCGTTGGGCTGAGCGCGATCTTCTCCGTGATCGAGGTGTGTACGCGGCCGTGACTCTGCTAACAATATTAACAACATCACACACAGTACCGCTGGATTAGCCACGACTTTGGAGAGATCCGGAAGCTCAAGGCAGCATATATTGCGAAGGGCACGATCGCGGGGATCCTGATCCTGCTCGCCATCGGCTTCGCGATCGCGCTGTTCGAGGCGACCGACGTCGGCGCCGTGTTCGAATGGACGATCGCGTTCGGGTACACATTCTACCTACTGACCTACTTCTTCGACCTCCGCATGTCGAAGGGCGTGCACAAGGGAGAGCTGTCGAAGGAGCGCATGCTCGCGATGCGGCAGCAGGGCGGTGACGGCACTGAAATGCGCGAGGTGAACAGGGTAGGGGCGGACGTTGCGCCCCCTGGTGTGAGTGGCGGAACGAACGGCGCGAGCGCGGATGGCGCCAATGGCCATCCAAATGGTGCGAATATGCCTGCAAACGCTACACGGACATGATATCGTGACCTGATGGCTAATAAATACACGGATGCATACCCGTAGTACTACTATAGAGCGATAGATGGGACTGGAACCGGTCAGGTTCTTTTGTAGCGCTATATCTTAATTTTGGCATCTACTTATCATACACAACTTACACCGCTGTAGAATACGGCCTCACGTTTACTGTAACCCAGGAATCCTAATGAACTTGCTGAATTCTTTGAACTGCTGTAAGACACGAATAGCGAGCTACACATTACGCAAGTAAAATCTGCCAGACTCGAGTGCTCGCAAGCTTTCCCGCAAGCACTAGTCATCGACATAAGTAAGTCGATCATCAGCCACCGTCAAAGATCTCCGACGCTGATCTAACATTCTTCCAATGTTCAAAATTGAAAAACATGATGCTTAACAATTCTCGACATAACCAACGCGGCTTCATTTGCCATGGTCACGCTTAACGCCCATATTCTGTGCCATTGCGGAATCCAGCTGACGCTGTATCTCAGCAGCGGGCAAATGAAGGATGGACTCGAGATTACCAATATTAATTGACTGACCGTCGTAAGTCGAGTCTCACTGAGGTGGCAATAATTCTTGGCTAACGGTACAGAAACGTCTCGAGGGATTCTTTACCAATGTATGATATCATGAGGTCAGCTGTATGTGCAGTCTATTGCGCTCCGAATATGTTGCAAAGGTTGCTGATTAAGCCATTCAATACAGTAATCACCGGTCTTCGGATTTGAAGGTAGTATAAAAGAACCCGCTGTTCACTCACATTTGAGAGCAACTACAGTGCACTTTCCAGCGCCATCATGTCCACAAAGCCCCTTGTATTGGTCGTCGGCGCAACCGGCAGGACTGGTCAACAGATCGTCGCAGGACTTGTGAGGAGCGGAGCCTACGTACGTCCACTTCGTTCTAATATATGCAACCCAACATATTGACCCAGTTTCCTCGTAGCGCGTTGCGGCCGCTGTCCGACCTGCATCGCTCGCGAAACCATCCGTGGAGAAGCTCCGCGAGTCAGGCGTGGAAATACGCCCCGCGGATATCCAGGCTGATGGCGTCGCGAAGCTGAAAGACATGCTGTCCGGCGTGGACGTCCTTATCAGCGCTGTGAGCTTTGATATCATCAGAGAGCAGGAAGACGTGCTCGTTGCCGCTAAGGAGGCGGGCGTGAAGCGCGTCATTCCTTGCGACTTCGGCACCCCCGGTGCGAAGGGAGTCAGAGATCTGCACGATGAGGTATGCACCCGTCGTCGATCCCTGCGAGTCTTTCTGTTCAATGCGCTCTACTTCATTTTCAGAAACTCCGCATTCGCGAGTTCGTCCGGAGCCTTGGCGTGGGATACACGTTCGTCGACATTGGGTGGTGGAACCAGCTCACTCTCCCTGAACGTGTCGAGAGCAAAAATCCATACAAAGCTTTGTTTTACGAAGTTTTCGGAGCAGGCGATAAGAAGATGCTTGTTTCCAACGTCGAACACGTCGGAGATTACCTGGCGCGCATCATTGGGGACGACAGAACGCTCAACAAGGCTGTTATAGTGTGGGAGGATGAGGTCTCGTTGCTGCAAGCGAAGGAAATCGGCGAGAGGGTGTCCGGTGAGGGAGAAGCACTGAAAGCGCTGAGGGTCTACGTACGTGCATGTCTAGCCCTTGACAGTCGAGCATATAGCTAAGGGAGTTTTCTTTTGAAGGTCTCCGCGGAAGAGATCCTGAAGCGCGCAGCTGCAGGCAAGGAGGAGAACTTGCGGACCCACAGCTTTGAGTCCCACGCGTTGTGGACACATAACCAGTACCAGTACAGCATTCACATCTTGGGCGAGGACACGTTGGAGAATGCCAAGGCGCTGGGATACCTCGACGTCAAGGAATTGTATCCCGACCTGGCCTTCCCGTCGCTCGAGGATTATGCGAAGGATTTTTATAAAGGGGATACGGCTTTACTGTTCTGATGGACGCTTAACGTACGGTCGACATCTTGACCGATGCAACGTTACATAGACCACTCAGTGGACGGAAGGCAGAATCCAATAAGTTTGCATCGGCACACCCCTTGGCATTCTACCGTGGTTGTGTTACACAACATGCACTAGTGTAGAATACACAATGTATGTATTCTGCACATCGAAATGGATTCGTCCTTCAGAGCCGGCGTACGTCTGTGACGGGTGACTACTCAGACGTGCGTTAATATTTTCTTTGGAAGCAGGTACTGCAAGGCGGTATTGTGCCAGGAGAGGCAATAGTCTTTTGTGAGAAACGGTCGAAGTGGTGAAGTGGAAGCAGGTGGGGCGGTGGTCGAGCTGGTGCTCACGACACCGAATGAATCTAAATAGAGGCGGGAATCTTGATGGAGTTCATGCGCGGATGGGATCTGTAACAAAACATGTGCGATGGCCACGGTAACGTGCAGCCATGCCCGCCGTCTCTCAATATATGGCTCCGTATGTACGATGAGGATGCGGTAGCCCTCTCCGGCATCTACAATATTCCAGGATCACAACGAACAACAACACCCTCCAATTCTAGGACGGACAGAATGCGCATCAGTATTCATTGGATGTTGGTGATGAAGATAACGTCACACCAACCGAAGAACAGATACGATGGACCGGCTTCGGCTTCAGACCCCCCACGAATGCTGGTCTGGTCTGACACCATTTCCTCGTCGCTACGCAGCGCATTCCCACATCCTGTCGCTTCGTCTGCTTGTTCGTTATCCAAGTAATTAGGGTCCATGAGAGAGAACGAGTACTCGTGGTTCAGAGATGCGCCAAGAGGTTCGACGAAAGCCGTGAACTGGATAGAGCGGACAAACGATGGGCGACTGGAGGCTTCTATACCACATAGGAATGCATCAACCTCGCAAAGGTTGAGAATAAACCGTGATATGATGATTGCTGTTATTCTGTACAGTAATGGTTATCAACAGAATTCAACATACAGAGCAATCAACTGCGGTTACTGACGGATAGATGAATTGGCCGATATACGGGGTACCTTCCTGATGATGGTACACTATCTCATGAGTGAGTATCAGTAGGATTCGAAACAAATTACCTACAAAGGTTTGTCCCAAATATGTCAATATGATATCTGCAATGTTGATCATCAACAAAGCTCTACGAGGCACATGGTTGTTAAAAATAACGTCATGCTTGTCTTGACCATTGGTGACCTACAAGAAGTAAATCGTACCTGAAGGAGGTGTATCAGGTCGATGCATATATCGAGGTAGAAATTGATACTGACCATCCCTCAAGATCACAGTGTGCAATGGAGTTCGGAGATCAGCCTCTGCTCTACCTCGTCTTCTCTGGGATGTCTGGTGTACAGTTATTGCAAGAACAACTATGTCCACAGTAATTGTTGTGGCACGCGCTATATATGTCACTGAACATACTGCGTGAGCTGAGTACTTGAACAGTATGAGGCCGATAGCAATGCATACATCTATATGACACCAAGAGTCAGTCGACAAGATGCAGTGACATGGATATATTTCGCGGACGTAGTTGTAAGTCCCGGTGAGATCAAAAGGCGCGCTTTGCAATTGATGGGAGGCGGAGCCACGACCATCACTTGCAGCACATACTCGAACTGAAGTATATGTCGAACGTCAATTACAAACTAAATGAGAGGATAGGAATCACCAGCTGAATGCCGAAGGGGGCCAGGGACAAGATGAATATTAGCAAAGTGATTTGCCATTGACGACCAGACAAGGCGTATGCTCGGAGACTTGAGAATGCTTCACAGAATACCACGGTCCAGTCAGAAGAGAGGATATCGTACGGTCAATGGGCACTCACCGGCCGCATGAAAAATGAAAAGCAGTTCCAAAACTGATGTCAACCAACCCAATGCAGAACAGCTCTGGGAAATTTAGGTGGGTGAGGGCACTCTACAGTCATAGGACGAGACCCGTACCTTTGTTGACAGCGGATATATGGCTGGAAGGACAAGGATATTCTGTAGAAGGACAGGGTATCTTGCTAGCAAAAACACTAGGGTGGCGGCCGAAAATCGACGCTTCCAGACGAGTTGGTATTCACGATCAAATGTGATAAGGTATTCGTAGACAAGGAGAGCTGCGATGAATTGGAAAGGGAAAATGACTTGAGGTTGTAATTTAAGCACTGACCGATTGCCGATGCTCTATAACATATCCCGATGAACCTGTTCGATAGGATACAATTAGGTTAACAAAAAAAAGATTGTGGTGAGCATCACTCACACTTGCTGATCGTCCTGGGCACTGGCAGCGGACGACATGATATGAGGTAGTTCGAAAGACTTAGGAGTTTAGCAGAGGTAGAAAGGTCATGCGCTTATATCTATCTACGAGGACAACATCACCACACTGAGATATTCTCGCGGTGCATAAAATTGCATCTGCGATATTCTCGCATCATTTACTACATGAACGGAACATTGGAAGGGGACGTAACCGACGTACAGAGACAACGAATCAAGTAGAATGAGTACTAGAATTATGGAGCAATGCTCGCCTAGATGGCGACAGTTCCGCATTGAAGCAGATGAACGAATACCGAGACTATCTGAGGTACAGCCTGTGCATCAGCCACAAGTCGCAGTAACTCGCTAAATGGGACGAGAACACCTACTGCATGAGTTGAGCCACATCGAGGACGAACCCGCAGCAGGCGCTTCGAGATTGTCTCTGGATACGGTGCATCCAAATCTGACCATTAAGTGATATCAGAAGCAAATGTGCGCTGCGTTGCGATTAGTCTTTTGACAGCGTCAGCTTCAACCGCTGCAGCGACTTGCGGCGCTGCTCGGTGCACCGGCGCGTGCTCGTTCCGCAGCTTCTGCATGTCATCCGCCCTTCGTGTGTTGATCGCTGCCGCGTGCTCGTCCTGCTGTTGCAGCGTGAGGTCCCCCTCGCGAGCGATCTCCACCATCCACACCTCCTTGAGGCTCGGGACTGACCGCTTTGTCGGTGAAACAGCTACAGAAGGTATGGAGATAGAGATATTGGGACGGGTGTGCGAGGGGGTCGCTCTCGCGATATCCCTCTATGCACATGCTCCGTCTCGGCGATGACATTTCGGTTGCATTCTCCGGGAACTCTTGAAGCTATGCAGCCGGGTCGGTGATTTCGTGTCCCCGTTTTTATCAGTGATAGAAGAAAGATCCGCCAGCGTTGCGTTATGGGTCTGCTGAAGAGTGACCAGCTGCATCTCCGCGGAACTGTTGCTTTCGAACATCAAGGAGGCTCCGGATTCTATTCTGCTGCGGAAGCCACTGGTTTTCGCAGGGGAGATGGTCTTCTCTAGATCTTTCCTGGCTTTGGTGACCTCGGTAACAAGATCTCCTAGACACTGCATCTGCTCTTCAGCTCTTCGCTTCCCGTTCTATCTTCAGCTCCAAGGGTCCTTGTGCATACTTATACATCTACTGGTACAGGTCATCTTTCATTGAGCGACGTGGAAGACCTGTGAGCGCACGCATCTTTATCTCCCGCTCCTCGAGATCCGTCCTCCAACTCTCGCCATCTCGTTTAAGGTTATCAAGGCGAGTTTGCAGGAAAGCTTGGTCCTCGTCCATTCTCCGTTCGCATTCGCTTTCGAGTTTTGCACCCGTCTCATGACGTGCGAACACAGATTCGTCAGAGCGTGTAAAACAAGCCTCCAGTTCCGCGATATAGCGAAAAGCACGAGGTTCCGTGTCCTTGAAGATATGTAGTGTTCGCGCTTCAGCCCAGTGGTTGGACCACTGGAAGAGATATAATTCTCATCGTAATGCTTGACCTTCTCATGATCATGGATGCAGGCTGTCCAATTAATATCACTACACCCCGAATCAATGCAAAAGATTTTACCTTCGTACATGCTTCCCTCTCTCAATTTCGCAAACCTCGAGGTATGGTTGTCCAGTTACGTACGTAGTGTTCAGAAAACTCCACGTACTCCGCATCCTCCTCGGTCCTCGCGAGTGCTCTAGAGACTGTAAACGACTGCCAGGGTTCGACCGCGGTGTATCTCACATCTGCAGAAGGTAAGCTTATTTCCCGGCAAATGCTTCGTGCATGATATCACCCACGATGGTTACAGTGTGCTCTGTCGGGCTGATAAGTCGGGTTGGCATCGCGAATGTGACATTCGTTTTAGAGGGAGACAGAGTATCAAGACTGTTACTTCCGCTAAACCCGTATTAGCACCAGCTGTTGCGTGTCGGATATACCTGCCATCAAATTGTGGCGGACTATGTCCCGAATGGCTGTGGTCCTCTTGTCGCAATTGTGCTCGCACTCAGTGCTGAAATCTGGAGCTCCATGACAGGCTATAAGCCTCAGTTGGCGGAAGCAGGGCATGTTGATCATCAACAAAGCTCTACGAGGTGCTTGGTTGTTAAAATAACATCAGGCTTGTCTTCACTCTTGGCATCTACAAGAAGTGTATCACACCTGATGGAAGTATGTCAGGCCGGTGCATATATTGAGGCAGGAATCCATACTGATTACCACTCAAGATCACACTGTGCAATGGAGTTTGGAAATTAGCCTCTGCGGCACCTCAACTTCTCTGGTATGTCTGGTGTACAGTTACCGCAAGAAGAAGTACGGAAATACTTGTTCTTGCAGTAACTGTATACCAGATGCAGTGATTGTTGTCGTATGCCCTACATATGTCACTGGGAGTATTATGTGAACTGAGGATTATGAGACCGGCAGCACTACATACATCTATCTAACACATGGCTTCAGTTGACGAGCAACAGTGTAATGGATTTCACTGACACGGTTATGAGCTCCGGTGAGACAAAGGTGATGTTGCGCAATTGATGAGAGGCGGCGCTACAACCAATACTATGGAGACGGACAACCCAATTCCGGATGAATGGATACCCGAGGAACAGCTGTGCACCAGCCACGGTAAGATAAGTTGTTAACTCGTCAAATGGGAACACACCGGGTCACTGGCTGATCATCAAGAGTTTAGATGAACATTGCGGATCAGTCGATCCATGCACTGCGTACTGTAGGGACAGATGCCACGTACTTAGCACGGTCGATGACCACGACAGCGGGTACGCTCCATGTGGCAACGCGCGCAGGCTTCTAGGCTACAGCACCGGAAATGCTGAACGGCATTATTTGCAAGTAACATTAAACCGTCATGCAGATGGATAGGATACGTAGGAGTACCCTGTGGGGAGTTAGAAAGTGGGGGGACAGAGTATCAGACTAAACCCGTACCAGCACCAGCTCCTTGCGTGTCGGATACACTTGCTGTCAGATTGTGGCGGACTATGGCTGTGGCCCTCTGACCGTTCCGAGTTGTGGCATGTTGCGATTCGTGCTGTCGACGACGTCCTTGACTAAAAGGAAGCGATGCTGCGGCAGGATCGTACCATAGTGCATCCGTGCGAGAACGCCGCCGGCACAGATGAGTCGTTCCTACATGACAGAGAATATCAAGACAATGGGGCACACAAGACTGATCCCCAACGAGATTTTGGAAGGCTTGGGGTCCGGGAACTCTTGCGCAAGCTTCTCGAAGTCAGCGCCACGCAGCAGGCCGCCGTTTCCCCAACGCTGACTCTCATGTCATCTGAATTGAGCGAGCGAAGGATGCTGAAAGAGACGCACCCACACGGGCCCGAAGAACGACGGTAGACAGCATAAGATAGCACAGGCAGAGACGCACAGACGCATCCACATGCCCGCCTGCGCAGACGCATCTACAGCCGGAACCATGTCTGAGAAACCTCTTGTTCTCGTCATCGGGGCTACCGGTAAAACTGGATCGAGTGTCGTCGAAGGGTTGCTGAGAGACGGGTCTTTCGTTCGTCATTCCATTTCGCTTTGGAGATCTCGTCGTAACTGTGTTTGCATAGAGGATAGCGGCTGCAATCCGCCTTGCCTCCGTCTCCAAGCCCGCAGCAGAGCACCTGCGCGCCAAGGGAGTGGAGATTCGCCTGGCCGATATCCAGAACGATAGCGTCGACAAGCTGAAGGAGATCCTATCTGGAGTGGACGTCCTGATAAGCGCAGTTACCTGGAAACTCATATTGGAGCAGAAAGCGGTCCTATCCGCGGCAAAGGAGGCTGGAGTGAAGCGTGTCGTGCCCTGCGACTTTGCCAGCCCCGGTGCTAAGGGGATCAGAAACCTCCACGACCAGGTGGGAGCCTCGCCACTGCAGATGCCATATTTTTCATCTTCTGACTCCAAGGCTATATGCTGCAGAAATTGCGCATCAGAGAGTTTGTTCAGAAGCTCGGGGTGGGATACACGTTTATCGATGTCGGGTGGTGGATGCAGCTCATTCTGCCACTAAGAACGGGGAATCTGTCACCTGCCAAATTCCTTTCCTGGCGCTTTGAGGGCTCTGGAGATAAGAAGGTGCTTGTGACCGATCTCAAGCATATTGGTGACTATGTGGCACGCATAATAAAGGATGAGAGGACCCTTGATCAGTACGTCATCATCTGGGAGGACGAGGTGACACTCAAGCAGGCCAGAGAGATCGGGGAGAAGGCCTCTGGAGAGGAAGACGCACTGAAGGCACAGAGAATTCCCGTGAGCTCGCTATTGACGGGCTAGAATGGAGTCACTCACCTATATATTTTGTGAAGCTCTCTCCAGATGAAATTCTGAAGCTCGCCGCCGCCGCTATGGGAGAGTTCCAGCGGACGCAGAACATCCACGCTATGCTGGCGTGGATTTGGAACCAGTACCAGCATAGTATTCACATCTTGGGCGAGAACTCGTTGGAGAATGCGAAGGCGCTGGGTGCGCTCGATGTATGCGAGTTGTACCCCGATATAACTCCCCAGTCCCTAGAAAATTTTGCGATGGAGTTTTATTCGAACGGAGAATTTACTCTCTTCTGATCATGGGGCAGAGCATCTGTGTCAACGTCTCAAATTTGGGTCCTAGATTTTGTGGAATTTATAGTCAGTATTTGACGACGATGCACCCCACGGCTTGTAACACGAATAACGTACCAAAATGCATTGATGGCACTTGAAAGAGAAATCCTATCCTAGCTTTGCCTCAGACTGCATGTTAAGAGAGCGTTGAGACGTCGAGGTCGACGACGTGGGAATGGGATTCAGGCCCGTGAATTTAGATGTGAGTATATATTTTGTAACCGCACCTTAATGCGGCACTATAGCCAAGTGGTTAAGGCGACAGATTCGAATTGTGTTATCTGTTTCCCTATGGGAGCGCAGGTTCGAACCCTGCTGGTGTCGATGCAAAGCTCGATTGATGTGGTCCATGCTTTTTAGCTAAATGTACGATTCACGGATATTTATTTATTACGAGATTTGTACAGGTCTCCGAGACAGCGCGACAAAAATACCAGCGAGCAGCACACTGCCAAATGCCGAAGCGCCTGCGCTGTGTTCTGTGAAACCGATTTGGCAGAAGACTTTAGACTCCGCTGTTGCTTGATCCCTCCTCCACCTCTTCCCGGACGTGCTCGACGTCCCTCTCTTACTCTATTTTTCACCCTTCCCTTCCCTCTTGGTCACTCCATCCTTCAACATGACCACTCCACATGTAATCGCATCGTCTTCTGCTCACCATACATCGCAGTCTGCCACCTCAAATGGCGTCGTCGGGGCGCACTTCCGCGTCGGAAAGAAGATCGGCGAGGGCTCGTTCGGTGTTGTTTTCGAAGGTTAGCCGTCGTTTCACTTCCAGCTTTTGTAGACTGGGAGTGCTTACAGTGCCGGGGGTGCAGGCACTAACATGCTCAACAACCAACCTGTCGCCATCAAATTTGTACGTGAAACGGCGTAGTGCAGGCCAACATTGATTCACAGGGGCCTTATTTCCTAGGAACCCAGAAAGTCCGAGGCACCTCAGCTTAGGGACGAGTACAGGTCTTACAGGACACTGAACGGCACTCGTCAGTGCTTTGATTCCTTCTCCATTCCCTCCGTTAAGCTGACCTGTGCTTATGACGAAACGTAGCGGGTGTCCCGCAAGTTCATTACTTCGGACAAGAAGGCCTACACAATGTTCTCGTCATCGACTTGTTAGGTCCCAACCTGGAAGACCTCTTCGATATGTGTGGTCGCAAGTTCACCATAAAGACCGTGTGCATGGCTGCTAAGCAAATGGTG
Source organism: Grifola frondosa (assembly GCA_001683735.1). Taxonomy (NCBI): domain Eukaryota; kingdom Fungi; phylum Basidiomycota; class Agaricomycetes; order Polyporales; family Grifolaceae; genus Grifola; species Grifola frondosa. The sequence continues at coordinate 1,119,704 of LUGG01000009.1, forward strand.
AGCACCTCTCCAGGTCCGGGCAGCAGTGGTGTTACGAGCACAGCGTCTGCGCGCCGTGCAACCTCCAGGTGTTTACACTGCGGCGAGCAGCCGCTGTCGTGATGTTCCCTGTCTGCTGTGCACGGTTATCGGACGCCAGAGCTTCTCCTGATACAGGATAGATGAGTACAGCGTCTGTAGCATCGGCGTATTGGGATCATAATTATGTTATTCGATTTGTTGTCCATCATTCTTTGGACACACTGATGATTCATGCTGACAACAAACTTAATGAATAGGTGACGCGCGTGCAGGCGATACATGAGAAATCTCTCATTTATCGCGATATCAAGCCCGATAATTTCCTAATCGGGGTGCCAGGCTCGAAGACCGCTAACACTATCCATATAATTGGTACGTAGCGCCGACATATTCGTGTCTTAAACTTGTATCCGGATCCTGCATGACCATCGTGGGCGCTGTGTGCTGGGTTTACTCGGGGTCACTGCATTGCTATTCGCCCCCGGTTCACAATAGCGCTCTCGGCTGCTTGACCGTGTATGTGATTATGGGGTTAACGTGTCCTCATGTGAGACGTAGTTACCTTCAATGCACCACAGAAGAGTGTCTGGGCATGACATGCATCTCTGACATCGAATTATCCATGTTATCTATTCGTCTTCCATCCACGAATGACAACTACAACTCCTTTATACTGCTTTTACGTAACCGAATGTTCCTCCAAACTCACTAACCATGTGTCTGTCGCAGATTTCGGTATGGCAAAGCACTATCGCGACCCGAAGACGAAAGTCCACATTCCTTACCGCGAGCGCAAGTCGCTCTCGGGCACTGCCCGGTACATGTCGATCAATACCCACCTGGGGCGCGAGCAATCGCGCCGGGACGACCTCGAGTCTCTCGGTCATGTCTTCATGTACTTCCTCCGCGGCGGGCTCCCGTGGCAAGGCCTCCGGGCCGCCACGAACAAGCAGAAATACGAGAAGATCGGGGAGAAGAAGCAGAGCACGCCCATTGAGGAGCTGTGCGAGGGTTTCCCTGGTACGGAGCTTTACCCCCAGCGGGGCATATTGAACTGCACGATCTTCGTGCCTGACGTCTGCGATCTCAACAGAGGAGTTCGCGATCTACATGAACTATGTGCGCAAGCTCGGATTTGAGGAGACACCGGACTATGATTTCCTCCGCGAGCTGTTCTCGAAGGTGCTCAAGACGCTCGGAGAGCCGGAAGATGGCGTCTTCGACTGGATGCTCCTGAACGGCGGTAAAGGATGGGAAGCCGGACACGTGCGTGATCTCGTCTTCTCAACATCGGGAAGCCGATGCTAACACCTATAATAGACTCCTTCCACGCTACTCGCTCAGGCCCATGCCAACGCCGGCGCACCTCACACACCACACCGCGAGCACCGTTCGCGAGGAGACCACCACCGGCGCTCGCGCCAAGCGCTCCAAGAAGGCACGCAGTCGCCCTCTTCGCCGCTCGTGCTGGCGCCTACCCCTGCACATGTCAAGACCAGCAGCCGCCGTGCGCAAGACGCATCCCGCGGCGGCTCGCGCGAGCATGTCAGCGTGCAGCCGCTCGCGCCCCAAAGCCGCCGTCAGAGCCACCAACAGCCCCGCGGCGAGCGGGACAGCACGGGCCTCAATGCGCCGCACCCATACGCCACTGCGCCTAGCCCCGGCGGATATCGGCCCACGGCGTACGGCCGCTCGTCCCCTGTTCCTCCAAGTGGTGCCAACGCGCTGCAGAGCGTGCCTGCGAACGGCGCGAGCGGCGTGAACACGTCTGACTCGTTCATGTATGGCGGGCAGGCGGCACAACCGAAGAACGGAACTGCCTCGCGAGACGGGACGACCACGGCGGGCACGGCTGCGAACCGTGGTGAAGTGGCGAATGGTGGGGGAATGAGGGGGGTGTCAGGGTACGGTCGCGAGCAGATGGAGCGGGATGGGGAGCAGGACGATCACCATGGTGGAGGCAGGAAGAAAGGCTTCTGGGCTGCGTTCTGCTGTCGGGCATAAATTCTGTCCGTTGCCGCGACGCGCACGGGATGCGCCGATAAACTTGTACGCCTACACTGTGCTCCTTATTTTGTCTGCTTCCTTGTGCGCTGATACGGACGTTGATTGGGCGCAGGGTTGCGAATTTTCCTCATGTGACGGCTCTCACGGCTTTATGACCCTCATACCTACTCTACAGCACCCCTAACCGCTCTGAGCGTTTACGCCCGCTGCTATCCTTACGGCCGATTGACGACACGCGACGTACATACAAAACATACAACAAACACATACCCTTACGCACCATTCACCCTGTGTATATTCCCACCGCCTCATGGATTGTTGGACACCACTCGCGTTAATCAATCATCATCCATCTTGCATGCATGCACTACTCGCTCTCAGGCCCCGACCGTCAATGCTTTGGTTCCGGCTCAAGGATACCGCCGATCGTTCTCTCAGTCTCTCCCTCTCTCTCCCCTCTCGCTCCGAATCCTCTCGATCTCTCACCCACTTGTGATTCATGTGTCATAGTTGCTTTCATACTGTCAAGGAGCTCTCTTGCTGCGGAAGAGTCGGTCGGGGGTACTTGTCTGGCGTAGAACGCTCTAATGTTGCTCTCTTCTCTCCCCTTTTATTTTTGGTCGGATCATATCCCGCGTGTGTCCCCGCGTCTTGTAAGTAACTACACTACAGTATATCAGCCTGACGGAACGGACATTCCAGCGCTGAAACTATTCGAACGTCCATATATTTTTTTCTCGGAGGCAATACTTAACGTGGGCCGCGGGGCGCCCGTTCAGACGTTCACGTGCGAACGGGGCGATACAGCACCGGCGATGGCCGCAGAGGACAATAATGAGAGAAGCAGGCAGTAGTTGATCAACGCTGCTCTCCCTCCCACGCAATCTTGCCATCGCAAGAAAACAACGAGTCATGCAGGACGATCAGGATAAGACGCAGGGGCCCGACCGCGAAGCCTCAAATAGTCCCCTCCTTCCGGACCCGCTGCCCACGTTCTCGTTCTCTTTCTCTACCTTCAGTATCGCTGCGGCAGACCTCCATAGGCGGATTCCTTGTATACCCCGCCAGATGAGCATGTCTTTGGGGCAGAGCGGGGCGAGCGGGCATCATAATTTGCGTGCGTGGACCGATGCGATGCGATGTGACGCCACAGTTGCTGAGGTGGTGACGGGTTTTGCAGCTGGGTCTGTGAGCATGGATATGGGTGTTACGAAGGACGTCGAGGCCCTTCGGGGGTATGTCGATAATAGGTTTACGCAGACGAATGCGAAGATCGCTGCGCTGGACGTGAAGGTGGATCAAGGGTTTGCCAGGGTTGACGAGGGGTTTGCCCGGGTTGACGAAAGGTTTGCTCAAGTGGACGGGGCGATCAAGGAGCTCAGGACGCAGACGAATGAGCGATTCGCGTATGTGGGCATCCGCTTTGACAGGCTGGACAATCGGATCGATGTCAGTCTCAGTCCTGTCCTCCGAGTCGCGCCTCGCACACTTACTCGTCTTACCGCGAATCTAGAATATGGACAACGATATGCAGGCCATGCGTAATCATATGCAGATCATGGACAACAGAATACAGATCATGGACAACAATATGCATATCATGCACAACGATATTCAAACCATGCATCACCGCATGCAGACCATGGACAACAAAATTCAGACCTTGGACGACAACATGCAGGCAATGGACAACCGTATCAGTGTAAGTCCCATGGCTCACAAGTTCACCCTATGGCTCACCCACCTGGCGCGTGAACACAGCAACTGCAAGCCAGCGTAGATACCATAATCGAGCTCTTGCGAAGCAGCGGAACTGTCCCGAGCGCAGACATCCCGACGTTTGACACCACTCATGCGCAAGCATCAAGCTCGATGGCGCAGGGCGAGGGCGAAGGCGAGGCGGTGATCTCGCACCACACGGCGCAGATTCATCACAGCGCCGACATACTGTCCAGCATGGCCCGCGGGATCGTCAGGGCGAAGAGTGCGCTGGTGCGTCTATTTTCTTCTCTGTGTGTGCGAAGCGTGGCTGATGCATTTTGTGCAGAGCTTGAAGCTGAAGCCGAGCAAGAGCAGGACGTAGGTCCGGTGGTCCGGGATTGCAGCTGCACGTTCATTCGGTCCGAAGAGATGGGGTTGTGCACGACACTGGTGCGTGCGACGGCCGCTGTCAAATGTCTCCACTCTTTATGTGTTTCTTATTCACTCTCTCTGTCTCTCTGTGTCATCTCATGGACATGCATAGGATTTGTTGCTCTCGGATGTACGATTAATAGTGTTCTGTTGTTTCCTACTATGTTATCAACCTTGCTCTAAATTCTAGCTTTACTTGTCTATAAACTGTGAGATGCGAACTGCATGGGGCGTGGCCGGTTCCGCGCGCGGATGAAGATCGACAATTGGTGACATCCGCGGTTAATCATGATCGATGACGCAGTCTATGGCCGCGGGTCGGGTACTCTAACGAAGATACCATGGGCGCACATGCCACGAGCATGTTATACATGTACAGTCTGTGACATAAAATCGAGCAAGGACAACAGCAACTACTCCTACTCGTACAACAATGCAACGCACGGGACGAGATACAGACAGAACAAAATTAATACGAAAGCATTCCGCGACTACAAGCACAGCACTAGTGGATTAAATACGGCCTGCGCCCCATCCACTCACTTGCGCTCCTTCCAAGCGTTATCTACGCCCAACTTGGAGAACTTCTCTGCGTTTTCCCCGAGAGGGGGCGGATTCCTGTCGGCGAGCTCGAGCTCGCCCTCGCCGTTGGTGGTGCTCCAGGCATCCATGAGGCCGATGCCGCCATGGCCGCCACCGCGCGCGCCCATCTCGCCCGGGGCCTCTCCATAGCGCACCGCTGAGCTCTCCATGACCCCGGACTTGTTCTGGGGCGCAGCGCGCGAGAGGGGGTGCGCGAATGCGTTGCTGGTAGACGCGAAACGGGCGCCGGGCGGGACGGGTGCGTTGGTGGGAGTGTAGGTCTGGTAGGGCGCGGAGGTGGGGAACGCGCCGGAGGGGACCTCGTAGGGGGTGTTCGAGGGGTCGGGTTCGGAGACGACGTAGGTGCGCGCGCCGGTGGCGGAGACGATGGGCTCTGGGGAGTGGTCGAGCTGCTTTTCGTAGAGGGGCCCGGCGGTGTGCACGGTGGGCGGGGCGGTGATGGGTGACTCTGATTGGAGGACGATGAAGGGGGAGTGGAAGGCACGGACGGTGCGGGGGGTGGCGGCGGCGGTTGTGCGAGAGAGCGAGCGGGAGTGTTTGGACAGTGCGCGGAGGGCGGATGCGGACATTTTGGTGGGCGGAAGAGGGAGTAAGGGGCCCAAGAGGGAGAAGGATGTGGGATAGGGGTGGGGATTGGGGTATGTATATCTAGCTCGCTTTCTCACGAGTACTTAATGGTTGTTGCCATCTAGCTCTCCTTTCGAGTCGGCAAGAGTGCGGCAGTAGGCTCGTACGGCAGCAGGCTCGTACGATATGGCATACGTACTATGGTATGTTCGTGTATGTTCGTCGTCTGTGCACGTATCTCCTTACTCTCGCTGCACCCCATTCGAGGCCACACGTAGCAGTGAGCGACGTTCTCGGCTCTGTGGCTGTCGTACACAGTCGTACATACGCACTTACCCCGACAGTGCGATCGTCGATCACTTGGCACTCGGGTCCCGTGATGTAAAACACGCAGCTCGCACTTGGATGCAACGCGCAACAGCCGCCACAACATGTTAGTAACTTCTGACTTGATGGGAATGTCTTATTTATTAGTGTTCTGTACGTACATTAATGGATCTCCTATGACTTCTGTGCTTTGAGGAATGGCCATGCTATGAACAAACGACGAAATTGGCCTGTGATGTCTCGAGCTGGTAGGGCCCGACCATCCGACCTTGACCTAAAGTCAAGGTCAACGCGCGATTTTTCATTGAGTATCTTCTGTTGGCAATGCCGGCGTCGAAAGATGTAGATTATAATTCCTGAGCTTGAATAAGGCTCCTCCTTGATTAAGTGATTAATGTCCAAGGTGCAAACTCAAACTCGAGAGAACAGGAAAGAAAACTTGGTCGACATTCTTGCTAACTATTAAATCTCCCAATATTCGATGCAAGCTCCAACTAATCCAATCCAAAGAATACTGTACATTACAGACCAACTTGAGTGTGTGGTCAGAAATCCAAAGGATCCCGCTGAATATATTAGCATATATATATGTATAAGACATCCTTCGATAGCTCAGTTGGAAGAGCGCAAGACTGTAATTGGTTAAAGTGCGATCTTGATGTCGCTGGTTCGATCCCGGCTCGAAGGATTAATTACTCAAATGTTTGTCGTACGCTTTTTTGCGTACACAATGCACAAGTCGCAGTGACATTTCAAACTTCAATTCCTATTCGATATAAACAAGTATCTATCCGAGATACCAGTCCGTTGCCTCTTGTCACCGTCCATGGTCAATGTCTATTCATTACGACGCCGACCGTGCGTTCCTCTCAATACAGCCCGCACACTGACTCAGCGGTCCGCACAGAGACGACCTCCACGACGCCTAGGTCCACGCCCTGGTTGTTCGTGAGCTTGTTCATCGCATCGAGCCCAATGTTGAAGCCCGATCCGGCATGGTCGATCGCCAGCACATTGATCGTCGTGTTCCCGTACTGCAGCTGCCAGCAGGTGCCGCAGTTCGGCGAATTCCAGCCTGCAAAAAACGGCGGCGTCAGCGTGCGTACATGTATACGGCGGCTTCGGCTTCGGCTTACCTTCGACGGCCTGTGCACCGCCGATGAATGGGAAGTCGGGGAGCGACCCGAAGGTCGTGAATCCTGTGCCACGCCGTGTGCATCAGCGATGGGCGGGTTCAGGAAACTTGTAGAGCGCACGCACCCTTGGCGAGGAGCCCGTTGACGCCGTTAGAGCACGCGACGATGACCAGCGAGTTCGACGCCACGTCGTACGTCTGGTCGTACGTCACCTGCAACGTCTGCACCGCGCTCCGCGCGCTCAGCGCCGCGGTTGGCGCGCTGAGCACGGCGGGCGCAGCACACAGCAAGGAAGCGAGGACAGCGGAAAATCTCATCGTAGTCGAAGGTTCCTTAGTGGGTTAGGGAGAATGTGTGTGTGTTGGGTATATGGAATGAGGATGCAGGACACACCGCTCGCGCCGCCTTTTATGCTGCTGAGGACGCTGGAATGGAGGAGGCCGGGCGGTGCTCACCTGGGTCATGAGCATAGCATAGTGTGTAGGGCGGTCTAGTTGGTGGCATGGGCAGCAGCAGCGGCGAGAGGCGGACGCCTCCCACCACGGCCACTGAAGCCTGCGCCGGCGCAATTCAGATGTCAGACATGGCGCAGAGGCTCGCCCACATAACCGCTATGGCTGTGTGTCCGACAGCCAACGGAGCGTCAGCCCAGAGTAGGGCGCGGTGAATCTCACACTGACTTCTGCGTCCTCACGGGTGCCCAGATTTACCTATGTAATTTACCGTAATCTACAGACCTGTAATTTACGGTAAATTACAGTGTCAAAGAGCAGTTTATTGTAAATTACAGTCAAATTTACTGAAGTTTCCTACCACGTATCCCACCCTGGTTCTGCTAGAGCTGCTGAGGGTGCATTTTTTTGAGATAGCAACTGCAATGGGAACCTGTTTCTCGAGTGGCAGAGGTGGGTCTGCAAGGATATCAAACAGCTTGGCGGTTGTCAGTTTTCGCCCGATGTGGAGATGGTGTTAGCGCGGAGTCGGCGGTAGCCGCCTGATCACTAACGAGATCGTGCATTCTGGGCTTGGGAGGACACCATTTCACTGTGGGACTCCCTGCCTTTTGAGTTGTAAATAAGTACTGTCGTGATGGTCGGATAAGATTTGAGAAAATATATCTGAACTTGCGCCGAGGCCCAGTGTTACACAGTTTGAGCCGTGATCATATTCAGCCACAACACTTCAAATTTACCCTATTTTACACCCCTCTGTGGGCCATGTTTGAGTGTTACCATAATTTACACAGTGTAAATTACCCGCTGTTAATTAACACGACCTAATTCACCGCGCACTAGCCCAGAGGTCCTTAGTATTCAGAATATTTATCTCATCATTTGTGCATGTTATAGCCAGAGAGTTTAGCAACCGAATTCGATAGCTTGGTTGGAAGAGCGCAAGAGGTTAACATGCGATCTTGATGTCGCTGGTTCGATCCCAGCTCAAAGGATTATTTACTCATATGCCGCCGGCGCGCGCTTTTTTGCATGATGCACAACATCGCAGTGACATTTCAAACTTCAGTCCTATTCGCTACAAACAAGTATCTATCCGAGATACTAGTCCGTTGCCTCTTGTCACAGTTCGTATTCAAGGTCCATTCATTACGACGCCGACCGTGCGTCCCTCTCATCACAGCCCGCACACCGACGCAGCGACCTGCTTGGAGGCGACCTGCACGACGCCCAGCTCCACGGCGTGGTTGTTCGTGAGCTTGTTCATCGCATCGAGCCCAATGTTGAAGCCCGATCCGGCATGGTCGACCGCCAACACATTGATCGTCGTGTTCCCGTACTGCAGCTGCCAACAAGTGCCGCAGTTCGGCGAGTTCCAGCCTGCAAAAACAAAAATCGACTGCGTCAGCATGCGTGCGTGCGCGTGGCGGCTTCGGTTTCGGCTTACCTGCGACGGCCTGTGCACCGCCGATGAACGGGAAGTCGGGAGCGACCCGAAGGTAGTGAATCCTGCGTTACGGCGGGCGCGTCAGCAATGAACGGGTTCAGGAAACTTGTAGAGCGTACGTACCCTTGGTCAGGAGGCCGTTCGCGCCGTTAGAGCATGCAACGATGGCCAGCGAGTTCGACGCCACGTCGTACGTCTGGTCGTACGTCACCTGTACCGTCTGCGCCGCAGTCGGCGCGCTGAGCACGGCGGGCGCGGCACACAGCAAGGAAGCGAGGACGGCGGAGAATCTATCGTAGTCGAAGGTTAGTAGGTTAGGGAGAATTTGTGTTGGTTGGGTGTATGGAATGAGGATGCAGGACACACCGCTCGCGCCGCCTTTTATGCTGCTGAGGACGCTGGAATAGAGGAGGCCGGGCGGTGCTCACCTGGGTCATGAGCATAGCATAGTGTGTGGGGCGGTCTAGTAGGTGGCATGGGCAGCGGCCGCGGCGAGAGGCGTCCGCCTCCCACCACGGCCACTGAAGCCTGCGCCCGCGCAATTCAGATGTCAGACATGGCGCAGAGGCTCGCCCACATGACCGCAGTAGCACCTCTCGTGTGTCCGACAGCCAACGGGAGCGTCCGCCCAGAGGTCCTTGGTGTGCGCCTCGGGTCAACGATGGGGCACATAATTCAGAATATTTATCTCACCATCTGTGCATGTCATTGGCCATTGGCCAGAGAGCTTGGCAAACGAACACGCGGAGGTAAAGCATGCAGGCTTCTCTTGGTTGAAACGTAGTCCCTCTTCGGGAAGATCGACGGCGTTACGACGGCCAGCGTTCTCACTGACGTGTTAGTTCCGGCAGACGACCATGTCTCAGTACGGTGTGGAGCCCGGGTCTAACGTCGTTTGACCTGATGGCGCAGCTCTGAGGGCCACTATAGAAAACTATAGGTCGCCAGTCCTGTGTTTAACGCCCGTAGCGCACGGGCACAGGACCGATCCAGGTTTAACAGTCTAGAAGTCTAGATGTCGTGGCTCTTGGCGAAGTTGGCGGTGTCTAAAGGTTCACAGTTTCAGGTATATAGTCCATGTCGAGCGCATGGGCACTCACAGATGCAATGATAGAAGGGTCACTCGCATGTCGCAGAAATGATCAGTGCGCGCTCACACAGCCCGGAATGCAGAACCAATCCATTTATTGAAGCATAATGAACATTATTCCGCACGATCGAATGTAAGGAGAGGAGATCAGGAAGAAAACGAATGGTATGCTTTTCCACAAACAAGATAAAAGATTTCATAAATTCGTGACGATCGTCATAGCAAACGAATGGTGGTCAGGGATCCCGCTTCACATAACAACGCACCACTTTTTCTTTCCTTCGTCCGTGTTGTCCACCGGGGTATTTGCCGGCGCTTCGAGAGCCGAGGAGGGCTCCACCGGGCTCCTCGTGAACTCCCCAGTTGCATGGTCCAGCGAGGTCCGGCCCTCATGGTGCAGCTTGTGCGTACTGGAGAACCAGCCGCCGGGGAAGAAGCGCGACGACGCGGTCGACTCGTGCCTCGTACGCGGCGAGAGCAGCGAGGCGTCGTCCACATGTGTAGACGTTATGTCGACCTCGATTTGTGCGTCCTCGTTGACCGGAGCCAGCCGCGCAAGACTGGGCCTGCGTACGAGCTATAAGCGATTCTGCAGACTTTACCAGCAGCAAAAGCACTTACTTGGCCGACACAGTATGGTCATCGCCAGCTTCCTCTGTTGAGGGAAATGCATGCAGGTCGGTCCCGTTGGAAGTCGCGCCATTGATCTGCTCTGTTGTCGATTCTTGCGGGGCACTGCTGGGCGTGGCAACCTCTGGTACCGGCTCGGTATGGCTCTCGGTAATCTCGATGACTTCGACGTGCTCCTCAACCACTTCAGGCTCAGGCGTTCCAGGCCCTTGTCTGGTCACGGAATATGAAGGAGTCCAAGGACGTTCCGGTCTTTCTGGGGTTGTTTCCACAACCTCGGCCTAAAAATAGGATAGTTTGGTTAGATTGCAACGTCGGCGTAAAATAAAGATGTTCACCTCGATCGATGGTACGGCCTCTTCAACTAGAATCGAAGGCTGTTTCTCAACTGCCACCTCACGCTCTTCCGAGACGACTTCTGCCTGTTGCTCGACGGGTGACGTTTCCGTAACAGCTTCAGCGACAACTTCTTCGACCGCAGTGAATTCAGTCGTTGCAGGATGTACTTCGTTAGACTCTATGACTGCCACTGCCTCTGATTCGACAGTTTTTGATGGGGGTGGCAGTTGCTCCAACTGTTCCAACTGCTTGTGGCTAGCAGTGGGACTGGCGCCTTGTTGTGTGACAGAATATGATGGAGTCCACGGCGACTTGGGCCTTTCCGGGACTTCGGGTACAGCAACCACCGAAAGAGAGACAGGCTGCAAATGAACAAGAGTCAGAAGTGCCATCGAACGTTAGAAAAGGCTGACCTCTTCAACACTTTCTTCTGCTTCTGTTGTGGCGATGACCGGAGTCTCGAGCTTCTCCTCAAGGTCCACATGTTCGTGAATATCTTCAACGACTGTCGGGGCTGTGGGAGCAACCTCGACAACGACCTCAGGCGATTCCACGGCGGGAATACTCTGCACCGGGGCAGGTAATGATTCCACCTCTTCAATATCGACATCTGCAATGACCTGGGCAGCGCCAGCCGGACTCGCGCCCTGAGAACTCACGGAATATGAGGGGATCCAAGGGGACTTCGGAGCCTCAGTAGTTGTGAGAGGAATTGATGAATCAACGAGCTTGTATTGCCTTAGTTAGCCAGAATATATAAACGAACATCGAACGACTTACCTCTGAAGCACCTTCCACAGTTGTTGCGATGACGGGAATTGCTACACTTGCCTCCTCAAGTTCTGATTCGGGAGCGATAACTGTCTCGACTTCGGGTTCATGCGGTGTCGCAAGCTCTTCGACGACGGGTGTTGATTCCTTCGCCTCAACAGCTTCTTCTTCCACAATGGTAACTGTAGACTCTTGGGTAATAACAGCAGAGCCAATAGCCTCGACACCTAGCGTTTCACGTTCTTCAGCGGCAGTAACAGTTTCGCCGTTCTCCTGGACCAGCAGCGGCTCTGTGGTGCTGATTTCGGGAAGTTTGGTCGCCTCAGCTTTGGGTGAATGAAGAGGACTGGCGCCCTGTGAGTTAACGGAATACGAAGGAATCCACGGCGATTTCGGTCTTTCAACAATATCTGTAGGCTCAACTAAGGACGATTCGTTGCTTGTGGACTAACGAAGCTACGTCAGCAGCATCGACTTGGCATTTACTTCGTCACATACCTCCGTGACGACGTCCGCGTCCGACGTCGAAATTGAGGGAAGCCCAGTAGATTGATCGTCCTGCGAGGACTCCACAACAGGCGGGACGACAATGGTATCTGGGATCGCGACCTCCGATGCAGTAGCAACGGCCGGAGGAAGCTGCTGCAATTCTTCAATCTCATCTTGTTCCTCAGCAGAGGTGCCAGGCCCCTGCACCGTCACACTGTATGATGGAGTCCACGGCGATTTCGGACGGTCGTCTGTCTCTTTCGCAGGAACCAATGACACCGGCGCGGAATCTACCACCTCGACAACATTGCTAACTGCAACTTGTTCTACATCAGGCGTGACAGGAGCAACATCCTCGATCACGGGAGAAGAGTCGAATGAGAGCGCAGGAACTTCAACGTGCTCATCAGAAGGAATAGCAATCGACTGATCCGTTACCACAATCTCTGAAGCAATTGCAGCAGGTGTGACTTCGGGTGCTTCTGATTCCACAAGGGTTTCTGACTTCTCAACGGCCACTTCGACTTCAGGAGGGTTAGCAGACTCCTCAAGCGGAACGGGCACAACTGTTGATGCCACAACAGCGTCTGTCTCCGCAACTGCGGGATTTTTGTGGAAGGTTCGCTCGTTGCCTCTACCTTCGACTCCTGTGAATACATGAGTATTAGTCGCTCCTTTCGAAGATGAAAACTCTTACAGCTCCAATTTCATGAGTAGCAAGGCCTTCGTGGCTTATTTCGCTCACAACCTCAGAAGCGTGCACTTCTGTGGGGATTGCTGTCGTTTGTTCGTTCGCAACTTCCGTGAGGCCGACTGTAGCCTATCATATTGGAATTCAATTTTAGACCACTTTGACAGAAATGAAGGAAACATACTTGAGCGTCCTGTACATGCTCATCAGCAACCTGCTCAGAAATGCTCTCTGTGGCAACTACAAGTGGTGCATGTTCAAGGATCTCCTCGACCGGTGCCGTCGTGTATACAGCGGCAGTATCATCGACCTCCACAATCTTCGTAATATTCGAATCATGAATTGAAGCAGAAGTCTCTTGAGTTGAAGGCGCTCCGGTGACTTCACTTTCAGTAGTCAACACCTACAACGCTTGTCAGCGTAATGGATCAGGAACAAGGTAGAAGATCAAACATACATTAGTCAACTCGGTTGTTTTTGCGGCTGTGTCGGTCTCGAGGGCTGTTTCGCCCAATACCTCCTCTTGGGTTTCGACTTGTGCATCAGGCACGGAAGTACGATCGACGACTACCGATTCATCGGAGACAACAATGGCATCATCTGACACTCCAGCATCCTGAGTAATTGTCTCGACCACGATAGACTGTTCAACAGCAGCGTCAACAGTCTCTGAGGAGATAGGAACCGCTATTTCACCTGGAGTTGCTGTCTCTGGAACGATGGGGGCGGTCGTTTCGACGACCTCAGCGTCTGGGTGGACAACAGATATCTCATCGTGGGCTTCTGTGACGGATTCAACAACAGGAGTATGAGATCCAGGTTCACGCAGACTCTCCGAGACAACGGACGCGACAGTCGTTTCCTCAGAAATGATCGAATCGTCTTCTTCAGACGCCACCAAAGTTACCTCAGAAATAGCCGCATCAGGTTGGAGAGAAGCTGTCTCTGCTTGAACGATAGCCTCGGCCTGAATGGACTTGGATTGAATCGGTTCCACGGGGATTGAAGCTTCCACGACTTCCGACGAATCCTCAACAACAACAGGTGCTGACATCTCCCCTACGGTAACAGGCGCCTCTGGAACGACTGCTGGTGTTGCTTCGACAGCATGTACCTCTTCGACAGCAGCTGGAGTCGTCTCCAAAGTCGCCACTACCTGTTCAGAGCCAGCGATCACATCCACTTCAGAATGGGATTCCTCAGTAATCACCGCTGTCTCGTTGGTAGGGGGCGCCGGGACGTCTTCAATCACAATCTCGATAGCAGAAGTCTCTTCAACAGCAGCAGGGCGGTCCTCGGGAGCAGGCGCCTCAGATCCTTCCTTCACAGGTAACTCTTCAACAGCAGTAGAAGCGATAGCAGCTGCTACAACAGTGGTAGCACCGATTGCAACAGCAGCTTCTTCGACAACAGGCGCTGTCTCGGCAAAGGCAGGTACCTCTTCGGTAGAAGCAGGCAGCTTCTCCTCCACAGTACTGTGTACCTCTTCAGTGACGACGGGCGGCTCCTCAATGGTAGTATGCGGCTCCTCGACAGTAATCGATACAACTTCGGTCTTAGCAGACTCTCCCCCGACAAACGTCTCCTCGAGGGGAGGCACAACAGCGGGGACTTCTTCGACTTCGTCAGCATCTGGCTTCACAATGACGGATGACTCTGCTCTAACCACCAGAGCATCTTCTATGGCAGAGATAGCCTTGTCAGGCTCTTCGGAAGTCTGTTCCACACCAACCTGGGCGGCAACGGATGCCTCCCCTTCGGGAACGACCGCCTCCACGACGGGGACAGGCCCCGTAGTGATGCCCGATGCCTCCTCGATAGTGTCCTTTGCGGTGACCGACGACTCTGGCCTGACAATGAGCTCCTCTTCCACATCCGGAGCAACGAGCTTCTCCATATCTGGAACAACTTCAGGCAGTTCTTCGGAAGTGACGTTGACATTCTCGGTCTTGACGGACACTGATGTATCCCCCCTGATGATGAGTGCCTCCATTTCTTTGAGCTCCTCCTCGACAAAGGCAGTAACGTCATGCAACTCCTTGACATCCTCGGTCTTCGCAACAGCAGATGTGTCGCCTCTGACGATCAGTTCTTCGGTCTGTACGATGGACGGTTCGGCGCTGTGTATCTCCTCCGAAACGAAGGACGCCTCCTCGGTTGCTGTTTTTGCGGCGACAGCCGTTTCGCCCCTGGCGACAAGTGCCTCCTCATCGGAGTGAACCACAGCTTGCGCTACTTCAGAAAATACAGGTGATTCTTCATCGTCAATCGGCGTCTTCGGAACGACAGAAGACTCTGGGCTGATAGCAATCGCCTCTTCAACGGCGGGAATAACATTGTGCGTGTCTTCAGATGTAATGGACGACTCTTCGAAAGGATTCTTCTCAGAGATGGATGTCTCGCCTCCAGGAACGATGGCTTCGACTTCCTCAGCGGAAAATGTTGTCTCTGGAATGACTGGCACGTCTTCGACGGACGCCCTTTCAACGGGAGCCTTCGCAGCGGTGAACGTCTCGTCTTCAAGAACCACTGCTTTGACCTCCTCGACGGACGTAGTAGTTTCCGGAACAACCAACGTCTCTTCCACAACAGTCGCCGACTCTTCGACAGCTACGGGAGCCGCGGGACCTCCAAGGTGGCAGCATCTGATTCTTCGACCTCGACCACGGCAGCCACTTCCTCGAGGGTCGACACCTCCACAGAAGTAGATGACACTGCCTCGACAGCTGGCGCGGGCACATGTTCCTCGACAGCACGTTCGTCGGTCACAAGAGTGACGTCCTCAATGACAGGCACTGATGCAGATATTTCTGCTGCATCGATGGACGCCTCCGGAGCGGCGGTGCACTGCTCTTCGGCGACAGGTGCCTCGACAGACGTCTCCACCTGTTTCTCGATAGCAGATATCTCATCCGAAGGTACGACTTTCTCGACAGAAGATGCCTCCGGAATAACTGGTTTCTCCTCTTCAACGACTGCGAATGTTTCCCCAACGACAGGTGTCACATCCACAATCATAGACGTGTCCTCCACATCATGAGGAGGGGCTTTCTCCGAAACAACTGCGAGAGGCTCCTCGACGACAGGTGCTTGTCTGGTAGTCTCGGAAAGTGTTTCCTCAACCTGAGGAACAGAAATATCTTCGACGGCGAGCTGTACCTCAGGTGCGGTAGGTGGTTCTGCTGTCACTCCTTCGATAAGAATAGATGCTTTGTCGACAGGAAGAGCTTCCTCCGTAGTCAAGGTGACAATACACGGTTCGGGATGGTGGTCCTCTGTAGTAGTAGGAAGGAATTCGATAGATCGATGAGGCTCTTCCACCACAGGTTCCGTCATAGAAGAATGTACTTCATCGACAGTAATTGTCGCCTCCGGGGCCACAACGGCTTCTGTTGCTGACGCATCCGAGTTCCCTTGGAGCTCCGTCGCCACTTCAGGAAGCACCTCAACAGCTGTGGGTGCCTCCACATCCAAAAGGACGGCTTCAGGTCGCGCCGGGGATACTGCGAACTCTGCGATATCGCCCGCCGCGTCGTGAGTGATAGGAAGAGATGACGCGTCCATCGCGTCCAAATTCAATGCCACACTTGCAGGCTCGTGGGTAATCTTCCCCATCCCGTTCGATAGTGCGTGTTCCAGCTTTGTTGCGATAATTTGTCAACGCCATCGGAGAATAACGAAGCAATGATAAGTTCTCACCTCAGGAGACACGGCATCCTCTACATGGCCATTGAGATCCTCGTCGTGCTTGTATTTCGCCGCCAATGCATGCGTCTTTAAGCGAAACGCGTCTTTGACACTGTGAATAGCATCCGCAATGAATTCCTCGGCCTCGGCCGTCACTTCTTCAATGTGAGTATGCTTATCAACGATCGACTCGTTGTTCAGCACATCTCCCGTGTCTTGCTGGGAAAGTACGACCTCGGAGACGTGGCGTGCATTAGTGGTGTCCTGCAAGACTGGTGTGGCCTGTTCCTGGCCTTCGAGGACAAGAGACATTGAGGTATGAGAAGAAAGAGAATTGAGTATTTTCAGCAAGGTTGATAAGATTTGAGAGAGAACTGAATGGGTGCAATAAGGCTGAGACTAGTCCCGACTAGGACGCTAGCACAGCGATGATTGTGCGCCCTTTGAGAAGGAAAGAGTACGAAAAGCGTTATGACTGGCGTCTAGATTTGTTCCGTGGCCAGATACGTATCACGTGACCGTACTCTCCGTATTCAACCGCGACGCGTCGCGTCGAGGCTCGGGCGCGCCGGCGCGATCTCCTCATCAAAGCCATGTCTGCGTCTTATGACTCACAGTCTAATATTCGCAGGCATAGTGCACCCAGTCCAAAAGATTCTACTGATACAGACGTTGTGTCTACATGATCCGCAGTCTAATTCGAAAGGCTACAATTCATTACGCAGGTAGGTATCATATATGTGATGTTGTGCGTTCTCCCCTTGCTCCTCTACAGGATAGCGAACCCAATAATCCCCATCAATCCAGCGACTCCAAATGCACCTATGGATGAGCTACGGCTAGCAGCATTGGCGCTAGTGGTCGCACTGGGTGCACTGCCGGTGCTGGAGTTCTTGCTGGAGGTCTCAGTGGTGATCGTGGAAGAAGCGGCCAAACGCGGCGTTCCAGATCCGCTGGGTTGCGAGCTTCCAGAGCTGACAGGGTTCATTCCAGTGGTTGAAGCGGCAGCGCTGAATGGATATACATCAATACAATGTGATTGACCGCCAAGACAGATGGATTTCACCCTTGAACTCCTGCAGTATTTCCAGGCGGCATGGTCGTGCCGGCCGCGATGGAGCCCTCAGTTACGGAGCTGTTTGTGCAGCTGTATAAA
The DNA here is from genome assembly GCA_001683735.1 of Grifola frondosa. Taxonomy (NCBI): domain Eukaryota; kingdom Fungi; phylum Basidiomycota; class Agaricomycetes; order Polyporales; family Grifolaceae; genus Grifola; species Grifola frondosa. The sequence continues at coordinate 1,137,250 of LUGG01000009.1, forward strand.
GCGTTTAGCGGTCTAAGTAATCGTACAAAAGGACATACCTGGCATTTGGACCAGGCTGGACAGTCTGAATATCGGAATAAGCTATGCTCCCAGTGCTATCTTTCAGCGAAGTGGTACTTATGACAACAACCGGTTAGCTCGCAATAGAGCACATAGATCTCGAACTCACAAGGTGGTGCCGGCAGGAAGGTCAACGTTCCAAGTGTAGCTATTACCATTCTGAACGGGAAACTGCTTGATCTGACGAGGAGTGAACTTCGTACGAAACACTGGTGAATTGATGTGCATATACTCACAGCGGGGGCAGCTGGTTGCCCGCCTAAAATGCAATTTGAGTTCTGAGCCCTTGGAATGGTACAAAGTTGGACATACCAGGAATGAGAGAAAGATAGTACGGAGAAGCTCCGCCGGACCAAGTGAACTGGACAGGTTCTAAGAGAGAAAACGGTGAACATCGACCAAGCAATGCCGCTAGCGTACCTACCGCATTCAACGACACTGGAACTAACGGTCCACGTCGGTATCAGTAGATTGCTTGACACTAAGCAGAGTACAACGCACAGTGTGTTGATCTGCATTTGCTGACCATGGACGAAGACGGAACAAGTGAAACAAGGGCAATTACGTGCGCGAGAAACTTCATCATAAGAGAGAAAATAATGAGGTGCTACAACGAGCTTGTTAGGTCTTGAGGATTAATATTCTTGAACCTTGGGGGGTATCGAGAAGGCGTAAAGTACGTGAGGAGGGAATACAGATGAAAGAAAGGACAGAGTTGAACCACCCGAATTTGAAGGGGCAGCCCGCGGATCGCCAAGCGGGGTTCAAACATATTGACAGCAGGAAAGACGGTCCTGCTCGTCTGACGTCACATGTCAGAACGTTCTGCGCATACAAACAGGTTCCAAGAAAAATATCATCAGAGAAACCAACAACAAGAATATTGTAGCGACAAACGACTTATGAGTGGCTACATGAAAAGCAAACCACAATCAACGATTACAGCCCAATCCAACTACTTCTCCCGCCAGGATTGTGCAACGCGGTCTGTCCAATTTTTATCAACGTGTTGCCCTCCTTGGCGGAGCCTCCATCAGAAACAGAGAGGAGCTTACGCTCAGACTGAGCGGAGGAACATCCAGAAGCGGACTAGACACCATGATGGGCGTCGAGGGAGGAAGTAAGACTGTACTATCCGACGCCGAGATGGGGGACAGACTATCCCGCCAGTTGGGTCTTCGAATAGATGCGCTGGGCACGGGCAGGAATGCTTCCGCATACCATTCATACCAGACTTTGCGCTGGTCAGTAAGACGCCACATCGAGACTTCTAGCTCCGCATCGCTTGGCAGGTATAGAGGATCCTGTCGAACCAGGCCGATCAGATAAGCGGATAGAAGAACGCATATATTTATATCACACACTTTGAATGGGAAGAAGATTGGGAACCAACTAAGCATGTCTTTGGACACTCGGTGCATCCGGTCGGGATGAATACTGAGACCTATATTACGGTAGAGGACTGCCTCGAAATATCCCGCTAAGCCATGAAGCACGCCAGCGTGTGGTATGTGGAAAGTCAGTTTCACAGATCTGTGTTGTGGCTATTGGTAAGCGGCAGACCTGCACCATGCCCATCGTTCAACCACAAAAAATCAAGAACACGAATGGACAGCCTACCGTTTTCGTCCAGGACGGCTTCTCTCCTAGGGTGTTCGAATTCCCAGCACTCCTGGACGCGGGACCCACAATTCCCGCTGACGCCAGCACCGTCGTCGCTCAGGAAGTTGATTGCATGGAACATGACAACTATGGCGTCTCCGGAGCCTTCTCGTCTTTTGTAGACCGTGTTTCATTGAAGAGTTTCGAGGAAGAGATAGGCGCAAGATGCCGGTATATGAAGAGGGTATTGAGATCCCATCCGCTGAAAAGACGGTTATGAGATAGGGATTCACGGACGATAAGAAATCAGTTACATTTGAGAAACCGCATAGCACCGTCCAAACACTCGGGGCTGAGCTCGTTGTCGCCGAACGAGCCCAATAGTTCGCTCACGAGGATGTCCACTTTTTCGGGCACCTCAAGGGTCCTCATATCTCCGAACAGTAGTTTGACTTTATCGCCCCATTCCCGACGATCTCGTTCCTGAAGACTATGATCTGTCGTTTTCGCATCAGTAATACTAAAGATCAGTATTGACTCACGTCACATAGGCGTTGGGATTTTTTTCGACCGCATATACGAACGCCTCTCTTTTGGACCGCTGCAGTGCGCTCAGACATCTTGCGACAAGAGGGCCGCGACCTGCGCCAGCGACGCATATAGTACTGAGAGCCACATTAGCAACTATGGAATATGAAACAGGAACACGACTACATTTTTCCGGGCCTCGGCCACTCCAACAAGGCCATGAAGACTGCCTGCACAAGATGTACATTGGATGACGCCTGCGAGCCGAAGAGAGAGACTAGCTGACCTCCTCGTAGTTCCTGTACTTCACAGGATCTTGTTCAAATGTTTGATACGTTATGCTTTGGAGATTGTCCATGAGCGGCTGGAAGGGTAATACTCAGTAAATGCGCGCCGAGGGTGATACAAACATATTCACTTGTAGCGGGGCTTGCAGATAATCCTGGTATCCTTGAGCAAAATTCTCTACAGTGCCCGCGGTGTGCGCCGCCTTCACCGAGGGGCTTGTCTTCTCTAGATGACGAATATATTGCGCATAGGCGGGTTCCCCGCCTTTATGATGCCTGCCAGACATTGTTCCAGACAGAATTACATTGGGTTGCAACTGTGATGATTCTCCATTCGTGGTAGTTTCAAAGGTCAGATGCGAGAAGACTGACCTTCATGATATCACGAATAAATGACTGTGTCCCCTTCGGGAGCACAGGGTATCCCTTAGCATTTGCGATGAATGTAGACGTAGGCAAGAATATATGTCGAACGGGTTCCGCTGACCATTGGCTGAGGATGCTCAAGACCAGAGGAAGAGGCGGAGTAAGGTCAAGAGCTGCAGACAGATTGAGACATGTGCAATAAGATGACGAGGTACTCACTGAGCGTCAGGCGAGTGTTGTAGTCGCATATCGACCGGATGGTGTCCCACATCTCCCACGTCGTGATTGGAGGTTCTGGCGATGCAACCGATACGGGCGATTCCACCGGAGACCGTGTCGGCGAGGGCGGGTGTGTAAGACGGCAGGGTCGTAGATGGGAATCCGTATGGAGAACTCCATGTATGGTATTGAGCGCAGACGTGCGTTCACCGCACGCGCATACGACGCGATATGTGTCCGGTTGCGCGGGGGCGGAGTATCACGGACTGGACGTTGAGGTAGGACGCGTACGCGAGTTCCTGCTGGAGGGCCTGGAGGAGCACACAACGTCGAATCGCGAGAATGAATAATCAGATTGACCACGACTGAGTACAGGTAGTGACGCTTCCCGAGGACAGGAAGTGAGAATAACACGGCCAGACGTACAATCTCGGAGTCATGACGGACCCAGTCGTCCGCAGCGTCGAGCTCCAGCCAGTCTGATACCAGAGCGACTATCCCTTCCGCCTCGTCTGGCGGCCCGAGCTTCAACAAGGGGACGGAGAGAGCACAACGAAATAGCTGCTCTCACCTAGGCGCGTTATGGTCACTTCATCGCGAAAAAGGCAGGCTTCGACCTCCAAGCCTCTGCACGCTGCTCAAGGACGTCCTTATTCCCGGCTCCTCCCGGGCAGCAGACATATGCCCTTCCAGCGCGTTTCCCATTTTTCGTTGGTGAGGGGGACACAGATCGCCTCGTAACCTGCTGCACGGGCCTCAGCTGTAGCGACGTGCACAGGCGTGTCGTCGCCTAGATCAGTGCGGAGAGATATGCTAGCTATATCGTCGAGCGTGACATGAGTGGTGAAAATAGGCATCGTGTAGATGTAGATATGAGTTGTTGCAAAGGGGTGGGGGCAACACCACCGCTGTGACGGGTCGAAAGCGTGCGACAGATGCGTCTCACCATCAGATCTCCCGACACGATCAAGGATGATCACAACAATATCTTATCGACGCAACGGACACTCGCACCAACAAGAGATGTATGCATAAAGCGCTAGCATGCGACTAGAAATATCCTTGATCAACCGGAGCCATCGTCTGTCCTCGACCTCTTCACACCATTCACCCCATTTTCATCACGCCCGCCCTGTGCACGCTGCTCATTACTCTCCGTGCTTATCTCATAGCCAGTGAGCACGCCCTCGAACACAGTCCTGGTCACGATCTGCCTCAGCTCCTCATCTGGAACTGTTCTGCCTTCGGCTTCTGCGCGCTGCATTATATCATGCACCTCTTGTAGAAGTGATGTGGTCAAGGTTTCGGAAGCAGCATTTTGCGCATGCTGCGACAGTTGCGTTTGCGTTTGCGACAACGTGAATAGTGCTCCTGTCGTTCCGGAACGAGGGGATAGCTTGAAGATATCGGGCTATTTCGGGGAAATCTTCCTCTAAATACTGTGCAGGCTGAAATAACCATAAGCAATGTCCATTCGAGGACGCCGAAGGAGCAAGCATGCTTACTGAGATACCCTCTGAGTTGCGATGGTCTACTGTCGCCCCATGTTCTACGAGGAACCTGGCTGACTCGATATTCTCTACGACGTACAAGGGTGTATCTCCATCATTGTCTGTGACATTGACGTCTCCCCCTACATGAAGCGTGATTGGATGCTGGGCCTCAGGGTACTGAATATTGACCTTGGGATATCAGATATTCAAGGACATTCAGATGTCCATATGATGCAGCTGCATGCCTGGACAAATTTGCGAGGTCAGATTGAACGCTACGAGTCAGCGGCAGCACATACATCGGCGTATAGGTGTTTGGATCCGGGACATTGGGAGACAGAGCTGTTGAAGAATCAGCTCATGCAGGCGACCTCGTGGAATATACTGCGGACACTGTACTTCGACCAGCTCCTGTTTATTGTGAAGTCTGTGCAGGATACACGTTGGACTGAGAACAGAAACATACCCTAACGCGCTCCAAATCCCCGTCTCCTGCGGCTAACCATATATTCTTTTGAGATGGGGTGGAGGTTGACACAGGCATAACGAGGTACTACTAGCTTGCAGCTGAGACCCCGCGCGAAAAGCAAGAACATCAGCAACGATCGGTGGATCGACATTTTGCCACGTGCTATTCTCGGCGTTTGCCGGGCATCTCCCGATGTTTTTTCAGGCGGTGTCTCTCTCGTCAAACTCCATAAACCTCCCCTAATGAGTTTTTACATCTGCAGCCATATTTCGGAGGCTGAGCGGCCTGGTGGCTCTCGTCCCATTTCCTAACAACGTCTTTTATAGTATATTTGCACTATTTGGCAACGACCCAGTCGTATCTAAATCGCCGCTATGGTATATCATCGGAAATTGACGTATAATGGATCAGTGATGGAGAATCTCCCGCTTGCATCTTCTCTCACCATGATCGATATACTCGATGTCATACTGGCCGATAGCATTGTTGCAATCGTCCCAAAAGTCGATGCATTCAAGCCTTCGGAATTATTGGGGTGCGGTCGCTATCTTGGTGAGCTGCGCAGCATCTCTGACGCGCCATTGGTCAAGCTTTCAAGATTTACCCTGGTGGACTAGACCCCCTTTTTTCATGGTTTACGAAATTTGCAGCCGTTGGCTCGGCACAATATTCAGCACCACATCAGCGCGTTCACCTGACATGAAACATCATGAGTGCACTAATCATCCTGGAGGCCTTCGTCTGATGCATTGAGTGTTTTGGCGGCATTGATCGTCCGTGCCCGTCTCAAAAATTGGAGTCTGAGTCGACCGCGCCTGGTCAGTAGGAAAGGATCTGAGGAAGCGGATCTTGATCGGAGACTAGATCTTCGCTATTTGTAGCTTTTTCGGGAAGGTTCTGTGGGGATTTTTGGGACAGATTACGTCCAGCAGACGATGATTTTCTACGTGTTTTGCTGTGAGACGCTTGCGATAGTAGGAGCACGCTGTAGACATGCGGCAGGGAGGAGGATGAGCACGCGCCACGAGCGGACTGCCGCCATTCTAGATCGAATCCATTGAGATCAAATTGGGGGCGGCTAGCCGAAAAAGGCTGCATGCCAGGGCCGCGTTGGAGAGGTCGCACTGGAGACTGATGGCGAAATTGGGAGAAAAGATTGAAGGGAGTCGAGAATAAGAGGAGAAGATGGAGGAGAGAGAAGAAATGAAAGAAATAGACTTTACAATTGTCGATCGATGACGGCTGTAAGCGGAGCGGCAAAGTGTGCGGCGGTGTTGAACTTTGAGGCCCGAGCGAGGCGGGTTGAAGGTTGTGTGGCCGCAAGTGGCGGACTGGGCGCCCCTGTGTCTCCTGTTCTGAGTTGGAACTGCGATTCGCCTGCGAGTCGCCTCGCCCTCTTCGCCGTCCCAACTCTCTCCGTCTCTCACCGCTCCCCTCTTTCTCTCTTTCTTCTCGATCCATCAGGATCACCATCTGTGCCCGGTCTTACCTTAAGTCTCATCTTAAACCTCCCAGTTCTTCGTATTCTACGTTCGTCTTAGTCGTACTCTACCTTGCAATGAGTTTTTTGCCCCCTCGCAATCCAGGGGCTACGACTCTCTTTCCAATTCCGATTTGTCTCAGATGCCGTCCATGTCCCCCCATAACTCAAGAATCCCGATGCACCCTCTCTCTTCCTTCGACAACCTCCCCATCCCCACCCCCGCCTCTTCCTCTGCGACGATGCCTCCGACCGGCACCCAGGCCAGCCATGTTTCCGATCGTCCACAAATCCCTTTGCCGAAGGTTGGACAGACCCGTTGCTGTACGTTTACTCTTTTGCCTTCCTACGATCGTTCATCGATCGTTCATGAACTCCGAGACCGTTCCCGGACACATGCTCACTTCTCTCTCTGATCATTGCAGACTGGTCCCTTCTCACTCCCGACCTCAACTTTCTCTACTTGGACCCCGTCCTTGCCAACCACCTCGGAGACCAAGCTGAGCTCCTCATAGGCAAGTCTCTTCTGGCCTACGTCCATCCAGATGAACAAGCATCTGCCAAACTCGATCTCGGGAGTGTGCTAGAAAGTAGGACTCTCCATGGCAGTGTCACCCGGTATGTCCCCAGATATGCTACCACGATCGTCGGCCTGGCGTCTTCGTCGTGAGAGAATGCTCACCAATGTACCTTCAGTGTTCGGTATTCCCGACTGTCTCGTGTGCGCAGACAGCTTGGGTACACAGGCCCGATCCCTGAATGGCCGGACGCCGACAAAATCTCCTTTGACGATAACTACTTGGCGATTGACATCGTTATCAACTGGGCAGCTGACGGCTTAGTCCTCTGCTTTATGCACGCGGTAGTCGACCTGACCCCACGCGACAACGATGAGTACAACAAAAGCTGTTGGACGAACTGGTGTGGGACGCCGTACATGAGCATGGAGCAAGTGCACCTCCTATATAATCGACTTTCGACCCACGTCGCTACCCCTCCCAACACGTCCCGCGTCTTTCAAATTTTGCTCAACCAACCGGAGCGCCCGTTGTGGATGAGCTGGCCTTTGGATCAACAAGGTAACGGGCCGACGTCGAAGGACTTTGCCCGCCTCGCAGAGGACGTTCAGATCAATAACGCGATCTCCAGCGGGACGGACGCTAAGACCAGCTGCACAAGACGGTACAAGGCGCTGCAGATGATGCAATACGGTGTCGACAACAACAGCAGAGAGGTTGAAAGTATCTTCATACCGCATGGTTCGTGCTACTTTGTGCCGCGTGTACGAGCGGAGTTGACATTTCGTTGTTAGGGGCAATCATTTTTGCCTGCCACAAGGTCAACGCTTACCCTCGTGGTGCCATGGCTGGTGGCGGTAGCGTCCCCCAACAGGCCTACAATTCAAACGGCTATGCGCCTCAAGGCAACCAGCAGTACTATGAGCAACCTCCCCATTCCTACAGTCTCCCGCCTGTTCCTGCACCTTCGCCTTACACTTACAACCCTCAGGGTCCACAGCAGATCCCTCCCCACTATTCCCCGAACTCATGGTCTGGGCCGGAGTCTTCGGGGTCGCATCAATACAATCAATGGTCTCCCGGCTCGTCTCTTCCTTCAGCAGCGCCAGTCAGCAGCATGCGTTCGTCCTCCTATTCTACAGGGCCTCCTCCCCAACATCAGTGGTCCTCTCAACCACCATCCTACCTTGATTCGGGCTCGTCGGCGTCGGCAAACCAGCTTTCCATGCAATACCCTCCAACTGGAGGGCACGATGGGAATTCCCCCTCGCCCCCTAATGACATGGTCCCTGCTTCGAGGACTGGCCGGCGAGGGCCTGGCTCTACTCGTGAGCAATATGGCAACGGAGGTCGAAGTTCTGGCAATCCACCCGTCGGTATTTCCAAGTGTTCCAGCTGCAAAGTGACCCATAGTCCCGAATGGCGGAAAGGCCCGAGCGGCAAGAAGGATTTATGCAATGCGTTAGTCTGGCGTTTCGCCTATTTAGCTTTATCTCCTAACTAACCCGATTTGGGGATGTGTAGTTGTGGACTGCGTTATGCAAGGTCGCGTGCTAAGAAGGAAGGCGGCGTCTCGCAGCGCCGTCGTAAGGATAGGGCCTTGAGCGCCATGTCTAACAAATCTGAGCAGTCTCAGTCAGGCTCTCCTGTCGGTATCCCTTATGGAAACATGCGCCGCGGTTCTTATTACGACGATGCTGCGTTCGCGTCCAACTCGCCCGCCGGGTCCGTCTCAGGAAATGAAGCATATCCCCATGCACACCATCCGGGCAACGGAAGCTTCGATGGCATGACCCCGTCGCCATCGCCACCCCAGGGAAACATGAATTACGTGCCGTATTCGCAGCATGCGGCACACCACCAAAACGCGCAGGCCGATGGCCGATCATCCTTCGCCGGCCACGCGAACCAGTTCTACTCGATACCTCCTCCGCCCCTCCCGAATGGAGCTATGCACCACATGTCTCACCATAGTCACCCCGCGCCCCGCCTCGATTGGAGCCTATTGTGCCGTTCTCCAGCCGCCTCTCGCCCGTGGTCTCCCCGTCCTCGCCCGTATCGACCTCCCCGCTGAGTGGAGGACTCTCGGCTGCCTCGTTCGAGCGCGAGAACAAGCATGACAAAGACCACGAGCGCATGATCTTGCCCCCGACTTCTGCCTCGGCGGAGACGCGCTACGTCGGAAAGTCTGGTTTCATGGCGCAGTAAGCAGCTTATGCAGGGATCAAAGATATGTCGAATGGTGGTTTACGGGATTTTCCTTGCACTGTAGCTCCAATTCGTGGAATCGGCCTCAATAATCGGCTGGACAGGCCGGCTTTTTTCGCGTCTTGCCACCTCGGTCCTCTTCGAAGATATTTATCCCCTCTATTCGTGAACGTTTTTCGTCCTACTAGTTGTGCACTTTCCAGGAAGCGTAGTGTGAATCGATCGTTCGCTAGCTTTCCGTGTGTTGTATCACAAACTCGAATGATAGATGTTATCCTTTCCCCTTCCATTGTGCGCGTAAGTACCAGGGTTCTACATGTCACCGCGCAATTATCGCCGGTGTCAGATCTCAATCGGTTTTTGTCAATCGATTTTCATCTTGCCCGATGCTTTACGGCATACCGCCATTCTGATTGAATACGAGCTCCTGATGGGCACTGCACCCAAAGCTGTCGAAGGCATAGATCGCAGGCAGTGGCAGTGACAGGAAACGAGAAGGGCGCTCGTTCTAAGCGCTTCGTGCGCTGGGAAAGAGGAGTTAGCGACGTTGAATCTGAATATTACAGCGTTTATCGGAACGACGAACTGGCTGTGATCAGGTCGGGATCACAGGCTCAGAACGCGTCCGAGTGTACGCGACGCGTTTAGGTCACGAACAAGTCATGCCGCGGGAAGCGTGCGATATCATCACGGCGTCTAGTTCGAGTCTAGATAGCTTTAAGCACTCCGCCACCGCGTCTCTTCACATCACAACCCTGGATTCGACAGACATGAACGACTCCCAACCTACCGCTGAAACTGAAGCTGACCCTGCTCCTGCTGCGGTCTCTGCTGATTCCCCTCCTGTGCCAGCACGGTCTGTGACAGTTACTTACCTTTATCAGATAACCTGACCGGTCCTGTAGCGAGAAATCCGCGCGAGTGGCAACCGTAGCAATGCACACGCCGGAGGCCGATGGTGACTCGAGTGCTGCGGAAGAGGATGGGGAGGCAGAGGCGGAAATTGAAGACTCTGAGATACTTGCAGACTTGCCGGATGAGACTGAGGTGCGTCTCCCTTTCGCCATGCTACTCTTGACCGGGCTAGAATATCCTCCAGGACATAGAGCTGATCCATTCGCGACTGAGCTCGACCAGTATTGACAAGCTGGGACTGCCGAGGTTTGCACAGCATCTGAAGAGACTGTGTCTACGACAGAACTTCATCTCGCATTTGGATCCGGACGTCTTTGGCCCGTTGACGAAGTTGGAAGATCTAGACTTTTATGACAACAAGATCAAACATACGGGCGTCGCTCTAAACTCGCTAACCAACCTTATGTGAGTTCCTTCGACCTCGGGTTGACCTGTCGTGTTCGATGATTAATGAATTCCCGTGTAGCACGCTAGATCTTTCGTTCAATCTCTTGCGTCATGTACCAGAGACGCTTGGTCGCCTTACATCCCTCAGGACAGTGTACTTTGTGCAGAACCGCATCTCACATATTACTGGCTTCGATGCACTCGGCGCGACTTTACGAAGCCTCGAACTGGGAGGTAATAAGATTCGAGTGCGTGATATACAATTGATGTATATTGATTGCCCTTATATCTCTTCCCCGTCAGAAACTAGAGAATCTAGATGCGCTAGTCAACCTTGAAGAATTATGGCTTGGCAAGAACAAGATCACTAAGCTCGAGGTAAGGCCAATGACGACATTCGTATCAACAGCGGCTGAATTTCCCACCTAGAACCTGAGTACGCTCAAGCGTCTCAAGATTTTGTCTATTCAGTCAAATCGTATCACTAAGCTGGAGGGTCTTGAACAACTCGAGAGCCTGGAAGAATTTTATATCAGCCACAATGGTGTTGAACGGTTGGAAGGCCTCGAACACAATGTGGGTTTCTCAATCAGTAATATCGTATACATTTTTGCTGAACGTAGGCGTTGTCCACCAGTTGAAGCTGCGCACGCTCGATGTCGGTAACAACTTCATCTCCGAGCTCGAAAATGTCTCCCACTTGACGACTTTAGAAGAGCTATGGGTATGCAATGTGCTGGGAGTGTTCGTCTGATATGCTCACTTCCCGTACATTTATACAGATCAACAACAACAACATATCCAGTCTTCAGGCTCTTGAACCACAACTAAGCATATCGAGACCTTGGAGACAATTTATCTCGAGGGGAACCCATGTCAGACTGCCGAGGGTGCAAACTACCGACGTAAGGTGATAATGGCGCTGCCACAAGTTCAACAACTGGACGCGACGTACGTTGTTCCCACATAGAGTACTTAATACGACACTGACCAGCATATACTCTTGACAGGTTCGTCAAGCAGGTATAATTTACGAACGCTATATCTCAGCAGTCTCTATCTTTAGATAACGCGGTGCTGGGAGGTTGGAAATTATTTGCGTAACTCTAACACCACCTTGATATCCTAGGAACATATACTCGCGATCAGATCTATCTATTCAGTCAGGCCATGATCGAGTTCGCCTCAGTTGTCTCGATCGTATGTTCGTCTGTGTTGATCATGATTATGACCGAGCGATCGCAATATCTCAACCGTGGAATACGATCTTCCTGGGGTGTTCGAAGTACTTGAAGGGAAAAGACGGCCACATTCCGACAGCCCGGATCACCCCCCTCGTCCGTTCGGAGGTGATTTGCCAATTCAGAGAGGCCGGCGGCCGCAGCCTGTAATTGTCAAGATGTCTTTCCCCGTAAAAACTCTGAAAACCCTGTTCTACGCGAACGTTCTAATTAGACATCATCTCATCAAGTCCGAGATGCAAATTGATGCAGATAGACAGCTCTCAGGCTTTCGATCATCCAGGGATCACATTCCACGTTGTGATTTCACACGCGGGCGCGTTATTTGGCATTGTTGTCCAAAGGCTTCTAACTTACACCTCCGCCACGTGGGCAAATTCTTCCTACGAGGCTTACTGATTAAGTACCACCATTGTCGTCCGCCCATCCCCTACCACACAACCGAAAGTCTTGCTCAAAGCTGTGCGCTACTTTCCTCTCATTCTCAGAGGCTATACAACATTGTCGGATTCAAGAATAACCTTAGATCACCATATGGGAAAGGACATCGTACAAGACGATTGGATATTGACAAGATCCTCTCCCCAAAGTAGCTTGAACGTAGGTCCCCGGGTAGCGGTGGGTGTGTCGCAGATGTCTCATACCCATACCAAGCGTAGTTGCAGAATCCGGCTGGTGTCTTCCAGACATCCTCGCGACGACGGAAAACGTGGAGTACCTTCGGCCACTGCATAGGTACATGAGGAGCATATAACCACGGAAACGCCACATTACTTACACACGACCGTCAAGGCTCAATGACTTTGGGACTTCTTGAAGCCAAGCTTCTTCTCCAAAGGAAGGTTTCTAGAAAGGGATCGTAATTAGGAAATACAAGGTCAGAACGCTTCACGCATACGATTTGCCCAACTCTTTCTGGCCCTTGTACTCGATAATATGCTCAATTTAGACCATTAGTCTTTCCCGTAGACCTATATTCATATATCAACGGGCCTCTTCTGTCTGAAGCTCCTGAAGAATGTCACGTTCGACGGGGAGTAGTTCACCAAGGGGAGTCGGCGGAGAACTGGGATCATATTTGGCTCTATACAGAACTAAATAATCGATGAAAATGTCGTGCTTGAGTTTTCCTATCATATGGGGAACCTTAAACCCTGTCGGCGGATTCATAATAAACTCTACCAAACCCTCAAGGAAGGTATGGTACTTCGGGACCAAGATATTCGTGCTTGAGGGGTCGAGCGGAGGAACCAAAGATTGACATAACTCTGTGGAGTGCACATCGAGTCCGACATAGGGCTACGGAAGGAGGAGAATGTAAGCTGGGAGCGGATCGAGTTTATATGGGTCGTTGTCGGGTATGTCGCGATGCTGAAGACGAACGCCTTTGGTAAATGGTGTGCTACCCTTCTTAGGGCCTTGCCATTAAGCGTAGTCCCAAGAGGGGGGAGCGGAGATGTATCTTCCTCCTTGTGGCGCAGCGGCAGCAGATTCCAAGGGCTTGTCTGGAACGAGTATCTGTTGGTCAAAAAGGAAGTGAGGACGGGCTGCACTTAATACAACGTGTCTTCGGCCCAGAGTATGTAGGGGATCCCACGGGATATAAGCCAACGTAAAGTAATCAGCCTCGCATGTTGCACTTCCGGAGACGGCGGGATAAAGTCGTAGAAGAGACCCATTGCGATGGCTATGTGGAAGTGAGCGTTGTCAGAGATACCGCGGTTTCGTTCTGCATCTAAGGGTCAGTAAAACGGTGGTATCAGCTCACAAAGGGAACAGCAGCGCACAACTTGGGATCAACATGTAAGTGATGGATACTACTAGCACCAGTTGAGGATTAGGTAATACTTATGTGTTGGCGAACTTGAAGCTTTGAAGCATCATAAGCCACCTCAATGGAGATTAAGATACTAATTGACATGCCACATCCTCGGTGGGGAGCTGGTACTATAGCGCGGGATCCAGCCGAAGATTCGCGGACGCGTTATTTGGCCCTGTTGTCCAAAGGCTTCTAGCTTACACCTCCGCCACGTGGTCATACCCTCCCGGCAAACCCTTACGGAGCCTACTGATCACAACCATTGCCGTTCTACCACCATGGCACCTAAGAACAAGGCAAAGGCTGCTGGTGTTAGCTCCAGCTCGTTCTTCGATCTGAAAGCTGAACTAGCCAAGCAAGAAGAGGAGCTCTCGAAGAATAGAGCAGCAGGGAAGGCGACGACCATAGTTGGTGCTATCAAGAGGCCGGACAAAGTTTGTGTTTTATTCATGTAATCAGGTCGCGCGTAACCTTTTTTCTCTACTAGAAACCTACTGTTTGGGCTAGACAGAATGCTGGCGTAATAAATCGCGCTGCTCACGACATTGAGCTGGAGGAGATCAGCAAGCCCACCTTAGACTCTGCACGTGCCATCCTGGAACGCAAGGCGAAGGTGTATGAGAAACTACGGAAAGGAAAGGCTGGCGGGCTCAGTGATAAGCAGTACGACGCACTCCTGGTTGACGTGAGTCACTACTATCAGCTCCTTATTGACTCTAGTTCTAATGCATACCAACTGCGCTAGTTTGACCAGAAGCTTATGGAATCCTACGAGTCGGATAGCGACGATCTAGACGAATCGTCGACAGTACCTCAAGCTCCCGTGAATGAAGTAGTACGTAGTTTGTTTATCTGGATTCTTTTATGGCAACCCTTGACGGCTTCAATTCTCCAGGATGACCCAATTGTCGAGTACGAAGACGAGTTTGGCCGAATACGCACTGCCCGGAAATCAGAGGTTCCTCGACATCTTGCGCCTCAAGCCACAGAAGAGCCCGAAGAAGATTTTGAGTATGTGTCGATATCTCGTTCATGTGTTGTCACGCTTATGATAATATCGATAAAACTTTTTGCAGTCCCTTCGTCATATGTACGTCGGTGTATGTGATTTTATCCGATATCTTTACTAACTCCCATCCTATAGACAATCCCGTGAACCACTTCCCTGTGTATGAACCCTCCGCTGAACGCGTCGCTGCTATAGAAGCGGAGTTCGCGGAGGAGAACAACCCCCTCAACATCCACTACGATGCATCTCGTGAGGTCCGCGCCAAAGGTGCTGCGTTTTACCAGTTCTCCGGAGACGAAGAGACACGCAAGCAGCAGATGGAGGAGATTCGGCAGGCGAGAGAAGAGACGAGGCAGACGAGAGAGACGTTTGGGGCTGCTGATCTGCGACCAGGAGAGGTGGAAGGCATGCAGGCACCTGGGAGCAAGGGCGCGGGTCCATTGGAGAGCCGCGCGATGGGAAAGAGGAAGAGGAGCTAGAGGAGAGGAGGAAGATGCTGCACGCGAAAAGGCGGAAGGTGTCGGGGAAAGAGCCAATCGTCCCAGCAGACGGTCCCGCCCACCCACCTGCTACAGCAGCGCCCATGGCCCCCGTACCTTCAGGATTGACACCTAACGATCCTTTTGCTGCCCTCAAAAATGAAACTGCCAACCGAAAGGGTAAGGAGAAGGAGAAACCAAGTACCCCACTTGGTGCCGCAGACGCCTTCCTAGCACAGCTCGAGCAAGACATGTTAAAGGGAGCGCGGTGACGGTACGATGTAAGTGTTATACAAATACAGTTGTCCATCGGATCTCAGTGGAATAATTACAGTATGGACCTTGCCTCTACAATCAGGTGCTCTGGACATATCAAACTGAATCGCCCTCCATCCTGAACGTATTCGAGATAATCAATCCCTCTTCGTTTCATGCGGTCTTTTGCTACCTCCTTTCCTTTGAGGACGTCCACCATGAATTGCTTGGTTGCGCGCAATACCTCGAGCGCCGGCCGGAGGGCGGTGCGATGCCCACAATTGATCCGAATCTCATTGGGCGAAGGGGATTGTGCCACCAATGCCACCAGGGCATCCAGACTTGAGAGCCATGTCATGATGTTTCCTTCATTTGGGAAGATTATATGCTCCCATTCATAGAGGGTATCCCCGACATAGAGCATCTTCTCCTTCTCGTCCCACAATGCGAGCTCGTCGGGCGTGTGTCCAGGCGTATGGAAGAGCGTCACACCGAGTGGTGCGCCTCCCCCGAGGATTGAGCTCTGGTGGGGTACGAGGATCGGGGTGTATGTTGGGGTGCGCACTGCGAGACCCTTGCATAGAGAATGCGCGGGGAGGTTAATTGGGGAGATGAACGACGGCGAGTATGCGGACGCCAGGATGGGAGAGTCCACAGTGAACTGCTCTACTCCCACTATATCGATCTATGTCAGCTGCGGACGGAGGCGGTCCACGTCCCAGCTACGTACAGATGTGATCGTAGTGGCAATGGCTCAGTACGATAACGTAGCGCATTCTACCCTGTTCGTTCAACGGTTTGCCTCCATTATCCGCCACAGCTGTCGTCTCCAGAAACTCGCGTAGGCTGGTGATCTCGATATCTGGATCGTTGGATGCTCCCCCGCAACCTGTGTCGATCAGCAGGATGGTGTTAGCAGAAGGGACGATCTTGGCATAGATGAATGGGTGCTCCGCGTAGATATCGTCGGTCTCAACGATGAGGAATGTCGTGGGGGCAGGCGGGTAGCCCTGAATGCACTTCGTTTCGTGTTCTTCTCCGCACTCTTGGTGACCTCTGAGAGATAGCCTTCAATGAAGAAGGATAGAGTGAGTGAGAGGGCGACACCAAACGCGGTCCAGACGAGAAATATGGCGGTCGACACCATCTCCAGATGGTGTGGGACTGAGGACAGTGTCCGCGATGTCGAAGGGAAGGTCGAGGAGCTGGAGTGTCGCTTGGCAGGGACTCCAATTCAGCATGACTGTTTGCCAAGAGCCAAGAATATTTGTCTTTGCTATATCCGACGCACGTTCTCGACTTCAGCTTCTGCATCCGCTGATATCTAAAATCGCTTTGCCTAAGCTGTGGAGATGGAATGCTGTTCTCATGATGAGGTATATGTGAAGGCACGTTCGACTGGTGCAAACTTTGTTCATATCAAGGGTGAGAGCAAGATGGGAGACCAGACGGACCTTTTTATCCGCTTTCAGCCACCAGAAACAGGACATATCACCGCAACCTCTTCCCCGCCGTGCAGAAACACTTGGCTTGGGTCGTCCACCATCTCTGCGTCGACGGCCCAGCTACTACTTGCAAGCACCGATGCGAGGGTGGTATTTGGATAACGCGCAACGAGGAGTGTGGCTAGGTTTGTGAGGGGAAATCCCGGATATGCAGCTGGTTTGCCGGCATCCGAGGTTACTGTAACAGCGTGTGATGATAATGGATGTTCAGAGGAAGGGGATGCTGGGCTGACGGGGAGGGGAATCTGCTCTGTGGTGAGGCCTGTGGCAGTAGAGGCTGCAGCAAAATAGAGGACGGTTATTTCTGCAAGACCTGTGCGCGACATGATGGTCGTGATGAGACAGATATCAATTGTATACTAATCCACACATCGATGAATATGTAGCACTTATGTGTGTATCATTCGGAGCGAGGCGGTGTGGGTGAGAGTTCCGAACCATCCCAGGGATCACGATATAATAATACACACGAAGATTGCTAACCGATACATACAGTACATATCCTCATCGTATCTCTGACTGTCTTACCTAGGTCTACGCGAGCGCACTTAATCAAACGCTTTTAACTCCACAGTCCACCAGATCGGCTTGGTTGTCTTGATCCATACAGTATTTTCTCCGGAGACGAGATGGTTAGACGTCGACACTAATCCGTCGAAAGATGAAGGGCAATCCGCTACGTGATCAACTTCTCGTGAGCAAATTATAACCAGTATGCAGGCCGAGCGCAACGCACTGAGGTTCCATCGCAGTCCTGCGGTTGAAAGGATAGTAGAATTGACGCCAACAGGAAGAAGTCCACAAGTTGGTCCGAGCATGTCATGGTTTATATGAATGTAATGTTCGCCCTGAGCACAGGAGCATGAGCAGATGATTCGACTATGATGTGCGAAGGGGAGCAATTACCTCGTCAAGAACCCATGCAATATTGTCATCCGTGACTACAAATATGCGCTCACGGCTCTTGCGTAATTTGTGGAGGAGCGAGAGGGTGTGAATGGTCTGATCCAGCCTGCCCGCGAGACCTCCGAGGATTACGACATCGTATTGCTACAATCTTTTTTCAGTGAAATGCTCAGCGAGAAGTGTATGCCGACATACACAGCCCTCTGCCTTCTCCTTGTCAGAAAGCGACTCCAGACATTTCATGAGATCGGTGGAGTCCTGATCGGGGTCTTTGACAATAGGGACATTCTGAAGCGGGAGTTATTCATCTGTTCTTCAAAATGATGGAGATGAGACGTACATAAGATGCATAATATTCTCGGACATCATCTCGCAGAGAATCCAAGTCGCCTTTAATCAGATCAGGCAGGTACCTGTAACCGCTCTTTGCAATCAGCTAAGACAACGCGTGTAGTTTCCGAGACGTACACATTACTTAACTCGCTTCTTAAATCCTTCCCTTTGCTCTCCTTGAGCGGGTCATGGAGGCGGTTTGCACCTCCATCTGCGCAGCAGCGCCATTGACATGCATTCCAGACGCGATCTAGCAGCGCGAACGAGAACGGCTGATTGAGGAGGATGAGTGCGTGAGGAGTGTTCGTCGCCGCTCTGGACGAGGGAGGGTCGAGGAAGGGAAGATCCCACGTTAGAGAACCTTTCGCCATGGGCTCGGACGCGAGAGTCGGACACGTAATTACGGACGCGGTAAAACGCGACGCCCTATTCAAGGGCGCACGTGATTGTACGTATTGTTCAGAGTCACCAACTTGCTAGTTCAGCAGTGCATGCTCTCTACTAACCTCCTTGTTCTCTGTTGTCCCAGTTAATGTCCGGGTGGCCATGGACAGAGTACACGATTATTACCAGTCTTACTCGTGGCACCAGGTGAGTCCATCTATATCTCCTTCGCTTCGAAGCTCATAGTATTCTTTAATAATAGTCCCACGACCAGGTGAATATCTTGTCCCCTTTGTAACTGACTGGACGGCTAACGTAGATCCAGGCTACTGTTCTTTTACTTGTACCCTACGAGACTGTCGAGGAGGACGTGTCTGTAAGTGCTACTCCATTTGCGAAGTACGAAGAAGTAATTGGTCAGCACTTCAGGTAATTATTGAAAGAAATTACCTCATTGCAGGAGTGCACGGGCAGCCACCAGTAGTCAAGGCAAGCAATATATTAGCTTAATTATCTCAAATTTCCTCATGATAGCCCAGGGACGGCTCTATGGAAATATTGACACAGTGAATTCGGTGTGGCAACTCGAGCCTCGCGCCTCACGACTCTCAGCTCGTGAACGTACAACATCTACAACATCTACAGTATCGACACAATCTTCCTACGCTCTTGTGTCGGACCCTGAGATTTCCAGCAGCTTTGCCGCTTCTCTTGATAGCGGTCTCGTCTCCGATATCGATGACGCCGTCCTCTCTTCTCCAGCGCTCTCCTCACCCATTTCGTCATCCATGGACGAGCACATGGGGTTCATGATGGCCACAAACAATCACCGTCGCTCAAATCGCGTGTCCCTTTCTCCTCCTTCTCATCCAGCGCCACCATTTAGTCACGCCTCTTCATTTTCGTCGCTTGAGTCATTGCACTCCAGTTCAGGAAGACTGCTCACAATACACCTTGAGAAGGCAGAATCTGTGATTTGGCCTTCGCTCATAGTTGGGCCCGTGATTGAGAGCCTATCTCCTAATTCCCTCAGTGCATATCCTTGGAGATGGACCTCTGCCATTTCGGTAGAGTCGAAATACAATATGGACCCAACGAGTCTTGTTCTAATAGCGCTTGACCTGTACGATATCCGAAAGTCAAAGGAAGAAGCGTTCGAATATTTTGTGTAAGCCAGTTTCCTTCTTGTATTTCTTTTGACTCAGCTGCTATGACATAGCCGAGCATGGCACCAAGCGCATGTTCCTTCGGCAACTATTCGTCTCGCCACTCACTACCTCCCTTTACAAACTGTCATCCCAGAATCGGCACAGCCGGCCTCAAGCTCGTCTTCAAGCACTGTAGCAGAGTCGCCTGACTTGGCTGTCCCACAGGCATCCTCCACAGACACAGAAAACGCGGAGCCGTCCACTCCAACAATCATCCGCACCATTCCCTCCGTACTCCAGTCACTTTCTACCGTGCCCTCATCACCGCCGTCACGACCCACACCAGGTACTACGGAATATTACCTCGACAGTCTCGGTGGCCTGCCAGGACTTGCGCAGCTTTTTCTAGAGGCAGGACTTCTACATCTCGAGGGCGCTGCGATACCCCTTCTCTCCTCTGCATACGCAGGACTATCGTCTCTCCGCGCTCCCACCCACAGCCACAGTACCACCAGCGCCGGCAGCCCAGGTGCAACTGATGCATGGCGGCGCGACAGAGAAATCGCGCGACGATATTTCGAGCGTGCGCGCACGCTCAGCCCTGCTCTTGATGTGCCCCTCCTCCCGCCTGACGTGGACTCCGATTCAGGCGGAGAGAACGGGGACCGACGCGAGATGTCCCCGGGTGCTGCGCACTCCCGGAGGCGGCGGCGGCAGCAGCAGCATCAGCAACAGCAATTCGAGATGCCGTCCGTCGATATCCATCATGCGATTGATCCATCAGAGTCTCAGCCAATCCTAAGGCGACGGCGGAAGCATTCGGAGGACTTGTCGAGCTCCCTTGTCGATAGTGTCCACGCGGAGCCTGATGCGGGCGATGATGATAGGACATGGTATTTGTATATTCCCGGATTGGTGGGTGCGGGCACGGCACTGCTTGTCGTTGGTTTCTTATCCTTCTCTTCGTGGAGGAAGAGCCAGGGATCCTAAGGTATATAGCTGTGATTTGGGTTTAGCTATCGATTGCTTTCAGTTGTTCATATTTAATTGTTTGGATTTTCTTTACCGCTCAATGTAGTTTCAAGTCAGATTTTCATCATAGAGATACCTCATCCCGGAGATAACAGCGAGCAATACGATATCATTAAGATAAAAGCGGTTTGAAGAAGGTATCTACAAAGAACGTGTGGTATAAAGTATGCAAGATAGGGTATGTACAGACCAGCTTTGCGAGGGGAAATAGCAACGTAACAACGAATGTGTGAAGAATCTGCAGTAGAGAAAGGGCATCCGGAAATAGTCATAGTCGAACAATTTGCTGTACACAGGCGACGCGATCCAAGAGACAAGGAAGAATTAATGACTCAGATGTATCAACTTTTCGAATTCGAGATATTGCTTGTGATCCTCTTGATCGTATCCCGCTCCGCCGCCAAGTGCTGAACCAGCATACCATCAAACTTCTGCAAAGATTCCCTCTGCCAGCGGCGTACCCGGTCTTCCGCCTCTGTCGCAGTTGCGGGTCTTTTCCGCTGCGCCGGATGAGAGCTCGTGCCAGCCTCGCCAATGCCGAAGGCATGCACGGACGAAGAAGAGGTTCGGCCAATAGGGAGAAGGGGAGTATTGGTATTTCCCTTCATGCCCTTCTTCCGCGCTGCGAAGAAGTTATTGCGTAGAGGAATGTTTCCAATGGGCTTCTTGCGATCGAGCTCGAAGCGCGGCAACGGCTCGGTGATTGCGAACGACGACGGTGACGCGTGAGCTGAGGAGTAGAATGATTACCCAGCCGCATAATCGACGGACGAGAACTGGAGCTGGATGCGCGATTCGAGACCGCTTGGGTGCGCGGTTCTACGAAGACCGTTGCGGTCTCTTCGCGCGCATTCTCCTCATCGTCGCTTTCATCACTCGTTTCCAAATCGTCCATCGCATTCGGATGCGACTGAATACGGTCAAAAAAGTCAGGAGAGGCCGGCGCCGGCGCCGAGTGGAGAGACGGAGAGATTGAATCAGAAGGAATCTGTAAAGACAGTGATGGGCCTTGTCCACGCCGCTCAGCAAGCGGGAGAAGTGGCACTGGTGGTGTGTTCGACGTATGTACAGTGTCATATTGTGCGGACTCTGAAGTAAAGGAAGGAGCGGTGGAGGCGCGAGATCGGCGGCCGGGCTCGGGGGATGTGTGCGATGCGCACGAGGATGTGGACGGACGACATATAGGTTTTCGCGCTGGCGATCGCGGTGGGGGAGGTAGTACAGTGGGTAGCGCGGTAGACGAAACCCTGGGAGGCGGAGACAGGCAAATGGGCGGAGACACTGCTATCTCCGGCTGCTGCATGGGGGCGATACTTGGCACATAGCTCCTCCTGGACAAGGAAGAGGGTGGCCGGTAGGCGCTCCCGAAGAGAGCGTCATGGAAGGCCGACGCCGTAGGAGAAGCTGCAGAGTATTCTGACAAGGACACCGACACAGAAGGTCTGGGGACTTGCTGCTCTGAGTCCGTCTCCATAGGCGTCGCGTAGGATAGGTCGTCGTCGGAGTACCGAGACTGGGTCGTGACACTGCGAGATGACGGGAAAGACGACATCGGGAGCATATCCTCCGTAACCGTGCGCGACGACCTTTGGTGGATTGACATCGGCGGAGGTGACAATGACAGCATGACCTGCCCTCCTCTCCCTGCCGGGTATGCAGCGCATAGTTTCGGCGACGACACGGCCTTACGCACCACCTGCGAAAAACTGGGAGACGATCCAGGGGACTGAATATGCCCTGCTTCCCTCACAGATAGATCTGGAAGATCCGGCTGCGACTGCGAGAACAATGGGTTCGTGAGGTGCCTGCGCGGCGCAGGCGCAAGCGGATGAGTAGGCGCGGGCGTTTCCGCACGAGCAGGCGGTCCCGCGGACGTCCCCAGGCTGGGTGTTCCAATGCATGTGGAGACTTGCTCATACCGGACATTATGCTATTCCGGTTCATCGCTATGCCCTGTGTCTCCGTCGGGTCGTCGTACCCCATAATAGGTGTCTCAATCTTCAGCTCCTCCACAATCCGCTGTCCTATCGTTTGCCTATGCATCGAGACGGGCACTTCGGTGGGAGGCTCTTCCACCGACTCTAGCAATTCTGATGCTGGTGCAGGAGGAGACAGCAGGGGATCGGATGCTGAAGATGAGAAAGACGCTGCAGGGGTACTCGTCAGTGAATGACTGACGGCCTCATGCAACAACGCTTTCCGCCAGCTGTCCTCCTCTACGTTAAGCGACCATGGCGGACTATTCGGTGGAGGCAATCGCTCAGCCAAGACTGCAGCCCCAAGGGAATCTCGAATGCCCAGCCCATAAGCGGCAGACGCCTGCACAGCAAAGAGAGAGTCTGCATAGGGCGGAGGCAGGTCGACCGCATCTGTGGGATCGATGACTTCCAGTGGGTCGTCTCGAGGTATCGCTCGCCGAACGTCAGATCGCGTCCTGAGCTCCCGCTCAGCCTCTCTGGCAGCTGTCGCGAGGTCGTCCATTCTCTCGCGCAAGACCACGACGCGATTAGCAGCACTTTGAGGGGGATTCAAGCTGCATGTGGGCGCCCGCGGCGCAAAGCCTGACGCAGAGGGCGAATCGGAGTCGTGCGCAGGATGGGCGCCGCCGCAACGACATCGACTGCAGGTGGACTACATGTGAGGGGTGTTACAGGCTTCGACTTCGATTTTCCGATGCGGAAGAAATCTAAGAAGTTTGCATTCGCAGGTTTGGTCGCTCTCTTTGCTGGTAGAATAGGCGGAGGTGCGAGAGACAGCGGAGAAGGTTTCGTGTGGGCAGGAGGAAGAAAATAACTGTTATTCAAGAGGAGGCGCAGACGATATGACACATCGTCCGCGTCAAACTCTGAATTACCCGGAGATGCGATTTGAGGGTAGGTGTCCATACTCTCGTCCTGATCGTCGCTGTATGGTAGTAGTGACGACCCTGTCGACGTCGAAGCCGGGTATAGAGAAGAAGAAGTGGAAGAGAACTGCGTGATGGTTGAGTCTCTGTAGTTCCCTCGTATATCGCCCACAACATGTACCCCCGGCATGTCGTGAAAATTATGAGGGGTAAGCGGACTTGGTTGCGAGGACGAATCGGACGAGACATTTGACCTGAACGCCTGACGTGGGAGACTGATGCCGCGCTTGACAGCTTTCACCTAGCAAGCATACTGTAAGTAAGCGATTCGGGTCCGTAGCACAGCACGAGATAGAACGCACCCCTCGAAGAGAACCGCCTTCCGATTTTGCTTGTCTTCCACGCGTCTGTCCGGGACCTTCCCGCACATTCACCGCACTCCATGACCTGGAGATCCTTCGTGAGTCTGGTTTGAATTTGTCAACAGTGACTGTAGGATGTTCGTGTGAAGGAGCAGCCCTAGAACTAGGATTTGAATCGGATGGTCGCATCTGTCGAGAAATGTCCACCTCCTCGGGTGAATCGTAGCAGAGAGGCGGAACTGGAGGAGCTACATCGGCCAAAGGAACAGACACCGGGCCATCCTCGTCCCTCTGCTTGCCTGAAGGACCGAAATTTTTTCCCCGTTTAGCCTGAGAAAGCGTCCTGGTCCTAGTACGCGACCTGCGGGTAAGCGACGCGCCGCTGGCGGAGCTGGCCAGAGAATCTGAACGTGTAAACGGCGAGCTTGACTGGAGAACGGCAACCGTCGACTGGGCCATGAAGCCGTCGACGTTGCATTCGACAGAGATGAACGAGCTCACCGTCGCGCACCGCGATCAATTGGTGGAATTGGTTCCGCTTGCCGAGCGCCGTACTTGGTGACCCTTTACGGAGCTGCCGGCCGGAGCCCCGAATATCACAATCCGATATTCGATGGTTACCACACGTTTGTCTTCTAGTTCAGCTAAATATCGAAGTTCGACCGAGTATGATTTGGTGGAGTACAGATGGTGTAGGCAATTTCGCCACATATAATAGCCACCTATATATGAGTCGGGCATTTGACCGAGTGCTAAACCCAGCCGGCTGACGGCGAAATATTTCCCGAATTGAACATTTTCGGAAGACAAAACACGTAAAATATTCTTCACACGGTATAAACACCGGCTTGGCATGCGCAACGTTCCTTCTTTGGTCTTGCAAGTTCGACTTGTCTCCGACCATGGCATTCTCCCTAGCAGACCGTAAGCTACCTATCTTTTCGCAGCCGCACTTTCCCTTGACTTTATGCAGTGCTTCCACAGGCTCCCGGACTCCTGCCAAAATGGCAACTGGTAGTCGCGGTCATGGCTGTATTTAACAGTGTTCAAAATTTTGCTACCCTGAAGTTGACACGTAGGATCTACAATGTAGTGCCAGCTTCAGGTATCCTCAGTTTCGGCCTAGCAACAAATAT
This sequence comes from Grifola frondosa, assembly GCA_001683735.1. Lineage (NCBI taxonomy): Eukaryota > Fungi > Basidiomycota > Agaricomycetes > Polyporales > Grifolaceae > Grifola > Grifola frondosa. The sequence continues at coordinate 1,162,236 of LUGG01000009.1, forward strand.
ATAACTAATTTTTTTACGCAGTCACTGCTCTCCAGGCGCGGACCTTCGCAATCTGGACTTTGATGTCTGCTGTTGTCCGTTTCTACGCTGCATACAACATTCATAGCAAACAGTAAGTTTATTTTGAGATGTGTGCGGTCGAATCGCCGTATTTTTGACACGCTATGAATGTAGGATCTACGATATGGCGTTATTTAGCTACCTCTTTGCGTTCGCGCATTTTGGGTCCGAGCTTCTGATCTTCCGCACGGCCAAGTTGAACATAGCAGTCATGAGCCCGGTGGTCGTGGCCTGTGAGTCTGCTATGCCGTGCTTGCCTATCGAAATTACCCACCATTGACTGACCATCGTGCGTGCGCTCTTCGCACGTTGTCAAGCCACATCCCTCATTTGGATGATCATGCAATACGACTATTATGTCGTCTCTTAAAACTACTCAGGTTCGGCACGTATGTACTTGCGGATCGCTGGCAATGAAAGAAGTGCTATGCAAATAGCACTGTTACTACCGCTCCAGGTGGCGGTCGAATCTCTCTGCGAGTCATGTTACATTCACGACAACACAGATGTTCAAGCGTCTACAACAAGCCTTCATTACCCCGGTGCGGAAAGACGACACTGTTTCTCTCACTAACTAAAATACTCTGCTAGCATGTCAAATAGGCTATGGCATCCATTTCATGTTGCTAAGAATTGCACATGGGAGCCACCTGTGACCCATAGCATCATATGCATGGTCAGACTCTACGACTGCAATTGACTAGTTTGATGGAGGTCCCATGCATGCGGGTCGAGACTTGGGCCCACGGTTTCGGCGGCGATGTTCAGCCGTCCTCTCAAGTGCTGGGAGCAGTGCTGCGACAAAAAATACGTCGGCTCGCGGAGCATTTCTCATCTACGTAGGTAGGTATTTTTCCTGAAATACCTCTCTTGCGCAATTGGTTGCGATATAACGGTCATACATCAGTAATTGGCGGTTTCCGTTCTCTTGGATGGGACCGTGCAGATCTCTTCTGCACATGCTGCGTAGCCGAGTGTGGTCCCTGGGATCCGAACAGAAAATGGCACTGGCCCTGTGTAGGATGGTCCGAAATGATCTTGACTCTTGACAAGGTCAGCAGACGGAGAGGTCAGGTCAGGTGAGATTTATATACCAACACACTCGGCTAAAGTGAGGTGAACAAGCTTAAATAAACCAATCGGAATGGCTCGATCCTAGGTCCATTGACAGGAACAAAATCCGAAGAGGACCGTTTGTGCGTTAAGACCTCTGTATCAACTCATGTTGTTCAAGGTTCGGCTGAAACGCCGTTCTCACCACCAAGGAGACATCGCTTACACGGCAACCGCTGCTAGGCGCACACTTAAGTTTGCGGAATACCCGAATTGAACGATACGACGATGCATCGTCCGCTCCGGTCATCGCGGGCGCCCAACAATACTATAGATGAGACAAAATTCGTAATAAAACGACGAGATTTGCCTGTTTGAACGAGGCCTACGCAACGTAAATGCGGGTGTATCCGCCGGAAAAAGCGCCCCAAATATTGTCATAGCGCACATGAGGACAAGACCCTCCGGCGATGTCACAGAGCTATGGCGGGTGTAACATGTTCGAGAGCATCAGCATGCCCCATGATGGTGCAAAAATTCATCACCCTCCCCAAGGAATGATGCTCATTCCCATAGAACGAAGAGACGTAACAGAAGCATAACAGTGGAAAGTGGGGTCCGAGGAGAGAAAAACTCGCGCCACTCGCATCGATGAACGTTTGTATGTCGGAAGTGAAAACTTGAATACAATGCCTGCGCACGCAGTATACACGCAAGTACTTCCCGTAACGCCGACGGTGGCTTATTTTATGGATCTATAAACAGTTCCCAGCGTGAGCGACGCACCTCATGCTCCTCCGACGCTGTGTTCGGAGCATGTTTAGTAGGACTGTCACGTGTGTTTAAAGTCGGAGAACGTGGAGGAGGAGATTGGAGGATAAAACAGCTACAAAAGCTTATTCGTGGAAATACACTTGCCGCGTTGGAGAAAGCATGGCTGCCACGGAGAAAACGAAGCGGAGAAGGCAAAGAAGTTGAAAGAAGATCACCAGGAGGATTTGGCGCCGAGAGTTCAGCCACCCACGATCACGTCCGTCATGAGTCGAGATGTCGCCAGTGCCGCCGGTCACGTCCTCACATCTTACCCAATGCATTTCTATAAAACCCACCAACCACCCTCGCCTTCATACTACCCCATCCCCTTTCTTCCGCTCCGTTGCTTTGTTCAGTGGAACCTCCCCTACTTAATTGATTCTCTTATAACCTGTTGCAACCTCTATACTCACCTGTCTCCTGTATGATGTCCTCGGAGCATTCTTACGCGGGGCAATTCCCCCGGAATTGCTGTCTACCATATGTGCTCACGTCTATGCCTCCGGCAATTCACCTGCGGTACCCTCGCTTGATCCGCTGCTGCTTCCCGACAGTGGTGAGCCCACTGCACAACCCTCATCCTATCCAGCCGCGTACTGGCCAGATGCGGTCGTTCGGAGGACCCTTGCGAACCTCTGCTTTGTCAACAAGGCATGGTACGAAGCTGCCAAGCCTTGGTTGTGGCACAAGGTTGAAGTGCGCCTCCCCCGGAGCTGGCTGGCTTTGGTAGAAGAAATAGCTGGCGGCGATGACGAAGACACCATCGAAGAGCAGGCCGTCTTCATGGTTGGACAGACTATCAAGGATGCTGAGACTGCTGCCCTCGCGGCGACGAACATGCTAGACGGCGCGTCGGGCGACTATGCAGCTTCGGAACTGCACGACAAAGTACTTGAACGACTCGTCGGCCCCGACGGGTCTATCCCACCGGAGCTTCTCACGCCTCCCGTCAGTCGCGAACCGAGTCCTCGGCGTCTCAGGACCAAGTCGACGAGTCCCGCCCGCTGGAAGTTGATGCGGTCCATCAGTGTCGCAGTACAAGATGTGATGGAACGCGACCACCCAGGAATCTATGGTGCGTTTGTATTTTCGCGTTTGAATGAACATTGATTGATTGTTGGACATCTGACTAGTTCCGCCACCGCATGACCCGCATCCAGGACGGTTCATACGCCATCTCGACTTCAACTATTTCCGCACCATCGGCATGAGACGCTCCGTTGAGGAAGGTGTCAATAACCGCTTTGTTACTGGAGACCGACTTGAAGCCGTCCTGAAGGTTCGCATTATTTCTTTCACGATTGAGATATGCTCAAGAGCCCTGTTACTCTCAGGAACTTCCGAATCTTCTCGCGTTTGGCGCAACGGAGTACATGGATGGCGCGCTTACATTCTCCGTAATTAAGGAATTGCTGCTGCGAGGATCCGCATCGCGCGGTCGCGGTCGTCCTTCACGTGGCCGTGACATTATCGTAGTCGACCCCAACGACCAAGAAGAAGAGGACCGCGAGCGACGAAGAGACTGTAAGGATCTGGAAGCCATTGACCTCACCGGTTGCGTCAGCGCCGTCTTCGTGAGTGCGCTTACTCAGTTCGTCGACAACTATCTCCTCGACCACGATGACTCTGACTCAAGCGGGAGCGAGGATGAGGGTCCGAGAGAACGCGGACGACAGCGAGCCCGCAATATTATCTTTGAGGAACCGCTTGTGTTCCCTGGTCTGCGCAGACTCGGTTTGCGAGGCGTCAAGTCGGTACAGCCCCGGATTTTAGAGCCCCTCATTCTGGCCTTTCCCTCGCTCACGCATCTTGACCTTTCTTGCACACGCATCACACCGTCTGTTTTAGCTTTGCTAGGAACCTCGACCACTGTTCGGCTTCAGGCACTTGCTCTCGAGCGATGCAACTGGCTGACCGGCGAGAGCATCCGAAATTTCTTGGTTGAAGCGCCCGCAGCCAGAGACATTCGCCAGCTCAGTTTATATGGCGATTGGACATTCCCATCGCCGCTGTCAGAAGACGAGCTCCGCGACATCTTCGCGCAGGCGCCATGTTTCAGGAGTGGAGAGCTCGTGTATCTGGACCTGTCCAGCGCCCCGGTGACGAAGGAGCTTCTCGACATCTGGGCGCCTCAACCTAATCTTCGCTCCCTAGGCCTGTCACATATTCGTCACTTGGAACTGGGCGCTATCGCAGAATTTCTGAGGACCAAGGCAGCGCACGTCGAAGTGCTGACCCTGGTCACGACGGCGCCAGAGCTCGGGTACGGGGACCTTGACGTGTCCACACGCCAGGCGACCATTGCCCTGCACACACAACTTGTCCGGCCGCTGTGCACGCCGCCATTCTCATTCAGCCTGTCTTCATCGAAGGCGAAGGTAGAGGAGCCGCCAACCCGTCTGCGCGTCATCGAGCTTGCGACGCCACTGCTCACCAGCCTCGGTGCCGGTGCGGGCGAGTGGCGCATCATCAAGAGTAAGGGCGGGCGGGGCTGGTATGTGGACACGGCGAGCGGGTGGATCACAGAGCGCTCTGCAGGGTGTCGTGCTGAGACTGGGAGCACGTTGAGGCGAGATCTGGAGAGCGATCACTCGTGGCGTGTTGAGCTGGAACGCCTCGCGGACGCAAATGGGAATGTGAGCAGTGGCATCGGATGGCATGCGAGAAAGATGGAGGTGAGTTCTATTTCCCTCAGTTGGTCTCTCAGGATGTGTTCGTGGTGGGCGTATGCTGATGCCGGTTTTGCTTTCTTCTCCCTCAGATCTTGCACGGCAATGGCTTGCTCGGTCGGGAAGCAGGGCTGTACGGTGCAGTATCCTTCGCATACCAGGGCTGAACTCCGTAGCAGGACGTCTTCGCTTTTGTCAAAATAGGCGACACCTATCCTCGGCTCTCTACATCGCTACGTCCTATATCTATTGAGGGAGTGCCCACAGGTCACAGCCTTTCATCGTCAATGTCTGTCATGAGTCGTCTCTTCCTTTGGTCATTCCTCATTCACCCACGTTGCTCAACCTTCTTAGATTCAAACTCTTTTCTTATCTCATATCTGCTAATCACACACGAATACCTATCCAGTCGCATTACCGTAGCATCTCCGCTTCATAGGCCGAGACCATCGCAATTGACTTGTAGGATCTGTATATGCTTTGACATATTGGTCTTCCCGGTCCGAATTCTTCCGTGGCCACTAGCTCCCGAATCTTGTATTGGTCAAGCGAAACTTCCCAAATACCCCAATTGAAGATAGTGTGCCTCAAGGCTATGAGTAAAGGATCTCTTCGCTGGCTTCTCATAGCTTTTTGGCATATATGACGTGAGTTCTCCAGCGTGTAGCGTGCCGACCCTGATAATGGGCTATCAATTTGAAGTCCGAATAATCAATACTTACCCGTAGTCTCCACTTGTAGTTCCTTGCGTGGGCTACTACCTAAAGATGCCCACCTGTACTAGGGAGATTTGAAGTTGGGAACAGCCGAGTACAGCCGAGTCAGATAGCTGTCTAGCGCGGTATGCATCTTTCCCTTCGACTTGCCACGATAGGCTTCCATTTACAAGGGACTACTTATTATTTGATATAGTGGTCGGTCGCCTTCTGGTTCCGCGTCCCGTTCGAAGTTTCGATGTGGAATTGTAACACGCCACAGTGACTAGTGACGCCGTGCAACTCCGGCGGACGTGCGTCGTAACGGCGATCCCCGTTTAAGCAGCATACTTGCAAATCCGATCAGAGGGATACCGAGGTTCGAGAGCTTGCTTGGAGACCACGGTAGGAACATACTCAAAAACTGCGCTATCTACAGACCGTCTGCGTGCACCATTGCTCGTGTCAGGAAAAAGGGTTCGAAAATCAGCCTGCGTCGCTAGTTCACTTCCGCTGAGTCGGGCCTTGGATTTTGATATGGTACTTACTTGCGGCGTACCGGATACCCGTGCCGTCCGACCTTTCGCTGTGCACAGCATTGTGGCGTGCGTATAGTAAGCCCTTTTTGTCTTCTCAAACCCCAACCTCAGTTTAGACGGGACAAGTTTTTTTAATGAAGTAAATAAGTATGAATTTGTCTGAGTGTAACAGGTGGCTCAACTTCAGAACTGGTCCTATCTGGGATTGAGGGTCTCGAGCCTGTGTCGTGGGATATATCGGAGAATTCGGGGATGCTTGTGTGTTGCCTCCCTACCACTTCGAATTCCGCCGCCACAGTGACAAGCAGGGAAGTTTGGAATTTGTGTGGGGCAATTATGTTCATGGAACCGTATACCGTTTTTGGGAGACCAGAATTTGGTTTATTAGGACTGCAAAAGAAAAGACAATCGCTCAGAGTTAAACTGTATTGTGGCGAGAATACGGCTATGAACTTGACCACAGCCTTCTACAAATAATGACGTTAATGCCGTAGATTCTCCAAGGTGGCCGATGAGTCACCTTTATCACAAAACGAGATTGCGTCGCGATTCCAACAAGGTAAAGCTTTGAGCTGGCGATGCTCATTGCACTGATGAGTGGCATGCAAAGCCATTGAACATGGTCGTGCGTGGTAGCTTTGAGACCGAATCAAGTGGCTCAAGGGCTCGGTTAGTCGAATCCACGCATGCAATTGTCTCTAGGCTTTCCATTTGCAGCCGTGGAGGGTCACCGGTCATTGCTAATGCGCGGGGCAATATTAATATTGCCAATTGCATGCGCAATGTTAAATAAATGCTGTGGTTTTTACATAATTTAGCCTCATTTATTCGTGACACGTGCCAAACCCGATCCTGGATCGAGCACACGCCAAGGTTGGTTGCCTCGCACTGCAGCCTTTATATTGGATGGACCATCTCCAATTGTGACACTCCTTTCTTTCCATACCCCGTAGTGTTCTTCCTTCCACTTATATACCAACAACACACCGCGTCTGAGTTTGCGAGCCGTTGTCCTAGTCATTATGTGTAAGTCTGTGTATTTGGCAGCTCTGAGGCTGTACGCTGTACATAACTGAATCAATGCCAGCCGCAAGCAGTACAGAAGAAACGGCAGCTACTGCGGTGCAACGGCGAGCCACTTTCAACATATCCGATTCGCAAACGCCCGCAGCCCGTAAAAGGACCTCCGACATGGTGATTTCAAGAGCTACCTCCCGCACATCTCGTATCATCTCAAGAATGTCGGCAAACCTGGTACCAGAGAAGCAACTTCGACCTGCGCCTGGCCTATGGAAGGGCATCAAGTCTATCATCCTCGCATCTTGTATGTCCTCCTCCATGCCATTTGTTGTCTAACTCACCGTCTTTATTTTACAGGGCTGAATTTGCTTTTGGTCTTTATTCCTGTATCAGTGAGTGATCAGAATAATTCTCTTCGTTAATTTCTAATACGCCACACAGTGGGCTCTGCATTTTGTGTTGCCGTCTACAAGTCAGAACGACACCCTAATTTTCGTCTGTTCGTATCTATCTCTTTGTATATTGCTTTGAGCCTGACTCTCCACTCAGTTTCTTTCCTATCTATCATACCCCTTGCAAAAGTGAGTGCATATCTTGGAAGTGAATAAAGGAAATTACTGAACCTCGCGTCGCACGATAGCTACTCGCCTTTGCCACGGATGAACTTTCAATGCGAGTAGGACAGACTCTCGCCGGCCTCCTTAATGCTACACTTGTGAGTTCTAAGATCATTCTGCGCCTTTAACTCCTCTAAATTTATTAACAGGGAAATGCGTATGTGTATACATTTTCTCTTAGACATATACACTGACACTGTTCAATAAGCGTTGAACTGATTGTGGCGGTAAGTCTTCGAAACTTTGATAATACTGAATCATGGAAACTAACGGTATTCGGGCATAGATCATCGCGCTGGTTAAGTGTGAACTTCAAATCGTCCAATCATCGCGTAAGTGCTTGGCATCACTCGATCAACGCTATCATACATCAACCTATCCTTGATGTGTTGCATCAAACCTTGGTTCCTGGTGTGAATTAACTCGCTGATGTTTTGTTTAATTACAGTTGTTGGCTCAATATTGAGTAACCTTTGTAAGCGCTTGCATGCTTCATCTTCGGTTCTTCATCCTAATGACTGGTTACTTGGTCCCCAGTGCTCGTGCTCGGAATGTGTTTCTTTGCCGGCGGAACGAGATTCTCTGAGCAAGGCTTCGGTATCAGTGCGTAGCATTTCTGCCATCCATTAGGCAAGCTACGCCACTAACCCACGCACGTCCGTTCATGCGAAATGTCTCTTCTATCTGTGCTGCCCATGACAATCAGGCGTGACACAGCTCAATTCTTCACTGTTGATTGTTTCTGTTATTGCTGTGCTGTTGCCGGCAGCCTTCCATTTCGCGGCGGGTGCCCAAATCGCCGACCCCCTCGAGGGTCGGGAGATTCTGAGTGTCAGCCATGGCGTACGTGAACCTACTAGTTTGGATAGCACTGTGTTAGCTAACCTGTGTTTAATTTATCTATGCAGGCTGCCATCATCCTTCTTTTCAGTGCGCATATTACCAATTTCCCCTTCGCTACTACCTTCGTACTGATATCGTCCTTCAGTCTACGGTTCATATCTGGTATTCCAGCTATTTTCCCACAAGGCACTATATTCGGATACGAGCGACGACGTGTTCAAATCCACGAAATATGCACACAAGACCAAATTTTTCAAGAATCGGCTGACGACAGAGCCTGAACAAATTTCTGAAGCTACAGCCACCACCTCAACACACATGAATGGGGATGGAGATGCGGATGTTGAAGCGGCCGTGCCTGAGGCAGCGGAGGAGACCCCTCAGATGAGCGTCGCACTCACAATTGGCCTCCTCGCAGTCGTCACCGTGGTAAGTGATGTTTGCCTTACGCCGGTGCCGATGTCCGGAAAGGCTGTGCAGTCCATGGTGCTGACGCTGTTTTGTTACAGCTTGTCGCAGTTACCGCGGAGTGGCTAGTAGATTCCATCAACGGCCTGACGGAATCCGGACACATCAGCAGGGAGTTCGTTGGTCTGATTCTGCTTCCCATCGTTGGCAATGCCGCAGGTGTGCCGCTCGTTTCACACTGTCGCCATGTCTCGCCGAGCTGATCATATATGTGCGCATGTAGAACACGTTACGGCCGTTACCGTGTCTGTCAAGGACAAGCTTACGCTGAGTCTCGGAGTGGCCGTCGGCTCGAGCATCGTACGTCCGCACTGCAGCATGTCTGCCGTTCGGCATGGGTGATACTGATGTGATCTCAAACGCAGCAAATTGCGCTCTTTGTGATTCCATTCATCGTGACGCTTGGCTGGATCATTGGGAAGCCCCTCACACTGCTGTTCGACCCCTTCGAGTCGATAGTCCTATTCCTTTCTGGTGAGTAATTTCTCTCCCCGTTTTTCCTCGGAGATAGGTAATGACATGCACTTCCGATGCATAGTCCTCGTTGTGAACTACGTAGTACAAGATGGAAAGAGGTTAGCGGAAATATTTCATCTTGTTCGAGCATGTTACTGATTTCATGGCGCAGTAACTGGTTGGAAGGCATGATCCTCATGTGTCTGTATGTCATTATTGCTGTCACGTTTTGGTATTACCCTGGTACGTGTCTATTTGTTTGTTTTTGGCAGTGTACCTGAAGCTCAATGATTCATGGCAGGTGTCAATATCTCACAACAGCTGGCCAACTGTTGATCAATCATTTCTTTCATGCACGCTCCAAGTTCGTCAGGATCGGACATCTTACGATAATATGTTTTCATGTGATCTCGACGCTCACTTATTACTTTCACATTCCGGAATGAACATGGTTTTGTAGCATTACAGTTTTAGATTACGTGCTCGCTTGTTTGGTTCGAGACATTCAATCAAAATCGAAATTTGCCAGTTACTGAAAGCCGCTGAAGATACCTCAGAGTATGTAGCAGGTTGAATCCAATATTAATCAGGCAGAGTTCATGACAAAACATAAACAGATAGCAACATCATACAAGATATCGTACATAATCAGTGACATATATGTCATTGATTACAACTTAGCCTTGAGCGTCGCACTCGGATCCGTCAGAGTGGCTGCAGCTGCTGCAAGCACAGTTGTGCCACGCTCCTTCACCTTAGTAGCTGGCGAAAGACGGATGTTAGTTCTCATACATCACGCAAGAATGGGGTACGTACTGAACAAGACTTTATCCCCTTCCTTCCACATTTCCGTCACGAGTGTCTCTCCAGGATATACAACACCGGCAAAGCTATTGGAACCGAACCCAGTTGAACGTTCCAAATACGCACTGCAAACATGTGTACTTACCGCACTTTGATATCCTTGAATTGGCCGAAGCTCTTCAGAACATGCTTGCCAGCGATACCAAAGGAGCACAGCCCTGGTTCGGCATGCCAAGGTTAAAAACGACCGATGAGAATGCAAGAAAAATGTTACCGTGTAAAATAGGTCTATCAAAGCCTCCAACCGCAGCAAATTCAGGAAGGATCTAGACGTACGATGGTCACCGGACGGTGCATATAACAGTTCGATGATCGGACTTACGTGAAGAGGATTGTAGTCCCCGCTCAGGCTGTGACGAAAATTATTACGGGTGGAAGTAAAGCAGTTGGTGATGAACTGACCGATACAATGCAGCTTGTATGGGCAAAGTCTTTTCTTCGAGGACAGCGTCAGGTTTACGCTGAGGAGGAGTGTTGGCTGCGGACGCCGGACCGCGATCTGGACCATAGGTTTGGAGAGTTTGCGGAATGAGCAGCGTGTCAAAGGCAAACTTTAATCGATATATGCGAACGCACCGTTGCCTACCCGCTTCCCACCGAATCCTCCTGCGCCACGAATGAACACCGTTGACTGATTCTCGAAAACAACTTTCCCCGTGGCCTTATCTTTGGTCTCCACGATACTGGTCACTGCCGCAGCCTTGCCTTTGTCAAGGACCTCCATCAACCTGCGTTCTTGCGTGAGTACAGGTAATGAGCCACTCTGTAAATCAATGGACCACTAACCGTGTCTCATTGATGAATTCTCCACTGGTCGGAATTGGCCCCTTGATCGAAAGGAACTGTTCACCGTGGAGCAACTTGGCCTGGATTCATGAACAAAGTGCAGGTCAGCCAGCCACAATGATCGTCTATCATCGTTACAACATACTGGATTGTAGTTGGGAAGCCAGTCGAGAGAGATACCTCCACTTGCCATGAATTGCGGTATCACACCGAACGTCGGCAACGCAGCAAACTCGTCATGGCTTTCGAATGTCCACTGCAACTCCTTCTCGGTAGCTCCAATGCCCAGATTGTAGAGGATGACGTCACGCTCCGTGTACTTAAACTCAACGGGGTCCTCTACGTGCTTCTTGGCATCTGCTACGAGCTGCGAGTCATCCTGATCTGCATACGGGCTACTGCTACTGCCGTTATCCTCCTCCTCGTTGCCAAAGTTGCCGATAATCTAGCACCATACTAATGAGACAAGCCGGGTGCACATAAACACGTGTTCACCTACCTGCTCCAGCGATTCCTGGGTCGTAGAAGGATTTGTTGCACGGCCATCCTCTTATGACCGTCGGTGTGGATATCCTCGAGACAAATCTAAGATCATTTGCTCACCGAAATTAGTTATGATACCCCATTTCCAGATAATGGCCTCAGGCGTGAGAGGGCGGCTGACAGGGAACCCGTGCCCACCGTTCGCTGCCAGCGGATCTGAGAAATCCATCCTGCTGCAATTTGGAAGATGCCGCCCGTTGTGTCATTCGATTCACTCGTGAGGAATCCTACCAGAGGAGCGATGTAATCCTCCTACAGACATTACATGTAAGTGACAACACGTGTGATCGAACTGCGATGGACGGACTTTGATTGCTTCGACATTGCTCTGACCGCTGTTTCGAAATTATTTCAATTTAAAAGATTTGGACAACGTGGGATACACGCACCGACCGAGACCGACAGCAGCGCCTGCAGATGGTATCACCATGTTTGAAAGAATGTTGTATTTCTTGCCTTCGATAGCCATCGTGCGGGTCAAACCGATCATGGCTCCTTTGGCTGTAGAATACTATGCGAACATCCATAAATGTGAGCGGAGATGAGTATACTGGCGAAATCGGAAAGTCACTGACATTCACGAGACCAGGTAGCCCATCTGATACATTCCCAAAATTAAATGAAATTAGAATAAAGTAGTGTATATTGAACTCACATAGCCCCGCCTGTGAGCCCAAGGTGACAATGCGACCAAACTTCTGCTTGTGGAAGACGGGCCAGACAGCCTTCGCGCACTGGAAACAGGTCGAATGCCATGTATCAAATATTTACCGTCATATCAATCACCACATACCTTGTAAGCACCCCTATGAGGTACAGAAATGAGATCAATGTCCTAGGCTCATGCTCGCACGGATAGCTTACCGCAGGTGCACTGCAATGACATCGTCCCAGTCTTTGTCCGTCATGGAGCCAAAAGCATTTGCGCGCACAACACCCGCGTTCGCAACCAACACGTGGACGCCTCCGAATGTCTCCAGAGCGACTTTCACGATACCTTCGCCGTCTTCTGCTGATGCTACCGCTGCAACAGCCTTCCCACCGGCTGCCATGCATGAATGGTGAATTCGAGTCGTTCTTAAGTTAGTCCGGATAATGATTACTTGCCTTTGATGATCTCGTCTACAACGGCACGAGCAGACCTCTCGTTCACATCATTTGCGACAACATTTCCACCAAGGCGTGCATACATCAACGCAAAGGCTCGCCCAAGGCCTGACCCTGCCCCAGTCACGATCACGGTTTTACCGTCAAAGCGAATATCTGGGGAAGATTGTGCATTAGACGAAAGGCCGGATTGCAAGGACAGCTTAGCCTAAGACTAGTTCAGATCGCAATGTCGCTACGACGGCAAATCGTTCCCTACCTGAGCATCAAAATCGGGTATGCTCTGAGGACTAAGGGAATTGCATGAAATTTAGGCATCGATTAAACGACTATGGACATACTGTTCGGCTTCGCTGAAGTCGCCTACTTGCTCCCACTTCTCTTGAACCTGCGCGCAGCAGGTTAGAAAATTTGCCGAATCAAGGAGCAGAAAATATCTTACAGCAGACGGCGTAAATGATTTGTCAGTCTTCAAGGCGATACCTTTGCTTCTCTCCCAGCGAATCTCGGCAACGAAGCCAGCGCCTACTTCGAAAACCTTACCAGAAGCCTCTGGACCACCTGGGTGCGTCACCGCTGCAACGAAAGGCGCAACAAACTCAGGCTGAAAAGATTGAGCAATCTGGATGAGGAGCGACAGATTGATCATATACCTTTAGGTTTGCTAGCATCTCAGGTGGCATAATTGTTTCAGTCATCGCGGAAGCTGCGACCTGTGTGAGGTAAGAATCATTATTGAATGTCTGAAAGTTACCAAAGGAATATATTCAACGAACCGGAGCGATAGCAGTAGCTTTGATGCCATATTTAGCACCCTCCGCGGCAAGCGATTTCGTGAATGAGACTAATCCCATTTTCGCGGAACTGTAATTTGCCTGACCGAAGTTACCTGCAGACATATAGCAAATCATCAATTATAATGCTAGGTGTCACCTCAGTGCGTATCATTTTTACCGTAGAGTCCAGCGGCGCTGGCTGTGTTGACTATACGGCCAAAGCCTTGCTTGCAGAAGATCGGCCATGCAGCTCTAGTACAAGAAAAGGCACCCTTGAGGTGAACAAGAGAGACCTGGTCCCACTCTTGGTCCGTCATGTTCCTGAAACTACATGCATACGAATTGGGGTGAATATATGTATGGAGTATCAACATGTTGGGAGCCCACCCCTTGTCTCTCAATATTCCAGCATTGTTGATCAGAATGGTGATGCCACCAAAAGGTGTCAAGTGCAGTTTTGATGACTGCAGCACCATCCGCGACTGATGCAGTATTAACAACAGCTTTACCACCAGCTACATGTCCGGTGTTAGTAACTACACTGATGGTGATCGCTATCAGGCCGGTGCGCACCTCTCGTTATCTCATCTACAACTTTTTGTGCAGCAGCTTGGCTCACATCGTTGACGACAACATTGGCACCACGGGAAGCATACAATAGAGAATATCTTCAGCGGATCGTAATGTGAGATTCAAGAGCTACTCGACTCGATCGGAGAGCTCACGCTTTTCCTAAACCACCTCCAGCACCAGTGATAACAACAGTATGACCTTTGAAAGATAGCTGGGACATGGTGGGGGATGTATGATATGGTACGGAACAGAAATGCAGGTGATGCAGCGCAGTGCTCTCCTGAAGTGCGGGGAACTTGGTTATAGCGCGCATCATGCATGTGATTGTAAGCCGAACACGCCCACGTGACACGCGCGGGATCAGCTCTTGATCTCGGCGCGTCGCATCGTCCGGCATTCCTCAAAACGTCACGAGGCAGCTTTCATACATATCATATCTACCGCTGAATGTACAGAGCGTAATGATGCGAAAATTTACAATTTAGCAAGGCCCTTGCCCAGAGCCCCGTCGTCGACCAGTCGCCTCTTTTCCCCTACGCTTAGACCAAGTTCATCGAGCACCTCCTCAGTATGTGCTCCTCGTTCCAAGAGGATATTATGTAACCCCTCAATAGATGCACAATGAGCAGGCAAAGCCGGGGTCCGCGAGAGCTGTGGATGAGGTGTGGGACCAAGAGTGGATGCATCTGCGGAAGCCAAGGACGCAGCCTCGGACACTGATAGAACGGGAACCGCACATGCATCCGTTCCTGGGTTGTCACAGGTCAAATTTGGATAAATATATGCGAAATCATGAACAGACCATGAAAAATATTCGTCCAGTGATCCCTTGGGAACAACTTGAACCCTTTCTCGAAGTATTCTTTCAATCGGAGCCAGGCGCTCTTGTCGTTTTGAACTTCTACGCCGCTGGGTTTCCATCCATCGTCCAATGCAAAGTCACTCGGGAGCGCAGCGCAGAAGCGCTCAAGAAACACACGAAAGAATTGGGGTTCGAGACAAGCGACGGACATCCAGTGGCCATCTGCACAAGTGTAGACATTGTAGAACGGTGCCCCGCCGTCCAGTACGTTGGTACCCCGCCGCTCTGAAAAATAGCTTGACCCAGGGAATTGTGTCAGCAGAAGGGGAAAGTCGAGAGGTATCGCACTCCCGAGACCTGATTCTTGTGAGTGTATACCGTTTTCAACGAATGAAGTCAACACTTACCATGTCTGTGTGCACAATTTGACCGCGACCGCTCTTGGACCGTTCAATCAATGCAAAAAGGATCCCCATAGCGCACATGAGACCGCCCCCGGCGAAATCGCCGAGGATGTTTAGCGGAAAATCTGGCTTTTCTTCTCCAGGGAACATCTGCAAGGCATTGGATTTCATTGCAGCAGCCTCAAAGTGGGATGGTAATTTGACGTACTGAAAGGACACCGCTTAAAGCTAAGTAATTGAGATCATGACCTACACGGTCATGCGTTCAGTGGGTTTGTACGAGACGAAATTGCATAACGAACGTACCAGCCATAGTCTTGTAAGGACCTTACAACTAGTGTCAAGACCTTTGCATTTCAATGCACGTTATGACTGCTGACCTGTACGAGTAAACCTGCCAACACTTCAGGAGGTTTACAGAACGTCGAATACTTCAATGAGCCTTACCCAACCAGCCGAGCAAAAATAAGCTTCTTGTTGCTTCCTTCTTTGCCAGCAGTTTGATTCCCTAAGAAAACCTCAGGGCCAAGTCCTAGGCGTTCCGTGACACCAGGGCGGAAAGGGTCGATCAAGACATCAGCTTGGTCAATGAGCTTTCGCACAGCGGTAAGACCGCTCGGTGTCTGGTAGTTATTTTATTCTCACAACGTTTATTAAGAAATCGTTCGTGATCACGAACCTTCGGATCAATGGCAATGGATCGTTTTCCTCTACAGAGAACATCCGGCGACGGAGATGACGGCGAGGGTCGATCTACTCGTACGACATTCGCACCTGAGTATGAGTGAGCCTCAAATCGAAACGCGGGCAACAGAGATATTGTACCGAAGTCGGCTAGGATCATTCCCGTCATGGGCCCCGGCGCGAGGCCCGCAAACTAACACGCGAAATTTAGCCTCAACAGGGTGAATATATGCATGCGCCGGAAGACATACTTCGACTACTTTAACGCCAGTGAGTGGCAACGCCATGTTAGCCACGCCCTGAAAACACGGTTACTTGCAAATCGAGGGTCTTCTGGATGGGTTCAGGAGAGAATATTAATGATCTTGACGGTATTCATCGCAGTCGGATGCGACCTTCCCCTGCGTATTTCACATGTCAAATCGATATCACGCTGGCCTTGGTACTTCGCTCTTCGATCAAACCACCACGTGTACAATATATATGTGATTCTTCTGGAGCACAGTACCAACACAGTACCAGCACAAGTATCAAAAATCTAGTCATCAAGTCCTCGCGTGCGTATATCGTATATTCATTTCCCCAGCCGCATCAGCTACGTTACGTACACTAGTCATTTTTCTATAAAACCTTCTCCTTCGCAGCATACTTGATATCGTCCAGCGAGATGGATGATCTATCGCACATGCTCCTGAAGATGCCATTCGGCATGTTGTAGAGGTTGTGTGGAGAGTCAAACTCTGCGATCTCTCCTGCATTGAGGACGCAAATCCGATCATAACCAATGATCGTCCGTAGCCGATCTGCAACGTACAACAACTGATGAGAAGAGCGCGCCGGGCATCAAAGCACAAAATACATACGTGCGATACATAAGATTGTGCGGTCTTCAAACTCGTGGGCAATCGTGTCTTGAATCTTTCTGTCCGTCTCGTAGTCCACGGACGCTGTCCCGGTAGCACTGTTAGACGAATGTTCGCAGAATCAGCAGATTTATTCACCAGTAGCTTCATCTAGAATCAATATCCTTGTGTCCTTCACAAGAGCGCGGGCCAATGAAACCAGGGAGCGCTGATCGAGATTACAAAGAAGGCTATCAATTGGAGCTGGTAACGCCTGAAGATATTAAACGTACTTGACCGATCGACAGATTACCTCCTTCATCTTCAATTGGGCTGTCTAAAGAGAACCGATTGGCAGGCGAGCGGGACCCTTCCTTGACATCCTCATCTGTCTGATCAAAGGATAGTGCTCTATCTTCAACCAGATAAGCCCGTTTCAAGGCATCCCACAGCCGCACATCATCGTGAACACCAAAGGGATCTAGATTGCTACGCAGTGTGCCGGAGACTGGTAGAAAGAATGAGTTTATGGCAAGAATTTGGAAAACGCGGGCTTACACAGCAGCTACGAGCATGAACAGTAATTAGTAAAGACAAATGGCGATGTGGAGATCGGCTTCACTCACAGGATCTTGAGGAATGATTGCTAGTCCATTTCGCAGATCCGTCAAACCTACTTGGGAAATGTCTACTCCATCGATTATGACTGAACCAGAGGAGAGTTCTACAAGGCGATAAAGAGCTGTCATGATAGAGCTCTTCCCCGCTCCAGTGCTGCTTCCATAGTGAGGGACGAATCTCACAAAAGTACTATGTACTCACCGTCCTACAATACCAATTTTTTCTCCCGGTCGAACGGTCATTGACAAACCCCTCAGAACGGCGGGTAATTCAGGTCGATATTTCAAGACCACGTCCCGCAGCTGGATTGAACCGTCTGATGGCCACGGTGATGGTAGCTTGCAATCCGGTAGCTGATGTGGCGGCTCTTGTTCTAATTCGGTTGCATAGTGAACCTGAAAAATGTCTGTCAGAGATCACTCGCTTTAGTATAGAATGACTCTCACAATGCGTTCGACGCTGTTGAAATCGTTCTCGACCTCAGCGCTCTGACGGACCATCCAACCGAATGCCTAGCGTTTATCATAAGTCAAAGCTCGCGGAATGAGTCAAGAAGACGATCACCTGTTGCACACTAATGATGTAACTGAGAACAACTCCAGTTTGCGATGGTGAGATGCTGAATCTGGTGCCTACGGTCAACATGGCGACGATGAAGGTGAGAAGGAGCCCAAGGAAATCAAGGCGGATCCCCAGCCACCTCTGTGAATGAATAAGTAACGGCTAATAAGATGATGCATATAACACACCTGGTTCGTGACGGTCAACCAGTATGCGCTGCGTCGCGTTAGAGTGAGCGCGCCACAGTAAATGGTGAAACTCACCGGTTCTCTATGTCAACGCGTGAGCGGTTCTCGCTTAAAAATCTATCTGTTTCGCCGTATGCCCGAATGGTTGCCAATCCCGACAGCGATTCTGAGAAATGACTATACAGAGACGAGCGTAGTAGTGCATCTGTGGAGTGTGAATTAGCAAGATATTCAAACGCACGCATCTATGGGGCACCTACCCAATCGCTGTAGGAGGAGGAGGTTATCAACATAATGTCGACAACGATTAATCTTTAAGTGCTCACCTTCAGCTCTCGAGCGCTTGCTCGATAGAACATCGCCGCCCAAATATAGCATACGCAAATCGCAGCCACGGCGATGAGGAACCAAGGTAAGACGATGGCAATAAGGATGATAGCTCCCATAATATTGGCGAGCATTGCCACGAATATTCGCATAGCATCTTAAACGAGGTTAGCGAATGAATCGTCTCCGCTGGTATCGAACTACGCCCACCTCCCAGCATATTGTCAACAGTATCGATATCTGCGCAAACAACGATATTCGATAAAGGATTCCGTACATTTAAATTAGAAATTTACCTTTGGAGAATCGATTCATGATGCGTCCAAGAGGCTTAATTCAGAGTTAATTGGTCGGCATAAGCTAACTTTTTATCCGAGCAACTCACTGTCGTCTCAAAAAACGACATGGGTGCGTGCATGACACGATTAATGGCCGTCTAAAATGAAGTCAAGCACCAAAAGCAATTATGATCAGGAGATATTCCTCACTCTGTGTAAGTGTTGAGAAGCGAAGTACGTTAATATCGCGAACGTTGAGCCCATCATGAAGAAGGTCAAAGCTTGCGCGACGCCAAGACCAGCATAGATACCCATCTAGCCAGATCGCAAGTCAATTCAAGGCCGATTAAGCGTATAACAGAACGAACATAAAAACCAGGACCGAAGTTCCATTTTCTACAGCGAAATTGAGATCAATGAAAGCACCAGGGGGAAATGGGCACGAACAATTCTTGCCAATATACAAGCCTGTGATCGGTTCAGTATGATTGAAGCTCGAAGTAGAAGAACTCAACATACCAGTAAGAAGACATCACTTGTGCACCCTGTAGTAAAGCAAGCGAGACGATGAGGAGAGGGATCACAATAGCACCCTTGCCGGCTTTCAGGTATTCCTTGTATATTTTGGCACTAACTGCCCCTGTGTTCCTTTCTTCAGTCTGCATCATCGCAGGTGCGCGGTTTGGCCTTTTCTTTTCAACCGCTTTCTCCTCCATTTCTACGTCATTGCCTTCGGTGGCCTCTTCTTCCTCCTCTTCCTGATTCTCTTTGGCACCGAATTCCTTAATGAAGCACGCAAAATCGCCATCGTTGCTTATCAGGTTTGTGTACGTGCCGTGCTCACTGATATGGCCGTCCACGATGGTATAGATGTAGTCAACCTGGGGAAGGAAGTGCAAGGCGTGCGTAACGAGAATGCGAGTTGTGCCTGGATTAGCGCTCTTGAAGACATTTTGGAATACGGATTTTCCGACGTGCGCATCGAGAGCAGAGAAGGGATCATCAAATATTTGGATGTCAGCACCGACGTAGATGGCGCGACAAATGTTGATACGCTGCTTTTGACCACCAGAGAGTGAAATACCCTATAAAACAACATCATTCATCACAAATCAGACATGATCGCCCAAAGCATACACTCACCCTTTCTCCGACTTCCGTAAGATCACCATTAGGCAGTAGCTCAAGGTCTGCCTCCAGGCATGCATCTTGCACAACTTTCCAGTATTTCTCTTCCTCAAATGGTCTTCCAAAACAAATGCTATCCCGCACGGTAGCATTCTGGTATGTAGTACGTTCAGCACAAGAATATTAGAAGGTGCGAGAGAAATGACCTGAATCCATGCACTTTGCGGACAATAAGCAACAGACCCACGGAACCTGTAGATACGCATTAGCCATCGATCATATGTCACACATTAAAGCTGTACCTAACAGTCCCGGTTGTCTTCCTCATCTCTCCGATAAGACCCTGGAGGAGAGATGATTTTCCTGACCCGACCAGACCTGCAGTATGAAATAAATAAACAGCCCTTATCTAACACCCTGGTAATAATTCTCACCAACTATGGCTGTCAATTGTCCGCGAGGAATAGAAAGACTGACTCCCTTTAACTGGAACTCTTTCTCTTCTCGTTCGTCAACTTGCTCCACCGTAACTTGCACCGGCGTATCCAAGCCACGTTTGTTGCCCCATAACCCTTTCTTCTTCTTCGCCATCTGAACATCGGGGGCAGGCCCATCCCAAGTAAATTCGGCGTCAACAACCTCGATGGCATCGTCCATGTCCTCATCTTGAATCTTGGTCTCAGAAAGTGTTTCAGCTTCGAAGACACCGTATAAACGGTCTACCGCGTTCCTCGCATCAGTTATTGCGCCCAGAGACAGCGCTATAAGCGAGGTCAGCGGAGATTAACAAATATGTGCTCAATGATGCTCACGCAAGAACATAAGCGGCATGCGAAGCAACTGGAATAACGTAAGAGAGGAGAAAATGTTGGCAGGATCAAGCGAATGTCCTGTGGCCGAGTATACAACAAAGGATAGAACACTTGCAAGTGCAGGAAGGGATACGCCAAGCGCATTGTTGGCAGAGCGGATGATCAGGAGTGAACGAATATACCTGTTCCATGATGAATGCCTTGATTACCGACAAACCCTTGGAGATAGCGCTTGAAGGAACACTCACGACATCTCTTTGGCACGAAGCTCTCGTATGCGCTTGAGATATGGTATTTCCCATGCGAAGCACTTGATTATCTTCATTCCTGCGAGAAGTTCTTGTAGTAATTTGGCACGCTTGTCAGTCCAAGCCATGGACTTCTGGCGCAGTTTCATAAATTGTCTCATTGCCATGGTTTGTATGGGTGTGCACAAGATGAAAAAAGCGAAGCCTGCAAGTGCAGAAGGTCCAAGGTTGGTCAGCAGAATGATAAGACAGACCACCATTTGAACAGGCGCCGTGATGGCCAACTGCATGAAACCACAGCAAAAGTCGATACGAGAAACATCCGTGGATATATGGTTGACCAATTTGCCGTTTGTGAGAGTAGAGCGAGCACGGGAGGTCAGCTTCAATGAACGATCGTAGATTGCCGTGATGAGACCACCCCGGAGTAAGACACCGGTAGATGTGGCTCTATAGAAAAAGTGGTGTGTGCAAAGAGAAGACAAAGTCTGAATAGCCAGAAGGCCAATAGCGATACCGACACCTTTGCCTACTGGGGGTATATCCCCGAGTTGGCCGGCACGATGGGCACTGACATTCACGGGTCAGGATGAATTCACACATTACCAAACCCAACGTACCTGTATGACTCAGTCGCGAAATTGATAAGAGCCTAGAGACACAGTGAATTAGACTTCTAAATACATGACTATTCACAGCCTACCTTGACTAGAAGAGGACTGAGCACCGTCGCGACGTCTGCAATAAGCTTCAGCAGTCCCGCCGACCAGAACCACCATTTCACACTATCGTTCATTGCCAGAACCAAACTAGCCCTTTGTCTTCCATCATGATCGCGCCAGCGCTTCTCGCGCTCGACTCTATTTCCACGAATACTCCACCACAGTGCCCTCCATCCGAGCTTGATCTCACCACTTGCGAGGCGAGCATTATAGGCCGCTGCCTTCTCAGAACGAGATTTAAACGATGCCAAAATCTTGTCAGCAATTACAGCCGATGAACGATGATCCTGGAGCTTGTACAAATCAGACGCCTCCAACGGCCTCGCATAGCCAAGCTTCAAGAGAGCTGTGATCCAACCGAAGGTGAGTAGACTCCACCACCCTGCGGTAGTTTCAGGGATTATTTCGGCATCTTCGAGAGACTCCTTCGGGGGCGGTACTGTCTTCGGTACGAGGGACACATGCCAGAACCTATGGCGTCGAGTCAGTATTCGACACCTTGCCTACCTAATACAGCGCAGCACAACTTACCGTCTTGGCAGAGGATCTTTGCGCATCCCAAAGACGGAGATGACTACCTGATGCTCAGGATGCACGGAGGCCTCCAGATAGTCGGGGGAGAGGGCAAGAGACTTCTCCTGCAGCCTACGTACGCCCCGCCAGCTCGAAATAGTATCTGTGTGCGTTGTCAGCAGTCCAATTATCGCACAGACCGTACCAGTATTCTCAATAACTTAAAGCGTTCCTAGTGTCAATCCGCTCCGATTTGTCGCGGAATGGGCTCCTTGTTATGCTTTCCTCGTAAATTTTGAAAAGCGAATGGAATATAATCCTTGTTACAGTTTCAAAGGACATGCCGGAGCCCTGAGAGGACGTGGAAGCGATATCTCCGGCGGCTAGATGGGAAGTCACGGACTCGTCACGGACTATTGGATGGGCGTCTGAGCAGGCATACCACCGTTCCGGTTGAAAAGAAAGCATGAGGAGATTACAGATACATTCCATCGGAAAACTGGAGGCATTCAAAAGTATGATATTACGTAGCGATAGAGTGCAGCACAATACTAGAGCACACGAGGCGTTGAAATGAGGACCGCAGTGCAACTGATCACCCGACGTGACGGACAAGGCCCATAACCATGCTACGAACCTGCTCATCGAGCATACATCTCTTTGAGCTGCCTCAATGCAATCTAGAGAATGTGATGTTGGTAACTGTATGGTCGCGAACATGTATCATGCTCACCTCATACAACGGACGTAGTAGGGCCAAATCTTTATCCGATATCCTTAGACGCTTTACCTTATGCAAATGATCAGCGTCCTTCAGCATCGCCTTGAAATAGCGCGCCTGCGGAAGAACACAACAGTCATTTATCCGATGCGCAGATAATTCAATCATCGAAGGCATGCGACGTACCTCCTGCTCCTCCACCAATGTCCACGCATCGCCAGCGCGCCCAGCGCGTGCAGTTCGACCCACCCTATGCACGTACTTGCGCATATCCACCGGTGCATCATAACTGACTACATGCGAGACGTGACTGATATCTATTCCTCGAGAGATAAGGTCAGAGCACACGAGGCTGGATATCCGGAGGTATTTACTGAGCAATTATACCGAAATTCATCTGAATAGACGTACATATGGATTTCTTGGCTTTTGAACTTGTCCAAAATTGACTTCCGTTCGCTTGCGCTAAGGTCACTGGAGTAGGCCTGGGCAACAACGCGTGGTCGATCTATGTGACTAGCGTCCAAGGCGAATGCTGAGTCGAAAAAATCGAATAATCGCACAAGCCGTGTGGTAGATTCCGCAGATTTGGTGAAGACGAGGGCATTTGTGACAGCATGAGAATGAACGAGATGGAACAGAATGAGCGGTTTCAGAGAAGATTCGCATACTACCATATGTTCCTGGATGCATCATGCGAACAACTGAATAATTTGAAGAGGTCTTAAACAAAATATTCTCACCGTCAGCGTAGCAGGCATACTAAACTTCTCCATGACTAGGTCCAACACACCCTCTTCCTTGGTGATTGTACTCTCTTTCTGGCTCTGCACGACAAAATATTTTGGATCATGCAAATTCAGAGCAGCAATCTTTGACGGATCTCTCGTCAATGTAGCAGAAAACAGTAGTTTCTGGCACGAGGATTGCTTCTTCTCATCGATGTCCGTTCGATTATTGACAATGCCGTCGGATAAATGGAGAAAAGCAGGAGAGAGAGTATCCGGGGTGGGTAAAGCGGTCTCCCGTGATATTGAACCATCCTCCACCTCCTCGATGCCACGAGAAGGACGAGTGGCAGCGAGAACTTGAGCGAGCCAATCTTGGAATGACTGAGCAAGTAAACGATCTGCTTCATCTATGACCTGCATATATAGATTCAGTCATCGTAACAAGTTACCCAAACCGAACACGCATTACAGACATACAAGGAAGCGTAGATGTTGAAGGGAGAAATTAGAGGTCCCGGTGAGATGGTCCATCAATCGACCCGGAGTAGAAATTAAGATGTCTACTTTGCTGGAGCCCCCTTGCAATCTGAGGAAGCCATGCGATTAGTCCTGTGACGCCAATCGGGACAAATTGGAGGATGTGATACCGGGAGGTTTTGTCCGCGACGAGTTGAGCTTGTTCATGCGCAAAGGAATGTTGACCAGTTGCAGTGCCAATCTGGTCGATGAGCGAAATAATCAATAAGAATAATGCTATAGAAATGTCTATCGCATACTTTCAGGCCTCGGCCTTTGGCTACAGCCTCGAACGTCTCGCGGACTTGCGTGACAAGATCGCGGGTAGGTAGAACAACAAGTGCTCGTAGGCGAGTCACAACACGAGAAGATAGAATCTGTTTACACGAAAAACTTTCACAAATCACTTTCTAAGACCAATCAAAATATACAAACCTCCACTATGGGGAGCACGTAAGCAAGAGTCTTCCCACTTCCAGTAGGAGCTGATACGCAAACGTCACGAGGAGGATTGTATGCGAGATACAGAGATTTGAGTTGATTTGGTTGCATCAAAAACGGCACAACTGCTGTCTGGACTATTCATACCGCCTCAGTATGCCGAAACAGTAGAAGAAGAAAACGACGCAGACAGACCAGCAAAAAGCTCCGAGATGCCTAACTCTTTCAGCTTCCTCCTCATCTTCTCGCTCAGACCAGTGCCACCGTCTTGATCAGCCACAGAAGGAAATTGCAAGACTTTTTGGGGGTCGATTATCTCAGCTCCTACTAGTGCCTTATCGAGACCCTGCAGTGCTAGCACTGATTTTGAAGGAGCGTTCGGTCGAGACGGTGCAGGAAATGAAGGAAGTGCCGGAGGCGTCGGTGACATTGGAGCAGAACCGGTTGGATTTAGAATAGATATTGCTGTGCCAAATATTGGCGCTCGTCATCGACAGGCGCTTATATCCTATGTAAGCGCTGAATATGGTAAGGTTTACAGTCAACACACGATTATATTTCCTGGTACTACATATTCGTCAAAACATTCTAGGACGGCCCTGGGCCACGGATGCACCATGAGCTATGGTGGGCTCTGCAGCTGTGAGTGCACGTTCGGATCTACAATACGCAAGGCTCCGAATTTTCATACGCGGCAGCATGCTACTGGTTCATGCATTGGCTTCTGCATGGCCCGCTGATAACGCCTTCGAGAATGTCTGCGCAAGGTGCTGGAATGATCTTGTGGCTCATTTACGCTATTTTAGCCTGTCTTTCATCTATCTCGGAAACATTTTATGGAACATTCTCACCACATTCGGAATATAACAAGCGAGTGGATTGATGCTCTCGATTCCCCTTGTACAGCGTCATCGGGGCTTGTCTTGTTATCGCACGATCTGGCTGTCGTTGTTCTTACCCAAGTCTTGGGGATAATTTACTGCTCGTCCTCTAGGCCACGCACAAGTTGTTTGTAAACTCTAGATTTGTGGGATTGAAATCCGAACGCCAAAGATCCGAACTCACTCAGGCTTATTGCTAACCTGAGGAAATTGCGCGTCCAGACTGGCAATAGCTTCTTGTGTCGAACATCACATGTGAATCATTGTACGTGGCAAGCATAGGAACATACTTCCCCTGTACTTACTCTCAATGCTCCAGCCATTGGGGATGCATCTGACAGGGCAGCTCCGGTGCCGATATATCAACGTTATTATGGTGAGTCTTCATAGCGTACTAAATGTAATGAGTGCTAAAATCCGAAACTGTAGATTACTATGTGTGCTATATTTCGCGATATCAGCAAGCTGTCGCTAACAGGCAACCCAGGCTTACAACGGTAACACCCCGTCATAGATTAATTGCAATCTCATCAACGTAAAGCGAAGCGTCGTCCAGATGCTCTTCAATAATGGCCGCTCGACCCTCTCGGGAGCTCAGCCCAAAGTCTCGAAGCTCGGGACGGAGTATCGCCGGCTATTGTTACTCCATCTCCCCAACCTCAAAGACATCAATACGTTGTTGCTTCGAAGGCCAACGGATGCAATGTCAGCCGGTATGCCTTGGCGATAGCACCCAACATCACAAGGTCAATCGATCTTCCAGATTCGCGAGGACTTTACGGTCAGAACTCCTGACTAACACGACATTTAGAAGTTGCTACTCTTATCTCGACGTGATCTTCTTGCGGTCCGACTACAAACGTCTCCCTCAATTGAAAACCTCTTGTTAACACACTTGACGTGACGCTTACTGGCGGGGTCGCGATTGTCACTGTGAAATCTTGATTGTCACATAGGCTCCTCCCAGCAACCTTGTCCCATGACCGCTTGCACTTCGGTGCACTCTTCTATGGACCTTCCCTATTTATATGTGTTGTATTATCCGCTGAGGACACATCATTTCCACATATATAAGCAAGTAGTACGGAAGTCATTCACTCCCCCTTGTTTTCCCGTTTCTGTCTCTGATAGCGGTTGAGTTATTTACTGGAATACGGTGTTTCATCCACTGAATCTCCCCTCTTATAGTAAATCATGTGCTGGCAAGAGTGGTTCGTACATTTGCATATAACTGTTCTCCAGGTTAATCCCCATCCGTTATATCTCATTAGCTGCGGAAACCAACATAGGGGATGCCCGGTATGTCGTTCTGTCATTTATTCTCTGTTATTACAAGTCTGAAGGATGTCATCTGCGTAGCACTTCGTGGTCTTATATTACTCCGGAGAACGCTATGACTGCAACTCACCCAATTGTGGCGTGAGTGCGGCACACACGCACACAGCACGAAACTGTCCGTGCCCGAAGGTGAGACTCCGATTACTTCTCGAATGTAGCCCTGTGATTCATGGTTGATTTATAGCAATATCGAGACAGACGGAGAGTCTTGAATATTATACAGGAGCCCTGCGACGCATGCAAGGAAGCAGCTTTCGCGGCTCGTGTTCGTCGTCGATAGCTGCAATGATTTTTATTTGTTCTACGCATGCATACTTTCCACACTTGCCATCATCTTCTATGCCTTTGCTTTCGTTTCAACGCTGTGCCTTGGGATATCAATATATGTCCTGGTTAATGATGAAATGACAGGTTGTGGGAGATGTGGTTATTCGTAACGGATAGACGTACTCCATGAAGCATCCCTACAGCATGTAGGAGACCTGTTTATTACGCACTCACGCCCCTTCTTTTCGCGGACTAGTTCGGTAATCGAACACGATGGAACCACGATGAAGCCTGTGTGAACGCCCATGTGCCTTCCAACACAAGGCATTTGGAAATGAGAGATAACTGGAATATACAAAAATGCGAAAGAATCCGCCCATAGGCGTGACAGACACCCGTGATCATTCTACAACTCACGCAGGGCGTTAGAATCGTCTCCCTCCCCGCTTCAGTGGTTGTTTAGTTCCGCGCCTCGCTCCGTTCTTGATTTGGGCTAGATGCCTCTTACGCTCTTCTTCGCTATCCTCATCACTTGACGACGCCACAGGTACGTGCTTTGCTTTTTTAATTGGGCGCGGAGGAGAAGAATCCGATGTCGGAGCCTGTGCAAGGGGCTCGTTCGGGGTTCGGCTCGGTCCAACCATGGGTCGAGGAGACGAGGCAGGACTGGCACGTTTCGAGGTCCCTTGTATCACGGGGCTGAGACTCCTGGTATTCGTATCTTGAAGGTTATTGGTCTTGTTTGGGACTGAATCCGGAGGTGGGGGAGAATCTTCTTCCTCGGTGACAGAATCGACATCCACAGTTTTTTTGGGAGCACCTTCTTTCAGGGAGTGTGTAGTTGGGCGCTGGTTAAGAGGACGTGTCATCTAGAGTTCAAACCAAATACAGACCCAAAACATCCTCACACTGACCGTTTCGGCGGGATCCGGAGATTTAGAGCTTGAGGCAGTCCGGTATTGAGGCTGAGGTTGAGTTCGTGATTCTCCCACTGGTGGGGAAGGCAGGGTAAGATCCGGTGCCACTGCATCTGAAAATATTGCGGCTACATAATCGAATCAGAATGTCGTGCTCATAGGTCGAGGGCCAGGCACGCACGAAGGTCGGTTGAGAAATTGAACATGGCGGTCATACGACGCAAAGTGGAAGCGATGCGAGGCTTTGAGATGGCATTCTTGATATGAGTATCGATTGTTCGCCGAGCCGTTCGTCCGACTTTGTCTACTGCCTAAGTGATGAGCAGCAACAGATTTCAAGATTGAATGAAAAGTGCGTTTTGATTGGGTGTCTTACCTTCTCAAGATTGGCTTCCGATAGCTCGCTTACCGCGTCTGCCGAAGAGAAAGCAAGGTGTGTGACGCTGATCAATGGCATTATGAGTTGTTTGGACAACAGGTCAGCTGACACCTTGGGACCCAACGCGAAGGACTCCCATCTCCACTTGAAGGAGTCGCTTCCTAGTTCAATAGCAAAGTCCTAGACGTACAATGTGAGTAATAGAAGCGCAAAATTTTCTGAACTATAATCCGCACAGAGTAACGTGAGTCCACGACCTCGAATGATAGATCCACAATTCCGCCGAGAGTGTGTGCAGCTGACAAAAGTTCAAGGATGCCTATCCTCCACTCATCTTCATCTTCTCCTGAGGCATATAACGGGGGACTCTTCGGGTTATAATCGCGCCAGCGTCTAGCTAATTGCTTGCTGGAGACCACTGAGGAAACAGAGCATAAACCATTGAGTTTAGCCACAGTAATGAGACGCACCTTCTCCCCGAACATTCTTTGTATCTGTAACCAGGAAGCAACACAATAAGTCCACAGAGGATGAAAAACTTCTAATGGTTTCTGAAACCTCAGTTGACATGGACGCTGACGTTCAAGGAAAGGGCGGACCAGTAAGTAAGGCGTGGACGTTTCACTATCTATCTTTGCCAGCCATTCTTTGGTAAGAAGAAGCTTGAAATGGGTCTGTTATGAAGCGTGAGATTGTAACACGGAATGGAGCAGATGTCAAGGTCTGTACCTCGGACGGATATTCCATTGATGGCGATCACTCCGAGGAATTATCTGTGCACGGTGATCGTCAAAGGCTTATGCCAGAAACCGAAAGCGGTGACTCGACGGTTCTGAAACAGATTTACGTGCGGGAGATTGGACTCTGCAGAGATTGGGTCCTGCGTTGTTAAGTTCCAACAGCTCATGCCAGTGGCAGATGCCACCATGTTCAACTCGATCCGGTGGTGATAAGCGCTCCCGCGATGCTTCGGCACGTGCTGATGCGCATGCGGCTCAATTTCCGTTTTTGGCCTCTGTAGATCATTGTCTCAGGCTCAGCTCCACGGCCACTCGCTTCTTGCAACTCACGACTTCCATACAGACACTACTTTGCGTTACGTTGAGGGTGCTCTTCGGTTTTATGGTGGAGGAGGGCGAAATTCCATCTGATATCGTTTGTGACGAGCTGTCGTCCACACTCGAAGCGGGGAGGTACCTGACGATTGCTCCGGCGCAGTCTATTCTCCCTCGTTCGAATGGCCAGGAAATTCGGACCTCTATGCACCGAAGTCTTCTTATGGGTCACCTATTCAGACCTCTCGTGATGAGTGGCACACCCCAATCGCACGGGACGAAACCAGGTCCGCCCTCCAATTTATCGCCCTCCTTACGTCTTGTCGTCCAGCAGAGCTCTATTCTTCCCAAGCAACGGACTACTGCCATGCTAGATGGATACTCAGAGATCCATATCGGTCGTGATACCGCACCGCCGGGGAGCGACATACCACGCATTCGCCTCAAGGAGATGGAGGTCTCGAAGTTGCATGCGACGGTGTACTGGGATCAGAACCGGCACGAGTGGTCGATTGTCGATATGGGTTCGAAACATGGGACTTTTATCCAGTCCCCTCGTGGCTCAGGGCCGTTGCGCACTGTTGACACCATTGACATCACGTCCATCGCTGGAGATATGCATGCGGATACAAGGGGTTTGCGCTTGTCTCCGGCGAGAGTAGCAAGTATACCGAGGAGACTTGGTCACCTCGATCGCTTGGGTGTTGGAGGAACTACGTTTGTTGTTCATATTCACGACGACCTGTTACCCTGCGTGGATTGTTCACCTCAGCCCGGCGCAGAGATCCCCTTGTTCGCTCTTAGCAGAGCAGAGAGCGAGAGGGAGGCAGGGAGGAAGCGGAAGTTGGACATGATCGTTCCAATCAGTGGTCAAGACCATGCGTCTTCTGGACGAGATACGAAGAAGGCGCTGACAATGTTGAAACGCAGCTTGCTCTCGCGACATAGTGCGCCGCCTTCGAGCACAAGCTCTACGCACTATGTCGACCGAAGCGAGCGACGACGCACTTTTCATCCCGAGACTGCCGAGAATACTCCTTGTCTTGCCCGCTCGGCGCCGCCTCCCATTCCTCGTCCTGAACCACCCACTCCGCCAGTCTCTACTCCTGCTACCCCACTTTCGAGCACCAATATCGGTCATCAACTACTACTGAAACAAGGATGGCTACCTGGCACTAGCCTCGGACGGCCTGACAGCAGAGATGTCGCCCTAACTGAACCGCTCCAAGTGAGCACCATGGTGGGGAAGGCCGGCATAGGCATGTTGAGTGCCCCAAGGACGCCTCCGTCAATGTCTGCAACTACGGATTGGAAAGAAAGCGGCAAGCTGAGACGATGGGAAAGCTTTCGGACAGGCGACCGTTAGCTGTAGACGAGGTGATACCGACTACGGATTCGCGATCACAGGTACCAGTTGATGGTGATGTTGGTAAGCTTGCTTTATCTCCTTCAGCTCTTGCAGACCACTAATTTCGCCATCAACAGAATTCAGATTTGCTGGCTCACTACCGTACAATGATGTGATCGGGCTTAGTGCTCTGCACGTCATTGTACCTGGGCAAGACTTCTGAACGAGTTGGCTGCCGCTCAGTGAGAAAGCTTCTTGCCAACGCTGACCGCTGGACGTTGTTGCGTGGGCGGCGCTGCTCTCCCGGATTATGAAGTTGGGCGGGGAAAACCAATGGAAGCAATTTGTTTTTGCTACATCTGATTCTTCATGCTGTTGATATATCGCGTGTAGAGTTTCCCACCAGCCAATTCTATGTTCGGATGTGCATTTCCGATACCGATGAGAACAATTCTTCATTCGGGGAATCATTCGCGAGCGCGTGAACAACGCTTGCATCGACACCCATATTCTGCAAGTTTCTTGTTCCAGCTTGTTATAAGCGGCGGGGGGACTGCCATTGCCGGAAATTTGCGTGGTTCGCCAGGTCATAAGTCGTGTCTAGACGTCAACCAGAAATAATTGTAGAGTAATCACATCAAAGAGTACTGATGGAAGTGAAGGCGTGTTTGACAGCTCGCGTGTTGTTTGAGAATGTTTGCTCGCCGATACGGTCACGTGCCAACGCGACCAAGTCGAAGTTGAACTTCAAGCAACTCTTCGTTCTGTCTCTCGACTCAGTCTCGGCTGACACCCTTCTCCAGGCAGCCTCCTCCGTTCTTCTCCTCCCACAGCGCGTCGGGGCACTTCCCTCGGTCTTTAATTTTAAACACTTCGATCGCTCCGACCAACGACAACTACTTTTCAACGTAGATACTTTTCTTCAGCACATCATGGCAAACAACGTCCGCGTAAGTTTCAATCATCGAGTACAGACTACATGACAAGGTCGAATGATGCTGACATCATTTCAGCTTCCCATGCGAAACCGAACAGGTCCTCAGCGAACTAGGATCAACGGCGATGAAAACTCGTTGAGCAGACACGTCCGGCAACCTTCCGGTATTGCGCTCGCAGGAGCGTCCCGCCTTCCCGTAAATACGCACGGTGTTAAGAACGGTGTCCAACGCCCAGCTCTGGGAGAAGTCACCACCACCGCTGTCAACCGCAAGGTTCGTGTGCCAACTTCTTTCCTGACGTATCATTTCGGGTGTCGTGTACCAAGTTTACTTGCTGTCTTGAGGGATGCCGTCCACATTGCTTAGATGCATCGTATGCATAGTTGCGCTCAGCAATATGTCGTCTATAACACGAAGCGATGCAACGTAGACCGTGTTCAAAGTAATTAATATCACTCACATGATCGTCTGTGCCCACGCCTCTCATATCCATCCTTTCGTGGCTCGCAAATGCGCTACCTGACTCCCATGGGATTTAACCGTGTTGGAAATTGTGCAGGCTGCTTTGGCTGCGAAAATTCTGGCATCGGTAGCGAGGATTTGCAATGAAGTTAATGCCTCGGGATTTTGTTGACCTCGTTCACTGACCTGCTATCTATAATAGCTGGATGTCGGCAACCGATTTGCTGGCAAGGAGAAGGAGCCTGCTCCAGAGACGGGTCTCAAACGCAGTCGCTCCTCATCCCTCGCCGCTGCTACGGGACCACAACGCGTCCCTTTAGGTCCCAGCAGAGTACCCACTGCAGTTCCAGCACAGGCGCAGCCTCGCGTACCTTTGGTTCGTGTCCACAGGCCACAGAACCACGTCCGCGCTGTACAGCGCGTTCCCATCCCTCATGAGCCTGTCCTGCCTCCAGCTTCGGAGGAAGAGGAGGACATGGATATAGAGAACCATCCGACCGACGTCGAACAACATCTGTCCGCGGATGAGGTGAGCGCTCTCCTAGCGCAAGAGATTGAGGAGGCAATGGCCGAGTCCGACAGCGAAACGGAGGACATCGATGAGGAGGAAATAGAGCGAGCGGCAAAAAGACAGCGCATTTGGCCGGAGGTGTCCACGGAGCGAGCAATACGATACCGCCGTGAAGTTGATCAGATCAGGGAAACCTTTGAGGATGAAGTCGATGAGTTTGACACCACGATGGTGTCAGAGTATGCGGACGAGATCTTCGAGTATATGAACCAACTCGAGGTGCGTCTGCTTGGTGAGTATATGAGCGGGGATGCTGATGATCCCGCAGGAGGAGGTGATGCCAAGCGCGAACTACATGGACGGCCAGACAGAGCTCACTTGGGAGATGCGACAGAATCTCGTCGATTGGTTGCTACAACTGCATCTGCGATATCACATGCTGCCTGAGACGCTGTGGATTGCGGTGAACATCGTTGACCGGTTTCTGACGAAGCGGGTGGTGTCTGCGGTCAAATTGCAGCTCGCCGGCATAACGGCGATGTTCATCGCTGCAAAGTACGAGGAGATTCTTGCGCCATCTGTGGACGAATTCGTGATCTTGACTCAGCGTGGTTACTCTAAAGAGGATATCCTGAAGGGCGAGCGCATCATGCTGCAGACGCTCGACTTCAAGATAAGCCAGTACTGCTCGCCATACAGCTGGATGCGGAAGATCAGCAGGGCGGACGACTATGACATCCAGACTCGGACGCTGAGCAAGTTCCTCACGGAAGTGACGCTAATTGATTACCGCTTCCTGAGGGTGAAGCCCAGCATGATCGCAGCGATCGGCATGTACACTGCGAGGAGGATGTTGGGTGGTGACTGGGTGTGTATTCTTCCCTTCGCTTACGGGGCAGGTTGATATACGAGATGCAATGTGGGAGACACGCCTCCATCACGCTTTTGTTCTCTTGCGTCACGCTTGCCACACGTGATGCGACGTAACTGACTTGCCTCGGTTTCTTTGCAGTCCGAGGCGTTCGTCTTTCACTCCGGGTTCACGGAGGAGCATCTGCTGCCTGGCCATAAGCTGCTCATCGACAAACTCACCGAGGAGGAATTTACACAGCTGCATATATGGAATAAATATGCACAAAAGAAATTCTTGAAGGCCGCGTTTTACGCAGTCGAATGGGCACATATACACATCCACGAGGAGTTGGCAGAAGGGATGAACCTCGAGGAATAAGTGCCCCCGACTGTTTTCAGCGTACGCCCCACTTCACACCCACTACCACGTATCTTCGCCGCTTCGGTCTCCGTTGTTTATACCTGCCAGTCTTGCACACGCTCGCACAAGATCTCTTTCATCTCCCTCGTCCATTCCTCTTCTCGCCTACACGATCCATCCACCCACACGTGTTTGATTATTATCTCTACCATCATCATTGCCTACACTCTCCTGTTCTTCCCATTTGCCATGTCATCGTCTATGTTTGTCTCTCACCGCTGCTTTCTTTCCGTTCTCGGTCCGATTTCCCAACCTCGCCCAGGCATATAAGGCTGCACCCCGGTCCCACCATGAGTTGACTCGCTACTCGGCCCTTCTTTCACGCTACCCTCGTTCATCTCGATATGCATCTATGTTCTATTGCCTATGTCTCTCGGCCCTCATCACCTCTTTTGTATTATCTTTAATTTGCTTTGTTTTTGCAATCCGCCGAACGACCCATCGTTACTCCAACATCCTTGCTTTGTCGGTCTAAAATCATCCTCGCGGTCTTGTGTTATTACTATCCCGTATTGTTTTTTCTTTCCTGCCGATCGAACTCTGTTTTACGCGTAGTTTCTCTTGTACATCTCGTTACAGTCTCGCACTTGGTGATCGTGGTTAGCTAGCTAGCTCACGCTGTGCCCCGCGTGGGTATACGTACATATTAACTTGTAGTATATCTGCGCTGGGCGCTGGGTACCTCAGTTAAATTTATGTTTCCTTCCAAGGAACTTTCTGAACGCGAGCTCGTGTGCGTGACTATCAGGTCGGATCGTTGACGAGAAATTCCACGAAGAGGGTATAATTGCATTTAACAACAGCCTTGCACAAGTCAAAATAATGAGTAGCAATAGCGGATCTCGCAAACATTCTCAAGTGGCCAAACAAGTATTAGGATGAGTACAATACAGACTAACGAGTATAGAAAAATTTGGCATGAGAAATTGATATATTGTCGTTAACGAGGGGCGACGAAAGTTCACCTCGACGACACCCCAACGCGGAGGCCTCTCAGCCAGCGTATCCGCGCCGTAACAGCTTATGCCATGGCCGCCGGTGGATCCTCCTGCCTGGCAAGTGGGCCACATACATGTCGAGCTGGGTCCTGAAGCCAATATTAGGACAGACTATTTCGCGCCTGGATCTGACGAAGTCAATAGCCTCATCGGCTATCATCGGCGTCGTTGCAAGCAGATAGGCGCAGACAACTGTGGCTGAACGCGAGATCCCCATCGCGCAATGGACCTACAGTGCATGTTTTCGTGAGTGATAGAAGTCAAGCGAGGCGACGGAAGTACACGCACGAGAACTACATTGTGCTTGCTTTCTTCGAGCGCCGCTCTGATGAAGTTCGTAGTAAGATCGAGATGCTGCAAGATGTTGGTGTTTGCAGTGTCCTCGATAGGTATGTGCAGTGTCTTGAGATGAGGTAGAGATTTTGGGTATGGAGGGCGGACTTCGATGAGGGATATAATATGCGTGATGCCCAAAGATGATAGCTGTTCCTCACTGCCCGCAGTGAAGACACCCGAGAGATACAGGCGGGGAATGATCTCGGAGGGAGTGCGTGTGATTAAACCTAAGGTGGAGGGACGGACATTGCGCGACGTGACAACAAGTGATGAATGCACTGTTGGCGAAGAAAAGGACAACATGATGGTTAGCAAGCAAGGGGGCAACAAGCATTGCTGTTACTGCTTGCTGCTGTGCTGATCATCCCAGAATGAACGGTCGTCTGAGTTCGTGACGGTTTGTCTAAGTTCAGTCCTGTATCTAAGCCAAACCAGACCAACCGAACCAACCCTTACGATTAATTGAGCGGTTAAGTTATCCGCCATAGAACAGACCAATATGCAGTCAGTTCTGCTCATGTATCTCTGGTTTCAAGTTCATTGACTTGGCACTATCAACAGAAACATTGGCGATGTCCGCCAAGCTTGTCATGGTTCAAAGGTTTTTATGGCCGTAACGATAATGTCGAGGATGCGGAGGCATACGAACTCGTAGAGGACGAATCCCAGAACCTGCTGTCTTCACACACTCTCGCGAAGCGGCCTTGCTATGAAGAGGGAAGTACCATTGACTGGCTGCACGAAGAGCTGGCTGAGCGAGAACGCAAGCATGAAATTCGATCGAGACATGGGTTGCATGGTCTCCTAGACCTTGTCCTCGATTCATCCAGCCTGTGGTTCGTTATTATACTCACTGGGCTGGGGGTTGGCGTAGCAGGGGCATGGTTAGACGTATGGGTCAAATGGTGCGTGCTAGTTGTTTTACCTCGTATCGTGAGTCTATTCATGGACATTCATCCACAGGCTAGGCGACTTGAGGGAAGGACGATGTTCGTATGGGTTTTTCTATAATCAAGTAGCTTGCTGCAGCGGCTTGGACCGTAAGTCGTGAGATTCTTGGTGTTGTCCATCATGCCGACTATGCCTCTTTAGCCGGAGAGGTTTGTAGAGAATGGCAAACATGGAGCGAAGTTCTGCATGTGAAATCGATATTTGGACAGTCGCTCTTGCAGGCATTCGTCTACATTGCTCTTTCTGTGAGTCATATTCATCACGCCCGATAGCCACATCTCAAGTGCGGAAATGCTTAGATCGTTTTTGCGGGTAGTTCTGCTATCTTAGTCAAGACATATGCACCTTAGTGAGTTCGTTACGCCGCAAAGAGTTCGCTTTTGATCAGTTGAACTCTCTACAGCGCATTTCATACTGGAAGTAAGTTTTAATAAATCGACATGCGAGCTAATATCTAATGACTTCTACAGTACCAGAGATAAAAGCTGTTCGTGTTCTTCTGATGTTCCTAGGAATGGCTTATAATAATATCCCTTGCAGATACTAAGTGGTTACGTCCTCGACTCTTTCCTTAGTCCTTGGACGCTCCTCATTAAAGCTCTTGGTCTGGCGCTCGCCGTTGCATCTGGACTGTCCTTGGGTAAGGAGGTGCGTTCTATCATTAGCTGAGACACACGTCGTAATGTTGATGGCAAATGACGGTAGGGTCCTATGGTTCACATATCCTGTTGTATGGCATATTTGCTGTCAAGGTTGTTTAAGCAGTTTCGGAACAACGAAGGTTTGCTGCGATCATTATTGCACTGTATCTCAAAATATTTATGTTGAACCGGCAAACAGCCGAGAAACGCAAGCTTCTCGGTGCAGCTGCGGCTGCAGGCGTGTCCGTTGCCTTTGGGAGCCCTCTTGGTGGGGTGCTGTTCGGTTTGGAGGAACTCGATACATTTTCGAGCGAAGGCGACGTGATGTGGCGTGGATTCGTTACATCTGTCCTCGCTGCAGTCTGCCTGCAATACATAGACCCGTTCGGCACCTCAAAGCTGGTCTTGTTTCAGGTCACCGAGTCTAGTACTGTTTGGAGAGGATTCGAATTGGTCCGTCCTTCAGCTTCACATCATGAGGTGGCTGACTGACTGATTGACGAGTTTAGGTCCCCGGGTGTTTCTATCAATTATCGGTGTATGTCCTTTGCCAGCTTTTCGTTATAGCATCTAATGTAACGAATCTGACGCAGGGATTATTGGGCTCTTTACTCCTCAAACTCAATGCCGCAGCGGCAGTCTACAGAAGGAACAGTGTACTGCATGATTGGCCTATTCTAGAGGTCGGAGGGTTTACCGCTATCACCGCGGCGGTTAGCTACTTGGTTGGTGCAAATCTTGTTGGAAAGGTTGGCGACTGAATTACTACGTTCTAGGTAGTGTTCCTGAGGGTGCAGTCGTCAGAACTGGTAGCCAATCTATTCCAGGAATGCGATCAAACCAAAGGAGATTTTCATGGTCTGTGCAAGTGCGCGTTTCAGTCTTGCCGATCTCTCGATAATTGCTCACCGTTACTTCTAGCCCCACAGCCATATGGGCCAATGTTTTCCTTCTCATTCTGACGGCACTCACCAAGATTGCATTCACCGCTTGGACCTTTGGAATGATGGTATGTTCATGGGGCATCTATGAACCTATGCAGATTTTTG